>CM076575.1:1217931050-1218531050 GCA_034641835.2 Pinus albicaulis | reverse complement strand
GGCACCATTCCCAATGACCTAGTTAACTGGGCAGCATCTCCAGGACTGATGATCAAAGGTTCTATCATTCCCTATCATCTAGTTGCTATATGCTCTAAGATAGGAAACATTCATGAACCAAACAAGATTTTCATCAAAGAAAGGATTTTCCATGGTTTTAAATTTATTATTTAACATGTGGGAGCTCACTAAAACAGGCTCTAAGGGGCCTAAGTGCGTTTCATATGCAGGTAGCTCCATTCTGGGTTGCTCTACAAAGCACTTCCTAACATTCAAAGGTGTGTTGGTCACATTGGGAGAGAAATTCTCATTGTTCCAGAATCTCCACTTGGCCAATGTCTTCTAGAAGGGTTTGCAAGTGTCATGCTTCAGATACAAGTGTCCATTTGACATCTCCATGACTGGAAAACATGTCTTGCCTATTTTTGGAATGAAATTTATTGCAAAACAACCTATAGTTCATCTATAAATTGAACACAAAGCTAAGTGTTCAAGAACGAATAATTTGAGTAGAGAAATGCTGGAGAATTTTCAATAGAGAGTTTGATTTTTGGAGCTGGTGGTGGAGAGACTAAGGAACTCTGTTGGAAGGTCATGATGAATTAGTCACTAGGTTGTAACCTCTCCTTCTATCATTAATAAAGAGCAATTCTTGTTTTTCCCTACATGCATCCATGTCTACTTTGATTTTCGATGTTGTAAAAACTTTGTTGATGAATGTAGTTTATGCTTAACTGATTTGGATAATTAAATTGAATAGATATCTATATTATTGTATCTTCTACTGTTTTAGTGCTATTTCTTGTAATAAGTATTTAGCTATTTGAAACCACTTGAATTTGAGGCTGTAGTGGAAGCGACAGAAAGGAGTCATTTGGAATCAACTGAAAGAAGTAAGCATCCAATCCTCTCTATATATCTATTTTGGGTTAGGAAAAAGGGTAGTGCATTCTTTCACTTGTTGTTCTAGACTAGACACTGGTCTATGGAAGTGTATTTTATCCGTAGATTACAATTCTGGCCCAACAGAAAGAGCTATCCAAGAGCTTCTAGCACTGGGACACATCTGGCCTAGTACTAGTCCTTTTTCTTCCTCAGTGGTTTTGGGAAAGAAGAAAGATGGCACATTGAGGATGTGCATTGATTATAGGGCCTTGAACAAGAAGAATATGAAGAACAGGTACCCTATACCTAGGATCAATGAACTCATGGATGAGTTAAGGGGATCTAAATACTTCTCCAAGATTTATTTGAGGTCTGAGTACCATCAAATCAAGGTGAGGGAGCAAGATATTCCCAAGACAAAGTTCAGGTGTCACTATGCGCATTTTGAGTTTCTAGTAATTCCCTTTGGACTGACTAATGCTCCAGTAACTTTCCAATCCTGCATGAACCACATCTTCCGTGGTCATTTGAGAAAGTTTGTATTGGTCTTCTTTGATGATATTCTTATTTACAGCCGCACTTGGGAGGAGCACTTGCAGCATATTGAGACAGTCTTACATATCCTCAAGGAGCAAAAATTCTATGCCAAGCTCTCCAAATGTGAATTTTGCCTCACATAGATGTTGTATTTGGGGCATATCATAGTAGTGGATGGAGTGAGGGTACATGAGGAGAAGATCTAAGCTATCAAAGATTGGCCTGAACCCAGGAATGTTACAGAACTCAGAGGGCTTGTGGGAATATGCACTTATTACCGGAAGTTTGTGAAAGGTTTTTCACAACTAGCAGCACCACTCACAGACTTGACAAAGAAGGGAGCTTTCCATTGGACACCTACAACGTAGAGGGCTTTTGATAAGCTCAAAGAGGTAATGAGTAGTTTTCCTATTTTGGTTTTACCTGACTTTTCTCAACCTTTTGTGCTAGAATGTGATGCATCAGTTGAAGGTATTAGGGTAGTCTTGATGCAAGGAGGGCATCCTATAGCCTTTGAGAGTAGGAATTTTCTCCCTCATGAGAGGTTATACCCCATCTATGATAAAGAAATGTCGGCTATCATGCATGCATTATCCAAATTACAGCAATACTTGGTGGGAAATAAGTTCAAGGTGAAGATTGATCACAACAGTCTTAGATTATTCCTTGAACAGAGACAACTCCAAGAGAGACAATAGAAGTGGGTGAGAAAAATCCAAGCTTATGATTTTGACATAGAATATGTCAAGGGGAAGAGAAATATAGTAGCTGATGCAATATCTAGGAGGCCTACAACGTTGTCCTTGAGGGGCATGGATACAAATTGGAAGGCTCAACTCTTATTTGAGTATTCCAAATATGAATTTGCATGCGAGATACTTGATGGGGTGGTATCGGATTAAATGTTTAGAGTAATGGATGAGGTGATCTATTACAAGGATTAGATATACTTGGCTAAGAACTCTAAGCTCAAGGAGAAGATATTGTTGGCCTCACATGATTCACCACTTACTGGGCATTAAGGTTGTTAGACTCTGTCTTGTCTAGTCCTTTGTCAGAGTCAAATGCAGACAGGTAGCTGTCAAAGTCTCAGTTCAATATGCAGGCCAAAATGCCAATCAGATTTCACCCACTGCAACTTAGATGTTTGTAGAGCTTGTTCTCAGAATGTTTCAATAACACTCGTAGGCTAGAGGAAGATTCAGTAGGTGTTTATTTCAGGAATGTCATCAATGTGAAATTGATTCTTCTTCAAAACCCTGTTTTGAAGAAGAAATCATTAAATGTGTTTTTTAGAATATGTAATGCTGCAAAATCTCCAGCTCTTCAATGGCGGCAGCTTTAACCAGCTCCTATCCCTACGAAAACACAAACATGAGGAACAGTTCATCAGACAGAAACAAAGGCTCAAATGGTTCTTGTAGTAGCTTCTTTGGATAACAAAGATCAGTTGAGAACTCTAGTGGATGATAGGAGTAAAAATCTTCAGGTTTATGGAAAAAGTGATGGAGACAGTGATATGTTATTAGCTCCAAAATTAATTGACGAAGTGAAAGATGGTGGAATTGCAACAACTGTGGACAATGTTGATGAAGGGTAAAAACAAAATTCATGATTGTTTCACAAGTAAGGATGAAGAGTTTCTACTCAAAATCCTAATATTTGAAAGGCCCAAACCTAGTCGATTTGATATTTCCATTTCTAACCATTAAATAGACACATTTTATAAAAAGGGAATCTATCATGAGCATACCAACATTGGAAAAAACTACATGAAAACTCTCAAAGTAGACAAAAAGTTGCTATATCACTTTTGTTATTCTTATTGAGCAATTTAAAGACCTTTCTATCTAGTTACTTTTTATATATATGGCCCATGGGCGAGCGCATGCACATGGCCTCATATAATGTGATGATGTATGGAGTTTCAAGTGGCATAGGGTCGAATTGCAGGATGGAAGGTCGAAAGATCATTTTCAAAACTGAAGACCGGTGTTTGGAGTGCCCGCTACCCACTTGAGGTGCGCGCTACCCACCTGAGGGGCACTACCCACTTGAGCGCCACAGCCAGTGCAAAATTACACGGGCGCTACCCACTTGAGGGGCGCTACCCACTTGAGCAGGCGCGCTACCCACTTAAAAAAGAGCCCATAAAATTCGTTTTTTGGGCCCAGATTCGAGCTCAAACGCCTCCAATAACTTGCTACAGGTGATTAGAATTTAGAAGAAGGCCTGGTGTCGAATATTGTCATATGGAGTGAGGAATACATGCCATTACAGTGCAGAAAGTGGCTTGAATTATGAGAAAAATGGATTTTCATAGGATTCTATTCCAAACTTATTGAAAATATTTGCTTATGTATTCACGCTTGCACACTTATCAGACTTCTGCAACATGTCCTCCTTGAACTTGTGTGCATATGGATGGTTTTCTCCACTTGGTCAATGAACAAGCACCTGTAGAACGTTCAACCATAGCTATTACAGGTTCAGCTCCGATGTCAGATAAATTCAGTTTTTGCGTCTAGAATATGTGGAAAATGACACTTTCTTGTCCGTGATTCAAAACCGGAAATGTTCCAGCAAATATAATTAGTTTTTTATGGATAGTCAGAGAAAATTTGTTCCGAGTTTCAAATGCTCGAGCAGGAAGTTCTGAAATCCGGCTTTCTATCGTAAATTCCAGTTCTGATATTTGCGAGAAAAATATGGATGAAGGAACGCAGAGTCCTCAAATGTCACATGCAAGCTTCGTCTCAGCATTTAGTGGTCCAAGCTAAATTAATGCTTTGCAACATGGCTCTTGGTGCGATTCCCCACAACTATTTGTCGAGAATGATAAACTTATATCCTTTAAATAAGAACATACACAGACAGGGATCGAAGGATGACAATAGGTGATTGAATTTACATCAATCGACTTTAAACTAAGGTACTCTCTTTTGTTCCGTTCGATGAAATTGTGCTCAAATTGTGATCCTATTCTATTCTGCGAAGGTTGGTAAAAGGGGGAACCATGGCCATGCCGAGAGGCATTTCCTTATACATGACATGGAATTCGCTGCCACTATCTAGGAAAATCAAGATATTGCGAATCTTGTTGTCATTAATACGTGTTCATTGGTGATTGCAGCAGGAAAAGGCAGAATTTTAGTTTAAAGGTTATTTTTGTTGTTTTTATTCAAAACAGTAAGTGAATGCAAATAGTCCAAGAAGTAAACCAAAAATACTTACCACAGCAGAAGAATAGGATTCGATTCCTATTTAAGACTTCAGTTAATGATTCAAATGGTCTACGCTCCAGATTTTGCTTATTCATCGGTCATCAAACAGATTTGAGTAGAAAATGGAGTGCTATTCTATTTTCATAAAAGCGGATTGGCTTTTAGTCTTGTTTGTTTAATAATGATAAAGCAGATCCCTTATTTTAAGATCGATTTGTTTTCAAACATTAGAGTTTATTTATTGTATGAAAAACCAATTGTAAGGGGGAAGAGAGTTCTGAGAGCTGGTGGTGAAGAACAGAGTGTTTCATTGTACAGTTTTTGACAGGGATTTAATGAAGAAATACAGCTCTGTTTCCTGAGATTATTGTGGTGTGGATTTAACATTTTGTCTTTTCTTATGTTTCATATGTAGCTTGCAATGTTTTACATTTCATTTCATAATCGTTTTCTGTTGAATACCTTTAAGTGAGAAAGGCAGAATACAGTTTACTGCTCTGCTTTGGGAGGTATTCATTTTCTATGTTTTCTTCAGTTTGATAAGGATTCAATTATTGCCCTTATCAACCTCGCAGCGGTCTTTCACTCCATATAATTCCAATTTGATTGTTAAACTTCATGCTTATCTTGCCTCAGGAGATAATCTACGTTTTTTCATTTTATCTCTGCTCTTGCTGTCTTTGCCCCACACAGCCCAAAAAAACCCAACCATTTATCAAAAAATCCCATTCTTATCAATTTACTAGCCTAAAATAAATATCAGTGTTTCATTTAGGTCATCTCAGATCCTATTGGACATCTTTCACTGAGTTTGACCCAGAGAGAGCCCTCTCCTGTCCTCATAGGGCTAGCTATGAGGCTAAGCTTGGTTTGATGTTGCCTCGAGTTTTTCCTTCCTCAGCTTGAGGCAGATTCGAGCGCTAACATAGTGGCGACCATACTGGGGAAGTCCTCCCCGGTAAAGGATAACAAAGTTCAGATCTGATGCTGATGGTGGACAGCAGTCAGACACCGCAAGGCTGAAATCATTCACCAGCAACTTCATTCACTGAACAATCCAGACAATCAATGCTTCATGGCGACCTCACTATTGACGGACCGGATTGCAAGAAGATACGCTCCCATGAGCTGAGATCACATCCCAGGTTTTCCAAATAAGATGCCCAAGGTGGATTGGCTTCAGAATTTGCTTATGTTCAGAAATGAGGAAGGTAATGACGCTGCTCTTCATCTGATGAAATTTCACATTCATGTGCATAAATTTAAGATCAGTTTTCCTGAAGACTGTTTGATGAAAATGTTTATGGCTACTTTGGAAGACAAAGCCCGATCATGGTATGAAATTTTTCCAGCTGCTTCTATTTACTGTTTAAGGGATTTTCATACCGTGTTCTTTGAAAAGTATAAAGCATCATATCCATCCTTGATTTTAGTTCATAACTGTTGTAACCATGTACATAATTTCATTGAAGATCTAGAGTTGTTTTATGGTAATAATGATTTCATGGATGGAGAAATCATGGAGGCTCTATATGAGAATCCATTTCAACAATATGAAGAGAACCTAAAGGATACCCATCAAGGTGCTCAGGAGACTTTGCAGCAGGTTGATGGCCATATGGCTGAAAATGATGAAAGGGATAATGTTATTTCAGATCTGCCCACAGAAGACAGTAGCATGCAAGTAAGTCCAGTACTAATTTCAGAATGTGATGCAGTCAGGACAACTATTTCAGCTCCAGATTCAGTTGTGCTGAAGCCCATCAAAGAGAACTCTGCTGTTGAAATCATCTGGAATGCAGAAGACACAGTAATGGATCCAAATGTTCTCAGTCATACTGTCAGTCCATCATTAGAACACAACCTTCATGAAGAAGCAATCCAGTCAGTTCATGAAAATCAGAGTGAGATCTTTGTGCAAGTAAGTGATAAATCTCCTTTCAATAACTCAGTAATAAATGATAGTTTCAATGCCTTGTCATATGAAGATAATTACTATTTAAGGAGAAGAAAACAAAAGGCATTGTCTCCTTTGTCTGAAGATGAGATAGATCAGCTTTTGAAAGGTCTTGTTTCAGCCGAAGCTACAGCAGATTTGCAGTGCACAAATAGTCAGGAAAGTGTTGGTGAAACCTCTTCCTCTTTTGAAAAAGATGACTGTCTTGTAATCAGTTGTGTAGATCAGCAAACAGATAATTTTTTCCTTCACAAAGATGAAAAGGCTTTCATGTTTGATAATCTTGAAGATTGTCTTTTGTTTAAAAATGATCTAGATCATGAAATTGAGGGATATATGTCAGAATTTCTCATGGTCAAGGAACCTACAACTAACACTCAGATGGCAGATTTGTGCATTTCTATCCCTCAGAAATCAATTGTCCTTTCAGATCAGAATGAAGTGAATACTAGTATTTTTGCAGCTGGATCTCCTGAGGTTGCTTCATGATTTTCAAGACCCTTCAAGATTCTTCAAAATTGGAAAGGATAAATATTGTCTGCCCATTATCATGCTTTGGTTTCGTGGTTATTTTGAGTTGCCTACAAACAATATTCCGACTATCAAGGAGAGTAAGAGCAGAAATTTGGGGTGTAGCCATCTACTGGATTGGTTACATTGGAAGGCCCACTACACATGATTGTACATATCACATCAGTATGCAGGTGGTTGCCATCATGATTTTAAAGCTTGATGGACTGCTGCCCTTTTTCAGAAAGTTTTTGTTAGTCATTTCAGTTTGCATCAAGTCAGTTTGAGTCGATTTTCCAGTCTTTAGTCTGTTTTTCAGAATAATGATTCCATTGCCCAATGGATGGAGGCACTGTCTGCTCTCCCAAAGCTCTGTGATTCTTGGCACCTCCAAGAAGCGGCAGCTGCCATCCCCATTGAATGGCTGTTGGGACTGGTTTCATTTGGGCTCCTTGTCGGGGAATAAACGTGCATGCAGTCATTACTGTCTCGGTCACGGCAGCGAACCGCCAATCGCCTTTTCACCCACCGCAACTTAGTTGTTTGGCAGAGTTTGTCTTCGAATGTTTAACAATACCGCAAAGGAGGAAGATTCAGCTTATGTTTATTTTAGGAATGTCATCAATGTGAAATTGATTCTTCTTCAAAACTCGTTTGAAGAAGAAATAATTAAATGTGTTTTAGAGAATATGTAATGCTTGTTAAATTCTCCAGCAAATTCTTCAATGCATAAGTTTTAACTTTCAGCCCTATCCCCTCGCGAAAACACAAATTAAATGAGGAATGCTGCATCGGCTGGGGAACAAAGGCTCAAATGGTTCTTGTAGCAGCTTCTTTGGATAACAAAGATCAGTTGAGAACTCTGGTGGATGATAGGAGTAAAAATCTTCAGGTTTATGGCAAAAGTGATGGAGACAGTGATATATTATTAGCTCCAAAATTAATTGACGAAGTGAAAGATGGTGGAATTGCAACAACTGTGGAAAATGTTGATGAAGGGTAAAAACAAAATTCATGATTGTTTCACAAGTAAGGATGAAGAGTTTCTACTCAAAATCCTAATATTTGAAAGGCCCAAACCTAGTCCATTTGATATTTCTATTTTTAACCATTAAATAGATTTATTTTATAAAAAGGGAATCTATCATGAGTATACCAACATTGGAAAAAACTACATGAAAACTCTCAAAGTAGACAAAAAGTTGATATATCACTTTTGTTATTCTTATTGAGCAATTTAGAGACTTTTCTATCTAGTTACTTTTTATATATATGGCCCATGGGTGAGCGCATGCACATGGCCTCATATAATGTGATGATGTATGGAGTTTCAAGTGGCATAGGGTCGAATTGCAGGATGGAAGGTCGAAAGATCATTTTCAAAACTGAAGACCGGTGTTTGGAGTGCGCACTACCCACTTGAGGTGCGCGCTACCCACTTGAGGGGCGCTACCCACTTGAGCACCACAGCCAGTGCAAAATTACACGGGCGCTACCCACTTGAGGGGCGCTACCCACTTGAGCAGGCGCGCTACCCACTTAAAACAGAGCCCAGAAAATTCGTTTTTTGCGCTCAGATTCGAGCTCAAACGCCTCCAATAACTTGCTATAGGTGATTAGAATTTAGAAGAAGGCCTGGTGTCAAATATTGTCATATGGAGTGAGGAATACATGCCATTACAGTGCAGAAAGTGGCTTGAATTATGAGAAAAATGGATTTTCATAGGATTCTATTCCAAACTTATTAAAAATATTTGCTTATGTATTCACGCTTGCACACTTATCAGACTTCTGCAACATGTCCTCCTTGAACTTGTGTGCATATGGATGGTTTTCTCCACTTGGTCAATGAACAAGCACCTGTAGAACGTTCAACCATAGCTATTACAGGTTCAGCTCCGATGTCAGATAAATTCAGTTTTTGCGTCTAGAATATGTGGAAACTGACACTTTCTTGTTCGTGATTCAAAACCGGAAATGTTCCAGCAAATATAATTAGTTTCTTATGGAGAGTCAGAGAAAATTTGTTCCGAGTTTCAAATGCTCGAGCAGGAAGTTCTGAAATCCGGCTTGCTATCGGAAATTCTGGTTCTGATATTTGCGAGCAAAATATGGACGAAGGAACGCAGAGTCCTCAAATTTCACATGCAAGCTCCGTCTCAGCATTTAGTGGTCCAAGCTAAATTAATGCTTTGCAACATGGCTCTTGGTGCGATTCCCCACAGCTATTTGTCGAGAATGATAAACTTATAGCCTTTAAATAAGAACATACACGGACAAGGATCGAAGGATGACAATAGGTGATTGAATTTACATCAATCGACTTTAAACTAAGGTACTCTCTTTTGTTCCGTTCGATGAAATTGTGCTCAAATTGTGATCCTATTCTATTCTGCGAAGGTTGGTAAAAGGGGGAACCATGGCCATGCCGAGAGGCATTTCCTTATACATGACATGGAATTTGCTGCCACTATCCAGGAAAATCAAGATATTGCGAATCTTGTTGTCATTAATATGTGTTCGTTGGTGATTGCAGCAGGAAAAGGCATAATTTTAGTTTAAAGGTTATTTTTGTTGGTTTTATTCAAAACAGTAAGTGAATGCAAATAGTCTGAGAAGTAAACCAAAAATACTTACCACAGCAGAAGAATAGGATTCGATTCCTATTTAAGACTTCAGTTAATGATTCAAATGGTCTACGCTCCAGATTTTTCTTATTCATCGGTCATCAAACAGATTCGAGTAGAAAATGGAGCGCTATTCTATTTTCAGAAAAGCGGATTGGCTTTTAGTCTTGTTTGTTTAATAATGATAAAGAAGATCCCTTATTTTAAGATCGATTTGTTTTCAAACATTAGAGTTTATTTATTGTATGAAAAACCAATTGTAAGGGGGAAGAGAGTTCTGAGAGCTGGTGGTGAAGAACAGAGTGTTTCATTGTACAGTTTTTGACAGGGATTTAATGAAGAAATACAGCTCTGTTTCCTGAGATTATTGTGGTGTGGATTTAACATTTTGTCTTTTCTTATGTTTCATATGTAGCTTGCAATGTTTTACATTTCATTTCATAATCGTTTTCTGTTGAATACCTTTAAGTGAGAAAGGCAGAATACAGTTTACTGCTCTGATTTGGGAGGTATTCATTTTCTATGTTTTCTTCAGTTTGATAAGGATTCACTTATTGCCCTTATCAACCTCGCAGTGGTCTTTCACTCCATATAATTCCAATTTGATTGTTAAACTTCATGCTTATCTTGCCTCAGGAGATAATCAGCGTTTTTTTCATTTTATCTCTGCTCTTGCTCTCTTTGCCCCACACAGCCAAGAAAAACCCAACCATTTATCAAAAAATCCCATTATTTTCAATTTACTAGCCTAAAATCAATATCAGTGTTTCATTTAGGTCATCTCAGATCCTATTGGACATATTTCACTGAGTTTGACCCGGAGAGAGCCCTCTCCTGTCCTCGTAGGGCTAGCTACGAGGCTAAGCTTGGTTTGATGTTGCCTCGAGTTTTTCCTTCCTCAGCCTGAGGCAGATTCGAGCGCTAACATAGTGGCGACCATACTAGGGAAGTCCTCCCCGGTAAAGGATAACAAAGTTCAGATCCGATTGCTGATGGTGAACAGCAGTCAGACACCACAAGGCTGAAATCATTCACCTGGCGACTTCATTCACTAAACAATCCAGACAATCAATGCTTCATGGCGACCTTCCCACCGCGACTGACCGGACCGCGCAAGATACGCCTCCCATGAGCCGAGATCACATCCTGTGCTTTCCGGGTCAGATGTCATGTGGATTAGCTCTGTAATTTTCCAGATGTCTTCGTAAATGAGGAAGGTAATGACGCTGCTCTTCATCTGGTGAAATTTCACATTCATGTGCATAAATTTAAGATCAGTTTTCCTGAAGACTATTTGATGAAAATGTTTATGGCTACTCTGGAAGACGAAGCCCGATCATGGTATGAAAGTTTTCCAGCTGCTTCTATTTACTGTTTAAGGGATTTTTATACCGTGTTCTTTGAAAAGTATAAAGCATCATATCCATCCTTGATTTTAGTTCATAAATCATGGTAACCATGTACATAATTTACGAAGATCTAGAGTTGTTTTATGGTAATAATGATTTCATGGACG
Source organism: Pinus albicaulis (assembly GCA_034641835.2). Taxonomy (NCBI): domain Eukaryota; kingdom Viridiplantae; phylum Streptophyta; class Pinopsida; order Pinales; family Pinaceae; genus Pinus; species Pinus albicaulis. Next base: position 1,218,519,794 of record CM076575.1, on the reverse strand, counting down.
GAGAAATCATGGAGGCTCTATATGAGAATCCATTTCAGCAATATGAAGAGAACCTAAAGGATACCCATCAAGATGCTCAGGAGACTTTGCAGCAGGTTGATGGCCATATGGCTGAAAATGATGAAAGGGAGAATGTCATTTCAGATCTGCCCACAGAAGACAGCAGCATGCAAGTAAGTCCCGTACTAATTTCAGAATGTGATGCAGTCAGGACAGCTATTTCAGTTCCAGATTCAGTTGTACTGAAGCCCATCAAAGAGAACTCTGCTGTTGAAATCATCTGGAATGCAGAAGACATAGTAATGGATCCAAATGTTCTCAGTCATACTGTCAGTCCATCATTAGAACACAACCTTCATGCAGAAGCAATCGAGTCAGTTCATGAAAATCAGAGTGAGATCTTTGTGCAAGTAAGTGATAAATCTCCTTTCAATAACTCAGTAATAAATGATAGTTTCAATGCATTGTCATATGAAGATAATTACTGTTTAAGAGGAAGAAAACAAAAGGCATTGTCTCCTTTCTCTGAAGATGAGATAGATCAGCTTTTGAAAGGTCTTGTTTCAGCCAAAGCTACAGCAGATTTGCAGTGCACAAATAGTCAGGAAAGTGTTGGTGAAACCTCTTCCTCTTTTGAAAAAGATGACTGTCTTGTAATCAGTTGTGTAGATCAGCAAACAGATAATTTTTTCCTTCACAAAGATGAAAAGGCTGTCATGTTTGATAATCTTGAAGATTTTCTTTTGTTTAAAAATGATCTAGATCATGAAATTGAGGGATATATGTCAGAATTTCTCATGGTCAAGGAACCTACAGCTAACACTCAGATGGCAGATTTGTGCATTTCTATCCCTCAGAAATCAATTGTCCTTTCAGATCAGAATGAAGTGAATACTAGTATTTTTGCAGCTGGATCTCCGGATAAGCCAGTGCTTCAGGATTTTCAAGACCCCTTCAGCATTCTTCTACAAACATTGGAAAGGATAAATATTGCCTGGTTCATTATCATAAGCTTTGGTTTCAGTGGTTATTTTGAGTTGCCTACAGGTTCATCATTCCGCCTGCTCAAAGAGAGTAAGAGCAGAAATTTGGGGTGTAGCCATCTACTGAATTGGTTACATTGGACGGCCCACTACACATGATTGTACATATCACATCAGTATGCAGGTGGTTGCCATCATGATTTTAAAGCTTGATGGACTGCTGCCCTTTTAAGAAAGTTTTTGTTTTAATTCAGTCATTTCAGTTTGCATCAAGTCAGTTTGAGTCGATTTTCCAGTCTTTAGTCTGTTTGTCAGAATAATGATTCCATTGCCCAATGGATGGAGGCACTGTCTTCTCTCCCAAAGATCTACGGTTCTTGGCACCTCCAAGAAGTGGCAGCTGCCATCCCCATTGGAGCCAATGTTAGACTCCGTCTTGTCTAGTCCTTTGTCAGATTCAAATGCAGACAGGTAGCTGTCAAAGTCTCAGTTCAATATGCAGGCCAAAATGCCAATCATCTTTCACCCACCGCAACTTAGATGTTTGCAGAGCTTGTTCTCAGAATGTTTCAATAACACTTGCAGACTAGAGGAAGATTCAGTAGGTGTTTATTTCAGGAATGTCATCAATGTGAAATTGATTCTTCTTCAAAACCCTGTTTTGAAGAAGAAATCATTAAATGTGTTTTTTAGAATATGTAATGCTGCAAATTCTCCAGCTCTTCAATGGCGGCAGCTTTAACCAGCTCCTATCCCTGCGAAAACACAAACAAGAGGAACAGTTCATCAGACAGAAACAAAGGCTCAAATGGTTCTTGTAGCAGCTTCTTTGGATAACAAAGATCATTTGAGAACTCTAGTGGATGATAGGAGTAAAAATCTTCAGGTTTATGGAAAAAGTGATGGAGACAGTGATATGTTATTAGCTCCAAAATTAATTGACGAAGTGAAAGATGGTGGAATTGCAACAACTGTGGACAATGTTGATGAAGGGTAAAAACAAAATTCATGATTGTTTCACAAGTAAGGATGAAGAGCTTCTACTCAAAATCCTAATATTTGAAAGGCCCAAACCTAGTCCATTTGATATTTCCATTTCTAACCATTAAATAGACCCATTTTATAAAAAGGGAATCTATCATGAGCATACCAACATTGGAAAAAACTACATGAAAACTCTCAAAGTAGACAAAAAGTTCCTATATCACTTTTGTTATTCTTATTGAGCAATTTAAAGACCTTTCTATCTAGTTTCTTTTTATATATATGGCCCATGGGAGAGCGCATGCACATGGCCTCATATAATGTGATGATGTATGGAGTTTCAAGTGGCATAGGGTCGAATTGCAGGATGGAAGGTCGAAAGATCATTTTCAAAACTGAAGACCGGTGTTTGGAGTGCGCGCTACCCACTTGAGGTGCGCGCTACACACTTGAGGGGCGCTACCCACTTGACCGCCACAGCCAGTGCAAAATTACACGGGCGCTACCCACTTGAGCAGGCGCGCTACCCACTTAAAACAGAGCCCAGAAAATTCGTTTTTTGCGCCCAGATTCAAGCTCAAACGCCTCCAATAACTTGCTACAGGTGATTAGAATTTAGAAGAAGGCCTGGTGTCGAATATTGTCATATGGAGTGAGGAATACATGCCATTACAGTGCAGAAAGTGGCTTGAATTATGAGAAAAATGGATTTTCATAGGATTCTATTCCAAACTTATTGAAAATATTTGCTTATGTATTCACGCTTGCACACTTATCAGACTTCTGCAACATGTCCTCCTTGAACTTGTGTGCATATGGATGGTTTTCTCCACTTGGTCAATGAACAAGCACCTGTAGAACGTTCAACCATAGCTATTACAGGTTCAGCTCCGATGTCAGATAAATTTAGTTTTTGCGTCTAGAATATGTGGAAACTGACACTTTCTTGTTCGTGATTCAAAACCGGAAATGTTCCAGCAAATATAATTAGTTTATTATGGAGAGTCAGAGAAAATTTGTTCCGAGTTTCAAATGCTCGAGCAGGAAGTTCTAAAATCCGGCTTGCTATCGGAAATTCTGGTTCTGATATTTGCGAGCAAAATATGGACGAAGGAACGCAGAGTCCTCAAATGTCACATGCAAGCTCCGTCTCAGCATTTAGTGGTCCAAGCTAAATTAATGCTTTGCAACATGGCTCTTGGTGCGATTCCCCACAGCTATTTGTCGAGAATGATAAACTTATAGCCTTTAAATAAGAACATACACAGACAGGGATCGAAGGATGACAATAGGTGATTGAATTTACATCAATCGACTTTAAACTAAGGTACTCTCTTTTGTTTCGTTCGATGAAATTGTGCTCAAATTGTGATCCTGTTCTATTCTGCGAAGGTTGGTAAAAGCGGGAACCATGGCCATGCCGAGAGGCATTTCCTTATACATGACATGGAATTCGCTGCCACTATCCAGTAAAATCAAGATATTGCGAATCTTGTTGTCATTAATATGTGTTCGTTGGTGATTGTAGCAGGAAAAGGCAGAATTTTAGTTTAAAGGTTATTTTTGTTGGTTTTATTCAAAACAGTAAGTGAATGCAAATAGTCCGAGAAGTAAACCAAAAATACTTACCACAGCAGAAGAATAGGATTCGATTCCTATTTAAGACTTCAGTTAATGATTCAAATGGTCTACGCTCCAGATTTTGCTTATTCATCGGTCATCAAACAGATTCGAGTAGAAAATGGAGCGCTATTCTATTTTCAGAAAAGCAAATTGGATTTTAGTCTTGTTTGTTTAATAATGATAAAGCAGATCCCTTATTTTAAGATCGATTTCTTTTCAAACATTAGAGTTTATTTATTGTATGAAAAACCAATTGTAAGGGGGAAGAGAGTTCTGAGAGCTGGTGGTGAAGAACAGAGTGTTTCATTGTACAGTTTTTGACAGGGATTTAATGAGGAAATACAGCTCTGTTTCCTGAGATTCTTATGGTGTGGATTTAACATTTTGTCTGTTCTTATGTTTCATATGTAGCTTGCAATGTTTTACATTTCATTTCATAATCGTTTTCTGTTGAATACCTTTAAGTGAGAAAGGCAGAATACAGTTTACTGCTCTGCTTTGGGAGGTATTCATTTTCTATGTTTTCTTCAGTTTGATAAGGATTCAATTATTGCCCTTATCAACCTCGCAGCGGTCTTTCACTCCATATAATTCCATTTTGATTGTTAAATTTTATGCTTATCTTGCCTTAGGAGATAATCTGCGTTTTTTCATTTTATCTCTGCTCTTGCTGTCTTTGCCCCACACAACCCAGAAAAACCCAACCATTTATCAAAAAAGCCCATTCTTATCAATTTACTAGCCTAAAATCAATATCAGTGTTTCATTTAGGTCATCTCAGATCCTATTGGACATCTTTCACTGAGTTTGAGCCGGAGAGAGCCCTCTCTTATCCTCGTAGGGCTAGCTACGAGGCTAAGCTTGGTTTGATGTTGCCTCAAGTTTTGCCTTCCTCAGCCTGAGGCAGATTCGAGCACTAACAAAGGTTTCACAAAGACTTACAGATCTATCAGAGAGAGATTTTCATGGAAGGGTCTCAAGGAGGATGTGCTCCGGCATATCCGAGAATGCACCATTTTCTAGCAGAATAAGGGTGAACACACTTACTTTTGTGGAGGTAAATCCCCTCTGCGGACAGAGGCGATCCATACTAGCCCAGAACGGGTCTAGCAACAAGCATCACACACTATAGTGCAGGTTCCTAATTGCAAATAAACCAACTAGCGATGAAGGCTTACCTGGAATCCAACGCTGTCACTTGTAGAGAAAGTAGCGCTCCCGTTCCTTAGCTCTAGTAGATCACGATCCCTCATGATCTCCGTGACCAGAAACCTGCACATGCGAGAAACACAACAAACACAAGAGTAAAATCCATTATATGCAACTATATGTCAGTCAGAGAAGACATAACTCATTATCATAATCATCAACAAGAGTGTAACCTTAACCAATAGTCGCTTATCATTAATCAATAAAAGGAGGATACAACCTAGCTTTGACGTTGAATTCTCCTTCGGAGGGTCGCCAGCAGAACATGTCTCGAAAAAGCCTGTCGGGGATGGGACAAACCTCTCTCTTCAGATGTCTCAATGATAATCTCCTTGCTTGGATTTGGCCTTAGGAGAATGAATCAAGGCTCTTGTAGCATAAGGATCTGATGGCTCTTGGGAAATTGGAGACTTGGAGATTCAACCATTCAGCCATTCAGCCCCTTCATCAATGGATGAAGGATATATTTATAGAGAAGAGGAGGAGGTTGGGATCCCTACAATAGTGGAAGGGAGGCCTTATCCCTTGGGATGTTTCCCATAAGGTGGAAACAAGAGGCCAAAGGAGGAAGGCCATGGTTATTCAGTCGAAACCACTCCTGATGACTCATCCACGAAGTTGTTGTAATCAAAACTTTGCCTCTTTTTTTAAAAAAAATTTCAAAAGCAGATTGGTGCGGGTGCTTAACTGGGACAAAGTGCCAATTGGCATGGGCTCAGTGTTAATTTTTCTCATTGGCGCGAGTACATAACAGGCTACCAGAACCAAGGCAAAAACATGTGTTTTTAGGGGTCTGCTCAGGAAATGATCAACATAAGAAATGTTGTCCTCATGGAAAGGGATGAAATGATGGTATTTGTAAGGCATGACACTGCTTATTGGTCACATAAACGACCCTCCAATGGGTGAGATGGGGATTTCAGGGATAGTGACAAATTACTATGTAACAGATGCCCCCTAAAGCATGAGGCCCGAGAGAGAGAGAGGGGTGAAATGCTTTACGAGAACGTGTCCAACTAAAAACACCGTCGTCGGAAAACCTGCATAGAGAAATACAACTGATATCTCAGATACTTGATATATATGTGGTATGGGCACAGTCATCCATAACAGAATATGCAATAATCCAGATCCAAGTTATGGACGCAGCCATCCAGTGAGGATCGATAAATAGATTCAGGTATGGTCGCAGCCATCCAATTAGTGAGTCATGTAACCAATCATAATAATCCACAAAATCGCAGCCTGGATTACAATAGACACAATCCAGGGTCTTGTGCTCCATATCGACCCAAACACATTACAAGTCCAAGCATGTGAATAAATGAGCTGAATTCAAACATGCAAGAACATCGTTTGATTACCAGCCAATGATGAAAGCTATTAACAGACACGAGAGGTACCACCAATAATGACGATGGCCCTCAAGCTACTACAGGTACAATCTATAGCATGTGAATCAATGAGCTGGCATAGAACACCCTTAGAATCACTCGATCGGAGGCCAATGATGAAAAACTCACGTTGAACGCGAAGAACTTGCCATTGAGGCATGCAGGCTCCAAGGCACTAGAAGGGAGTCTCTAGATCATCTTCCTGGATAATGAGCCGAAGTCGACAGGAAGTGACCTTGACCGAAGTTGAGCCATAATATTTCCCACATCATCAACACGAGAGAGAGGAATATAATGTCTTCTGAATTAGGATCAGATGAGAATCAGAGGAAGGTTGGTATTTGCAGAGGTCAACTTATCTTGAACATATAAATGGCACGACAGTGAGTTTGGCAGTATTTGACATCAAACGATCAGAGGTCATAGTGACGAGGCAAAGAGCAGATGAGAGGTCAAAAGGGATCACCCAAACCCATGGAGACAATTGAAAGATGAGATGAGATGTCCCCAACCTGACACGAATGTAGACAAGTGCCATGTTCAAGAGTGACATACTACCGACACGACAATGATGTTGGTTCCATTTTCCCCCCACCATTTCTAGCGAGTACCTCTTTATTTTTACACAAGCTTGAAGAGGATACCATATGCTTGTCATATAAGTCCATTCTAGTACATTTAATGAGCCTTAGGAATGAGCGACACGAATAACGCCATTGCGACTGAATCCGATGTCATCAGGGTTTAGTGAGTCTGACAAAGGAAGAACTCGATGTCTTTTCATGTTTAGAGAGTTTGAAAAGATAGCAGAAAAGTAAACTCCAATGGTCCCTTTTCGTAAATAGTTCCTCAGATCCAAAAAGGTAGAAAACTATGTCTGAGAAAACCTCCCAGTCACAATAGGCTAGGGTATTCCTTTTTCGTAAGTAATCTATCCCAGCCCGAAAAGGGGTAAACGTATACTGGGTAGATGTCGTTTCACAACCACTTTAACAAGATCAAAACGACAAGCGACTCGGAAATCTCTTCATGTTTAGGGAGTCAGAAAAGAGCTGAAAGATGACTCCTCCTAGAGGAACGAGTGGTATTAAGGGTAGCAACTGGTTCCGGTAATGGTGGAGCTTCTCAGAACAAGTAAAGGTTAAGAGTCTGGCTAACAAGACCACTCATCGCAGTGGTTCCTCCAAAACAGGTAAAACAACCAAGTGAAGGCATATGATCGGCCAAGAAGATAGTGACGATGGAGTGAGAAAACCAAGGCTCATCTGGGAAAAATAGGCTAATAAAATGACAATCACAAGAGGTAAAATAGGAAAGGTTTCATTTTTACACAAGCTTGAAATCAGAAAACTCTGCTTGAAGTTGGTTTCATTTTTACACAAGCTTGAAACAAAGATAAACTATGCTTGAAACCGGTTTCATTTTTACATAAGCTTGAAATGGAAACAAACTATGCTTGAAAAAGTAAGCATGCCCCCAGCATGGTGACTCAATTCGAGGTACATGCCCCCCAAGCTTCAATCCGTATGAAAGGTAGATGGAGTGAAGGTTCAAATTACGAGATCAAGAGAAAGACTTGACTGGGATTTTACGAGATCTTATCACAGACTCAAATTCAACAGGAAACATGTTTCATTATTTTAACGAGGTTGACACATTAAAAGAAATATCCTCGAGACACCTTGTTTCATGGTTGAAGGAGCTTGGCACAAGACAAGGAACTCTGCTCCAATGACCTTGTTTCATTTTTTAAGGAGCTTGACACAAGACAAGGAACTCTGCTCTGACCAGCTTGTTTCATTTTTTAAGGAGCTTGACACAAGAAAAAAAATTGTGCTCCGACCAGCTTGTTTCATTTTTTAAGGAGCTTGACACAAGAAAATGAACTGTGCTCCGACAACCTTGTTTCATTTTTTAAGGAGATTAACACAAGACAAGGAAATCTGCTCCAATGACCTCATCATAATGAACAAGAAGTCAACGCTTCCAAGAGTTTCCCGTCCGATGGAAGGAAAAAATCTTGGAAGTCAGGACCTAGTGCCCCCAGCACCTGATGCACAATGGTACTATCACTGGGTACAGGCACAGGGTAGGTAGCCACATAGTTGACCTGCGGTGGCGCAGATACAACGGGTGGATAAAAACCAGGAAGGGATGATGGCGGGCCAGCTGCCACATCAAGACCAAAGAATGAAAGCTAATCAATGGTCATGATCTGTCCTTCATGTGGAAAACAAACCACACGAAAAAGGGAGGAGACAATTGCTCCCATGGCATAGGTGTAATTGCTCCCCAAGAGAAGATTGAAATCCAAGGGGCCTGAAACAACCATCACATCCATATGGATGGTTTTACCTCCCAAAGTAACAGGTAACCTTGGAAGGATCCCTAACAGTTGACTCATTCTTCTGTTAAATGCCAACAGATTCTGTGTAACAAGCACAAGCGGAGGTGAACCAAAAGCTTTCCAAGTAGTTGAAGACACAATACTAACAGACGCGCCTTCATCTATAATGGTGCTGGGTACAACCAGACCAAAAGCATGTACCGTGATCTTGAAAGGCACATAAGATGAAAGGCGGTATCCCGAAAATCGATTCCAATCAAAGGAAGCGACCAAACTACTCGGAGGGGCTACCATCGAACTGAGAAGGTCTTCCCCTGGTGTTACGGAAGAAGAAGGAGCATCTTCCACGATCTCCATCTCGAAGGCAAGAGGAGTATCCTTTGGGACCTCCATCACGGGAGGCGGAGGAGCAGCTTCTTGAGATATAAAGACATGAGAATTTTTCTCCAAGTCTTAGGAATCTAAAGAAACAAGAAGAACCTGAGGGGTGTGAGATCCACTCTCTACGGAAAAGACCCAGTGTACCATAGACGGGGCCAGCTCAACCGATCCCATAGCCAATGGTTGGTCAATGGTTGGTCGGGAAGGGATTCCTGAATTTGAATTTCTGAGGAAGCGAGATCGACCAAGGATGACTCTTGACCAATTGTAGGATCAGCTGGCAGAGGACTCAAAGAAAGTCGTTTATAACCAGCCAGGAGGCATGGTGTAGAAACTATTGCGTTGTCCAAGACTCGCTTGGCTTCCTCCATATACGGACAAAGGTGAATGGCATGGTGCCCTTCACACAACTTACATGGATTAGTAATCTTACCCTACTTCTTAGGAGCCTTACCAATACCAGTTGAAGACGTGCCCCCAACCTGACTCCCAGAAGCCAAAGGCAATGGTGGGTGACCATTGGACCATGCTTCAAGCACCTTGGGAATGCTAGGGCAGTCTCGAAGAAGATGGTCTCCTATACACAACATGCAAGGGAACTTGACTTTCCGTGGAGGGTTGGGAGGTTTATCAAGAGGAGGTGTTTCAGAAGCAGTAGCTGCAACTTTAGCCTCTCTCTTATCAGACTTCTTCTTCTTTATCTTCTTCTTCTTATTCTTAGCCACCTGGTTACTCGAATCCAGACTTTCACCAGGCGAAGTAGAAGAGGAGGATGCAGAAACAGGCGAAGAAGGGGAGAGGTCCACCTTGGAATCAACATGATGTTTTTCAGGTGGAGGAACTGATTGAACAGTAGCCGAGACATTCGGGACCACAGAGGTTGAAAACAACCAAACAGGCAACCCAACAGTTAACCCAGGAAGGGACAACGTTGCCATATAAGGAGCGCCAACATTTCCAAAAGGAGGAAAAGGACCAGGATTCCCATCGGAGGGGATTCCTTGGTTGGTGAACTCCGAAAAAGTTGCCATCAGAAACGATCTTCAGAACAACACCCTAAGGAAACTAACTTTAACTAGGAATATTTCGTGGGCAGTTAATTTTTATGACATCAAAAAAAAACTCTACCATTTCATATTTTAAGAGTCAAGAAACAGGAAAAAGGTGACTCTATCACTTTCAGATTGGAAACAAGCGTGAAAGGACAAGCGCTTGATGACCTTTTCAAATTTAAAGAGTCAGAAAAGATCGAAATGACTACTCAAGAATGCTAGGCAAAGGGTGTACCAAATAACCGTGAACTGCAATATACACCTTGGTTTCAAAATGAAAGAGAAATCAACCAAGGACTTAACGTACGTGCAGGCAATCTCCCCGAATGCTGTGTCCGGTGTATCACGGGTATAAGGCGGCAGACTCGGCTTCCTATGGATAAAGGATAGCAACCTAGTGGGGTCTCCCTTTATATACGCGACGGTACGGGGAGCACAAGTCCGTACTAGCGCTGTCTAAAGCCAAGAGGCGAACGACAGCTATTAGGTTTAACGACGCTGGAACACGTCACTAGCCTAGATCTCTAAATATTTCGTTAACGTTTCAATGCTTCCTTAGGTTAATTCAATGAATTTTAAGGTTGATCTTCAATTATGTCTCGGTTTCAAGGCCCTACCGTATGTCATCTGACAATCTCCTATATGCAGCTATATGAGAAAATAAAACTTTTCAATTCGATGAATGCTTCTAGTTAAGGGAAGAGCTTCAAACAATGATGCGACATAAAACAACACTGCAAACGAAATCTTTTCCAAACTAGATGACTTTCACTATCCAAAAGTAATTTCAAACAATCAACGATGCAAACAATGCAATGTGATCTATGCAAAATCCTCTTTTTCGAAAAATATGCAATTGTAATCTATGCACAATTTCCTTTTTCCTTTTCAAATAATAAGAATGCACTCAATGCATTTTTCGATGAAATGAGAATCTACTTAATGCATGCTTTCAATGAAAGAGAATGCACACAAAGCGATTTTTAGCTCTCAATCATTAAACAATGTGATCTAAGTTCAATGATAAATCTCAAAATACTCTTCAATGCAATGTGATCTAATGCATTTTAACAAAAAGAACACTTTGAGACGAAAACTAAATAAACGCAAATCTTCTTAATGAAGGATGAATGCAAAAGAGATGTAAACAAACACTAAGAATGCAATCGTTGTTTCAAACACTTTGTCACGAAATCCTTCAAAAGGCGTTAAGACATATGAGGTCAAACACAAAGAGGACTTCCAAAGAAAGAGATCAAAACAAGACATTAATTCCCTTTTACATCAAACAATCATGGAAAGAAGACATTTCAAACAATGAGTAATGTAATCTATGCTCATGTAAAGAAAATACCAGAAGGGAAAGACACACTGGTGAAGGATTCAAGGAAAAAGTCTCAATTTTCACACACCCTGAAATTGGCTCGACTTTGTCATTGATAACTAGCGCCAACTGGCGCGACTTGCTCATCGAAAACTAGCGCCAATGCCCAATTGGCGTGGGTTGCTAACTAACAACAAGCGCCAACGCCTGAAAATGAAAAAAACAAAGAATTTATCCCAACCAAGACTAGACTCACCACTTCAAGAAGAATCTAAAAAAAACCCAGAAGCAAAGTACTAACCAGAAGAAACTTCTGAACAAGGGTAAACCCTAGCACCTACAGGAGATGGCGCAACTGTCTAGCTGTAATCCACGCTAGACAACGGATGGCGCGAGTGATGAACTGGCAACCCGCTCCAATTGGCGCGACTGTCAGGGTGGAAACCACGCCAATAAAGCCAACCATGAAAGGATGAAAACTTGGAAAAATAGAGGTCAGATCTGATCCTCTGGGGCTGAACCAAAATTCAAACACAAAAAGAGCTAGCCAAAAGAGCCGACCAAGCAAGAAAAATCGAGAAACAACTAAAAAGACAAGACAATACTCCAAGTGTTCAGTTCATAAACTAAACCGGAGATTGACTGAAGCAGATTTGATTTACTTCGCTAATGCAGAGCAATAGCGTTTTGAAGGCTATCTGGCTAACTTTAGACTCCGTCTATAGTTTATAAAGAAAACAACAACAAGATAGACTATCCCCAGCGGAGTCACCAATTTTTTGTGGAGGTAAATCCCCTCTGCGGATAGAGGCGATCCCTACTAGCCCAGACCGGATCTAGCAACAATCGTCACACGCTATAGTGCAGGTTCCTAATTTCAAATAAACCAACTAACCATGAAGGCTTACCTGGAATCCAACACTATCACTTGTAGAGAAATTAGTGCTCTCATTCCTTAGCTCTGACAGATCACGATCCCTCACGATCTTCGTGACCGGACACCTGCACATGCGAGAAACACAACAAACGCAAGCGTAAACTCCAGTATATGCAGCTATATGTCAGTTAGAGAAGACATAACTCATTATCATAATCATCAACAAGAGTGGAACCATAACCAATAGTCGCTTATCATTAATCAATCAAAGGAGGATACAACCTGGCTCTGACGCTGAATTCTCCTTTGGAGGGTCGCCAGCGGAACACGTCTCGAAAAAGCCTGTCGGGGATGGGACAAACCTCTCTCTTTGGATGTCTCAATGATAATCTCCTTGCTTGGATTTGGCCTTAGGGGAATGAATCAAGGCTCTTGTAGCATAAGGCTCTGATGGATCTTGGGAACTTGGAGACTTAGAGATTCAACCATTCAGCCATTCAGCCCCTTCATCAATGGATGAAGGATATATTTATAGAGGAGAGGAGGAGGTTGGGATCCCTACAATAGTGGAAGGGAGGCCTTATCCCTTGGGAGGTTCCCCATAAGGTGGAAACAAGAGGCCAAAGGAGGAAGGACATGGTTATTCAGTCGAAACCACTTCTGATGAATCATCCATGAAGTTGTTGTAATCGAAACTTTGCCTCTTTTTTTAAAAAAATTTCCAAAAGAAAATTGGCACGGGTGCTTAACTAGGACAGAGAGCCAATTGTCACATGCTCAGTGTTAATTTTTCTCATTGGCGCGAGTACATAACGGGCTACCAGCGCCAAGGCAAAAACAGGTGTTTTTAGGGGTCTGCTCAGGAAATGATCAACAGAAGAAATTTTTTCCTCATGGAAAGGGATGAAATGATGGTATTTGCAAGGCATGACACTGCTTATTGGTCACAAAAACGACCCTCCAATGGGTGAGATGGGGATTTAAGGGATGATGAAAAATTACTGTGTAGCACTTACCCTACTGGATTATTACAGCCACTACCTATTCCAGATGGGAAGTGGGAAATTATCTCTATGGACTTCATCACCGGCTTACCGAAAGTGCAGGGTAATGACTGTATCTTTGTTGTTGTTGATAGACTAAAAAAGTACTCTCATTTCTTTGCCATTTCTACACATTATATTGCTTTAAAGGTAGCCGAGCTCTTCTTCAGAGATGTATTTAGACTCCATGGTCTCCCTAGGACCATAGTGAGTGATCGGGACAGCCGCTTCATGGGTGGATTTTGGTAGGAAATTTTCTGGTTAGTGGGGACTTTTTTTACTCCAAGTATTAGCTATCACCCCCAAACTAATGGGCAGACCAAAATAGTAAACAAGTGGCTAGAAGGCTACTTGAGGAACTATGTGGTAGGGCAGCAGAAAGCTTGGCTATGCTGGCTCCACTTACGAGAGTATTTTTACAACACTACTCACCATATTTCTATTGGCATGACTCCATTCCGAGCCTTATATGGGTATGAGGCACTTTCATTTGCTGATATTTTGTTTGGAACAAGTAAAGCTCCAAGGTTAAGGGATTGGATTCAATAGAACCAATACATACTCAAGGCACTCAAAGACAACATTGCCACTACTCATAACCAACAGAAGATGTATGTAGACCATGGTCAGATAGAGAGATAGTTTGAGGTGGGAGATCTTTTCTACCTACATCTTTAGCCTTATAAACAGTTGACACTCAAGGTGAAGGGAGATGAGAAGCCCAAACCATGTTTCTATTGGCCATACAGGGTGAACAAATGTATCGGTAAGGTAGCATATGATTTGGAGCTTCCTAAGGGGAGAAAGATCCACAATATCTTCCATGTCTTTTTACTCAAGAAGGCCATTGGGAGGAATGTGGTTGCCAACATGGAACTTCCCCCTATTGATGATGAGGGCCACTTGATCTTGCAGCCAGAAGCAATCTTAGACATAAGGGAGAGGCATCTGAGAAACAGAGTCATCAAGGAATATCTGATTCAATGGAGGAATCTACCAGATGAGGATGCCACTTGGGAGGGAGAGAAGATCTTGCAGCATACTTCCTTACTGTTGCTTGTGGGCAAGAAAATTTTGAGTGGGGAAGACTGTAATGTTCCCAATTAGCCACTTCTACTTGGAACATTATAATTGCTCCATTTTTTAAATAAGAAGTAGGAAACACAATAAAACCTATGCCAGTGTGAAAATGGATTGAGGTAGGAGGATAAAATAAAGCCTCTTTAGTATGAAAGAGGGGAAAATCAAGGAGATAGCTATAGTTGACCAAGTCAACAGCGTTGTCACAAAAGGAGGGAAAGATACTAGGGCAATGTAGTTTTGAACGAGGAAACTTCTCAAGGAAGCTACATAACCAATGAGTGGGGTCCGGGATGGAAAAGCTCATGAAGGATAAAAAGGAGGGGATAGAAACAAAAGGATTCATTCATTCATTCTTCTTGCCTCAGTCTTATGACTGATTCTCAAACTTCAGCTATTTAGCTGGAGTTGCAGCACTGCTTAGTGCAAAGGATTCTCATGCGGGAATTCTATCTTCACTATTGATATAGCTGATTGGGAGATCTAAGGAGGAGGTCTTGAGTTCAATTCTCATCATCTACCTAGAGGGGAACCATAATCTACTCTAGAGAGTGCAGTCACTTCCAGTGAATGCGTTATTTCTGTAGTAGTTGTAGTAGCTGGGGTTGCATCCTTCCAATTGTGCTTGTTTCAGAAGAGGAGGAGTCTATTTCACTCTGGGAGATCTATTAAGAGAGGCCTTGGGACAAATATTATATTTTTTGTTCATTTCAGATCACATTTGGTCTTTCTTTATACATTATTGCTGGGAATAGTGTTATTTTTTGCAGAGCCACTTTTTATGTTGTTATTTTGCCGGAAACCCTTGTCGAGGCATTCCGAGGTGCTTGTAAAAGAGGTCTAACCTCTCATTTCTGATTCCATGCTTAATGAAAGCTCTAAATATGTATTAAAATATATTTTTCTGTAGATTCCATAATAAAAATAATGTTGTTGCAGTCTCCGACATTTCTATTTTATGAAGCAGTGGGATTTGGGTGTTTTTATGCATATATGAGCTGGGGAGATCTGTATAGTGTAGCTAGAATGATTTTTTTCTGATGCCAATATATATTTAAGCTACATGCAGCCTATATTAAAGGATACAATCCCTGGACTGCGTTATTTTTGCACTAGGTTCCTTATACAATGTCCCCATTGGAGATATTGCAGAAATTCCTGAAAAGGAATATTACAAAATCTCCAAACCTTTAATACTTCTATGATTTTCCTTTAAATAGACATTAATACAACAAGTATGATATTCCTAATGGATAGATTCATCAAATTATTCCTATGACACATCAGATAATTGAAAAACATGTCTTCTAATAAGAAACTGAAAGCTATACCTTAAAGAAGACATCTCCTAATAGGAGTCTAACTCCTATTTATTACATATTATACCTTATATTTGTGAAATAGTTACATGAAAGTTACAAATAAGCATCACATGCTCAAATATATATGATATATTCATTACCACCTTTACATATTAAAAGCCCTCCTAGACATGTGGAACAAAACCTTATTTTTCAGGAATGTATGATATGACCCTTATCTTTAACGAGAGATTTAACTAATGAAATGTCTCCACAAAACTTCCTTAAAGTCATAAATATTTGATATTAAGGTCCCTTGACATGTTGGAGGGGTCCAACTAACCAAAAATGTCATTAAGCTGCTCCAAAACCTTCAAAAGCAGCTCGCTACGAAAACATAGCAGTTTCATAACGAGCTTTTGTAGCGTTGAAAAAGAAGCTTCTCCACCCAAAAAATCTGCTCTTTTGATGTTCCATGCTATCAAACTAGTCATGAAACATCATCACCACCATTCTCCCTCCTTTAAAACTGCAAAATGTAAATTTAGAAACAAAAAGGCTGCTATAGAAATTTTCATAGCATTTTCCTGGCTTTAAGCTTGGGAAACGCTACGAAACTATGAAAAAGTGTAGAATTTCCAGATTTCAACACTGTCTCCAAAAAGTGACCTGCAACTGTAAAAAATTGACCTTCAGCATACCATGAACCTTATAAAACATATTCAATATCAACTTAAGACCCTTGTGGTGTTTCCTCTTCATTAATTATTAGTTGAGCAATGGGGTCTTCAACCACAGTCATCTTCAAACCTTTCTTCTCTATCTCTTCATGAATCAGTTCCAGTTGTTCTTGTAGGTATTTGAATTGGTATTTTAGTGTCATGTTCTTAGACTATAAGTACAGGTTCATTTTTATGATATGTTCACCTCTCCTCTCAATGGCTTAGTCCATTTGATCAGTTTTTTTGTGTTGTCCAAGGTCTTAAAGACACTTGTGAATTGATCCTCCCAAATCTCTTTCATTTCTTCAAACTACACCTTATGAACCTTGTGCTTCCTTGCCTCTTTCTTTAAGAGTAATATTTCATCATTTTCCAACTTCAACTGCTTCTTACGGACTTCAATCTCTGTTTTTTCAATGATTTTCTCTTTTCCCTTCTTTTTCTTAATAACTAATTCTTCTTTTACTCGTGAGGAAAGGTCTATTATGGTTGGTGGTGGCTGGATAGTTTCAATGACATTTTAAGCTTCTTTACTGCTTCCAAGACCTTTTTGGCATGTATTTTCATTGAATTCCTAGCTTGAAACATGAATCCTGCATCTTCACCTGCAAACTCTAACTTCTTAGTTGTTTTTGCTTTCCTGAGCTTCTTTCCTCCCTCATCTATATCTTCATCTTGGACTATGGGAGTTTCTTCAATATCAATAACATGTAGAATGTTTTCTAAGTTACCCTTAGCCAAGGTTTGGATTCATGTAACCATCTTACTGTCATGTTTTCTCACTGTTGGCTTTTGTTTTGCAGGTGTAGATTAGGGTGTATCAACCTTCTATAAAGGCTCTGTCTCCATGATGACTGGCTCAGCTTGCTCTGCCACTGAAGGTGATGGGATATCTCTAGGTCTGGGAGTTCTTTTAGGAGTGATAGCATCTACTTCAAAACCATTGATGAGCATAAAATATGAGCAGTATCTGCCTAATATTTTTAACTCCTCTAACACTAGCAACTTGATAAAACCATGATGAAAAAGGGAGGTTTCATTTCCTATAGATTTATCTTGAACTTTTTCTTACATTTTAGCTAAGATTTTGTATATGTAAAAAGGTAAATCAAGAGACCTCTTACCCAGAAAATGTAGCATAAGCCTAAGGTGATAGGAATAGACCCTGTGGTATCTCCCTTCACATGTGAGATACTTCTGGAGGATAAGAAACAACTTTGAGAAGTTGACTTTCATGTAGCTCCTTGGGATGGCATTTGTGAGATCAATCTCAGTATGATATGGTATGATAAATTCTTTATAGTCCTGCATGGTGAAATTGAAGCCTTTAAACCATTGTTCTCCTCCTCTAGGGATTCTTTTTGCTGCTACAATGGTCTCTAGTGTTACAGTGAGGTTAAACATTCCCACCTTTGAAGTTTTCCCATTGAAACTGATAGCAAACTCCTTAGAAACTGCACATGACACCCTTGCAATCTTTGACAGAACTGCAAACACCATGTTCTTATGAAAAATTCTAAGGTATTTGGGTCTTCATTCAACAAATTCATGTCTTATGGCTCATATTTGAGACAGTGGACACCTTTGTTGGTCTTCCTCTTTGCAGCCATGGTGATTTTATACCTTCTCTTCCTTGCTTGATTAGTGACAACTGTAACTTTTGAAAATGCCAGCAACCAGCTTGGCTTGGTGAAACAACTCTCCAGAACTCAATAGCATGCCAAGATTAAGTAGAGAATGACAAAAGACTCAATTGGGTAATTTTTTAAAGTTTTGATGACAACTCATGGCTTAATCATGCCTCATACATGCTAAAAACAATAATAATGACCTTAGCCATGACCTTTGTACCTTGATTTAACCCTAACTGACCCAAATGACATCCACCCTAACACTTATAATCATTGACTAACACCTTGCACCGAATTTGAAAAGACAAATAGAAAAACCTATTTTTGTAGCATAGTTAGTTCATTTCCTGGCAGTTTCGCTACGAAAGTATTAGCAGTTTCGTAGCGAAAACTGCCTTTTTACTGTGTAGTTCACTATGAAAACAAGAAAAACTGGCTAAAGTAACCTTTTCAAATTCAAAAGCTTGGGAAATGAAATATGTCAGCAAATGATGACTAATGGGACATGATATGACTTGAATGGGGGTGGGTTTGGACCTTAGGATAGCTTAATATGAAAAATTAAAATTTTTCCTTTACTAACTTGTGACAAATGAACTCTATACCCATACCTTTGACAAGTGAACTATAAGACTATGTCAAATTATTTTCCACTTTTTCTAAGTGATAATAGTGGCTCCACTTGGGATGGTGTGCCCTTGTGGTACACCAAAGAACCTGTAGCTCCAGTGCTGTGCATATTATTGAAAACAAAAACTCTGAAATTTTCCAAGCTTTCCTTCAAAATCTAATGGCCTTCACCTCGGGCTCAAGCTTGATGATCAACTTGTCTTTATTAGTATAAAAACATATAAAAATAGAATATGTAAAATGGAATGAAAAATCAATATAAATTAAGAGGAATAGTGCTTCAAAAACCTGTCATTGATAGGCCCTCCAGCACAAGGTTTTCCATCCATCTCCTGCAGTATGTAAGTGTTGTTTCCATGAAATGCAGCCACTATGAATGGACCTTTCCAGATATTCTCAAACTTACCAGTTTTCCCCTTTTCTTCAATCTTGGCCTCCCACTTCAATACCACATCTTGAATCTGAAATTTTTCCACTCTTACCTTCCTATAAAATGTATTCTTAATTCTATTTTGAGATTGTTGATTGTTGTTATAGGCTTCCTCCCTTTTTTCATGCAAGTCTATCAATTGATTTATTCTCCTTTGAATTGAATTTGTCTCCTCCTCTAATCTTTGCAGCAACTTCATGACAGGCACTCCCAAGGATTAGGAAAAATATCTTCAGCCCCATACACCAACTCATAAGGTGAATTACCAATTGACCTTTTTGTGCACACTCTATCAACCCAAAAAGCATACTTCAGCTTCAAATGCCATGACTTCTTAGTTTCCTGCAACACCTTCTTAATAATCCTCATAATGCTTTTGTTAGAAGATTCAGCAAGACCATTACCTTATGGATAATATGCAATAGAATGACCAAGTGTAATGTGATATTGATGACAAAAACTAATCAGTCTCTTGGGTTTGAATGCTTGTGCATTGTCAGTGATGATCTTCATAGGGCAGCCAAACCTAGACAATATGTTATTTTCCAAAAATGAAATGATAACTGAATCATTTGATTGCATAGTTGGGATTGATTCAATCTACTTGGTGAAATAATCAGTTTTTGTTAGGATCCAGAGATGTTGACCTAAATATGATGGATGAATCTCACCAATAAAATCTAGCCCCCACTGATGGAATGGCGCCTCAACATAGATAGGCATAAAGGGTAAAGGAACAATCTTTTTCTTACCGTAAAAAATCTGGCATTCATGGAAGGCAGCAATCTTCTTGTAGACATATTTAAACATAGTAGGCTAGTAGTACCCTACTCTAATAATCTTATTTATTGTGGCCTTAAAATAATGATGACCTTCACAATATGCTTTATGAAACTCCTAAGTCACTTTTTCAGCCTCCTCTTCCAAAAAACAATTCAAAATAATACCACCAATATCTTTCCAACATATATTTTTATCAATGATGCAGCGCCTTAGGTATTTTAGCTTCACAAGCCTTGCTTTAGAATTTTTCAATTCAGCAGGAGCCCTATGATGATGTAATGCAAAAACAATGTATTTGTACCAGTCATAAGAATGTACTTCTCTTCAATGGGAATCAACTCTTCATCTTCATCTGATAACTCTAAAATTTCTGCAATTAAATTCATATCAAGACAGTGAAAGTTGGATTGTGCCATAAGCTTTTATAGCCCCTGACCTTTCACCAATTTTGTAAGTCTGATCTCTATATCATATTCCAGCAATTTATTTATCCATTACCCTCTCTTACCATCAGGATCAACTTGAGTCAAGATGTATTTCACAAGAGCATTAGGATCAAATGCTATGACATGAGAATGCAGAATGTAAATTCTGAAATATTTGATGGCTTTGACCAAAGCATAGGCCTGTTTATATAGGATGTTTTACTTCAATTCTATTAGCTAAGGTCTTGCTAAAAAATGAAATAGGTTGCTCAGTACCTTGTTGTCCTTTCTGTAGCAAAAATCCAGCAATTTTGTTTTCTGATGCGAATGTAAAAACCAGAAATTATTTTGAGAAATCTAAGTTGATTAACGCTAGTGCTTGAGCAAGTGACTTCTTTATCTCCTCAAATGAGTGCTTTGCTTCCATTGTACATTTTATATCAGCTCCTTTATTCAACATCTTAGTTATATCTTTGACAATATTAGCAAAATTGAGGATAAAACTCCTCACAAAATTCACCCTTCCAAGGAAAGATTGAATTTCCTTTCTGCTTCTAGGAAGATCTACTTTCTGAATGGAATTGACCCTTCTTGGATGAATCATAATCCCATATTTAGATATAATATGCCAAAGTAACTTCCCTGAAGTTAAAGAAAAAATTATTTTAGTGGGATTGAGATAAATTCCAAACCTTCTACACTTCAACATAATCCTTTCTAAATTATTCAAATGGTCTTCTTCTCTCCTTGAAAAAACTATTATGTCATCGAGATATACAACCATCAACTTATCCTTCTCCTCAACAAAGGAAATGTCCATTTATCTTTGAAAGGTCTCTCCTGAATTCATCAGACCAAAGGGCATTTTGGGATACATAAATGTGCCCCATGGTATGGTAAAGGCAGATTTCTCCTGATCTTCTAGATGCACAAGTATTTGATTGTACCCTGAAAAACCATCCAGCATAGACATCCTTTGGGAACCAACAATGTTTTGCAAAATTTGGTCCATCTTTAGGAGAGGGTATTTATTCTTTAGAGAAGCTTTGTTCAAGTTTCTGAATTCAATGCAGATTCTGATTTCTCCACTCTTTTTACTGACTGGAACCAAATTTGCAAGCCACTTTGAGAATCTGATTGGAACAATATGTTTTGCATCAAAGAGCTTCTTGATTTCCTTCTCAATAGAGGAATGGTATGTTGAATAATAGTAGGATCATATTTCTTTAAATCAGCATAAATCCATGCAAAAAAATCTATGAACCTTTTCATCATATCATTATATTTTTTTTTCATGTCAACTGAAAGAAAATTTGAAAGCTTAATATTTTTGGCATTGCTACTGTACCAAGGTTACAACTCTCTACCTCTTCATCATTAGCTTGTATCCTAGGAGATTTGAACACATCATTCTGGTCAGAAAGATTTTCAGGCAGTATTAGACCTTTGGGTATATAATTATTCTTCCGCTATAACACTTTAGAATTTTCCTTTGTTTCAACAAGCATGTTTTGCTGGTCTATTTGTGTGCTTTCAAACTCCGCTTTCAATTCTATAAATTTTTTGACTTGTTGGTCATCCTCAAAAACTTGCCAATGAATTACGTTTTCTGGGATAGCAGGCCTATGACGAACTTCAACCTCATATCTTTTAGTGGAATGTGCAGGAATAATAAACATACTTGCATAGACAGCTAGGGAGTCAACTACTGAGTTTTGATCCCTAGTCTTCACAATAAATGAATATTCTTGAAAATTCTCTAACATCTCCATGATCAAATTTTTGTATGCTCTCATTCTCACATACTTGGTTTGATATACACCCTAAAATTGTTTAATAACTAATTTAGAATCTCCACAAACAAAAATGTTTTGGGCACCCATTCTTTTCAAAATTTCTAAACCTAAAATAAAGATTCATATTCAGCCATGTTATTTGTGCAATCAAAGTTTAGTTTGTAAGAAAAGAACTTACTTTCATCCTCTCAATTTGTGATCCAAGTTACTGCTCCAACCCCCCCTCTTCTTGCTGATCCATCAAAGTGTAACAACCACAAACCTTCTGCCTTCTCTTCATTGTCTTGTTGATTTTCTGTTTGTTGATTTTCTACTTCCTGAATTTTTTCTTTCTTTTCATCTTCTGCTTCATCAGTCAATTCATTGAAAAGTATGGCAGATCCTAATTCATTATCAACATCATATATTGGGAAATTTTTAGGTTTTTCCTTACTACTTACCATATAAGCCATCCTTATTTCTATGTATAGTCTTCTTTGCTCACCAAAATAGGAATGGTGGCATAAGTTAGGTCCATCTGCATGGTGCCTTTGATCTTTTCTTCCCATGATCTAGATAGCAGCATGCCAAACTTAGGTGGAATGTTTGCTACCACAATGCCCATTACCACTGTCTTGGCAAGGACTTGTGTAAGACCAACCACAACATATTTTATTAAACCAATGCACTAAACTCTTTTTGAATCAAAAGAAAACAAGTCATTATATGGCCTAGTAATTTCCAATCCCATCCTTTCCATGATTACTTTAGGCACGAGGTTATGAGAGGCCCCTGAATCTAACATGGCATTTGTAATGTCATGTCATGAATACTAAGGCTGACATAGAAAGGAGACACCTCTTCATTCTGCTCATCTTCTAATATTGATCCCAAGTATATGGTTGGATGATCTTATTGAACAATAAGGATGTCAATAGCTCCTTGTTGGGAATTCAACATTTTTAAATTTTTACTTCTGTATTCATTCACCTTAAGAATTTCTCCAAAAGGAACTAGGATTTAGATCTTGGAGATATCATTCTCCAAACTAAAAATAAAAGAACATTTTTCAATCTCTTTGGAAGGAGGAGGAGTTGGTGGATATTTTCTAACTTCGGCAGCTTTTGGGGCATCTTTATTGGGTTGTGTTTTGTTTGCAGTAACTGGAACATTTCTGTTTCTGAGGTTGTATTATTTCTGCATCTCAAATATTTCATGTTGATATCCTTTAAGATAATCAGATGGTTAATCTCCCTTTTTTACATCATGATCTAAATCATCGTGTTCTTCCTTAGTAAAAAACATTCTTGACATGTTTTCTTCAAATAAATTAATAGATTCTTTTGGTATTTCAAGATAATCTTCTTCATCAACTATTTTTTCCCGAAAATGAGGCCTTACTTGAGGGTCAGGTTGATTTCCTTTTTCCCTTGGTCTCTACTGGTTTTGAGGTTTTCTGAACTGAGGATTTGTAAACTGAGGTTCATGTTATGCAGGAAGAGCAGAGGCATTCCCAAGGGCAAGCCTATCCATCAATTTTTCCATTGTCTTCATCATGGATTCAAATTTATCATCTAAGGTGGAAGGCTTATCTTCTTTCAAATTTCTCTTTCCCATCTTGGACTTTTTAGCTGCTATCATATTCACCTCCACCTTCACAGCATAATTTTTCATTTCATCTAGTGAAGGGGATTCTCTTTCTCTGATCAGGATAGAAAAATAATAGTCAAAGGCCTCAACATATCTCAGTTGAGCTGCTCTTGGTGGAGGCTTAAGATGGGCAGGGATGGAGTCATAAAATTTGTTAGATATCTTGGAGAAATTTTGGATAATTTCATCAACAACTCTTTTCAAACTTTTGTACTCATTGAGGGCTTGTATAGGGTTGGTTCTATTTCCCCACTTTCTCAAGAAGCTATCTTCAAATTCATTCCAATTATGCAGGCTTTCTGGTGTAATGGATTTGAACCACTTTTTTACACAACATTTTGTCACTATCCCTGCAATCCCTCGTCTCATACATTGGAGGACTATTCCCATGATCTGTGAACAGTAAAATGTCCTGAAACAACCTTCATGACATCCTATTGCATAAGGAAAAACATTCTCCTGAAGAACATTTCCTCTGAAAAACCATAAAAAACAAATGTCTTAGCCTTGGCACGACTAGCTAGTTCATCCCTCGTGCTAATGGGGGAAATCCACACTAGAGGGCACGCTAATTGGTGCTCTGTCCCTGTGTTTCACTTGCGCCAAGCTTATTAAGGGATTTTTTTTTTTAAATAATGGCAAAATTTTTCTTCCAACAAACTCCTGAATGAATCATAAAAGGGAGTTGGGTGGTTTGGCTCCATATCTCCATGTATAGGAAGTGGTTTTCCACCTATCATGGAACCTTTCTTAGAGACAGGGCCTATCCCATGATTATAGGGATCCCAACTTCCTCTCCTCCATCTATAAAAGCTTTCCCTCTCCATTAGCAAGCTAGCTGAACTTGTAGGAAGGAAACTATAGCCGGGCAACTATTGAGAGCCAAGCCGAAGAGAGAGAGCTTCGTCCAGATTCGCAACAGGCTTTGTTGAGACACGCTCCGCTGCCAGCCCCACTGAAGGAAGATCACAGAATCAGAGCATTTGGTTGTAATCTCCCTTTTGTCATTTATAATATAAGCGACTCTAATTTTGGTTCCATTCAGGTGTTCATTTCTTTATGTAATGCAATGAATTATATCCTCTCTGACTGATATATGGTTACATGCTTCAAATTTTACGTTGTATGTCATCGTTTCCTTGCATGTGTATAGGTGTTTGGACGTGTCGAACGAAAGGATTGTGATATGTCAAGCGAGGGAAGGGAAACATCATATTTCTTCAACGACAACTGCGTGGGATTTGAGGTAGGCTACTTATCACAATATTTTTCTTTTTGTAACTAGGAACCAACGTCATTTCTTGACTTGATTGTTGCTAGAGCCGATCTGGAATAGTGGGATCACCTCTTTCCAGAGAGGGGATTTACCTCTTTAACAAACAGGAGACTCCGCTGGGGAGTTAGTTGGAGTTAGTCTTTCCTCTTTTGGTTGTTTTTGGCTTTTGATTGATTTAGTTTCTCTTCTGGTTCACCTCCTTTGGTGTCAAACCCCTGTTCAGCCCCCTGAAGACCTAATCCAGTCTCTGTTTGTCCTTTTTCATCCTTTTCCCATAGTAAACTCAATGGGTGTGGTTTAGCGCTTGACAGTCACACCAACTGGTGTTTGTTGCTAGTTAGGCCCCCACGCCAACGCTTTTTTGGCGCAGATTACAGCCAAACAAGTGCGTCAACTCTATTTGGTGTTAGGGTTTGCTTGCTTTTGGGCTCTCTGAGCTTGATTTTTGGTCCTGTTGTCATTTTTCTGATTGATTGAGTGCCTTGAAGTCTTTGTTGACTGTGTTTTGACCCTTTCCTCTGGTTGTTTTCCCTTTACTATCAGTTTTTCATTCTAGCCCTAGGGATTCTAGGTGCTTCAGTGTGCTAAGCCTCCCGTGGGAGTTTTGGTTTCTTGCTTTCCCGGTCAACTTCGTTTTTCGCTTATTTGCATTAAGTTTGCTGGATTCCATTGTTTCATTGCGTTATTTGAGTGATTGTTCTCTCTTTCATTCAATTTTCTCTTTCTCTCAATTCAAGCCTAGATTACACGGTTTGTGTGAGTCTTTTTCGAGATTCTTCTTCATTTTGAGGGATTTCGTCATTAGTTTGGGTCTTTATTGCATGCGTTTATATTAAGTGAACTTGTTTGTTTCATCTCTCTCACTATCATTTCTCGAATTGGTGTTTTCATTAGTTTTTTCATTCATTTAGTGCATTTTCTCTAAAACACTGAAAAATAAAAAAACAATTTTTTTTGCATTTTGATTAGCCTAGTGAAAATTGAAAAGCTCTTTCACATTACTAGTGTTATATAACTCTAAGAGAGAAGTTTTCTAGTTTCATTATCTTGCATTAGAGATAATAGTGGATGTTTTTGTGCTCATTTTGTTGTCATTTGAAAAGCTCTCAACCCTCCCGTAGATAGCTCTTCATTGAACAAAGTGATATTTTGTGGCATGTAGTGTGCATTTATAGGTTTTATGAGATCCAACATTCGATAGGGCCTGAAATTGAAACGTAAATCGAAGATCAACTCTAAAATTTACTAAATTAACCTAAGGCAACATTGAAACATTAACGAAATATCTAGTGGTCTAGGCTAGTGACGTGTTCTGGCGTCATTAAACCTAGTAGCTGTCGTTCGCCATCTGGCTTTAGACAGTGCTAGTACAGACTTGTGCTCCCTGTACCATCGCGTATATAAATGGATACCTCATTAGGTTGCAATCCTTTATCCATAGGAATCTGAGTCTGTCGCCTTTTACCCGTGATACACCAAACATAGCATTTGGGGAGATTACCTACACATACATCAAGTCCTTGGTTGATTTCTCTTTCATTTTTAACCAAGCTGTATATCTGGTACACCCATTTGCTTAGATTACCAGAGCAGTCATTTCGATCTTTACTAACTCATTAAATTTGAAAATATCATCAAGCGCTTGTCCTTTCACACTTATTTCCAAATTGAAAGAGATTGAGTCATCTTTTACTCGTTTCTAGACTCTTAAAACATGAAATAGTGAAATTTCTAGTTTCAATGTGGTAAATTTAATCACCTATGATCACACACCCATTTAGAGATTGATTTTTCGGCCTGTTGTTGTTTGCCTGGGTTTTTGCTCGTGTGTCTTTGTTTTTGATCTCTTCCTCTTTTAGTTACAGTCACAGTGGCGAAACCTTCAGTTCCATCTATTGGTATTCCTTACACAAACGTTTAATCAGAGGTCTCCCAGTCCTCTACTGAGTATCAGTAGCCCATTGTATCTAAATTTCCCGACGGGGGACTAGTTATATCTTAATTTCCCTTTGGAGGACCGGTTGACTTCAATTGGCCCTTTTCCAATGTTTGGTTTGGATTTGGAGTAGGGGAACACTTCCCTCCTCTTACATTAGGATTACCTTTCTTAGTTGCTATTATACCTCCTAGCCCCTGTCGTCTTTTAGAAGATCTTACGGTAGGGTCAGATATGGACTCACCCAGTCCTTCTCCTAGTGAGGGAATTCCTACTTCTGGTGAAGATTACTAGATTTTTCCTTAAGACATCCCCAAACCTTCTATTATGTCTTCACCTTGTCCTTCGATCCCAGTTTGATATAGGTCTTTAAGTCAGGTCATGGCCGCTATTGCCTCTATGGGAATATCAACTCTGTCCACGAGGCCGACTATTCCCTCGTTAGGGATGTCGCCGTCGATGGTACCCGTTAGACTTACTGTCTATGTGGTTTCATCTACACCTGTTGTCACTAGTCAGTCAACCAGGACCTCGTCAGTTCTTGAAGACATTTACATAGCTTTTGCTATTCCGGAGAATATTTCTCCCGAGGAGTATCTGTTGTCTCTACAGCGGTCAAACTCTGAGGTTGGTCAGTCCTCTCAAGATCTCAACTGTCCTTACTTTTCCCATTATGGACCAGATGGTTCCCTGATCTACATATTTCCATATCAATATGATGAGTAGGGGAACCACCTTTGTTTTCCTGCTCCTAAGGCTTATCAGTATATTAACGGTTTCCTTTCTACCCAACTTGGGTAACCTTCTAATCAACAAGGGAAAAACCTTCAGGGACAGCCTTTGTTTCAACATGGATATGCTTTTGGCCCACAAGGAAAACCCTTCCAGGGACAACCTTCGGCCCATCCAGGTTATTTATACGACCCACAAGGACAACCCTTACAGGGACAACCTTCGTGCCAACAAGGATTCTTGTACGGTCTGCAAGGGTAGTCTTACGACCCTCAAGGTTAACCTCTGCAGCCTCACCCTATGGTCCAGCCGAGGCAGCCTCAAGGATCCACAGGGCAACCAGGGTATCAACCTAGACCATTTTACAGTCCTGGGGGGAAAGCCCATCCTTCTCAACCATTGGTGAAACCTCAACAACCTCATTTTCCAATTGGTCAAAATGTTGCACAACCACGGCCATCTTATAGTCCTGTCACAGGTCAACCTAGTTATCAGGCACAACCTGGCCCTCTCCCGTCATCAGGCCAACCTGCTCAGCCAGGGCAGCCTAGTGCCCTTCATCAACCGGGTCAACCTATTCAACCAGGACAACTTGTTCAGTTAGGCCAACTTGTTCAACCAGGACAACCTATTCAACCAGGTCAGTATGTTCAACTAGGACAATGTGCACAACCTGCTAACCCTACTTAGCAGCTGACATATTCTATGCCATAGTCGAACCTGCCAGTGCGCCCAACTTATCAGGCTCAGTAGGGTCCCACTTATCAGCAGCCCGTTTGACCCCAAAGCGGCTATTACCTTCAAGGTCAGTCTCGACCGGTTTACAACCTGCCCCAAGGTTCTGGTTATTACCTTCAATAGCTAGGCTACACTTATACTCCACAGTCAAATCCGTACACTGCTGAAATGGGAACCACATATAATCAGAGTCAGTACCCTGGTTATCAGCCCCCGTATCCTAGTTTTCAGCAACCATATCAACCCAATTATACAGCTTATACCCCCTATGGTCAGAATCCTCTAGGATAAAACCAATGGGGGCATAATTATGCTCATCCAGGTTGGAGGACAGGTACACGTCCTTATCAGGTACCTAGCATGCCTATTAACCCTCAATTGCCTTTTCTCGCTATTGATTATATAGTTCACCCTTAACAATTTAATTAAATTTATGTGGAGAAAAGCACCTGATAGCATTACTCATGGCTAAAGTTTGAAGCTGGCTAAAATGAAATAGCACTAAGCTAAGTCACGTGCGAGAAAAGGATAAGCACATTTCTATAATAGAGTGAAAATATATAAGGACTTTGAACATTAGCCGAGCGAAGATATAAAAGGCACAAAGGGAAAGAATATAAAACAGGGCTCGCATTCACTTTATACATGCTAGAAAAGGATTCCGCAAGTGTAATTCCGGGGGGGTCACGAAGTGGAGGAGCAAGGTCGAGCCTTACCCCCCCAAAAATTTGATGATGTGTCAAGAGGGTCGACACGGGGCGAGTGTTATAGAGGGAATAAAGCACGGGTTTTAAAGTTTTCATAATATGCACTTCGCATTCCATTAGGGCTATGTTCTGAAGCAGAGCTATCACCATGACGAAAAGGTAAGGTAAGTTCTTAGGATATCCTGTACTCAGGCCCATACCAGTATTTAACCCGACACGTGGTTTTTACCTACCTAAAGTCTAACACCCAATTTGTACATGCCGCATGTCTCACTGTTAGTTTCCTTATGGCGCTCACCCCACTTGCTTCACCATTCCACCTTTTCTGAGCTCCCTCAGTTCTATATAACGGTCCTTCGTCTTTTACTGCAGTAAAATATTCAGGTTTTCGACTACGGTATAAACAAAAGTGGGAGCCTAGTACCAGGTCCACCCAGTCACTGTCAATACCCCCGCGTCGCTTTCCTGAGCAAATTTGCTACTGTGTAGGTATTCCATCCCTCACATTCCCTCTGGTTTCCTTTTTTTTTTTTAAATTTTCATGTTGGTCATGGGTAAGGTCACAACCAAGAAGTCAGAGCCAGAGACTCCCCAAGTCCGTGAAACCAAAAATCCTCCAGGGTTTGAGCTTTTCTTAGACCGACAAGCCGATATCTGCGACCCGCAGTATCCATTTCCCATTAGCAGTATCAAGCCTGAAATTTTTAGGAGACATGTTGAGAACAGGGATAGGTATCGGGTGGTTCTGTTGGGACTGTATCATCAAATTACCCCTCCAGTTTATCCAGTGGTTGAATTTATCTATTGGCTCAGGGATGCCTATGACGAACGTCAGGCCATGTTCCTCTCAGCTCAAGGGAATAGGATATTCACTCTTTCCCCCAATATTATCAGAAAAGCCTTTTGTTTTCCTACCAGTTCAAACTACGTCAGTTTTAGTGAAGTTACTCTGACCCCTCAATTTGAAAAATTTCCATGGAAGCAGCAGGGTGATTTCATTGCCTCCATAACCGACGATCAGACCACAGCCCTTCCTTCTGCAGAGTCATTCCCCCTGAGTCTATTCAAAGAAGAAGTACAGCCTATCCTTGCTCCCATCGCAGGTTTCTTAGGTGTGGATGGTTTTGGGAATACCTCTAGGGGATGTGTTGCTTTCTTATGGTTAATGTCTCAAACCAAGGTTGTTCTGGACATTCCTAGTTTCCTGGCCTCCACCATTTAGACCTAGTTCTAGGAACTCTCAGACACGGGTCACTTCTGATTTTTCTCTATGGTTTTTTACCTATTCCTCTTTTAGCATGCTGATAAATTTAAGGGTTTGGGTTTAGATAAGGTTTACAAGATAAATTCTCAGGCCAAACCAATTTTCAACTGGAGCCTTGCAACACATCAGTTACCAAACGGGGTGGGCTATTCAAGGTTTCTAAATGATTTCATGCCTATTGCCTACACTATCATCCATGACTCGCCTTCACCTAGTGTTTTTCCTGAGATGAAGAGATGGTTACAGTATAGTGAAGCCCAAAGCACCGGGGATTGGTACCTATTTGATAACTACAGTGAAATCCGAGTTTATGGAGTCGAAGTTCCCCCCTACTAGTTGCCCGTGTTTCCTGCCTGACGGATTTATGCTTTGGAATACATTCGACAGACCCTAAAATCTGACCAAATCCACTTCCTCCCTACAAAAAAGGGGTTTATCATCAAGCTTCCCATTACCATTGGCCCTTTTGTTGTCAATTCAAGGCACGCCCTCCCTGTGGTTGAAAAGCTGCTTAAAAACATGGATTTGAGACAAGGGAGAATTTGGCCTTACGATCCAAGGTGAATCATCTCTAATAGAGGGAGAAGAAACAAATCAACCCCATATGTGCATGAAACGAGACCTTTCATAGAATGGAGGGCTAATCTTGAAAACTGGCCTTTGCTTCCCAGATGGAGACCGATTCATATGCGAGAGGGGAAAAGACAAATGTAGCTTCAACAAGAGAAGATGGTAAAGGAAAAATGGAGGAGGTAGGTACATCAGGAGCACATTTTCCCCCCTCTAAAAGGTAGAAAACAGAGACCAGTGAAGCAAAATTTATTGGGGAAGAATAGTTGCTCGAACAGGAAATACCATATGGGAAACCCGACAAGGGAAAAATAGGAATCAAGGTGCTACGAGATAGTGTTACCTCTTCTGATTTCTCAGAAGGCTTGCAAGCTATCACAGCCAGCATTTCCTAGGTTGCAACCGAAAGGAGTTTGAAGGCTAGAGCAATCAGAGATAAGTACTAAGCTAAGCTGGAAGGATATGTTGAAAAATACCACACCAGAATTTCAGCTGCAATGAATCTGGACACTGAACATTTAGTAATGGCCATGGCTAAGGCCGTTCTGAACCCAGATGCCGGTACTACCAGCTACAGAGCATTAGAGTTTGCAATTGACATGTCAAAAGTGTCAGAAATTGATAAATGCAACATATTTCAGGTCTTCAGTGATATGCTAAAGGATGAAGTGATGCGGCTTTCGATCACTTTGAAGAAGTTGCAGAAGCCAAGCCATAGGGTCACCTTATTGAGAAATTACAGAAGCAATTTGCATCCTTGAAAGGTAAAATTAATATACTAGGCTCTCATCATGTACAAACAGCCGAGTTAGTCTGGGCTGAAAAAGACAGAGAAGACATGGCTGATTCTCTTGCAAAAGAGAAAGAGGAAAAAGAAAAGATCATAGAAGAGATGGTTGTTCTTCAAGGCAAAATGAATGCAAACAACTTGGGACACACATATGTGTGTACCACCGGTCCCACCAGAGACTAGTTCACTATCTGAACAGCTGACTGCAGCATTGGCCACAAATGATGCAATGGAGAAACATATCTCTATAGCGAGACAAAGAATCAGTGAGTTGGAAGCTCTCTTGGGTGAGAACTCCAAGAGTATCGATGCCATATGGAAGGAAATCGAGCAAGGGAAGAAGGAGAAAGCAGAACATGAGAAAACCATCAGCGAACTCACTAATCGCTTGAAAGGTAATATCACCCTCATGGAAGCCAGACGATTAATCTCGGCAGAGATCATCACGAAGGTGAAAGGGCATTGGGCATTTTTAAACATCATCGAGGAGATAAAGTTGTCCATGATCTATCTGAGAAGAAAGCTTCATGAAGGGAACACTGATGCATCCAACAAAGTTCAGAACGCAAAGAGATATATCTCTTTATTGAAAGGGCTAAGACCTGAAGACGTGGCGAAACAAGGTATAACGAGCAGGTTCAAGGAAGCCGCGAAATTTCGAAAAATAATTGAGGAGTTTTCTCGCAGTATAGCTTCAAGTACCTTGGAGAACGTGGCAGTCAATTTAGAACGGTTTGATATGGTCTGGGCTGAGATCACAGCTGCCGAACTTCCAACATGCTACGATGCCATTCACGCCATATTACAGTCATTACCAGCTTACAAGGCACATCTTAGGGAGGAGATGAATCGAACCAATGTACTTTTTGACAAATTTACTTGGCTGAAACTTGAGACTATAGTTTCATCCCTCAGCAAGGAACTTTCCCTCCTGCTCCTAGTGAAGCACAAAATTCCTGTTGATACAAATTTCGATGATCTCACTGAAGCCTATATCAGAGTGGAAGGTTTCACGTCAATTCCCAAACCTGCAGCAGAAAGTCAGCAAAGGTGCACCAAATATGCCAGCCTGTTAGCCAGCTCATCAACAAATTTCCCACCACCTGTGTCAGCAACTGCATCAACTCCGTCACACCAGTGAACATGGTTAACTCATGATTAGGCCCTAGTGGCCTTTACTTTTATTTTACTTTGTTACTTTCAAATTTCGAGTGGAATTCACATTTCAATCTTGCATTTTACTTCTTTTTAAGATAGTTTTAAATATTTTGTTTTGAAACGGCTATGAACCTAACTATAAATGATGAGAAGCTACATCCCTCATCATGAATTTTGGTTACTTTTGATTAAGACTTAAAACTAATTACTAGCATGCAAGGAAGATACTTTTCCCAAAATATCTTCCCGCTAATGTTTCTAAAGGTTCTATATAAGCAGCAAACCAATAGAAAAAAGGGTTCTAGATTTTCAAAAGAATACATTGAGAAAGAATTGTGTATGCATCTTGTTGAAATTTTGATATAAATGCGAAGAGCTCGTTGGGTCTCAGTGATGAGGAGTTTCATCTTTAATGAGGATTCTGGCCTTTACGCTTTATAGTCTTTAACTCTCCCTTATGTGTTATAACTTAATTGTTCATTTCGTTTACATCCATTTCTCTTGTATCATGTTCTAGAATGTGAGTAGCGCACTGGTCTTGGTATGAATTTACCATAGTTGATACTCATGCTAAAACTTGTTTAGCACTTTAAATATGGCTCAGGCATGACATGTTGTTTCATTTTTCACTTCAACCGTACTTCTTCTATATTAGCTATGATGGAATGTTATCTTTAAAGATATTGTCATGTGTGGATTCTTGTTATTATAAGCCCATTACATGTTGGTATTCATTTCTGGATTTCATCTCGGTGACAGCTAGTATTCTCTCTATATCTCATACACAGTAAGCACCCTCTGATTATTCATCTCTGTGAAGTATTTTAGAATCCATCCCTCTTTACAGAAAGCTGTATTTGAATTTTCTGATACGTTTCTATTAGGAATTCACACTTTGCCTCTGCAGTATTGCTTTCTTTGTGCTGAAGTTTTGAGGATTTTGGTTCCATCCTAATTAAACTTTCCTGCTTACATGAGATAGAATGAGAGCCTTTTTCTGGATAAATTTCCATGTTATATCATATGCTCCTTGCTATATAAGATGTCCTAGGCACTGGTCTTTCACAACTCAAGGTTGTCTCTAGGAATGAAAACACTCGCCACGTTGGAATTACCGGACGTGTCCAAATTGACCAATGATATAATTCTTCATAATCCATATTGGCCTCCGGTTCTGACGAAGGTGCCTGGTGATTGTCCTAAATTTAAAGGCAAATCTGGAGAAGACCCCTAAGCACATGTCATGACTTACCATTTGTGGTGTTTGTTGAACTCTTGGATATATGACTCGATCCGTCTACGTCTTTTCCAGCGCACTCCCACTAGTGCTGCTACTAAATGGTACATAGAAATACCTCGTGGTATTTTTCAATACTTTAATACTCTAGCCATGGAATTCCTGACACATTTCCAGTTACTGGTTCGTTAGGAATCTGGGACGCATCTCTTGACATCTCTAAAATAGGACAAAGCCACTCATATTTTAGATCATATTCATGAGTGTAGACGTCATCATCATCTGATCAAGTTTTAAATTCCTGATCAACATCTAACTCACTGGTTCACTACCTCCTTTGTCAACGAGATTGCACAAGACATTTCTATGGGGGAACGTGTAACTAAGGAGCAAGCCATCGCTCGTGCCCAGTACCTCGATTTAGTGTACTCTCAATCCGACACGTTATATGATATCTTGACTGATGTCCCGCGAATAGGGACCTCTAAAGCACCACCTACCCCATCGGTTGACGGTGTTATTGGTTCCGTCTCTCAAACTTCTCGTAAGTCTTCTAATGGGAAGAAAAAATTGAA
This sequence comes from Pinus albicaulis, assembly GCA_034641835.2. Taxonomy (NCBI): domain Eukaryota; kingdom Viridiplantae; phylum Streptophyta; class Pinopsida; order Pinales; family Pinaceae; genus Pinus; species Pinus albicaulis. The sequence continues at coordinate 1,218,485,167 of CM076575.1, read as the reverse complement.
TTCTTCCAACAATTCTGCTCCTCCTGCTACTCCAGATTTCGGTAAGACCACATAGGTCAATGCCATTCAGGCCAATCCTGCAGACAATGATTCCAAAGGGAAGAAGAAGGGCAAAGGCAAGGCCAAATTTGATGCCCCGAAACTAGAATCCTCCAAACCATGTGTTGATGATGGTTCGCAACAAAAACCAAAGTACCCTTGCCTGATCTATGATGAAGACCACTACACAAAAGATTGTCCCCGAAGATCCAAGGTTAGTAAACTTCTTAAAGGCTCTAATGGAACTTTGGAAGTTATTAAAAAACCATTTCCATCTCGGCAGACCCAGATGGTCGAGCAGCCTTCACCATCTACACTGTTTGGGTCTCAGGTTTTCATGATGAATGGTGTTGCACCTGTTTCTATTGCCACTCGATCAAAGGATTATTCCAGTCACGCTAGACAGCTGGGAAGGAAGTCGTTGATGGCCCGCCTCCCCCACCTGCTTCTAGTCCTTTAGAGATTGAGAAGCCCAACACTGAACCCATTGTACGACCACCTTCCAAAGGTGTTATTCAAAATTTTTCCTATAATCCAAACACCCGTGCTGCTCAGCATTACAACAATTTTGAGGAATTCAATGGAAGGGAATCAAAACCCTTGGGTTTTCTCACGAGTTTACCAATCACATTACAAGGTAAGATAGTCAATGTTGAAGTGGAATTTTTTGGTGCCAAACTCAACTACAATATTCTACTTGGTCACAGCTGGACCCATGCCATGTTATGCATTCCGTCCACCCTCTTTCGGATTTTGAAATTTCTGCATGAGGGTAAGATTATTACTGTTGATCAGTTGTCTTTATTTACCTCATGCTCTGAGAACAACGTGCCATACGTGGATAAAATCCTAATCCCCCCAATAGTGTCGGACCTGGTCTTTTCAAGGACCCTGTTCTTGTGGGTATTTTTCCCGTTCCACCACCGAACACCGTTCAAGTCAACATGATCTCTAGGTCGGATGACTCGTGGATCATCCCTTCTCCTGAACAGGTGGCCTCTTTTGGAGAATCGATGCCTCTAGCCCCAATTGAAATCAATTATTGCGAGATCGTTTCCACATCAGATCCTCCTCCTACTGAAAATGATCCTTTGAGCATGGCTCTTGATGTTTATTCTCAATCCCCTTGGCTCGATGATGAAGATTCACCCAATCCTTTGAGAGAAGTTTTTCTGTCTAACGAAGCTATCATGGAGACTATGTCTCTCAAAGATCTGCCATGGAGTGATGGAAATCATTGTTCCTTGTTCATGCCTGGCCTGGGGGCAATGTCTGATTGTCTCGAGCATTTTGTATCCGATTATCCCCCTCCTGAACCTGCTCCTCTGAGCTCATCGGAGCATATTTCCTCTTCTTGTGGCAAGATCCCTAAACAATGAAAAAAGCTACTTCGAGGATAGTTTTTTTAAGTGTGTCAACCTCGTTAAAATAATGAAACACGATCTTGTTTGACTCCTTTATGTGATCTCAATCTCATGATTTGAACCTTCACTGCATTTACTTTCCATATGCACTGAAGCTTGGGGGGCATGTACCTCGAATTGAGACACCAAGCTGGGGGCATGCCCATTTTTTCCTTATCATTTCAAGCATAGTTTACGTTTGTGTTTTAAGCTTGCATAAAAAATTAAACCCATCTTCAAGCATAGTTTGCATTTATGCTTGTAAGCTTGTGTAAAAATAAAATATGTTGGTGTGATGCATTTTATGAACTTTTAACTTTTCATTGGGTTGTTTTTTATGCATATTATGTAACTAATGCATTAGATAACATTGTATTAGACATTTTCATAACATATACAAAAACATCATCATATGTGAAAAATATCCATGCAATATATATATATATATATATATATATATATATATATATATATACATATATATATATATATATATATATATATATATATATATATATATATATATATATATATATATGTTGAATGTTTGCACCGTGTGCATCATATAAAATCCCAAAAATATGCATGTTTTTTTTAATTACATCTGGAGACAACATGTCTCTCAAAAATATGCAAACGAAAATCCTAGGAGACTAATTAGCATGATGTTCATGGTAACATGTTACTGCTCGCACCCATCACCTCAATAAGTGATGAAGGCAACTAGGCACCTCTATGGTGTGCCTCTGATAAGCCATAGGGACATAAGCTCGGTGAGCATAATCAGTAATCCCACAGGTGATTCCCTCTAAGTTCTAAACCAGTTCTTTCCCCGCACCCCCTCACCTTGAGGGTCATAGGCAAGAGGGGTCCTCCACATGATCGGTGACATCCCAGCGGGCCTCTCTGGGTCAACATTTGCATACATATAAGATTAGTTGTTAGAACATGCATGTATAGAAAAAAAAAATTATAAAATTCATAAAATAAAAAAGAGTCTTACCCAGCTCCTCATCCCAGTCCTCTCCTTCCGAGAGTGGAAGGTCTGGGTCTCTTGTGAAATCAATATCAGCATAGGGCTAGTCCTCTACGATGATCAACTGTCACTGGAGCCATCTGAAGAACTTGGGCCGCCATGACATTTGCTGGCTGCCTCCTGCTCTAGGCATCATTGCTACCCGTCGAGCCATTCGTGGCTCTCTCAAAGGTGGATCTGCAACTATCACCCCCTGGCCCTGGAAGATAGGCAGTCGTTCTAGGATGAACGATACCAATATTGACTCGTACCAAAACTGCGGCAGTTTGGCCTTTTTACATTTAGTAAATTTCCATTTGATATTCATGGTTATGGCTGTGGCCCAATCAAACACTGTCGGGTTCATAAATTCTGACGCCAAGAGGAGTTGTGTTTTGGTAGCCTCGTGTGGGGCCTGCAACACCGCATCTGGTGTAATAGTATGTAGCACCACTCTGAGTGGTAGAACGGGAATAGTGTGAATGTCAACTTTGCCACTACCTGATCTTGTTTATGCCCCTGGGAACACTCTTTTCATAACCATTGACATCTTCTCGCTAGAAGGCCTGGTACCTATCATGATCGGAACTGGACCTCTGTGAGACAATCCAGTGATGAAGTAGACATCAGGCACTTTGAGTTCAAGTACTTGATCTCAAAGTATAAACTTCTCTTCGTTCTCATCCCAGATACTTATCAAATATTGTAACAATTCAGGTTGTGCCCTAAGACATGGTGTTAAGAAGAATTTCTTTAATCCACAATTCCGAAGAGAATTCATGCATTGCTCATTCCCCATTACCAATTCATCCTCTTCAATGTGCTCCCTTTCTTTCCATTCAATCACCATTGTGGCTTTATACCTACATCAAATTGGTCATAAGCACATCATAAGATCCCTTGGGCATTCAAAAATTCAATTGATTGGTTGAATTTTTTTGAAATTTGAGCGAAATATGAGGTTGCGCGGTTAGCATGACTATTTTTATGACAGTCGCGCTAGCTGGCATAATCCATTTACAAAAATAGCTCGATTGGCATGGTTCCATACCTCATACTCGCGCCAACCGTGGAAGCCCTAAATTTTCAAATCCTCCCCTTAGGGATGCCAAATCATGATGGAAAGCTATGAAATATGGATTAAAACATAGCTAATGGAAGTGACTCTTACCTAGAAAATATGGGATCTGGAATGGATGCACTGGATCGTCCACAATCGTCACCACAAGATTGTAGGGAACTAACTCTCTATCGCTCTGCACAAGAGGTGAAAAGTAAAAAGTAAATATGTTTTTACTATTTGGTCATATTTATAACTTTTCAAAATCAAATTTAGGTTTTGGAGCTTATTTTTCTAATATTTTATCATATTTTTGTCGAAAAAAGGGTTTTACACTTGCTTTTTGTGTAGCGATAGTTTTTCACGTGACTAGGATGAAGAAACAAGTTGTATTTTATACTTTTTTGGACTCGGTAAAAACATGAAAAAGTCACTACTGGAGTCATCTTTCAGCTCTTTTCTGACTCTCTAAAATTGAAAAGATTGCCGAGTCGCTTGTCATTTTGAGCTCATTAAATTGGCCGTGAAACGAAATCTACCTAGTATACGTTTACCCCTTTTTTAGGCTCGGATAGATTATTTACGAAAAAGGAATACCCTAGCCTATTGAGACTAGGAGGTTCTCTCAGATATAGTTTTCTACCTTTTCGGATCTACGAGACTATGTATGTAAAGGGACTGTTGGAGTTTTATTTTCTCTTGTCTTTTCAAACTCTCTAAACATGAAAAGACGCTGAGTTCTTCCTTTGTCAGACTCGTTAAAAACTGATGACATCGGACTCTGTCGTAATGACGTTACTCGAGTTCCTCCTCCATAGGGCTCGTTAAATGTACTAGGTTGGATTTGTTCGAAGGAAAAACTTATATCGCAAGCATATTCTATCCCCTTCAAGCTTGTTTCCAAAAATAATTGGGGTACTCACCAGAAATGGTGGGGGAAAATGGAACCAGTATCACCGTCGTGTTGGCAGTATGTCACTTTTGAACATGGCACTTGTCTACATTCATGTCGGGTTGGGGACATCTCATCTCATTTTCTGCTTTCCTCCATGGGTTTGGGTAATCTCTTTTGACTGCTCATCTTCTCTTTGCCACGTCATCATGACTTTAGATCCTTTGATGTCAAATACTGCCAAATCCAGTGTCATGCCACTGATATGTTTAAGAGAAAGTTGGCCTCTGCAGTTTTCAACCTCCCTCTGATTCACTACTAATCTTGATTTGCAAACATCATGTTCCTCTGTCTCGCGTCGATGAAGTGGGAAACACTATGGCCCACCTTCGATCAAGGTCACTTCCTATCGACTTTAGCTCATTATCCAGGAAGCTGATCTAGAGACACCCTTCAGGTACCTTGGAGCCTGCATGCCTCAATGGTAGGTTCTTCACATTCGACGCAGGTTTTCATTATCAACCTTCGATCGAATGATTCTGTAGGTGTTTGATGCCAGCTCACTATTCACATTCCGTGGATTGTACCTATAGTACCTTGAGGGCCATCCTCATTATTAGTGGTTCCTCTCTTGTCTGTTAACGACTTTCATTATTGCCTGGTAATCAGACGATGTTCTTGCATGTTCAACTTCAGCTCACTTATTCACATTCTCAGACTTGTACTCTGTTCGGGTCGAGATGGAGTGCAAGACCCTAGATTTTGTTTGATGAAATCCAAGCTGAGGATTATTTGTGGATTATCATGATTAGTTACGTGGCTCATTTGATTGGATGGTTGTGACCATACCTGAATCTACTTATTGATCCTTATTTACTAGATGGTTGCGGCCATACCTTGGATCCCAGTTATTGTACACTCTATTATGGATGGCTGCACCCATACCACATATCATGTATCAAAGATATCAGTTGTACTTATATTTGCAGATCTTCCAATCGCAGTGTTTTCAGTTGGGCACATTCTCATAAAGGATTTCACCCCTCCCTCTTTCTCGGACCTCATGCTTTAGGGGGCATATGTTACACAGCATTTTGTCACCGTCCCTGTAATCCTTCATCCCGTACATTGGAGGACTATTCCCGTGACCTGTGAACAGTAAAATGTCCTGAAACCACCTTCATGACATCCTCTTGCATAAGGAAAAACATTCTCTTGAAGAAAATTTCCTCTGAAAAACCCTAAAAATAGATGTTTTAGCCTTGACGCAACTAGCCAGTTCATCCTTCGCACCAATGGGGGAAATCCACACTAGAGGGTGCACCAATTGGTGCTCTATCCCTATGTTTCACTCACACCAAGATTATTAAAGGATGTTTAAAAAAAAAAAAATGGCGGAAGTTTGATTCCAACAAACTCATGAATGAATCATCAAAGGGAGTTGGGTGGTTTGGCTCTAGATCTCCATGTATAGGAAGTGGTTTTCCACCTCTCATGGAACCTTCCTTAGAGATATGGCCTATCCCATGATTATAGGGATCCCAACTTCCTTTCCTCCATCTGTAAAAGCTTTCCCTCTCCATTAGCAAGCTAGCTGAACTTGTAGGAAGGAAACTATAGCCAGGCAACTATTGAGAGCCAAGCCGAAGAGAGAGAGCTTCATCTAGATTCCCGATAGGCTTTCTTGAGACACGCTCTGCTGCCAGCCCCGCTTAAGGAAGATCATAGTGTCAGAGCATTTGGTTGTAATACACCTTTTGTCATTTATAATATAATTGACTCTAATTTTGGTTCCATTCATGTGTTCATTTCTTTATGTAATGCAATGAATTATATCCTCTTTGACTGATATATGGTTACATGCTTTAGATTTTACATTGTATTTCGTCGTTTCCTTGCATGTGTACATGTGTTCGAAAGTGTCGAATGGAAGGATTGTGATCTGTCAAGCGAGGGATGGGAAACATCATATTTCTTCAATGACAACTGCGTGGGATTTGAGGTAGGCTACTCGTCGTGATCTTTGTCTTTTTGTAACTAGGAACCAATGTCATTATGTGACTTGATTGTTGCTAGACCTGATCTGGTCTAGTGGGATCGCCTTTGTTCGTAGAGGGGATTTACCTATTCAACACACTTCCTGACCTCACCAGTAAAGCTCTGAGAAAATAATCTCATCTTGACATCCTCATGGTCAACCTCCTCCCTGTCTATGAAGTCATTAAACTGGTATAAATGCTCTTCAGTTTTAATCTCTTCATCAGTTCCCCAAGTTTTGATTCTAGCAGAGTATTTTCGAGGAAGGGCATTAAGGATAGCTAGGAAAAAAAGTGGGGCATACCTCGCAGGTGCAGCAGCAGGTGGAGGTGGCACATTTCCTGCCATGATTACTGGAACTGTGGTAATTTTAGGGATAAAAATGGTAGAGGAAGAGGGAATGTTAGGAGGGGGGGCTAGTTGGTCTTTGTTGTCCAGTTAAAATTGAATTCCAATCAGGTAAAGCAAAACCAGATTTACTTCCTAGTAATATTTAAAATGGGCCTAGTTCCTTCAATCTATCAAAATATTCCCTCTCTAACAATAACTTTGATGTGATTTATTCCCAAAACTCTTCTTTATCTTTTTGTGTCACTAAGGCTGAGGTATTGATACCTCTTCTATGTATGTCTAAGACAATTTCAGTCAATTCCTTTTCATTTTTAGGCCTAAACAATACTTCCTTAATTTTATCATCAACATTTTTATCTTTAGGACTTCTTAAAACTTCAAAGGACAAGGCTTTTGTATGTAATGGAGTACTTGATTGTTCAAAACTACCTTGAATGCCTCTGGAAATTGTGTTTGGATTATCCATAATTGTAGGTGGATCTAGGTCAAGATTAATCCTCGTATATTTCCTTTTTGAAGCCACCTTCAAACATGATAATTTTGAATGGAGTCACCAAGTTAGTTGCAGCCTCGAACAACTTCTGAGCTCCTACTACCTTCAAGAGTTCAGATTCGGAATTTCGAGAAAAGTATATCTTCAGGCTCCCGGAAGATGCACCAAAATGTTATCAAAATTTTTTACTTGATTGGCTGTTGATTAGACAACTCTATGTAACTGTTTCAAACCAAATTTTGAATGAAGCTTAACCTGTTCAGTTTGAGAGGGCTCTCTCAAAGGGATTTATGATATTTGATTATGATAGTACTAGATGGCTAGCTCTATTTGAAAAGTAACTTTTTTTTTATGTATGTAGGTTGAAAATAATGCAGGGTTATACCATCAGACTTATGGAGTCAACAATCAGTATTTTCAGTGGCAAGTTTCTTGACAGGAAGCTGAGGCAGATAAGGGTCTTTAACAAAGGAAATTCACTCATAAAACATAGAAAAACATAGTCATTTCATTGCTAAAGGAAGTCGAAGAATAGAGTTATGAATTCTAAGTAATAGAAATGAAATCTACTCCAAGTGGTAAAACATATGATATATATCAATAATATATTAAAAACCCCATGAGAATCTTAGATCTGTTAAGAAGAAAGTCCTCTGTATTACTGGTATAAGTGAAAATACATAAAGCAACAGTTTGGTTGTTAGGTCCCTATATCACTAGTATAGTCCCTTATTATTGTTACTGTAACCCCCTTATTGTTAATATTGAACCCTTGTAACCCCCATTTTGTTATTATTGTGCCCTTAAATTATTATTTTTAGGTCGGCTAGGATTACATTGTGGCCCACTAGGATTATATTATGGCCCCATGGACTCCTATATATAGAAAGGAGGTTTTGTAAATTATATCATCAAATAATTGTTCATTTATGTAATGTATTGGAGGTTTCTCTCTCGAAGTGGCTCATTTCTAAGGCGTTGATATCTCTTTTCTTCTCTTTTTGGAGCTGGTTACACAACATTTGGTATCAAAGGTTTGGATTCTAGGGTTTCGCTGCTCCAAACAGGTCATCGTGGAATTTGCGCTATAAATTTTTTTTTATGAAGTTTCAGAAGCTGAAATTTTTAGGGTGCGAAGCCAAAATCCTGAGGAAGATTTTCTAAAAATTTCAGAGCCTGGTTCGCAATATTTTCGGAGATATGATCTATGGAAGGTAGGTCTTTTTTCAAACTCCTAAATAGGTCATCGTGGCATTTGCGCTATAACTTTTTTTCTACGAAGGTTCAGAATCTGAAATTCATATTGTGCGAAGCTCAAATCCTGAGGAAAATTTTCAAAAAATTGCAGAGCTTGGTTCATGATATTTTTGGAGATATGATCTATGGAAGGTAGTGCTTTTTCATGATCCTTAATTGCATCTCAAAGAGGTGATTGTGGAAAACGTTCAATAAATCTCTCTCTGGGCATCGGATTGGAGTGCCGTAAAAATTGGTCGCAATTACACAGACTGTAGTTTCTTGGATATAAATTTCAGAGACAAAGGATGAAACAGTGACACGTGGCAATTCGTACAAGTTCACTCTACTGAACCAGTCCATAATTAGGTCATTGTGGGAGATTGGACACAACTTTGTCTTGGAGAATCCAAATCAGGTCAGACCATTGGCATTCAAAAGATAATTCAGAGGGCTACTTCAGTGCTGAATTTCAGATATTGAAGATCTACAATCACAGAGATAATACAATTTCAATATCAAGCTCCTCAAAGCAAGTAAAAGGTGTGTATTTTTTTTTTCCAAATTGCATAAGTCTTGTTTGAAGAATCAAGTTGAATTGATTGCAAGGGCCTATTGTAGAATAGATATCAATATTGGAGTCTAAAATGGCCCCTAAAAAGAATTAAACACCCATTAAGCCTTTAGAAGTCTCTACTATGACTCATGAAGACGAAGAATGGCAACATGACATATCAAAATTACAAGAGCAAGTGCAACAAATTTCGCTCTCGCAAAGAAAAACAAAAAATGAAATGGAAGTTTTGAAGAAGGGCGTGGAAACTAAGATGGATGGTTTGAAGAAAGGCATGGAAGCTAATATGATTGGTTTGGAAGCTAATATGGATGGCATGGAAGTGGGCATGGAAGCTAAGATGGATGACATGGAAGCTAAGATCGATGAAAAAATGAAAGATAACATGGAAAACATGAAGAAATATCTAAAAGTAGACATCGAAGGTTTGGGAAAGTTGATACAAGAAATGTTTCCTAATGGTGAAAAGATAATAGAGGAAACTCATGATGAGAACAGAATAAATGTTAATCGTGATTTCATAAACTCTACTGTTGGAGGGAAGAACCACCATATTCCAAAAATGGATATGAGGAAGTTTGATGGAAAGGATCCTGTAACATGGATACTACAGATGGAGCAATATTTTGATCTCCATAATGTGCAAAACACACAAAAGGTACGAATTGCAACTTTACATTTAGAACAAAATACATTTGTATGGTATCGATGGCTTTGCTCCCGTAAAAAAATTGTCACTTGGTCAATTTTTACGGAGGAAATGATAGCACATTATGATGATACAAAGAGAAACACCTTCTTTAGCCAATTGATAAATCTCACGTGCTTAGGTACATATTGACTTTTAAAAACTTATATATAACCTATATTCCAGGAACACAAAGATTTATCCTTTTCATAGGCACTTAAAAGATGTTATCCAACATGAAGTTCGTGTTTTGGAACCGGATTCATTGGAGAAGGCATTCAAAGGCAAGAAAAGTTGAATGTAAAATTATGGCAACAAGGAAGCCTACCACTCAATTCTATAAAGAAGGAAGTGTTGCTACGCCTAGATTTCCACAACCTACAAGGTTGACACCACAAAAATTGAAAGAAAAAAGAGCAAAAGGGCTTTGCTACAGTTGTGATAGCAAATACACTAAAGGTCATAAGTGTGCTGAGAAGAAATTATTTTACATAGATTGTGAAGAGGAAGAAGAAAATGAACATGAAGAGGATATACACCAGGAACCAACCCTAGAAGAGGAAGAAATGAATCTGACCATATCGTGTAATGCACTGGCAGGAATTACTACTCCTCAAACTCTCAAGATACAAGGACAAATCAAGAAGAAAAAGGTAATAGTGTTGATTGATTCAGGTAGCACCCATAATTTTATTCATTGTAAGGTAGCCAAGGAATTAAATTGTTTCCTATACCCAGCACTAGAATGTCAAGTGATGGTTGCAAATGGAGGAACTATAAATTGCTCTGGAAAATGCCATAATATCAAGCTAACCATGGGGGAATATGTGTTGACTAGTCCAAGTCTTTCCATTCCTATGGGAGGTGCCGATGTTGTATTAGGAGTACAATGGTTACAATCTTTGGGGATGGTAGTTTTTAATTTTCAAGAACTTTTCTTGAAATTTTTTTCAGAAGGAAAGGAAGTCGAATTACAGGGTATTGAAGGGAAGCCGGGAAGGATAATAAGCTCTAATGTCATGACAAAGCTTCTAAAGAAAGAATAACGAGGCGTAATTGCATCATCGTCCAGCCCATATTTTACTGTCATTTCCACCTTCAAAGTTTTCCTGAGAACTATTCCAGTGCTGAAATTCCAAATAATTCCACTGAGTCCAGATTTATGATTTGTTATTCATTGATTCCAATGCCTCCAAATACCTCATGATTATCTTTTCCAAAGAGGCAATGAATGAGGATTGTAGAAATGTTGAGAAGAACCCATCTGCCTGCTTTTTTCATTCTGTTCCACATGGTACATAACTACATTAATTTTATCACTGATATTACATGAGGTCCACATCCATCATATTAAAGACAAATTTTCCATTTTTGTGATTGATGAATTATTGCATGAATTATATGGAGTGAATTTATTTAATAAGTTGATCTGCTCGGATATCATCAAATTAGAATGAAGAATGAAGATATTCAAAGTAAAGATTTTCAACTCATGAGGCTGCTATGAATTTTGGTCATGTTTTTGTCTACTGGTTGCACCTTCTATCACATAATACAATTCCATTTTCAAACCCTTCCTTAGAAAATTTGTGGTAGTATTTTTTGATGATATACTAATCTATAGTAGGTCTTGGAAGGATCATGTTAAACATGTTGACAGGGTGCTCAAACTATTGCAGGAGAAACAATTATATGCAAAAACATCCAAATGTTTCTTTGGAGTACAAGAGGTGGAATATCTGGGTAATATTGTATCTCACGAGGGTCTTAAGGTAGACCCTAACAAAATTAAAGCCATTAAGGAATGGAAAGTCCCCACAACCATAAAGCAGTTGCGAGGATTTCTCGGGTTAACAGGGTATTATCGCAAGTTTGTTAAGAATTGTGGGAGAATAGCAGCACCTCTAACAACATTATTGAAGAAAGATGCATTTTCATGGACTCCTGAAGCAACTAAGGCCTTTGAACGTCTTAAAGAGGCAATGTGCCTAGCACCAGTCTTAGCTACGCCAGACTTCATGAAAACCTTTATTGTGGAATGTGATGCCTCAGGAAATGGAATTGGTGCAGTTTTAATGCAGGAAGGAAGACCCATTGCTTTTGAAAGTCGTCCAATCAAAGGAAAGTATTTACAGAAACCTATTATGAGAAGGAAATGTTAGCAATACTGCATGCACTAAAGAAATGGAGAACTTACCTAATGGGAAGACACTTCAAGGTAAAAACTGATCATGATAGTCTGAAACACTTTTTTGAACAAAGACTATCTTCAGAAGAGCAGCAAAAATGGGTCACAAAGATGTTGGGTTATGACTTTGAAATAATCTACAAAAAAGGAAAGCTTAATGTTATTGCAGATGCACTCTCAAGAAAGAATGAAGAGGTGGAAGCATTGCTTTGTGCCATTTTGCTATCTAACCAGATGTTTGGACATGTCAGCGAGATGAATGTAACAGGTTGAGATGTGTGATAAGTGAAATATTTTTAAAAGTTGTAGCAAGATCTTCTAGTATTCACATACATTTAGTTGGGGAAAATGACTTTTACAGGCCAAAGATAACTTATATCTTTGTAAGAATTCCCAACTAAATCAAAAGATTCTTCTGACTAAAAATCTTCTCTTTAGGAGGACACTCGTGATTTTTAAAAACTTACTGCTGTATGAAGAAAGAATTTTTTTTGGGATGGTTTTAAATCTTATATTCAAAAGTTTTAGGGGACAATGTTTGTTTGCTAATGAATAAAGGAAAAATTTGACCCCAAGACTTCTACAGAACTTTTATCCATTCCAAGTCAACATTGGGAGTGAGATTTAATGATTTACTGTGTTTATTCTAAGTCTCATGGAAGAAGAACATTTGTTAGGAAGATAGATTCTACTACATGCACACTTTTGTGCATTATCTCATTCATTTAAAGTAAGTACAGTTGCTACTACATTTATGGACACAATTCAAAAGCTACATGGAAACCCAAGGGTTATTGTGAGCGACAGAGATCCCATTTTTACTGGAAATTTTTGGACAGAGTTATTTTCTTGTTTGGCTACTCAATTAGCTCATAGCTCATCTTATCATCCTCAATCCGATGGTCAAACTGAGATAGTAAATAAATGTTTGGAAGGATATCTTCGTTGTTTTGTATCTGATAAACAAACACAATGGGTCAAGTGGTTACCTCTTGCTGAATGGTGGTATAACACTTCCTTCCATACTGCAGCAAAAATGACCCCATTTATGCACTTTATGGATATCATCCACCATCCATCACATCATCTTTAAGGGAAAATTCGAAGGTTCAAGCAGTGGAAGATCACATCGAGCATCAGCAAGAAGTTCTCCAACTCTTAAAGGATAACCTGAATTTGGCACAAAATCGAATGAAACAACAGGCAGATCAACATCGTAGCGAGAGAAGTTTTGATGTAGGAGATTGGGTATTTTTAAGGCTACAACCATACAAACAAATGTCCCTCAAGCAAGCAAAGAAGGATAATAAATTATCGCCAAAGTACTATGGTCCTTACAAGGTGTTGCAAAAGATTGGTACTATGGCATACAAATTGGAGCTTCCCGCTTCTTCGTGAGTACATCCAGTTTTCCATGTTTCATGCTTAAAGAAGGTTATAGGTGAAAATATTCCAATTCAAACAATATTGCCAGAACTTGATGAGGAAGGAAAAATCATATTGGAACCTGAAGCGGTCACGGAAACAAGAACTCGACAACTACGGAATCAATCAATTTCAGAGTATCTCATCAAGTGGAAGAACTTACCCACTGAAGATTCTACATGGGAGGATGAGAATTTTATACAGAAGCACCCAGAGCTACTCAAGCATTGAGGAAAACACTTTTTTTAAGGAGAGGGGCATGTTAGGTCCCTATATTACTAGTATAGTCCCTTATTATTGTTAGTGTAACCCCCTTATTGTTATTATTGTACCCTTGTAACCCTCATTTTGTTATTATTGTGCCCTTAAATTATTATTTTTAGGTCGGCTAGGATTACATTGTGGCCCACTAGGATTACATTATGGCCCCATGGACTCCTATATATAGAAAGGAGGTTTTGTAAATTATATCATCCAAGAATTTTTCATTTATGTAATTTATTGGAGGTTTCCCCCTCGAAGTGGCTCATTTCTAAGGTGTTGATATCTCTTTTCTTCTCTTTTGGAGCTGGTTACACAACAATGGTGCAAAAAATCTCCAACCCTTTACTACTTCGATGATTTTCCTTTAATTAGACATTCATACAAAAAGGATGATCTGCCTGAAGGATAGATTCATTTAATTCTTCCTATGACACATCACATAACTGAAAAACATGTCTTCTAACAAGAAACTGACAACTATACCTTAAAGAAGACATCTCCTAATAGGAGTCTAACTCCTATTTATTACATATTCTAACTTATCTTTGTGAAACAGTTACATGTCAGTTAAAAATAATAATCACATGCCCGAATGATAGATGATAGATTCATTACCACCTTTACATATTAAAAACCCTCCTAGACATGTGGAACAAAACCCTATTTTTCAGGAATGCATGACCCTTATCTTCAACGAGAGCTTTAGTTGATGACATGTCTCCACATCACTTCCTTCAATTCATAAATATTTGATATTAAGGTCCCTTGACATGTTGGAGGGTCAATTTATCCAAAATTGTCAGTAAGCTGCTCCAAAATCTTCAAAACTAGCTCTCTACGAAAACATGATAGTTTCCTAGCGAGCTTTCATAGCGTTGAAAAAGAAGCTTCTGCACCCAAAAAATTTTCTCTTTTGTTGTTCCATGGTGTCAACCTGTTCATGAAACATCATAACCACCATTATCCCTCCTTGAAAACTACAAAAACTAAGTATAGAAGCAAAAATGTTGCCACAGAAATTTTTGTAGCATTTTCCTAGTGTTAAGCCTAGGAAATGCTACGAAACAGTGAAAAAGTGTAGAATTTCCATATTTCAACACTGTCTCCAAAAAGTGACCTCCAGCTGTTAAAATTTGACCTTAAACACCCATGAACCTTCTAAAACATATTAAATCTAAACTTAAGACCCCTATGGTGTTTCCTCTTCATTAATGATTAGTTGAGCAATGGGGTCTTCAACCACAGTCATCTTCAAACCCTTCTTCTCCAGCTCTTCATGAATCAGTTCTAGTTGTTCTTGTAGGTCTTTGAATTGGTCTTTTAGTGTCCTATTCTTAAACTATAAATATAGGTTCATTTTTCTGATATGTTTCACCTCTCATCTCAATGGCTTAGTCCATTTGATTAGATTTTTTTTGTTGTCCAAGGTCTTAGAGACACTTGTGACTTCATCCTCCCAAATCTCTTTCATTTTTTCAAACTGTACCTTCTAAACCTTGCGCTTCCTTGCCTCTTTCTTTAAGACTGATATTTCATCATTTGCTAGCTTAAACTGCTTCTTAAGGACTTAAATCTATGTTTTTTCAATTATTTTCTCTTTTCCCTTCTTTCTTTTAATAACTGATTATTATTTTGTTGGTGAGGAAAGGTATATTATGCTTGATGGTGGCTAGATAGTTTCAGTGACCTTCTAAGCTTCTTTACTACTTTCCAAGACTTTTCTAGCATGTCTTGTCATTGGTTTCCTAGCTTGAAACATGAATCCTGCATCTTCACTTGAAAAATCTAACTTCTTAGTTGTTTTGTCTTTCTTGAGCTTCTTTCCTCCCTCATATATCTTCAGCTTGGACTATGGGAGTTTCTTCAATATCAATATCATGTAGAATGTCTTATAAGTTACCCTTAGCCACCATTTTGATTGTTGTAACCATCTTACTGCCATGTTTTCTCACTGTTGCTTTTGTTTTGCAGGTGTATCTTTGGCTGTATCAACCTTCTTCAAAGGCTCTGTCTCCATGATGACTAGCTCAACTTGCTCTACCATTGAGAGTGATGGGTTATCTCTAGGTTTGGGAGTTATTTTAGGAGTGATAGCATCTACTTCAAAACCACTGATGAACATAAAATATGACCAGTATCTTCCTAATATTTTTAACTCCTATAACACTAGCAACTTGATCAAACCATGATGGAAAATAGAGGTTTCATTTCCTCCAGATTTATCTTGAACTTTGTCTTACATTTTAGCTAAGATTTTGTATATGTAAAAAGATAAATCAAGAGACCTCTTAGCCACAAAATGCAGTAGAAGCCTAAGGTGATAGGAATAGACCATGTGGTATCTCCCTTCACCAGTGAGATGCTTCTGAATGATAAGAAACAACTTTGAGAAGTTGTCTTTCATGTAGCTCCTTGGGATGGAATTTGTGAGATTAATCTCACTATGCTATGGCATGATAAATTCTTTACAATCCTGCATGGTGAACTTGAAGCCTTTGAACCATTTTTCTCCTCCTCTAGGGATTCTTGTTGCTATTGCAATGGTATCTAGTGTTACAGTGAGGTTCAACATTCCCACCTTTGAATTTTTCCCATTGAAACTGATAGCAAACTCCTTAGAAACCTTCACATTGAACCCTTGAAATCTTTGACAGAGCCGCAAACACCCTCTTCTTCTAAAAACTTCTAAGGAAGTTGGGTATTCATTCAACAAATTCATGTCTGATGGCTCATATATGAGACAGTGGCCACCTTTTTTGGTCTTCCTCTTTGCAGCCCTGGGGATTTTATACCTTCTCTGCCTCGCTTCATTAGTGACACCTGCAACTTTGGAAAATGCCAGCAACTAGCGTGGCTTGGTGAAAAAACTCTCTAGAACTCAATAGCATGAAAACATGAAGTGGAGAATGACAAAAGAATCAATTGGGTAATGTTTTAAAGTTTCAATGACATATCATGTCTTAATCATGCCTCATACATTCTAAAAATAGTAATAATGACCTCAAACATGAACTTTGTACCTTGATTTAACCCTAACTGACTCGAATGATATCCACCCTAACACTTTTAATCATTGACTGACACCTTGCACTGAATTTGAAAAGACAAACTGAAAAACCACTTTTCATAGCATAGTTAGTTCATTTCCTGGCAGTTTCGCTATGAAATTATTAGTATTTTCATAGCGAAAACTTCCTTTTTACTATGTAATTCACTACGAAAACAAGAAAAATTGGCTAAAGTGACCTTTTCTAATTGAAATCTTGGGAAATGAAATATGTCAGAAAATGATGACTGATGGGACATGATATGACTTGAATGGGCGTGGGTTTGGACCTTAGGATAGGTTAATATGAAAAATTTAAATTTTTCCTTTACCAAATTGTGACAAATGAACTCTATAACCATACATTTGATAAATGAACTCTAAGACTATGTCAAATGATTTTTCACTTTTTCTGAGTGATAACAGTTAGGTTAAGGTTAAGGTTAAGGTCAAGGTTAATGGTTAGGTTAAGGTTAATGTTAGGTTAGGTTGAGGATAAGGTTATGTCAAGGTTAAGGGTAAGGTTAATTTTAGGGAGGGTAAGGTTAGGATAATGTTAGGGTAAGGTTAAGCTTAAGGTTAGGGTTAAGGTTAAGGTTAATATTAAAGTTAAGGTTAAGGTTAAGGTTAGGTTAAGGGTAAGGTTAGGTTAAGGTTAAGGTTGAGGTTAAGGATAGGTTAAGGTTAGGTTAAGGGTAAGGTTAGGTTAAGGTTAAGGTTGAGGTTAAGGATAGGTTAAGGTTAAGGTTAAAGTGAAGGTTAAGGTTAAGGTTATGGTTAAGGTTAAGGAGGTTAAGGTTAAGGTTAAAGGTAAGGTTATAGTTAAGGATAATTTTAAGGTTAAAGTTAAGGTCAAGTTAAGGTTAAGGTTAAATTAAGGCTAAGGTTAAGGTTAGGTTAAGGTTAAGGTTAATGTTAAGGTTGATGTTTACGTTAACGTTAAGGGTAATGTTAAGGTTAGGTTAAGGTTAAGGTATAGGTTAAGGTTAAGGTTAAGGTTAAGGTTAAGGTTAAGGTTAGGTTAGGTCAAGTTAAGGGTAAGGTTAAGGTTAATGTTAAGGTTAGGTTAGGTTAAGAGTAAGGTTAAGGGTATGGTTAGGTTAAGGGTAAGGTTAGGGTAAGGTTAGGTTAAGGTTAACGGTAAGGTGAGGTTAAGGTTAAGGTTAAGGTTAAGGTTAGGTTAACCTAAGGTTAAGGTTAAGTTTAATGTTAGTGTTAAGGTTAAAGGTTAGGTTAAGGTTAATGTTAAGGTTAGGTTTAGTTTAAGGAGGGTAAGGTAAGGTTAAGGTTAAGGTTAAGGTTAAGGTTATGTTAAGGTTAAGGTAAGGTTAACCTTAAAGTTAAATTTTAGGTTAAGTTTAAGGTTAGGGTTAAGGTTAAGGTAAATGTTAAGGTTAAGGTTAAGGTTACATTAAGGGTAAGGTTAAGATTAAGGTTAAGGTTAAGATTAAGGTTGTGGTAATGTTAAAGTTAGGGTTATGGTTAAGGTTAAGGTTAGGTTTAGGTTAAGGTTATGGCTAGGTCCTGAAGGTTAGGTTAGGTTAAGGTTAGGCTAAGGTTAGGTTAGGTTCCTAAACATTAAGGTTAAGGTTAAGGCTAGGTTAAGGTTAAGGTTAAGGTTAATCTTAAGGTTAAGGTTAGGGTTAAGGAGGGTAAGGTTAGGTTAAGGTTAAGGGTAAGGTTAAGGTTAAGGTTAAGGTAAATGTTAAGGTTAAGGTTAAGGTTAGGTTAGGTTAAGGCTAAGGTTAATGTTTAGGTTAAAATTTAATGTTAGTGTTACGTTAAGGTTAAGATGAACCTTAAGGCTAAGGTTAGGTTCAGGTTAAGGTAAAGTTTAAGGTTACGGTTAAGGAGGATAAGGTTAGGTTAAGGTTGAAGTTAAGGTTAAGGTTAGGTTCAAGGTTATGTTAAGGTTAGAATTAAGGTTAAGGTCAAAGTTATGTTAAGGTTAAGGTTAAGTTAAGGTAAAGGTAAAGGTTAACGTTAAGATTAATGTTAAGGTTAGGTTAAGGTTAATATTAAGGTTAAGGTTAAGGTTAGGTTAAGGTTAAGGTCATGTTAATGTTAAGGTTAATGTTAAGGTTAGGGTTAATGTTAGGTTAGGGTAAGGTTAGGTTAAGGTTTAGGTTAAGTTTAGGTTAAGGTAAGGTTAAGGTTAAGGTTAAGGTTATGTTAGGGTTAAGGTAAGGTTAACCTTAAATTTAAAGTTAAGGTTAAGTTTTAGGTTAGGGTTAAGGTTAAGGTAAATGTTAAGGTTAAGGTTAAGGTTAGGTTAAGGATAAGGTTAAGGTTAACGTTAAGGTTATGGTTATAGTAATGTTAAAGTTAGGGTTAAGGTTAAGGTTAAGGTTGAGGTTAAAGTTAGGTTAAGGTTAAGGTTTTTATAGGTTAGGTTAAGGTTATGGTTAGGTTAAGGTTAAGGTTAGGTCAGGTTAAGGTTAAGTTAAGGTCAAGGTTAAGGTTAACCTTTAACGTTAAGGTTAATGTTAGTGTTAGGTTAAGGTTAAGGTTAAGGTTAAGGTTAGGTTAGGTTAAGGGTAAGGGTAAGGTTAAGGGTAAGGGTAAGGTTAAGTTAAGGTTAAGGTTAGGTTAGTGTTAATGTTAAGGAGGTTAAGGTTAAGGTTAAGGTTAAAGTTAAGGTTAAGGGTAAGGTGTTAGTATGAATGTTAATTCCAAGCGTACGAAAGAAAACAACTTTAGTTGTGCATAACAAGCAGCCCTAACAACAAATATGGTTGCCAATATCCTCAGATCTACAGTTAGGTGATCAAGATAAATGCTGCAAAAATCTATATCTATGCATCAAAATACATTAAGAAGTAGAAAAACAAGATTTACTCCATGCATCCAGTAGACAAGACAAGAATATATTGAATGAATTTTGTATTAATGGCACCTGGGAGGAAAACACAAAAGGGTGTTACCATTTCTCCTCAATGGGATTGGTTCTTGTAAGTCCTGAGAACTTCAGATCTAAAATTCCTCTCTCTTGATGGTGTATAAAACCAAGACAAAAATGGTAGCAAAATATGACTATGATGGTGGATCAAAGTCAAACCAAAAGTATAGATCCAGAGTGATATTTAGGCAACAAAAGGTGGTAAATGAATGGGAAAACCCTTCTATCTATAACAAAATATTGAGTTAGTCTAGATATTGGTGCATAGTTAATATATTATTAACCAAATCAAGATCCAACTCTTATGGAATATTTTATTTTTTTTGTTGGAGGGAAAAGGAATTTGACTTGGGTCAAATCCCTTTATTTGTAAATAATAAATAAATAGACGTGGTTGAGTAATAATCAAATAAATAATGATTTATTTAATTATTTAAGGATTATTTAGTCATATTTAACAAATAACATTATTTAAAGAAGGTTTAAATAATTATTCTTAGAAAATAATAAGATAAATAATGATTTATCTAATTAATTTCCTTGTTGTGGGTTAAATATAACCAAGAATATTAATTAAACTATTGTTCAACTAATTATTTCTTGAGGAAAATAAAAAAAAATGTATATTTATTTAATATTTCCTCATGGGGTTTCTTGTTTAGACCATAAACAACTTAATAAAGGTGGTTTACTAAGTTATTTTCATAGTGAAAGAAATTTTACTTAAGGTAAAATTGGTCTTACATGGTGTACTTGGGTCCATAGAATGATAATAGATTAGATGAAAAAAAAATGGTGTAACAGATTCCCCCCCATAATGTGAGTGTTAGGAGCTAATCGTATGACTGAAGTACGTTGTAAGAACTCAATCACTAGACACCGAAGGGGCAGTAAGAGAGAGAGAAATATAAGGTAGACCAAAGAGCTGATAGGACTAGACCTTGAGGAGGAAATACATAAGGTGTGACAAGTCTCTTTTATGGGTGATTACCTATGCTATAGGCCACAAGGGAGGCATACCTATGCCCGCCGAGACAGAGTACAAAAATAATGCGTCCAGTAAACAAGGGACTGAACAATATAGTACATGTTGGCATATAGATGAGCCAAATAAACAACATGATAATGGATCCCACATACATACTATGCCTGGGATAATAGCTAGGACTTGTACAATAATATCTAAGTACATGAGATACAAATACAACCCAGATTCCCATGTAAACAGGAAAGGTCTATGAAAATCTAACTGATACATGCAATCAAAAAAGGCGTTACAAGCGGTTGAGGCCGACATCATCAAAACTATGGAGCTACATCGAAGGATGAGATGAAGAGTTCATTCGGGCATTTGGGGGGCTACCTTTAGGGCCACCCCCTCATGAGGGCTGAGACATCTCACACACACCTGGGAATCACCGGTCCAATCTAATGCATCACTGAACCATCGAGTATACAGGTCTCGATCATGCTGAAAGGAGCTAGAGCTAAGAAACAATCAAGTCAAAGGGATATAAGGAGTCCGTTTGCCTGATCTGAGGCACTGAATAAGAGTGGAAGCTGGAACCAAGGTTCACCACCCTCTAGACTTGTCTTCTGGAATAAATGACCTGATGTCGACAAAATGAGGTCTACCATAGGTGAGGCAATGAGAGGTCCTCAACTAAGGCACAAGAGAAAATAGTAGAGTGACTAATGGACAGACACCAAGGGTGATGATGAAATGGGGGGTACTGAGTAGCGGACGGACGACTTCACTTGTTAGAGCATAAAGGGCATGGATGACCTCACAGCGACTGACACAATATGATAAGGGATAGGGGACAGTGGGACTGAAGGCCACAATGTGTGACACAAGAGAGGGACCAAGAAATTAAGGATGGAGGACTATAGCGGGATGAAAAGGGACTCAGGATAGACTGGATGAATGCAATGATGACTCAACTCAAATGCTCTAAACAAGGGTGACTCGATGGTGCTGCCACATAGAAAAGGTCCAATGGGGACCATAAAAACATGAGTGCAAGATTGAAGATGGTAACTCACAACGAAATTCGGCACGAGCGTGGACAAGTATTGAGGCAAAGTGGTGCCCCTAGTATGAGCATTGCAAGTGAATAAATTTGATTATTAGAAGGGGTGAAGTGACGCTTCTTGGAAAAAATGTGTCCAGGTGAAGTATCAAATCACTAAAAAATAACAGATACCCATTTGAGGGCTCGGTGAGAGCTTTCCAATAATATAGATGGTTCGTTAAACTGAGCTAAGTCTTGGCCGTATTAAGAAAAAGAAAAATCAGAGGTTTTCTTTTAATAAGGCATTTTCCCTCTGAATTCACTCATTTTCATGTGGAGCTGTGGTGAATGTAGAGAGGAGAGAAGGCCCTAAATCTTGCAGCGAGCGTAGCGGACGAACCAACTGTTGGAATTGAGATCCGACAGTTGCAGGTAAGAGGCCTAAGCCTACTTTTTCATTTCAGTAGATTGAAATTTTATTTTAGGTCCCTAGAGCTCATGAACGGGCCAGGTCACACTTTTAGGGGTCTGTTCTGCGACCTGGGTAGCAGGTACTAGGAAGAAAACTGTGACCTGTCCCAGGAAATGACCTAAAAATTGTGACCTATAAAGGGGATTTTAGTGCTGTTTTTGGCTAAGATCTAGGATTTTTATGGTTGAGGGGAATAGGTTCCCCCAAGCATGTTGTGGTCATGCAAAAATTCATTTATAAAAAGGGGAATATAAACACATTTTAATGACGTGGTGCGCCATTTGTTTTCATTATGGTTATGCAGTTTGAGAAAGGGAATGGAGGATTACCAATCTCTTTTGGTACTGCATATATGAATCAAATGGAATTTAATTTTCCAGGTTGGCGTACATGGTGTCACTATCCCAAAGAGAGAATTTGGAGATAATGAACTGGTGCTCTTCTAGAAATCCCATAGGTTGGTCAACAACAATGTCGAAGGGACTAGGTTGTTGATGTAAGATGAAGGAATGATGAGGGGTATCATCCCTAGAGTGATCTGAAGGGATATGGGTACACTAGGAGAGTGGTGGAGAATTACTGCTGCGAAACCAAAGATTCTGGGTTCGATCCCCAGTTGAGTCGCCAGTTGTTAGTATGAATCTTAATTCCAAGCGAACGAAAAAAGACCACTTTAGCTATGCATAACAAACAGCCCTAACAACAAAAATGGATGCCAATATCCTCAGATCTGTAGTTAGGTGATCAAGATAAATGCTGCAAAAATTTAGATATATGCATCAAAAGACATCAAGCAGTAGAAAAACAATATTTACTCCATGCATCCAATATACAAGATACGGATATGTTGAATGAATTTTGTATTAATGGCCCCTGGGAGAAAAACACAGAAGGGTGTTACCAGTTCTCCTCAATGGGATGGGTTCTTGTAAGTCCTCAGCACTTCAGATCTAAAATTTCTCTCTCTTGATGGTGTAGAAAACCCAAACAAAAATGGTAGAAAAATCTTACTATCATGGTGGATCAAAGTCAGACCAAAAGTATAGATCTAGAGTGATCTTTAGGCAACAAAAGGTGGTAAATTAATGGGAAAACCCTTCTATTTATAACAAAATATTGAGTTGGTATAGATATTGGTGCATACTTAAAATATTATTAACCAAATCAAGATCGAACTTTTATGGAATATTTTATTATATTTGTTGGAGCGAAAAGGAATTTGACTTGGGTCAAATCCCTTTATTTGTAAATAATAAATAAATAAATGATTTATTTACCATTTTAAGGATGTGGTTGAGTAATAATCAAATAAATAATGATTTATTTAATTATTTAAAGGTGATTTAGTCATATTTAACAAAGAGTATTATTTAAATAAGGTTTAAATAATTATTCTTAGAAAATAATAATATAAATAATGATTTATCTAATTAATTTCCTTGTTTTGGGTTAAATATAACCACGAATATTAATTAAACTAATGTTTAACTAATTATTCCTTGAGGAAAATCAAACAAGTGTAGATTTATTTAATATTTCCTCATGGGGTTTCCTGTTTATACCATAAACAACTTAATAAATGTGGTTTACTAAGTTATTTTCATAGTGAAAGCAATTTTACTTAGGGTAAAATTGGTCTTACATGGTGTACTTGGGTCCATCTAATGATAATAGGTTAGATGACCAAAAAATGGTGTAACATAAGGTTAAGGTTAAGGTTAAGGTTAAATTTATGGTTAAGTTTAATGTTAAGGTTAGGTTAGGTTAATGTAAGGTTAAGGTTAAGGTTAAAGCTAAGGTGAAGGTTAAGGTTAAGGGTAAGGTTAAGGTTAGGTTAAGGTTAATGTTAAGGTTAGGTTAGGTTAAGGATGACAAGGTTAGGTTAAGGTTAGGGTAAGGTTAAGGTTAATGTTAGGTTAGGTAAGGTTAATGTTAAGATTAAGGTTAAGGTTAGGGTTAAGGTTAAAGGTTAAAGGTTAAGTTAATGTTAAGTTTAAGGTTAAAGGTTAAGGTTGAGGTCAAAGGTTAAGGTCAATGTTAAGGTTAAGGTTAAGGATAGGTTAAGGTTAAGGTCAACATTAAGGTTAAGTTTAATGTTAGTGTTAAGGTTCAAGGTTAAATGTTAAGGTTAAGGTTAAGGTTAAGGGTAAGGTTAGGGTAAGGATAATTTTAAGGTTAAGGTTAAGGTTAAGGTTAGGTTAAGGTTAAGGTTAAGTTAATGTTGAGGTTAGGTTTATGTTAGTGTTAAGGAGGGAAATTTTAAGGTTAGGGTTAAGGTTAGGTTAGGTTAAGGTAAGTTTAAGGTTATGGTTAAGGTTAAGGGTAAGGTTAAGGTTAAGGGTAAGGTTAAGGTTAAGGTTAAGGTTACGATTATGGTTAAGGTTAAGGTTAAGGTTAGGCTAGGTTAAGGTAAGGTTAAGGTTAAGGGTAAGGTTAAGGTTAGGTTAAGGTTATGGTTAAGGTTAAGGTTAAGGTTAGGTTAGGTTAAGGAGGGTAAGGTTAGGTTAAGGTTAGGGTAAGATTAGGTAAAGGTTGGGTTTAGGGTTATGTTTAAGGTTAAGGTTAAGGTAAGGTTAGGTTATGGTTAAGGTTAAGGGTAAGGTTAGGGTAGGGTTAAGGTAAAGGGTGAGGTTAAGGTTATGGTTAGGTTAAGGCTAAGGGTAAGGTTAAAGTTAGCTTAAGGATTAATTTTTAGGCTAACCTTAATATTACCTTTAACCTTACGCTTAAAATTAACCTAACCTTAACCTTAACCTTTCCCTCCTTAACCATAACCTTAACCTTACCCTTAACCTTAACCAAACCTTAACCTAACCTTAACCTTAACCTTAATGTTAATATTAACCTTAAGCTAACCTTTCCCTAACCTTAAGGTTATGGGTAAATTTAAGGCTAAGGAGGGTAAGGTTAGATTAAGGTTAGGGTAAGGTTAAGCTAAAGTTTAAGGTTAGGTTAGGTTAAGGTTAGGTTAAGCTAAGGGTAAGGTTAAGCGTTACACCATTTTTTGGTCATCTAACCTATTATCATGAGATGGACCCAAGTACACCATGTAAGACCAATTTTACCCTAAGTAAAATTTCTTTCACTATGTGAAATAACTTAGTAAAACACCTTTATTAAGTTGTTTATGGTATAAACAGGAAACCCCAAAAGGAAATAATAAACAAATCTATATTTGTTTATATTTCCTCAAGGAATAATCAGTTAAACGTCAATTTAATTATTATCCTTGGTCATATTTAACCCAAAACAAGGAAATCAATTAAATAAATCCTTATTTATTTGATTATTTTTTAGGAATAAGTTATTTAATCGTCATTTAAATAATATTCCTAGTTAAATTTGACTAAATCATTTATAAATAATTAAACAAATCATTACTTATTTAATTATATTTCCACCATTTCCTTAAAATAATAAATAAACCATTTATTTATTTATTATTTATAAATAAAGGATTTGACCCAAGTCAAAATCCTTTTCCCTCCAAAAAATATAATAAAATATTCCTAAAAGGTGGTTCTAGAATTTGGTTAATAATATTTTATTCATGCACCAAATTCTAGACTACCATAATATTTTGTTATAAATAGAAGGGTTTTCCCATTCATTTGTCACCTTTTGTTGCCTATTAGATCACTCTGGATCTATACTCTTGGTCTAACTTAGAACCATTATCATTGTCACATTCTCCATTATTTGCTTTGTGAGCTCCCTTTGAGTTCTATGTGTTAGAGTCGGTCTGGTTATACCTCTGTCAGAGATCAAAAACTCTTTGTTGCATTTCATTGTAGGTGTCTCATTCATCCAATCAGTTGCATTCCATTAGAAGCATAGATTTTCTGACGGAAGGCTCTTGTTTCTAATTTTTCCTCATGTCATATATCTTCTGGTTTGTGTCTGATCATTAAAGTTCATCAAAATTCATCAAAGTCAATTTTACAGTCATTCATAGTCATGGATGGTCTTTTGGTCAGCAAAGAGTCTTTTCAGTCATTAGGTCTAGGGTTTCGTCTCCAAAAATGTCAAATAATGCCCAACAGGCACATGAGGATGTTTCTAATAAGTTTTCATTCCAAAATTTTCATCATCAATAATGCTGAGAATGATTCTTCTTCAAAACTCTATTTTGAAGAAGAAATCGTCAAATTTATTTCTTGTAATAAATATGTAATTTTTAAGGTTTTTCAAGCTCTAAAAATATTTGGGCGCAGCCCTGGTCTCCTTTGCCGAAACATGCCACCATCCCTGCAAAAAATCAACAAAGGAGCCATCATTTCAGCCAAAATTCAAATGGAAACAAGAAGACAGAGTTTGTATTAAAAGTGAAAAAATTCCAATTTCAAAACATTACAAAGTGGGTCTTTGCAAAGAAAAAATAAAATCCATGACTTTACAAAGATATTTCCATGTTTATTAAGCAATTTTTATTCAAAAAGCATCAGAGAAAGTCGGGCTCAATTGTGAAAAAATGAAACTGTTGGTTTGAAGGCGGATTGTCTCTGAAATATTTGCGCGGCGCATAGGAAGGAGGGTGCGGCGCACATAGGCCACGCGGCGCATTGGGCCAAGTTTCACCGTGCAATTTTCAACCATCGTGGCGCATCCAAGAGGCTCGGTGCACTGGGTTTGTGCATGGAGCACAGAGCCAACAAGCCAAATTTATATCACCGCTTCCCAAATTTTCAAAACAAATTCAACTCTTTCGCTCCAAGTAAGTGCGTGATGTGTTGGTCACTGCTATTAGATCATGTTTAGTGTTGTTTGGAGGGAGAAATTGGAGAGTTTAATTGGTGAAAATAAAAAACCTATTTTCATATCAGAATCTTCTCTTTAGGGTTTCAAATGGTGTTTTAAAAATTCATTGTCATGCTGAATACTCACTATCATACTATCATGTCACAACTGTGATTTATTTCTCCTCACTGTCATATCAATAAGGCCCCTCTCCTATTTCCCTATATCCCATCCTTAAACCCTACCGTTTCCTACCACTTCCCTCTTTCATATCACTTATAAAATCCCCATTCCCAAAACAATCAAGTGACTATCTTCACATCCTTAATTTCACTTGACTCAAATATATTTTCTTCTCTTATAAATTGTTCTCATTTATCCCTATCTCTAAAACTACATTTCCCCATAACCATTACTCCCTATATCATTTGTTAAAATTCCTAAAATTCCCAAACTCCACTTTCCTAAAATACAGTCAAGTGACTGTTATGGCATTCTAATTCCCCTTGACAGTCCACTTTTCCCACTGTCTTTGTTTACCACAGTCCCTTCATATCTTGACATATTTGGCATTGAAAACAAACACCAATTTATCATTTTCATCAAACCAATCATACTCTTGACACCTAGCTTGCAGCATCATGACAGAGACAGATTCATCATATGAGCGAGACAGTTACTCTACTGCAGAACTTAATGTACCAAGGAGACCTCGAAAAGGGGGCAGACACGTCAGAGAAGAGCCCAC
The DNA here is from genome assembly GCA_034641835.2 of Pinus albicaulis. NCBI lineage: Eukaryota > Viridiplantae > Streptophyta > Pinopsida > Pinales > Pinaceae > Pinus > Pinus albicaulis. Next base: position 1,218,457,585 of record CM076575.1, on the reverse strand, counting down.
TTCATTGACTCAATTGCAAGTCTGCCCATTTGCAATGGCTTGTTTTCATCAACAATCATGTTTCCGGTATTGTGAGATGATTTCTCAAACTCAGCATCATCAGGAGCTAGTTCGCCTGTTTTTTTTACACTTGTGAGATGGTCAGGTTACCATCACTGGAGTAAATTTCACCTTGACACCAGAAACCATTTCGCAAGCAACAAGAATACCGAATGTAGGTGAGCAATGGAACAAGAGACAACAGCTAGACAAAGTGTATTATGAGCCATACATCAGGCCTGGCTATATGAGGCAGCTCAGTAGGGTGTTCCCTTTCAGATTCTTGAAGGAGTTCTATGTGCCATTGATGAAACTCATCATCAGGTACTTCAGCTGTGAGGGTCGGTTCTCGTGCCTTTATGCTTACCATATCCGATTATTGATGCATTTCACGGGAGTAAGGAGGATGAGCATTCCATATTTCATGTGTCGAAACATAGAGCAGATGACTACTCTTGTGTAGAAGAAGACTCCTGAGCATCAACATAACAACATTTATCATTATGCGCTCATCAAGATCATTGTGGTACATCAGCTTGGATTGCAGGGCATTGCATGGGAGGAGTTCACTTCCCATGGATTCTTTACAGCCCCTCAGCCTCCTCCAGAGATTTTTCATGATGCAGGTGAGCCTTCACATCAGTTTGAGGGTCCTGAGATAGAGCCTATCAGTGTTCCAATATGTGTTACCTATCAGAGAGGCACCAGAGCCTTATTTGCAGCAGCACGATGAGTATTATCTTCACCCGACGTGGAAGGGGTCTCTTTACCTTCATAAACAGTGCGAGTACTATCTCCACTTGGGGTGGAAGGGGTCTCGCCTTCGACATCAGCACAGGTATAAGGACAGGGTAGAGGCAAGAAGCCTATGTAGGATGAAGGCCCTTCAGGAGGCCAAGACACTGATTTTACACTCATTGATGTTGATTTGAGTTCTCCCAGCTCAAAGATGAAAGAAACCATCCAGGAGCAGAAAGCTGAGATCGACACATTGACCGTGAATTTTCATAGAGCTCAGTGTGTTATAAATTACTTGGAGCAACGGAATAAACAATTGGAGGATCAGCACACACTCATGGAGCTGCAGAAAATCCGTGAAGACCGAGAATTGGCACGAAAAAGACCAGGTGACATGACACCGTTTGAGCAGGAGATTTGGCTTACGAGAGTCAACATTCATCTTGAGAAACTATTGGCGAAATCAAACAAGGACAAGGACATGCTCAAACATATTAAGAACCACTATTGGGCCCGCACAGATGTTTGCAAAGCGAGGATTATGATCTTGAAGGCGAGGCTGAGGAGAGCACTGAAATGTATCAAAAGGCCTGATCCACTCTAAATCTTGGCCAAAGATTCTTTGGCTAAGAATTATACTTGATGAGGGACCTTCACTCCAAATTTCAGCAAATTTGGAGAAAATTTTGTCATCTTTTATTTGTTTGGTCACAAAACAGATTTTCCTGCCCAACGCGTAGCGCCACCTTGCGCACGCTTACGTTTGAGAGATCTTCTGGAGGAAAACTTGATATTTTTGGATTTATTATGGAAAACTATGCATGCTCAGGAATGGCCTAAGGATTTCATCAAGTTCTGGGTGGCCTAAAGGGATCCAAAACACCTTGAAAATGGCCTTTTTGCCACTTTTTACACACACAGGAACCAGTCTTGGGAGATTGAAGTTTTGGAGGGGCAAATGACATCCAAATCCAGAAATTCCACTTGGGTTGGAAAGTAGACATGTAGGGCTTTCCAGAAAGCTATCATGAGCTTAATTTGTACTTTTTTAAGTGCCTCAAAATCAGCTCCAACAATGTGCTACGCATAGAGATTTTGAGCGCGGCGCATAGGGGATTTTGGCCTATTTTTCACTCTTCAGCTCATAATTCTGCCCAGTTTTGACTAGTTTTACTTTATGATGTAACTCTTGATCTATATTGATGTAATTTCTTGACCATGATGTAAATTTGGCATATTTTTACTTGTTCTAGAGGATTCATTCAGTAAAAGGTGAAAATTAAATGAATGAATCAGTTTCCTACCATATAGAGGCAAGTTGTTTGATTGCCTAGATTTCAGTTCCTAGTTTAGAATTGGTTGAAATAGCTCCTAGAAGGATGAGCTTGACCCCTAGAGGCATGGGAAGGGGTTAGGCTGGTCTATATTATGTATTTTCTGAGTCATTTTCAGGGTTGGACTTTTGGGAATAGTTTGGCACCTCATTGTATATTCATTTCAGCATTTTTGGCAAAGGAAAGACCAGAGTTTTGCAGCAGTTGTTGCGATCCTTGTGGCTCTGAGTTTTGATGATGTTTTTATCCATGTATCTGTAAGTTTCATTAATGTTTTATGTATGCCATTTCCCTTCTCTTTGCTTCCGAAATTAAAAAAATGAGTAACTAAGGTAGAATTCATTAGTTTGCTAGCGCTCTGCCTTAAACTTTTGTTTAGTTTTATATGTTTTCGTCAATTTGAAGAGGATCCCTACACCTTATTTCCCTCTTTAGCTCCTGAGTAGTATTTTCTATCCATTCAATTAATCTAAGACATCAAAGCCGTTGCCTTCCTTTCCCCAACTAGAACTCTGCAAGATTTTGGCATCATCCCCAAGCCTAAATTGCCTTTCCCTTTTTTCCAACAAAACCCCAAAAAATCAAAACAAATCCTCCTATTTGTATATCTAGCCTAAGATTAGTTGTTGTTTCAGTCATCTCAAGCCCCATTGAATAATTTTCGCTAAGATTGACCTGGAGAGAGCCCTCTCCTGTTCTGGTGGGGCTAGCTACCAGAATGAGCATGGTTTGGTGTTATCCTATCTCTGCCTTCCTTCAGCCTGAGGTAGATTTAGGCAATAACACTATGTTTTTCTGGGTTTTCTACACCAACAAGAGAGAGAAATGCTAGATCTGAAGTGTTGAGGACTTTCAAGAACCCATCCCATTGAGGAGAATCGGAAACACCTTTCTTGTTTTCCTCTCAAGTGCCCTTAATATAAAAATTCTTTCAAAAATATTGTTCTTGTCTTGTCTATTGGATGCATGGAGAAAAACCTTATTTTCACTGCTTAATGTCTTTTTATTCATAGATCTGGATTTGTGCAGCATTTTTCTTGATCTACTAACTGCAAATTTGAAGATATTGGCAGCTATATTTGATGTTAGGGCTATTTTTTATGCATAGTGTTGATCATAATCCGTTCCCCATAAAATTTCACAGGCAATCTAGTTCAGAGCTCTCAAATTTCCCCCTTTCAGCCTTGGAAAATCATCCTTACGCCTATCATTACCATTTCCCACTTCCAAATCACATCGTAAAAGGATGGAAATTCATATTTGAAAATATTCGAGGCATAGCTCCTTTGGCCCTAGCCCCTATGTTCTTCCCCATGTAACCTGGACGCTAGACCAGGCGCTAGTCCGACGGATGCTTATCCAATAAATATCGGGCTCATCCTGAGCCGTTGATTTGTGCAGATTGAACGACGTTTTCTCATCTCTGCCACGCTCGTAGCCTACCTATTCACCGTCTGATCAAATCATAAAATCAACGGTCCGCAACCTGTCTATCTTGGTGGTCCCCGCACCCAAAACATTGTTCAAAACTAGGTGGTATGTATCACACTGGCTTTTGGCGGTAGGCATTAATTCTCCTTGGGCCAGCGATTCCATACAGAACTCACCACGTGTCGTGTATGGCCCGAATACCGCCCTGCATCACGCATAATCTGAGGGCCTTCATGGGCGGTATTAATCCCATGTGTTCATCACACTGAGGGCCTTCATGGGCGGTATTAATCCCATGTGTATTAATCCGATCTGAGGGCCTTCATCCGACGTTCATTGCACTCCGAAGCTGCACGAGATTTAATCCAAGCCCATTGCGCCCCTGGCCCACCATCTCATTGCCTTATGATGTGTTTTTAACCGTCGATCTCACCTGGAGATCGAATGGTCCAGATCATCTGCATACTCCGCCATTGATTATGTTCCTCCATGTCACCATCCCATGTGTTCATCGCACTTTTCCTTCGTCACTTATGTATCCAATTTGCATGTTATATTTCAATGTTTTGCATTTTAGCTCTGGCCAGCTCGTCCGCCATTCCTCCGCTGCATTTTTCCACCACCCTACGTTGTTTCACCATATCACAGTTTACACGACTGTTTCCATTAACCTTGCCATTATCCCCACTGTGTTCACCTTCCCGTGCATGGTTTTCTTTAACAAGTTTGCGGATTTTTCAGGTGTGCAGCGACGGAGAACTATTATGACTCACAGTCTTAATTGTTGTGATAGAACACACATCAAAGGACAAATTTCAGAGCAAAATTATGAAGAAAGTCCTCGAAAGCCAAATTGACAAGACTTCAATTAAAGGAGGCAGGGTTCAAATTTGTCAAACCTTGCAGGGACATTCAAGGCGTCGATTTCACAGATGAAGATATCAATGGGGCAGATAAAGAGTATCAGTGATCATCCGAGAATTAAAGGTAGGTAGCTGAAGATTTTGGGGGCCTTGTCCTAGCCTTCAGAAGCAGAGTACCAAATTGAAGATCCTGCATATCATTCGAAATATCTATACACAACAAACAATATCCTCAAGGCTTTATTTCAACAGAGTTCTCTTTCCAGGAAAGGACAGATATTTGTGTGATTTTACTGCTTTACCGTGTTCCTGAAGATATTTTTACCCAATGCATTTACTTCAGAAAGTAGGCCACAGAGTACAAACAACACAGCATAGTCATTCAGCAGTATGGATGAAAATGTTTCCACCATTTCGCTTTAATTATGAAAATTAAATGTTCATCACCTACCTCTTTTACTAGGTTTTGGTTTCTCCTATAAAAACCATGAAGAAACGCATTGTAAGGGTTCCAGATTTTTATCAGAAAATTGTGCAGTGAAAGGTTTTTTTCATACATTTTGTAAAATTATTGTATGAAGGCTCAGAGCCCATAGGGTCTTAGTGAGGAGGAGTTCTATCTGTTAAAGAGGATTCTGGTCTTTGGTATTTCACAGTCTGTAACTCTCTTTATTTGTGTTAGATTAATAGAACATTTCATTTCATCCATCTTTCTTGTATCATGTTTTGGAATGCGAGTGGCTCACTGATTTCTGGTACGGATTCATCCTATTTGATGCCCATGCTCAGATCAGTCAAGCGCTTTAAATATGGCTCATGCATGATATTCTGTTCCATTACTCATCTAAACCGTGTTTCTGCTATATTAGTTGCTTTGGGAGGGTGCTTTTAAAATGCTATTATCATGTATGGATTCTTATATTGGTAAGCCCATGCATGGTGGTATTGTATATCTGGGTATCAACTCAATGTTAACTAGTATCTTCTTAATACTTCTTTCACTACATACACCTTCTGATAATTTATGTCTGTGAAGTATTTCTGAATCGGCCCGCTTTGCAGTAAACTGTCTATGAATTGTCTGTTGCTTTTGTATTAGAGTTCTGCATCTTGCCTCTACAGTGTCTCTTTTCCTGTATTGGTTTCTGAGAGTTTGGTCCCATTCTATTTCATTTCCCTGTTCACAGGAGATAGCATGTGAGCTGAAGCTGACAACTTCTTACATTATATTATATTCTCCTTGCTATGCTAAGATGTCCTAGGCACTGGTCTATCACAACTCTAGACTGTCTCTAGGAGTTACAACATCTTTCTGGTGCCGTTGCTGGGGATGAATTTAAGAAAATCAGAATCCCTGGGCCTCGACAAAATTTTATTCACTCTTCAAGTAGGTGAGCATGGAGAGTTGAGAGTTGTAGATCCCTCGCCTTGGCGACTCCACATTTGTTATTTGATAAATCTATTTGCAGTCTTGGCTCCTCGCAAGCCACACTTGAGGTCAGATACGTCTAAGCCAAAGACACCTTTAGTGTCTAACCCTGACCAGATTATACATAGAAGAAATTGGAGGGAAAGGAAATCAGCCCGTTCTGAAATTCCTGAAGTGTCTATAGAGGATTTTCCTTCCTCCTCCTCTTAAGATTCTCAATTGCAAATTCTCGACTCCGCTGTGGGAGATACTGATTACTATTACTCAGATAGTCCACCCAGAGAGGGTATCAGAAATAAAAACAGTCTTCATCCTACTCCTGAGGTTGAAGAGGTCAAGGAAGTAACTGAATTATCTGCTGTTAATAGACCTTTGTTCCCCTCAACCCCTCAAGCTGCAGTTGAATATATTCCTATTATTATTCATACTCCACTTCCTCCTCCTCTTCCTCCTCTTACTCATCAAACTATTGCACTACCTCCACCTCCTCCAATGGCTAATGTTCCAACCTTCTTGATGAATAAATATTCTCCCCTGGCATTACCCCAAGTGTTGAATGATATGCACCAGGATTATCTTAAAATCCTTCGCAGATTCAATGGAGAAAATGAGATTGATGCTTAGAAACATCTTGAGACTTTCTGCTCCTTTGCAGAGAACTTTAATGTCGAACATTTAGATGTGTTCTTAAGACTGTTTGTGCAATATTTAGATGGCGAAGCTCAAAAATGGTTTAAGACATTGGTTGGACGTTCTATTACCACGTGGGATAACATGGAAGATACTTTTCTCAGGAAGTGGGGAGAGAAAAAAGATCATGGAAATTGTCTCATTGAGTTCAATACACTAAAGAAAAGACACAATGAAGGAGTGTCAGAATTTATCAAGAGATTTAATAAGTTGTATCTGAGTCTCCCTGTTGATATGAAACCCCATCAAACTGCTGCTAAAATTGTTTTTGTAGCAGCCTTTGATTCAGAATTTGGTTTCTCTCTCAGAGAAAGAAATCCTGCTACTCTAGATGATGCTCAGGCAGATGCACTAGAGTTGGAAGCAAAATTTTCCTCCACTGGAAAATCAAAAGGAAGAGCTGAGTAGGATATCAGAAGAAGGGGCAAAGAGGAGGTTTCCACTTCTAGTAAAGACAGGGACTTAGCCAATGAAAAAATGAAAGAAATGAGAAAATTAGTTAAGAAAATGGTCAAGCTTGAATTGGAAGCCAAGAATTTAGCTTTCAGGAATTTCCAGAATGCTCCAAACAGAGGTTACAATCCTCAATATAGGAAGTCACCCTTGCAAATATTTCCAAGGGAAGCAAAGGAGCAACAGGGTCAAGTACCACACCCATTGTACCTGGAAGGTCCAGTAGATGACTCCACTGAAGATGTTGCCTATGGACTGGAGGATGAAAATCTTTCCTTTTCAAATAGTGATGGAGAGGAATGCCCTTTACAAGGGAATAACGAAGCTGGGTTCATTGCAAGAAGAAGAAAAGGTCAAAGACATAGAAGAAGCAGAGTTTGATCATTATTGTAAACAGTTTAATGATTTCATGCAAGCACATGCAAGCACATTTCAATAGAAGATATGATCTCAGATCTTCTAGGAAGAGGACTCGTACACAAGAGCAATGAGAAGAGATACCCCAAAAGGAAGCACCTGCTCAGAAGGAGACTACAATGTAGAAAGCCACAGACAAAGGTAAGGGACCTCTGAACAAACCTTTTCAATCTAATGATCAAATTCCTTCTTCTTCAAAGGTAGTTATTCCTCCTAATACCGAGTTTGTGTCAAAAGAAGTCAAGCCCCTAGTTGAAAAAAAAGAGTCAAAAGAGGTTGTGATAGAAAATTCCCCCCCTGCTTTCAGTCTGCAAAAGGAACTTGAAAAGGTCAAAATCCCATCCCCCTTGACTGAACTGTTGAAACAGCCAGCATATCAATCTCAAGTCACTTCTTTCATGCCCCCCCCAGAAGCACCAATCATCCCAGATAGTCTCAAACTTCAAGAAGAAATACCTATGGTATTTTTTGTCCCACACGTCGAGGAGATAAATCCCTTTACTCCTCCCTTCTATGTGTCTCTAGTAATCCATGACCTACTATTACATAACTGTATGCTAGATTCTGGAGCTTCCCACAATCTTATGCCTCTATCATTCATGGAAAAAATTGGTTTACAAATCACACGTCCATAAAAATACCTCTATTCCTTTGATTCCAAAAGAGTTAAATGTTTAGGGATGATCAAGGATTTAGTGGTCAATTTGGCCCAAATTCCAACAAAAAGTGTGGTGATTGACATTGTGGTAGCTGACATCCTAGCTTGCTTTGGCATGCTGCTATCAAGGTCCTAGGGAACAAAAATTGGTGGGTCACTCAAATTAGACTTAACATATGCCACTATCCTAGTTTTTGGTGGCCAGGAGAGGAGGTTATACAGAGAAACTAGATTTTTCAAGATGGTGACTAAGGCTGACAATTCTGTAAATTCACCAGTATATAATAAGGAAGGAGATTTTTCATGCTTGATGCTAGAAGAAGATCAAGATTATGCTCATGAACCATCCTTCTTCCAGATCAAGAATGAGCAGCCTATTGCCTTTTTCAGTCAGGTGCTTCATGATGCAGAGTTAAAATACAACATATTGGAAAAGAAAGCATATGCCCTAGTGAAATCCCTCAAATAATTATGTGTATATATTTTACAGTCCCACATCACTGCATTTTTACCTGCAACTGCTGTAAAATATATTCTTATTTAGGGGGATAGTGAAGGAAAAAGGGGAAGGTGGATTGCCAAAGTACAGGAGTATGACTTAGACATCCGCCCTACTAAGCTAATAAAAGGACAGGGGCTTGCCAAAATGTTATCCGAATCAAACTACCAAGCCCTGGGAATAAATTTGTCCATTATAGCAGGTGAGGAATCTGAGGAGAAAGAAAAACGACATGGAATTGGAGTAGCTACTCCAGAAACACATCTAAAGTACCTCACCAATCTGTGGTACAAAGAGATAGTAGAATATCTCCTTACACTCAGTTGCCCTCCAAGTTGTGACAAAACTAAATACAGAGCACTGAGATTGAAATCACAGAAGTATATAGTCGCCAATGGCTGGCTATACTGGCGAGATCCCTCAGGAATCTTACTCCTATGTCTCACAGAGAATGAAGTCGAGAGTATTATAGCAGAATTCCATGAAGGGATCTGTGGAGGCCATTACAGTTGGAGGGCCATAGCTCATAAAGTTCTAAAAGTTGGCTTCTATTGGCCAAAGCTTTTTGGAGATGTTTTTTCCAGGGTAAGAGCATGTGATAAATGTCAAAAATTTGCTAAGAGACAGAAATCTGCACTGTTTCCCCTGATTCCAGTGCATGTAGATGAACCATTCAAACAATGGGGTATTGATTTTATAGGTGAGATACATCCCCCATCAAGTGGACAACATAAATGGATATTAACAGCCATGGATTATTTCACCAAATGGGTGGAAGCCATACCTGCAAGGAATTCTACAGATACTGTGATCATAAAGTTCATGGAGGAAAACATCATATCCAGGTTTGGCTATCCTACTAGGATAGTGACTGATAATGCATAGGCCTTCAAGTCTGAAAAATTTACAAATTTCTGCCAGCAATACAATATCATACTGAGTCACTCTACAGCTTACTATCCACAAGGAAATGGCTTGGCAGAGTCTTCAAATAAAACTCTGGTGAGGATGTTTAAGAAGACTATCAATGAAAATAAGAAGAATTGGGATTCCCAATTGAAATTTTCTCTATGGGCTAATAGAATCACCAGCAAGAGAGCAACTGGGAAATCTCCCTATGAATTGGTATATGGACGAGCAGCAATTTTTCCTGTAAAACTGGCTTTACCAGTGGCTCTCTTCATGCAAGAAAGCCAAGAGGAACCTGATGATATGATCAGGAGAATCAATCAGTTAGTGGAATTAGAAGAAACATGGTGCTAGGTGAATCAGAGGTTAATAGAATATCAAGAGAAAATGAAACACATTTTTGATCAGCACGCAAAAGACAAGAAGCTGCAGATTGGTGATTTGGTGCTCAGATGGGATATCCGGAGAGATGAGAAGGGAAAACATGGTAAATTTGACCCCCTCTGGTTTGGTCCTTTCAAAATTTTGGAACAAGGGGGAAATAATAATTTCAGGTTGGAGAATTTACAGGGTGACTTGCTGGATGCCCCTGTAAATGGTCAATTCCTTAAACCCTATTTCCAGTTCTAATCCAGGCAGAGAGAGCCTGATGTATTATATTGTATATTAGTTTGTTGTCTCATTTATGTTTGAATAATGCGGGTGTTGTGATGAAGTATAAAGTGAAAAATGGAGGTGCTGAAGAGCAGAGTATGCATACATGATGATCACAAGGTCTACGAGTTCTCGACACGTTCAGGGATGAACGTGTCGTCCCCAGGTGGCGCCGATGTTGATCATAATCTATTCCCCATAAAATTTCACAGGCAATCTAGTTCAAAGCTCTCAAATTTCCCCCTTTCAGCCTTGGAAAATCATCCTTACGCCTATCATTACCATTTCCCGCTTCCAAATCACATCGTAAAAGGCTGTAAATTTATATTTGAAAATATTCGAGGCATAGCTCCTTCGGCCCTAGCCCCTCTGTTCTTCTTCCCCATGTAACCTGGATGCTAGACTAGGCGCTAGTCTGATGGACGCTTATCCAATACATATTGGGCTCATCCTGAGTCATCAATCTGTGCAGATCGAATGACGTTTTCTCATCTCTACCATGCCCATAGCCTACCTATTCACTGTCCGATCAAATCATAAAATCAATGGTCCACAGCCTGTCTATCCTAGTGGTCCCCGCACCCAAAACACTGTTCAAAACCAGGTGGTATGTATCGCACCGCCTTTCGACGGTAGGCGGTAATTCTCCTTGGGCCAGTGATTCCATACAGTGCTCACCACGTGTCCTCGCGTACAGCCCGAATACCTCCCTCCATCGCGCATTATTGTTCAGACAAAGACGGACAACGATATTCATTACGACTGTCTGATCTGAGGGCCTTCATCTGACAGTCATTGTGCTCCGAAGTTGCACGAGATTTAATCCAAGCCCATTACGCCCCTGGCCCACCATCTCATTGCCTTTCGATGTGTTTTTAACCATCGATCTCGCCTGGAGATCGAATGGTCTAGATCATCTGCATACTCCGCCATTGATTCCGTTCCTCCACGTCACCATCCCACGTGTTCATCACACTTTTCCTTCGTCACTCATGTATCCAATTCGTATGTTATATTTCAATGTTTTGCATTTTAGCTCTGGCCAGCTCGTCCACCATTCCTCCGCTGCATTTTTTCGCCACCCTACGTTGTTTCACCATATCACAGTTTACACGACCGTTTCCATTAACCTTGCCATTATCCCCACTGTGTTCACCTTCCCGTGCATGGTTTTCTTTAACAAGTTTGCAGATTTTGCAGGCGTGCAGTGATGGAGAACTATTATGACTCACAGTCTTAATTGTTGTGAAAGAACACACATCAAAGGACCAATTTCAGAGTAGAATTATGAAGAAAGTCCTCGGAAGCCAAATTGACAAGACTTCAATTAAAGGAGGCAGGGTTCAAATTTGTCAAACCCCGCAAGGACATTCAAGGCGCCGATTTCACAGATGAGGATATCAATGGGGTAGATAAAGAGTATCAGTGATCAGCAGAGAATTAAAGGCAGGTAGCTGAAGATTTTGGGGGCCTTGTCCTAGCCTTTGGAAGTAGAGTACCAAATTGAATATCCTGCATATCATTCAAAAGATCTATACACAAAAAACAATATCCTCAAGGCTTTATTTCAACAGAGTTCTCTTTCCAGGAAAGGACGGATATTTTTGTGATTTTACTTATTTACCGTGTTCCTGAAGATATTTTTACCCAGTGCATTTACTTCAGAAAGCAAGCCACATACTACAAACAACACAACATATTCATTCAGTAGTATGGATGCAAATGTTTCCACCATTTCGCTTTAATTATGAAAATTAAATGTTCATCACCTACCTCTTCTACTAGGTTTTGGTTTCTCCTATAAAAACCATGAAGAAACGCATTGTAAGGGTTCTAGATTTTTATCAAAAAATTATGTAGTGAAAGGCTTTTTGCATACATTTTGTAAAATTCTTGTATGAAGGCTCAGAGCCCATAGGGTCTTAGTGAGGAGGAGTTCTATCTATTAAAGAGTATTTTGGTCTTTGGTAATTCACAGTCTGTAACTCTCTTTATGTGTGTTAGATTAATAGAACATTTCATTTAATCCATCTTTCTTGTATCATGTTTTGGAATGCGAGTGGCTCACTGTTTCCTGGTATGGATTCATCCTATTTGATGCCCATGCTCAGATCAGTCAAGCGCTTTAAATATGGCTCATGCATGATATTTTGTTCCATCACTCATCTAAACTGTGTTTCTGCTATATTAGTTGCTTTGGGAGGGTGCTTTCAAAATGCTATTATCATGTATGGATTCTTAGATTGGTAAGCCCATGCATGGTGGTATTGTATATCTGGGTATCATCTCAATGTTAACTAGTATCTTCTTAATACTTCTTTGACTACATACACATTCTGATAATTTACATCTGTGAAGTATTTCTGAATCGGCCCGCTTTGTAGTAAACTGTCTCTGAATTGTCTGTTGCTTTTGTATTAGAGTTCTGCATCTTGCCTCTACAGTGTCTCTTTTCCTGTATTGGTTTCTGAGAGTTTGGTCCCATTCTATTTCATTTCCCTGTTCACAGGAGATAGCATGTGAGATGAAGCTGACAACTTCTTACATTATATTATATTCTCCTTGCTATGCTAAGATGTCCTAGGCACTGGTCTATCACAACTCTAGACTGTCTCTAGGAGCTACAGCACATAGCTAAAGTGCTATTTTTTCATACACTTCGACAAAAGATTCATACTAACAATTGGCGACTCCACACAGGTTTTCGATTACGACCGCTGTCATTTTTCATATTCTTGCATATCCATTTGCTTCAAACCCTAGGGTTTCTTTTTAGCCTTTTTTATTTTTCTATTTGTATGTTGTTTTTCACCTATAAAACCCTCAAACATTAAAATTTCTAACTTCCATGTGTTTCTGGACCTATTGAGCAGGTAACCGACACCAGCCGCAACAAAGACGACAACGTTTTTTGAAATCTGCCGCCGAGACGCGCAGAGCTGCAGGTCGCACTTTTTTCCCCAGAAACTGCGACCTGGACTGCAGGACACACTTTTCAGCCCAGAATCTATGACCTGGACAGAAAATAGGTCAGAACCTGCGACCTGCACTTTTTTCTGCAATTTTCCATCAATTTTTATGGGTTTGTCTGAAGCTTTTGTCAGGGTTTTCCAGCCTCCATCTTAGCCCGTTTGGACTTGTTTCTGATCTGTTTTACTCAAGTACGTGGGAATCTATCCCCTTAGGGCTTTAGTACCCTCCACTTTTTGTGGAATATTTTTAGCTGTTTCAGATGTCTGAATTTTCAGAGTTTCAACCCTTTTCTTTTCAAATCTAATACCTCACTTTCAAATCCCTTTTAGATCAGCTCTTCTCCCTTTCAAATCACCTCATATATTTTTCTTTGTATTTTCCTCTAGGGTCACCTCCTTTTCCCTTCTCCCTTTAGCTGATTCCCTCCTTTGTTGCAGCAACCTTGCCTCTGCCTCTTTGCTGTTTTCTGCACCTCTTTTCAGCATATTTCTCCTTTAGATCCCTGTCCCTCCCGACCTTAGATCTATTGGCCCATTTTTAGTTTGTTTTGACTAGATTTTTCCCCTCTTTTTAGACTAGTTTTGAGAGACCTACCTTCTTGGGTTAGATTGATGCATTGTTAGCTGTTAATTTTTTGTTATTTCAGCATTATTTACTGCTCTCTGTAGATTTATTTTCAGTTATGCAGCAAAATTTTTATTTTACTCTCAAAATGTCAGGGTTTAAAAAATAAAATTAACACACGCCACACACTGACCATAAGATAAGAAGAGCCTGGTTAACACTGCCAGGCAAAGACTTTAAAATAAATTGACATTGCACCTCTCTGCCCTTGTTTCGACATCGACTTCACTTGATTCTGCACCTCCCTGCCTTTGTCGATTATTCTTCTTCCCTTTGTGATGTCATCATTGCACCCCCAAGGCATATATCTCAGAGACTTCTTGGCCTTCATCCTCAGTTTCCAGTTGGTCGACTTGCTCCTTCCCACCGTCGTCGAGTTATCCCTCCCCCGAGTCTGCACTCTAACTCATCTTCTGATTCTTTGGGTTCTCCCCCTATTACCTTCACCATGTTTGGTCCAGGGCCTAATGCTAGCGGCACAACCGTCCCTAATGCTGGGACTGTTACTAGCGGAACCGCCACGGGAACTACCTCGAATGTCCCTTTTCTCCCTTATATGGCAGGTCTCAGTCTCCCCAATTTCAATCAGTTGATCAATGATCCTATCCGCCATGATACTGGTTGGCTTGCTATGCCAACCAAGCTCCCCTCCGACATTCCTAAGTTCGAAGGCCTTGCTGGCAAAAATACCTCCAACCATATCCAGTCTTTCCACATGTGGTGTTCATACAATTCCATTACTGATGACTCCATCCATCTTAGACTGTTCCAACGCACGCTTACAGACGAAGCTTCTAAATGGTATGTTGATTAGATCGCCTCTTTCCATACCACCTTTGCGACCATTGCCCAAGTTTTCTTATCTTATTTCCAGCTCCCTCTCTGATATGACACTGGTACCGAACTCTTGACTTCCTTCCATCAATCATCTTCGACCCACCTTTCCACTCATGTCCAGGAATGGGAGAGAAGAAGGATCTTATGTCGAGCTCCCACCTTTGAAGATTGGGTCTACATGGACTGGTTCCTTCGATCTCTCTTATCTTCCATCGGAAAAGATGCCACATCTCAGTTCCCGCAAACCAAAGAAGCCACCCTCCAAATAGCCTTGAAATATGACCTCACCTATGCTCAATTTGGTTATGTTTATACTTTCCTTCCTGACCTCCCCAGACCCGGTGGTGCTAATGCCCTAGGGGCATCTCACTCTGCCGATGGTATCATTGGAGCTCTTTCGCATACCTATTCTCAACCTCCTATAGGCTATGGTTTCCCTCTGGGAGGGGCCAGAACCTCCAGCACTTTTCCCCCTCCAGGTAGCATGTATCCAGTATACGGCATGCCACCTCCTTTTTCCCAACCTCCTGATTACCTCAATGTTGCCCATCCGAACCATTATCCTTACCCACAGCCTAGTATCCCAGCTCCTCTAGCATTTGGACCTCTACATCCCTTTCCTTCTCAACCCCCGCAATAGTAACTACTACCCCCTCTAGGGCAATTATTTACACAGCAGGGCGTGACTAATCCTCCTCCTTCTCAAAGAAAGAGGAAAGGCAATCAAAATAAATCTGCCTCTGGTAATCGTGGATCCAATCCTTCAGGTGTTAACTCTAACACTGCTAACCAGCAACAGAGCACTCAGCCCAAGCCAGACAAGCCTCTTTGTACCAATAAGCCTTGTTCATGTTGTGGTGTTTACGGTCATTACCGTCACAATTGTCCCCTATTACCACAGATGCGGCAGATGTGGGAGTCTCAAGCTACATTTCAAGGATAGCATGCCTCCCCTACTATTCCCCCAAACGCAGCTACTTCTCAACCAGCTGTGTTTACCGATCCTTTCCCTCAGCAAGGATTTATGGCTACCCAACCCCCTCATGCACCGATAACCACTCAACCTTCCCCTTCTGGTTCCTCCAATTACCAAATTCTGATGATGAACTCTAACCAACCTCTCACCATCGACCTTAATCTTCAAACTCGGTGTCGTCAGTACCCCAAGCCTCCAGCTTCGTTTGTCCCACGTCCCCTTTTTTAGGTCCTACAGAGCCTCTTTTGACACCAAATGGTCCTTTACATATCCCTTAGCCTAAATTTTAGTTTCATACCAAGGTTCCTAAGGGCCCATTACACCGAAATGCTACTTTTGGTCGAGCTGCTCATTTGTATAGCATAGTAGATGATTTGGCACAGTCTCCTGCTGCCATTTCAACACTGGAACTCCTCCATTCATGTCCTTCTCAATGGAAGGCTCTAATATTATCCATGGGAACTATAGATCCTGCTGATGACCAATTGATTTTTTTCAACACCCGTCAATCAGACCATCCTCCCCTTCCTGCTTTTGTTGCTTTCCAAATCCCAGTCAAAATTCGGAACGCTAACATGTCTCAGTGTATTATTGATGAGGGGGCATCTACCTGTGTGATGTTTGCTTCGGTTTGGAAACAACTTGGATCTCCTGAGTTGGCCCCTTCCACAATCACCCTTCGTGGGTTAGATGGCCATGCCTCCCAGCCCATTGGCCTCTTCCATAATTGTCCCATCACTCTTGCGGGTAAGAATGTTTTTGTTGACGTTGAAGTCATCGACGCCCCTCTTGATTATAAAATTATTTTAGGGCATAGCTACACCTATGCCATGTTTTTTGTCCCCTTTGCGGTCCACCGCAAGATTTTTTTCCCTCATAATGGAAAGATCATCACCATTGACCAATCGATATATCATGAGCCAAAATATCAGACCTCCCCTAAGTTGACCATCTCTTTTGTAGCCAATAAGCAAACTGTTGATTCTTTGACTAGTGTCTCTCTCGGTGTCTACAAAGACTCCTCCTTGTTTGGAACCTTCCCTAGTCTTCCTCCTCCTCTTGTCTTTGATCCCAGTTTAGTGAATGTTTGCATGATGCAATCCTCTCGAGCTGACCTTAAGCAGCTCGCTTCGGCTAGTCAGTAACCTCAACCCCCAACCTCACCTGCCACAACCTTCTCCTAGCCCTTCGCCTCAGCCAACCGGACCTTTTCCTTCTGGCCCTTCTCCTACAAATGGTACCCATGAGCCCCTCTATCCTCTTGGATCAGTTCCTCTAGGCCTTAGCCACCTTGGAGCCGTTTCACCTGGCCATTACCCCTCCAGTCAGATATTGTTATTCATTCCACCTCCTGGAGTTTACTCGGTACCTATCATGGCTACCCTATCTCTTCCTAAACTGACCCTGGGGATTCCTGTCTGGTACCTTGATCAACCAGTTGCCACCTCGCTTGATCATCCCAAACCTTACCTTGCTTTGACACCGGTTCAACTGGTTCCCCTAGCTTCTTCTATTGCTATAGTGCCCTCAGCACCTCAACAGGACCCCTCTCCTGTTGGGCCAACTCCGGAAAAGAACATCAAAGCTCACAAGGGGGCATCCAAAGACAAGGCCACCCCGACTGATCCTGATCCTCCTCCGTCTGCAAAGCCCTACACCTTGTGTGATGTCATTGGTCATGCCACCCATACATGTCCCGAATTGCCCTGTATTAAACCCATGGTTAAATTTGTGTTCCCTAAGTATATGGTCCCTGAACCCTCTATTTCTTCCTCATCCGTAGTCAAGAACCCAAAGACTATTCGCACCAACAAACCTTGTGCTTTGTGTGGTGTCCATGGCAATTATTCACACCATTGTCCCCAACTAATGCATTACCGCGCCTCTTTAGAAGTAGTTCGAGAGTAAGAGATTGAACAAAATCAATCCGCCTCTCCCATACATGCGCAATATGCTTCAGTTCAGCATGAGGATTTACCCACTCCCATTGAAAATCTCCCTCCCAATGTTGAGATGCCGAAGCTTGCTGCCACCATTTTCTACCTATCATCATCCATGAGACCCTCGGTGGAAGTCCCCTTGGAGACTTCCCTTGATGTTTTTCTTGACCTCCTTTCAACAATCACCCTGGGCTCAACATCAGTATATCTTTTATCTGCTTACTCTTCTATCACCCCTTGTGATGATGCACATGTGACCCTCTCTTCTCATGATGATGAGTCAGGTAGCTTCGCCACATCTGGTGGTATTTATTCCACCAGTCACCCCATATTTTATCATGACAATGGAATTATGGAAGGAATCAATACCCCTGACTTTATCTATTCCCCCTTACATTGAACCCATGCATTTGAACCACATACACCTTGTGGCCGTTACATTGACACCCAATGTTTGGGTAAGGGGGCACCCATATTTGAGAGACTAAGAGAAGCAATTCTCCATAAATATCCTAGTGTATTTGGTCGTGTCGACTCTAGTACCATTATTCTTCCACATTTAGAAGAACCTCTAGAGTCCCATATCACTTCAAATCACTCTAGGGATGATACCCCTTATCATTCCTTCCTCTTACATCAACAACCCAGTCTCTTAGCCATTGTTGTTGACCAACCTATAGGTTTTCTAGGAGAGCATCAGTTCATTATCTCCAAATCCTATTTTTGGGATAGTGACACCAGGTATGCCAACCTGGAAACTTAAATTCCATTTGATTCATATATGCAATACTAAAAGAGATTGGTAATCCTCCATTTCCTTTCTCACGCTGCATAACCATAACGAAAACAAATGGCGCACCACATCATTAAAATCTGTTTAGATTCCCTTTTTCCTAAATACATTTTGGCATGACCACAACATGCTTGGGGGCACCTAGGCCCCTCAGCCATAAAAATCCCAAATATCAGCCAAAAACAACATTGAAACCCCCTTTCTCTAATAGGTCACACTTTTTAGGTCATTTCCTGGGACATGTTGCAGTTTTCTACCCAGTACCTGCTACCCAAGTCGCAGAACAGACCCCAAAAAGTGTGACTTGGCCTGTTCATGAGCTCTGGGTACCTGTTAGTTTAGTACCTTGATACTTCACCAAGACACATTTTGTACACAAAGGGTCTATTCACCTCTCCTCAAAATCGGATTTCCTCACTTACAACACTTGTACTCGAGGCACCATTTTGCCTCCATACTTATGCTTGTTCGTGTTGATTTTCGTCATGAGCTACCCTCTTGTACTCATGTTTTTCTGGTTCCCCATTGGACTTTTACTGTGTGGCAGCACCATCAAGTCACCCTTATTTAGAGCATCATAATTGAGTCATCATTGCATTCATGGATTCTATCCCGAGTCCATGTGTATCCCGATATAGTCCTCCATCCTGCATTGCTTGGTCTCTCTCTCGTGTCGCACATTATGGCCTTCAGTCCCACTGTCCCATGTCCCTCATGATATTGTGTTAGTCGCTGCCAAGTCATTCATGCCCTTTCTTCTCTAACAAGGGAATTCGTCCATTCGCTACTCAGTATCCCCCATTTCATCATCATCATTAGTGTCATTTTGTTAGTCCCTCTACTATTTTCTCTCGCGCCTTAGTTGAGGATTCCTTATTGCCTCACCTATGGTGGACCTCCTTCTATCGAAATCAGCTCATTCATTCCAGAAGATAGGTCTAGAGGGTGGTGTACCTTGGTTCCAACTTCCACTCTTGTTCGGTGCCCTGGATCAGGCAAAGGGACTATAGTCTTCATGCCCTTTGACTTGGTTTTTTCTCAGCCACAGCTCCTTTCAACATGATCGAGATTCGTATACTTGATGGTTCCGTGATGCAGCAGCTGATATCGGTGATTCCCGGGTGTGTGTGAGATGTCCCAAACCTCATGAGGGGGTGGCCCTCTAGGTAGCCCCCCACATGCCCAGATGACCTCTTCATTGCAGCCTTTGATGTAGCTCCATATATTCAGTGATGTTAGCCTTAGCCGCTTGCAGCGCCTCTTTGACTTGCATGTATCAATCAGATTTTGCGAGCCCTTCCCCATTGATAGGGAGAATTTGGGTTGTATTTGTATCTCATGTACTCAGATATTATTGTGTAAGTCTTGGCTGTTATCCCAAGCACCGCATGTATGTGGGATTTATCATTATTTCTCTTATCTGGCTCATGTTTATGCCAGCATGTACTTTACGGTTTGGTCCCTTGTTTATTGGACTCACTATTCTTTTGTACTTTGTCTCGACGGGCATAGGTATGCCTCCCCCGCCACCTCTAGCACAGGTACCCTCTCATAAAAAGAGACTTGTTGCACCTGTAAGTCTCATCTCCTCAAGGTCTATTTCTTCAGCGCATTAGGCTACCTTACATTTCTCTCTCTGACTTCCCTTTTGATGTCTAATGATTGAGTTCCTACAATGTACTTTGATCATACAATTTGCTCCTAACACTCGCACGCGGGGGGTAATCTGTTACACCATTTTTTGGTCATATAACCTATTATCATGAGATGGACCCAAGTACACCATGTAATACCAATTTTACCCTAAGTAAAATTTCTTTCACTATGTGAAATAACTTAGTAAACACCTTTATTAAGTTGTTTATGGTCTAAACAAGAAACCCCAAAAGGAAATAATAAACAAATCTATATTTGTTTATATTTCCTCAAGGAATAATTAGTTAAACATCAATTTAATGATTATTCCTGGTCATATTTAACCCAAAACAAGGAAATCAATTAAATAAATCCTTATTTATTTGATTATTTCCTAGGAATAAGTTATTTAATACTCATTTAAATAATATTCCTAGTTAAATTTGACTAAATCATTTATAAATAATTAAATAAATCATTATTTATTTAATTATATTTCCACCATTTCCTTAAAATAATAAATAAACCATTTATTTATTTATTATTTATAGATAAAGAATTTGACACAAGTAAAAATCCTTTTCCCTCCAACAAATATAATAAAATATTCCTAAAAGGTGGTTCTAGAATTTGGTTAATAATATTTTATTCATGCACCAAGTTCCAGACTACCCTAATATTTTGTTATAAATAGAAGGGTTTTCCCATTCATTTGTTACTTTTTGTTGCCTATTAGATCACTTTGAGCCATTATCATTGTCACATTCTCCATTATTTGCTTTGTGAGCTCCCTTTGAGTTCTATGTTTGTCTGGGTTTTCCACACCGACAAGAGAGAGAAATGCTAGATCTGAAGTGCTGAGGACTTTCAAGAACCCATCCCATTGAGGAGAATTGGAAACACCTTTCTTGTTTTCCTCTCAGGTTCCCTTAATATAAAAATTATTTCAAAAATATTGCTCTTGCTTTGTCTATTGGATGCATGGAGAAAAACATTATTTTCACTGCTTAATATCTTTTTATGCATAGATCTAGATTTGTGCAGCATTTGTCTTGATCTACTAACTGCAGATTTGAAGATATTGGCAGCCATATTTGATGTTAGGGCTATTTTTTATGCATAGCTAAAGTGGTGTTTTTTCGTACACTTCGACAAAAGATTCATACTAACATTAAGGTTAAGGTTAAGGTTAGGTTAGGTTAAGGGTAAGGTTAAGTTAAGGTTAAGGGTAAGGTTAGGGTAAGGTTAGGTTAAGGATAAGGTTAGGTTAGGTTAAGGGTAAGGTTAGGTAAAGGTTAAGGTTAAGGTTAGGTTAACCTAAGGTTAAAGGTTAAGGTTTAGGTTAAGGTGAAGGTTCAGGTTAAATTCAAGGTTAAGGTTAAGGTTAAGGATACAGTTAAAGTTAAGGTTAGAATTATGGTCAAGGTTAGGTTAAGTTAAGGTAAGTTTAAGTTCAAGGTTAAAGTTAAGGTTAAGGTTAATGTTAAGGAAAAGGTTATTTTTAAGGTTAGGGTGATGGTTAAGGTTAAGGTTAAGGTTAGGTTAGCTTAAGGTAAGGTTAAGGTTAAGGTTAAGGTTAAGGTTAAATTTAAGGTTAGGGTTAAGGGTATGGTTAGTTTAAGGTTATGGCAAGGTTAGGTTAAGGTTAGGGTTAGGGTTAAGGTTATGGTTAAGGTTAAGGAGGTTAAGGTTAAGGTAAGATTAGGTTATGGTTAAGGTTAAAGGTAAGGTTAGGGTAAGGTTAAGGTAAAGGGAGAGGTTAAGGTTAAGGTTAAGGTTAGGTTAAGGGTTAATGTTTATGTTAACCTTAACCTTACCCTTAACCTTAACCTAACCTTAGCCTTAACCTTAACCTAACCTTACCCTAACCTTACCCTTAGGGTAAGGTTAGGGTAAGGTTAAGGTTAATGTTTATGTTAACCTTAACCTTACCCTTAACCTTAACCTAAACCTTAACCTTAACCTAACCTTACCCTAACCTTACCCTTACCCTTACCCTTACCCTTAACTTTAACCTTAACCTTAATGCTAACCTTAACCTAACTTTAACCTTAACCTTAACCTTAACCTTACCTTATCTCTAATCTTAAGGTTAAAATTAACCTTAACCTAACCTTAACCTTAACCTTATCCCTAACCTTAACCTTAAAATTATCCCTATCCTTAAGGTTAGGTTAAGTTTAACGTTACAGAGTTAGTTTAAGGTTAAGCTTAAGGTTAAGGGTAAGGGTAAGGTTAAGGTTAAGGTTAAGGGTAAGGTTAAGGTTAAGGTTAGGTTAGGTTAAGGCTAAGGTTAAGGTTAAGGTTAAGATTAAGGTTAAGTTTAAGGTTATGTAAGGTTAAGCTTATGTTAAGGTAAAGGTTAAGATTAAGGTCCTTAAGGTTAGGCTAGGTTAAGGTTAAGGTTAATGTTAAGTTTAATGAAAGTGTTTAGGTTTAGGTTAAGGTTAAGGTTAAGTTAAGGTTAGTGTTAAGGTTAAAGGTAAGTCAAGGTTAGTGTTAGGTTAACATTAAGATTAAGGTTACGGTGAGGGCCAAGGTTAAGGTTAATGTTAAGGTTAAAGTTAAGGTTAAGGTTAAGGTTAATGTTAGGTTTAGGTTAGGTTAAGGTTAAGGTTAAAATTAAGGAGGTTAATGTTAAGGTTAACAATAAGGTTATGTTAAGATTAAGGTCAGGTAAAGGTTAGTGTTAGTGTTAAGGAGGGTAAGGTTAGGTTAAGGTTAAGGTTAAGGTTAAGGTTAAGATTATGGTAAGGTTAGTGTTAAGGTTAGATTAAGGTTAATGTTAAGGTTTAGTTAAACTTAAGGTTAAGGTTAAGGATAATGTTAGGGTAAGGTTAAGGTTAAGGTTATGTTAAGGTTAAGGTTAGGTTAACGTTAAGGTTAAAGTTAATGTTAAGTTTAGGTTAAGGTTAAGGTTAATATTATGGTAAAGTTAAGGTTAAGGGGTTAAGCTTAAGGAGGTTAAGGTTAATGTTGAGGTTAGTGTTAGTGTTAAGGAGGGTAAGGTTAAGGTTAGGTTAAGGTTAGGTTATGGTTAAGGCTAAGGGTAACGTTATGTTAAGTTTATGGTTAGGTTAAGGTTAGTTTAAGGTTAGGATAGGTTAAGGTTAAGGTTAAGTGTAAGGTTAAGGCTAAGGAGGGTAAGGATAGGTTAAGGTTAAGGTTACGATAAGCTTAAGGTAAAGTTTAAGGTTAGGTTAGGTTAAGGTTAAGGTTAAGGTTAGGTTAAGGTAAGGGTAAGGTTAAGGTTAAGGTTAGGGTTAATGTTAAGGTTAAGGTTAAGGTTAGGTTAGGTTAAGGGTAAGGTTAGGGCAAGGTTAAGTTTAAGGTTAAGGTTAAGGTTAATGTTAGGTTAGTTTAAGGGTAAGGTTAGGTTAAGGTTAAGGTTAAGGGTAAGGTTAGGGTAAGGTTAGGTTAAGGTTATGGTTAGGTTAGGTTAAGGGTAACGTTAGGCTAAGGTTAAGGTTAAGGTTAAGGTTAGGTTAACCTATGGTTAAGTTTAAGTTTATGTTAAGGTTAAGGTTAATGTTAGTGTTAAGGTTAAAGGTTAAAGATTAAGGTTAAGGTTAAGGTTAAGGTTAAAGTTAAGGGTAAGGTTTAGGGTAAGGTTATGGTAAGATTAATGTTAAGGTTAAGGTTAAGGTTAAGGTTAATGTTAGGTTAAGGTTAAGGTTAAGTTTATGTTAAGGTTGTGTTAGTTTTAGTGTTAAGGACAGTAAGGTTAAGGTTAAGGTTAAGGTTAAATTTAAGGTTACGGGTAAGGTTAGCATTATGGTTAAGGTTAAGGTAAAGGTTAGGTTAGGTTAAGGTAAGGGTAAGGTTAAGGTTAAAGTTAAGGTTAAGGGTAAGGTTAAGGGTAAGGCTAAGGTTAGGTTAAGGTTATGGTTAAGGTTAAGGGTAGGTTAGGTTAGGTTAAGGAGGGTATGATTAGGTTAAGGTTAGGGTAAGGTTCGGTTAAGGTGAAGGTGAAGGTTAATGTTAATGTTAAGGTAGGTAAGGTTAAGGTTAAGGTTAAGGTTAGGGTTAGGGTTAAGGTCAAATATTAAAGGTTAAGGTTATTGTTAAGGTTATGGTTAAAGGTTAAGGTTAAGGTTATTGCTAAGGTTAAGGTTAAGGTTAAGGATAATATTAAGGTTAAGGTTAAGTAGGTTAAATTTAAGGTCAAGGTTAAGGTTAACGTTATTGTTAGTGTTAAGGTTAATGGTTAAATGTTAAGGTTAAGGTTAAGTTTAAGGTTAAGGTTAATGTTAAGGTTAATGTTAAGGGTAAGGATAAGGCTAGGGTAAGGTTAATGTTAAGGTTAAGGTTAAGGTTAAGGGTAAGGTTAAGTTAAGGTTAATGTTAGTGTTAAGGAGGGTAAGGTTAATGTTAGGTTTAAGGTTAGGTTAGGTTAAGGTAAGGTTAAGGTTAAGGTTAAGGTGAAGGGAAAGGTTAAGTTTAAGGTTAGGATGATGGTTAAGGTTAATGTTAAGGTTAGGCTAGGTTAAGGTAAGATTAAGGTTAAGGTTAAAGTTAAGGTTAAGGGTAAGCTTAATTTAAGGTTACAATAAGGTTAGGTTAAGGTTAGGGTTAGGGTTAGGGTTAAGGTTATGGTTAAGGTTAAGCTGGTTAACGTTAAGGTAAGGTTAGGTTATGGTTAAGGGTAAGGTTAGGGTAAGGTTAAGGTAAAGGTAAAGGTTAAGGTTATGGTTATGTTAAGGTTAAGAGTAAATTTAAGGTTAGGTTAAGGGTTAATGTTTATGTTAACCTTAACCTTACCCTTAACCTTACCCTTAAACTTAACCTTAACCTTACCCTCCTTAACCTTAACCTTAACCTTAAACCTAACCTTACCCTAACCTTACCCTTAACCTTAACACTCACCTTAACCTAACTTTAACCTTAAGCTTAACATTAACCTTAATTTTAACCCTAACCTTACCGTTAGCCTTAAATTTAACCTTAACCTTAACATAACCTTATCCTTAATTTTAGGGTGAAAATTAATCTTAACCTAACATTAACTTAACCTTAACCTTAACCTTAAGCTTATCCCTAACCTTAACCTTAACCTTATCCCTAACCTTAAGGTTAGGTTAAGTTTAATGTTATGGGGTTAGTTTAAGGTTAAGTTTAACCTTAAGGTTAATGTTAGGTTAACATTAAGGTTAAGGGTAAGGTTAAGGTTATGTTAGGTTAGGTTAAGGCTAAGGTTAATGTTAAGGTTAAGATTAAGCTTAAGGTTAATGTTAGGTAAGGTTAAGGTTATGTTAAGGTAAATGTAGAAATTATACAAAATGAATGTATATTACCGGACTCGCCTGATCTAACAAATTAACTTATTTTAAATACATAACCCTTCCACTTAATTCTTTGTGGAAATTAAATTGCCAATTGAATAACACATATGAAGAAAAATCAATCACACATAAACATATTTGTTTAATGGGAAAGCTTAAATTTGAAAACGCCAACTATCATATATTATGTATATCAATGGATCATGTAATAATCTCATAAAAATATTAGTACATCAAGGTCTTAATAAAATCAACAACCATTATGCACTGTCATGCAGAAATTTGCATATCTATGCACCAATATCTTGCCTCTTGACAGCCTTCCTCCACTGCGTAATCCCTACTAAAGAAGACCTCTGAATGAATTCGAATTGGCCTTGCCTTGACTGCACAATCCTCATTGGCATATATAATGTGTGTCAGATGCATTGAATGCATCACTATAGTCACAACAGATAGTCCATCTCACCCTTTCACCTATCTCTCCACTGGGTATCCACTGGAACTGACATGCAAGTAGTTAACTGTTGTATTTTTTCAGTTGCAAGTGAGTCTCTAGTTATGAATTAATTAAATAATTAATTCAATAAACTCTCAATACTTTATCTTCAGCTAGAACTATATACAACTAGCACAACTGATTTTAACTCACTTAACTCAGTTAAACTAAATAACAACTCCCATAACTACTCTTCAAACTCTGTCACAACTATGCCACTTCAGTTCTAACTGAGTCCTCCATGCGTGAGTCACCAACCACCCTAGGAATTGTGTAATTCCTTCAGCCCACTGATTTTCAAAATATATTCACTGAAATAAAGTGCTCTAAGAGAATAAATTCATATTTATTGTCGGATTATTATTAAGGGCTAATAATAATCGACATGCACCTATTTTTATATTAGCGATCTATAAATATACTTCACCCAATCTTCTAAAATATAATTTCATCTATTTTTCCAAATTGTTCAACCATCTACAAATAGCATCCTGTAACTTATAGAATATTCTCACCATGTCTAAAAATATACATACACATAAAAATAGCCTGCGGGCCCGACTTAGTGAAGGTGCTTAATTTTCACTAAGGTCATCATCTTGTTGAATCTCAACAGTAAAGGTTAAGGTTAAGGTTAAGGTTAGGGTAAGCTTAAGGTTAAGGTTATGGTTAAGGTTATGGATGTTAAGGTTAAGGTTAAGGGTAAGGTTATGGTTAAGGTTAAGGTTAAGGTTAGGGTAAGGTTAAGGTTAAGGTTAGGGTTAAGGTTAATGTTAGGTTAAGGTTAAGGTTAAAGTTATGGCTAAGGTTAAGGAGGTTAAGCTTAAGGTTAGGTTAACGTTAAGATTAAGGTTAAGGTTAGGTTAGGTTAAGGTTAAGGTTAAGGTTAAGGTTATGGTTAGGGTTAATGTTAGGGTTATTTTACATTAAGGGTAAAGTTAATGTAAAGGTTAAGGTTAAGGGACAGGTTAGGGTAAGGTTAGGTCAAGGTTAAGGTTAAGTTAAAGTTAAAGTTATATTAAGGTCAAGGTTAAGGTTAAGGTTAAGTTTAGGTCCTTAAGGTTAGGTTAGGCTAAGGCTAGGTTAGGTTAAGGTTAAGGTTAAGTTTAACCTTAAGGTTACGGTTAAGGTTAAGGTTAATTTTAGTGTTAGATCTCAGACTTTTGTGATCCATAACCTTCCCTCTCTAGATGGATCCCTGGATCATTGGTTGGTGATTTTAATTCCGATACAGTGTCTGAATATTCCTCTGATAGCATTGATGGGGTATATTCAACCTCAGACACAGATGTACCTCCCTATATTCTACTCTCGGTTTCCAATTTAAAGGCATGAAACTCTTGTATCTCAACTCCAGCATTCTCTACAACTTTCTAGGTCAGCGTTAATTTTCTGCAGTAAATGATTTTTCTCCCATGTCTGCTTCAAGCCTGGGTGTGGCTATTATCTCACAACAAACCAGTATGGGAGTTGTTTCTTTGTTGACCTTTGATTCCCTTGAAAAATGCTGCGTTGGCCCTGGTGTTGTGCCTCTTTCCCTCTCGTAGTCACTGTTGTTTTTGGGCAGCTGCTTCATGGTCAATGTTGATGGACCCAACCCTCTCCACGTTGATTCTGTAGTTTTTGATGAATAAAATTTGGACGATAAGGGAGGCTCCATGTCCCAACGTTCTCGGAAGAAGGGTGGACTGATAGTTATTAGTTCTCCGATTAATTATTTATTAATTAGTGGTAACCATAACATTACTAATAATTCTAACATTAATAATCTAAGTAATATTGATCATATCAATTTTGTAGATGATGATGATGATAATAATAATAATAATTCGGATAAAAATATTGTTAATATTTCTAGTTTATAATTTTATCCTTCTATTTTCAGTATTCTTAATAGAGGGTTTAATTTTTCCCTTGCCTTGAAGAAGATCCCTGCTGATGACATTATTTGTAGCCTCGAATATGGCATCAAGGATCTCCTAAATATCGTTAAGGATACTATTAGGCATGATTGCTCCATTATTCTTAGGAAGGCTAAGCCTCCTAAAATAATCTTGAGTAAGCCTAAGTTTCTCACCGTCAAATCCCTAAGGGACAACCCTAACGTTGTCATCCTTAAAGTAGAAAATGGTGGGGCCATTGTCATTATGGATAAATATGACTATGTCAGCAAGATGGTTGACCATATTTCCAATAGTGGCAGTTATATTAAGCTTAAGAATAATCCCCTCAAATATGTATGTAAGGATGTTTCCCTTGCCATTAAATTTGATTTCTCTTAATCCTCTCTCTAGGAATCTTATTGAAATCAATCCCCTTACCCCCCGAAATGATGGTCTCCCTAAGATTCATAAGTCGGGGGCCCCCTTAAGACCTAATGTTAACATGATAGGTGCTACCTCTTATCATCTGGCTAAATTCTTAGCCCAGAAGCTTAAGTCCCTTGTAGGCCAAACTGATTCCTTTATGAAGGACTCAACTTCCTTTATCAAGGAGTGGAACAACATAAAGTTTCAACCTTGTGAGCTTCTAGTTAGCTTTGATGTTGTGTCCCTTTTCACCAAGATCCCCATCCAAGAAGCCATTGATGTCATTAAACGAATCTCTGATGAGGACACCTCTAAATTGGTTAACCTCTGCCTCACCTTAAATTTTTTCATTTTTCAAGGTGAGTTTTATGATCAAACCTGTGGTGTTGCGATGGGTTCCCCTCTTTCCCCCATTGTTGAAAACTTATTTATGGAGGATTTTTAATCTAAGGCCCTAGCCTCTGCTAAATTCTGCCCTAGGAAATGGAACAGGTTCATGGATGATACTTGTGTCATCTGGCCCCATGGTTGGGAGAAATTAGATCTTTTCCTTGGGCACCTAAACTTGCTTTCTGATTCCATCAAGTTGACGATGGAAGTGGAGGTAGATGGTTGCCTCCCTTTCCTTGATATCTTGCTCTCAAGGAATGAGGATGGTTCCATCTCTCACCGGGTTTTTCATAAGAAGACTCACACATAATAGTGTTTTTATAAGTCAATTTGGGCGCCATTCCCAATGACCTGGTTATCTGGGCATCATCTCTAGGACCGATGATCAAGGGTCTATAATTCCCTATCATTTTAGTTGATATATTCCCTAAGACAAGAAACAAGACAAATCAAGCAACACTTTCATAAAGCAAAGGTTTCCATGGTTT
The DNA here is from genome assembly GCA_034641835.2 of Pinus albicaulis. Classification (NCBI taxonomy): domain Eukaryota; kingdom Viridiplantae; phylum Streptophyta; class Pinopsida; order Pinales; family Pinaceae; genus Pinus; species Pinus albicaulis. The sequence goes on along the minus strand of CM076575.1, from coordinate 1,218,428,725 downwards.
GAAGCTTATTATATAACATATGAGAGCTCACCAATGCAGGCTCTAACGGGCCTAAGTGCGTTGCATATGTAGGTAGCCCCATGCAAGGCTACATTTCAAGGCACTTCCTGACATTCAAAGGTGCGTTGGTCACATTGGGAGCAGAATTCTCATTGTTCTAGAATCTCCACTTGGCCAATGCCTTCTAGAAGAGTTCACATGTGTCAAGCTTTGGATCCAAGTGTCCATTTGACATCCACATGACTGGAAATATGTCTTGCCTATTTTTGGAAACTTATTGATTGTAAAACAACCTAGACTTCATCTATAAATTGAGCATAGATCTAAGTGCTTGAAGAGGAATAATTTGAGTAGAGAAATGCTGGAGAATTTTCAATTGAGAGCTTGATTTGTGAAGCTACTGCTGGAGATATTTATACTGTGATGAGGCTTTGGATCGTTGCTGGAAGGGTCACTTCAAATCAGTCATTTGGTTGTAACCTCTCCTTCCATAATCAATAAATAGTACTGCTTATTTTTCCCTATATGCATCTGTATTGGCTTTGATTTTCCATGTTGCAAGATCTTAGTTGATGTGTATGGTTTATGCTTTAATAATTTAGCTAACTATCTTGAATAGATATCTATATTATTGCATCTTCTACTATTTCAGTTTTCTTTCTTGCAGGAAGCATTCAGCTCACAAACCGCTTGAATTTGAAGTTGCAGTGGAAGCGACAGAAGGAGTCATTTGGAAGTGAATGAATAAGTAAGCCTCCAATGCTCTCTATGTACCTGTTTTGAGTTAGGATAAATAGTTGTATAGTCTTTCACTTGTTTTTCTAGCCTAACACCTATCTAGGGAAGTGTAATTTATCCATATATTACAATTATGGCCCAACAAACTGGCAACTCCGCTGGGGAGAATTTCTCTTAGTTCTAGGTGTTAGAGCTTCTAATTTTCTTTGTTTATCCACACATTAGTTCTTTCACATAAAGATTAAAAATTTTCAAAGCTTAATTTGCAAAGACAGTGAGTTAAGCAGTATTATTTTTCTTTGTCTACTACACCGAACACACCCTTAGACTGGACACAGTGCTTTACAGAGCATTGTATCCCCTTAGAGACTGTGTTGACTCCTGAAAGTGACCAAATTCCCTTGAATTTGACTTTGCAACTTGCTTCAGTTTTGTTTCTTGTTGTGTTATGAAAATTTTAATGCTAAATTGACTAGTGACTCTATATACTTCTTCTCCTTTGACTGAAAATTTGTTCAATGTTGTTTTAAAAAAGTTTTTCTTTATCATTGATAGGTTGATTTCAAAGTATTTTTTATGGTCGCATTAAGAATCATTTGCTTTTGAAATAGGAAATTGTCGTAAAATCTTCATTTCCTTGATAGGAGAAATTGTTGTTGAAATCCTCATTTTTCCTTCAAAAGAGAAATTTTTTTTTGTATTATTCGTTTCTCGAAAGTAAAAATAATTTGAATTATTGATCTAATGCACCTAGTTTCTTTTCTGAATTCATAACATTAAGGAAACTGAAAATAAAAACTTGCATTTGCATGTATGATTGTGTGTTTTTTGCAAAAGGAACATTAGGAAAGCTGAATTTAGTTTGAGATTCATTGATTTGTTTGCTCTCAAATTATTTTCTCACTCTTCCTTTAGTAGCCATGTTCTTCATTGAAAAATTTGAAAGTGAAATTTTGTTTATTATTCTTAGCTGCATTTTAGGAATTTCAAACACATCATCACGGTGAACCTTTGAAAGGAAAATTGTTAAGAAAGATCAACATAAAATAAATCTTAATTTACTTAACAACACTTTGGAACCTTAACGATAGAATTTATAAGGTCTAGGCTAGAGACGTGTTCCGGTGTCATAAAACATAGAAGCTATCGTTAAATTGTCTGCAATACATTCCGAGTGTGATACCTCACTCCATGTACGTAATTATATCGTAGCTCGTCCACGTAATTTTAGGTATATCGGGTGGTGTTACAGGATGATAAGTATAAAGAAGTGCTCTCACTGTGTGGTTTTGCATCAGACAATGCTAATACAGACATGGGCCTCCACGTACCTTCGGGTATATTTGGGAGGAAAAATTTTAGGTGCTATCCATCCATAGTGAACCGAGTTGGCCACCTTGAAATTGTGATACATAGAACACAACATATGGGGGGATTACCTGCTCGTACTTCTTAGTTCATCAAGAGGTATTGTGCAGTTCACGGTTTCTTGGTAAACCTTTTTCCTAGCATTACCCTCTTTTTGTTTTTTTTTTTGGATAAAATAAATCAGTAATCATGGAAGAACACAATCCTATCCCCCGTCTTTTGCGTAGATTAGCTTTAAAGCCACCTTTACCACCGAAAGTTACTTCTGGTAGGTGAAGGCGATCACAATCTGCCGAATCAAGTACAATTCATACCTTTGGAAAAACATCATATTTTAACCTAGAGTTAGCTCAAATTGTTTCCACACATCTCGGTTCATTTACTGTTGTCGAAACGGAGTATTCACAGCTACCCGTGGTCACGATCCATTCAATCCTTGAGACCATACTTCCTGGACTTGATGTTGTTCAACCACAAATTGATCCAAATCCTGTCTCTTCTTTGCTAGAATATTTTAATCCTGAAGTAAAACAACTGGAAGTTTTTCCTACCTTGGTCATCCCACAAAGTTTTGTAGCTATTGAAACTCCCATATCACACAGTCAACTGTCTAAAATATATTTTGGGCCTGAGGGTGAAGTTCTTCCTCTTGGTTTAATTGAAATTGAATAAATCCCACAATACGATACACATTTAATTCCAACCCATTTTGGGGGAGACCTTTACCTGTACTAGTCTTTTCCTCAATCGTTTCCATATGCTTTTGTTGATCCTATTTCCATTCAATCTCCTGCCGATTTTCAAGGGTATACATTTGGTCAAACAAACATGTCTGAACCATCATATTTGGTTGGGTCTGTTGTTCCAATTACATCATATCCTACCCTCTCTACTTCGTCGATGTTCACAACCTCACCAGAGTCATATTTGCATGGTGGCCCTTCAGTCCGAACAGGTTACAAATTATTGTCTAGCACTTTCTCTGGTGCATCTTCAAATTCATGGTCTTTGCCAATGTCATCATCTGGTGTTTTAACTGGTAGTCCTATTATTAGTTAGTACTAAATGACTTTATTCATTACATCCATCATCAGGGCAATATCAAGTCGGTCATTATGGGTCAATTCCTTTAAGTGCCATAACAACTGGACTCCTAGCATCTGGGAAACAATATTTTCCATCCTATTATCCTCCTTATGCTGTGGGTCAACCTTTGGTCACCCAATATGACAATAATCAGTCACTTTTTAGTCAAAATAATGTTGACATGAATGTTTTTCAATGGCATCCCACTCTGCCTATCCAACCACAAATGGTTGTACAATCATATCAACCAGTTCAACCTGTTACACCAACTTCATTGCCACTTGTTAATATATCTATACCCCTGTTATATAATAAAAATATTGTACATAAACCTTATCAGACGAGTTCTTCAACTCAATATCATCAAATGTTAGGTCCACAAACTCAAAATCATTTGGTTAATTTACAACAACCTATATTAGGAATTATTTATTCACAATCTATTGTACCATTTTATGGGGTGTCACAAACGCAACCTCGTTATACATATCAATCGAATCCAACTTATACTAATTTGGGTTATAACATTTATGGAAAGATCCCTTGGTAGCCACAGGCGCAAATTCCTCAAACTTCATTTCAACAAGTATCATATCTAGGTTTTGGTCAACATAATTCTCAAGTGTTTGCCATGCAAAACAACCCCTATCTGGGTTACCAACAGCAGATTCTATGTTGGTTCTCAAAGACTTGTTTCCCAATAAATTCCATCTTACCTTGGTTATGCTCAACCTGACCTTAATAGACAGTTTCCTTTTGTTGCAACCTTGGAATTACCAGATTTAAACTGGTTAACCAATGATCCTATAAATTATGCTCCTTGGTGGCTGGTGATACCTAATAAATTACCCTATGACATTCCTAAATTCAATGGAAACCATGGAGAAGATCTATTGAATCATGTCATGACTTATCATTTATGGTGTTCATCAAATTCCTTGAATGATTATTATGTTCGACTACGTATTTTCCAGCGTACGCTTACAGGTCCGACTGCTAAATGGTACATTGAATTACCTAGAGATTCTTTTGAAAATTTCACTACCTTAGCTACTGTCTTTTTTACCCATTTCCAGTTACCGATCAGATACAAAACTGGAATGGAACTCTTGAACAACTTCAAAAAGAATAATGCTACTCACATTTTAGATCATATTCATGAGTGGCTTCGCCATTGATGAATGGTTAATACATATGTTCCCAATCAGCTCCTTATTGAATGGTTCATTAAGTCTCTATTACCATCTATAACTGAGGATGTGGCTAAAGGTGGCGTCATCACAGAAGAGAAAGTTATCACTCGTGCCCAGTATTTAGACTTGATTTATACTCAGTATGGCATGATCTATGAAAAAATTCCTAATGCGCCGCACTCTAATTTCAATGTTCCATCTCAAATAAATGACTCTCATGCTAGAGACAACTTGATAGGTACTGCAAACACACACCATGCTACTACATCTGATCCTGCTCCTACTTCCAAAATTAATGCCATGTCATTTAACAAAGGAAAAAGTGACAAGAAACTAGGAAGTAAGAAAAAGGGGAAATCAAAGAAAAAGAAAACTTCTAACCCACAGGAATGATCATCTGATAAATCGTCAGGACCACAGAAGCCTCGTTATCCATGCATAATCTGTAACTAGGAACACTTTGTTAGGGATTTTCCTCACCGTGCTGAAGTCTAAAAAATCATCAAGACTTCCCATGCAGCAGCTGTGATGATAGACCCATTTCCAAATCCAGACACAAATTTGGTTGCTACGGATCCAGCTCCTAGTTCCCAAGTGTTAATGTTATCCACCACAAAACCTTCACAAGATATTTTGGTGTTGACATGGAATAAAGATTATGCTAGTCCGGCCACTGATCAACCTACTACCTGGACAACAAATCCATCTAATGAATTAGTACCACCTACTGTTATTCCTGAATTGAAAATTAATCCACCGAAGGGAGTAATTCATAAATCGGCATATAATCCTCGAGCAAGAGCTACACAAAATTATAATATAGTTGAATATTTGGCTCAATCCCCTTCAGCTATGTCTTCTCTTGAGGTATTACAAAATCGTCCCTCCTAGAAGCAGGCTTTATTTTCAGCAATTGGTGGAATTAATCCGACTGATTCTAATCTTGTCATCTTCAATCATACGGGAAATGTGCCACAGCTACCAGCAGAATTGGAATTATCCATACAAGTAAATGTTCTCAATCACCTTTTTCATCGCACTATTATTGATGAGGGAGCATCTACATGAATTATGTCTCTAAACTGTTGGAAGTCACTTGGCTCGTTGCGATTATCATAGTCATCAATGACATTGAAGGATTTTGATGGAATAACATATAAACCTTGTTGTATTATCAATAACCTGCATGTTGAATTAGGGGGAAAAGTAGTGAATATTGATGTGGAGGTTGTTAATGGACCCCTTGAATATAATATTTTACTTTGAAGACCATGGGTATATGAGATGACTGCCATTGTTTCTATGTATTTTAGAATGATTTTCTTTCCACATAAAGGTACAATCATAGTCATTAATTAATTATCCTTCTTTGCCTTTGCCTCGTAGGTAATTGGAAGTGTTCCGTTTTTTCACTTATGCCAACTAGAAATATAGAAAATTGGTGTAGGACTCTTAAAGGATTCCACTCTTATGGGAACCTTTGCATTACTACCTCCCACGACGTCGACATAAATTGCAAGTATAGAGACCTACTACATGATCTCTTCCACTCTATCTGGATTAAGGGAGAGTACGGGTGTTTCTGATATTTATACGTTGGATGATGTTTTATTGCCCAATCCTATTGAGATGGCATATCAATCAATCTATTTGTCTTGGGCAGAAAATCCGAAATCAGCATTTTTTGTGGAGGTAAATCCCCTCTGCGGACAGAGGTGATACCTACTAGCCCAGACCGGGACTAGCAACAATCGTTCACGCTATAGTGTAGGTTCCTAAATGCATATAAACCAACTAGCGATGAAGGCTTACCTGGAATCCAACGCTGTCACTCGTAGAGAAGGTAGCGCTCCCATTCCTTAGCTCTGGCAGATCACAATCCCCATGATCTCTGTGATCGGACACCTGCACACACAAGAAACAAAACAAACGCAAGCGTAAAATCCAGTGCATAAAACTATATGTCAGTCAGAGAAGACATAACTCATGATCATTATCAAGAACAAGAGTGGAACCATAACCAAAAGTTGCTTATCATTAATCAATCAAAGAAGAATACAACCATAGCTCTGACGCTGAATTCTCTTTCGGAGGGTCGCCAGCGGAACACATCTCGAAAAATCTTGTCGGGGATGAGACAAACCTCTCTCTTCGGATGTCTTGATAATTATCTCCTTGCTTTGATTTTTCCTTAAGGGAATGGATCAAATCTCTTGCAGCATTAGGCTCTTGGGAACTTGGAGACTAGCTATTCAGCCATTCAGCCATTCAGCCCCTTCATTAATGGATGAAGGCTATATTTATAGAAGAGAGGAGGAGGTTGGGATCCCTACAATAGTGGAAGGAAGGCCTTATCCCTTGGGAGGCTCCCCATAAGGTGGAAACAAGAGGCCAAAGGATGAAGGTCATGGTTATTCAGTCGAAACCACTCCTAATGACTCATCCATGAAGTTGTTGTAATCAAAACTTCACCTCTTTTTTTAAAAAAATTTCCAAAATCAGATTGGAATGGGTGCTTAAATAGGATAGAGCACCAATTGGTGTAGGCTCAATGTTAATTTTCCTCATTGGCGTGAGTACAAAACGGGCTACCAGTGCCAAGGCAAAAATAGGTGTTTTTAGGGGTCTACTCAGGAAATGATCAACAGAAGAAATGTTGTCCTCATGGAAAGGGATGCAATGATGGTATTTGCAAGGCATGAAACTGCTTATTGGTCACAGAAAAGACCCTCCAATGGGCGATATGGGGATTGCAGGGACGGTGATAAATTACTGTGTAATAGATGCCCCCTAAAGCATGAGGCCCGAAAGAGAGAGAGGGGTGAAATGCTTTACCAGAACGTGTCCAAATGAAAACACCGTCGTCGGAAAGTTTGTGTAGAGAAATAAAACTGATATCTCAGATACATGATACATATGTGGTATGGGCGCAGCCATCCATAACAGAGTATGCAATAATACAGATCCAAGGTATGGACGTAGCCATCCAGTGAGGATCGATAAACAGACTCAGGTATGGTCGCAGCCATCCAATCAGTGAGTCAGGTAACTAATCATAAGAATCCAAAAAATCATAGCCTAGATTATCACAAACAGGAATCCAGGGTCTTGTGCTCCATCTCAACCTGAACAAAATACAAGTTCAATCATGCGAATATGTGAGCTAAAGTCGAACATGCAAGAACATCGTCTGATTACCAGCCAGTGAGGAAAGTTGTTAACAGACGCGAGAGGTACCACCAATGATGAAAATGGCCCTCAAGGTACTATAGGTACAATCTACAACATGTGAATCAATGAGCTGGCGTCGAAAACCCATAGAATCACTCGATCGAAGGCCAATAATGAAAACCTCACGTCGAACGCGAAGAACCTGCCATTGAGGCATGCACGCTCCAAGGTACTAGAAGGGAGTCTCTAGATCAACTTCTTGGATAATGAGCTGAAGTCGACAAGAAGTGAACTTGATCAAATGTGGGCCATAGTTTTTCCCACATCATCGACGTGAGACAGAGGAACATAATGTCTTTTTCAATAAGGATTAGATGAGAATAAGAGGAAGGTTGATACTTGCAGAGGTCAACTTCTCTTGAGCATATTGGCGGCACGACAGTGGATTTGGCAGTATTTGAAATCAAAATATCAAAGGTCATGATGACAAGGAAAAGAGAAGATGAGAGGTCGAAAGGGATCACCCAAACCCATGGAGGCAAGTGGAAAACGAGATGAGATATCCCCAACCCGACATGAATGCAGACAAGTGCCATGTTCAAGAGCCACATACTGCTGACACGACAATGATGTTGGTTCCATTTTTCCCCACCATCCTGGTGAGTACCTCTTTATTTTTACACAAGCTTGAAGAGGATACCATATGCTTGTCATATAAGTCTGTCCTTCGGACGAATCAATCCTAGTACATTTAACGAGCCCTAGGACGGAGAAACTTGAATAACGTCATTACGACTGAACCCGATGTCATCAGGGTTTTAACGAGTCTGACAAAGGAAGAACTCAGTGTCTTTTCATGTTTAGAGAGTTTGAAAAGACAGCAGAAAAGTAAACTCCAATATTCCCTTTTTTTAAATAGTTCCTCAGATCTAAAAAGGTAGAAAACAATATCTGAGAAAACCTTCTAGTCGCGATAGGCTAGGGTATTCCTTTTTCGTAAGTAATCTATCCCAGCCCGAAAAAGGGGTAAACGTATACTGGGTAGATGTCGATTCGTATCCACTTTAACGAGATCGAAACGACAAGGGGCTCGACAATATTTTCATATTTAGAGAGTCAGAAAAGAGTTGAAAGATGACTCCTCCTGGAGGAACGAGTGATATAAAGGGTAGCAAATGGTTCCAGTAATGGTGGAACTGCTCAGAACAAGTAAAGGTTAAGAGGTTTGCTAACAAGAGCACTCATCGCAGCGGTTCCTTAGGAATGGGTAAAACAACCAAGTGAAGGCATATGATCGGCCAAGGAAATAGTGACGATGGAGTGAGAAAACCAAGGATCATCTAACAAAATTAGGCTGATAAAATGGAAATCACAAGGGGTAAAGGGAATGGTTTCATTTTTACACAAGCTTGAAATCAAGAAACTCTGCTTGAAGTTGATTTCATTTTTACACAAGCTTGAAACAAAGATAAACTATGCTTGAAACCGGTTTCATTTTTACACAAGCTTGAAACGGAAACAAACTATGCTTGAAACCGGTTTCATTTTTACACAAGCTTGAAATGGAAAAAAAATATGCTTGAAATAGTAAGCATGCCCCTAGCATGGTGACTCAATTTGAGGTACATGCCCCCCAAGCTTCAGTCCATATGAAAGGCAGATGGAGTGAAGGTTCAAATTACGAGACCAAGAGAAAGACTCGACTAGGATTTTATGAGATCTTATCAAAGACTCGAATTGAACAGGAACATGTTTCATTGTTTTAACGAGGTTGACACATTAAAATAACTATCCTCAGGACACCTTGTTTCATGGTTTAAGGAGCTTGGCACAAGACAAGGAGCTTGTTTCATTTTTTAAGGAGCTTGACACAAGAAAACCAGCTATGCTCCGACAACCTTGTTTCATTTTTTAAGGAGCTTGACACAAGACAAGGAACTCTGCTCCGACCAGACCCAGTTTCATTTTTTAAGGAGATTAACACAGGAAAAGAACCATGATCCGACAGACCTTGTTTCATTTTTTGAGGAGCTTGACACAAGACAACAACCATGCTCCGACAACCTTGTTTCATTTTTTAAGGAGCTTGACACAAGACAAGGAACTCTGCTCCGACAGAACTTGTTTCATTTTTTAAGGAGCTTGACACAAGACAAGAACCATGCTCCAACAACCTTGTTTCATTTTTTAAGGAGCTTGACACAAGACAAGGAACTCTGCTCCAACAAACTTGTTTCATTTTTTAAGGAGCTTGACACAAGAAAACGAACTTTGCTCTGACAAGGTTGTTTCATTTTTTAAGGAGCTTGACATAGGAAAAGAACCATGCTCTGACTGTCTTGTTTCATTTTTTAAGGAGCTTAACACAAGAAAATGAACTATGCTCCGACTGTCTTCATCATAATGAACAAGAAGTCATCACTTCCAAGAGTTGCTCGTTTGATGGAAGGAAAACATCTTGGAAGTCAGGACCCAATGCCCCCAGCACCTGATGCACCATGGCACTATCACTGAGTACAGGCACGAGGTAGGTAGCCACATAGTTGACCTGCGGCGGGGTAGATACAATGGGTGGATAAAAACCAGGAAGGGATGATGGTGGGCTAGCTACCACATTGGGACCAAATAACGAAAGCTGATCAATGGTCACAATCCATACTTCATGTGGAAAACAGACCACACGAAAAAGGAAGGAGACAAGCGCTCCCATGGCATAGGTGTAATAACGCCCCAAGAGCAGATTGAAATCCAAGGGGCCTGGAACAACCATCACGTCCATATGGACGGTTTTACTTCCCAAAGTAACAGTAACCTTGGAAGGATCCCTAACGGTTGACTAGTTCTTCTGTTAAATGCCAACAGATTCTGTGTAACAGGCGCAAGCGGCGGCGAACTGAAAGATTTCCAAGTAGTTGAGGATAGAACACTAACAGACACACCTTCATCTATAATGGTGCTGGGTACGACCAGACCAAAAGCCTGTACTATTATCTCGAAAGGCACATAAGTCGGAAGGCGGTATCCTGCAAATCTACTCCAATCAAAGGAAGCGACCAAACTACACGGAGGGGCTACCATCGAACCGAGATTGTCTTCCCCTAGTTTTACGATAGAAGAAGGAGCATCCTCCATGACTTCCATCATGGAGTCGGGAAGAGTATCCTCTAACACCTCCATCACGGGAGGGGGAGGAGCCACTTCTTGAGGTATAGGGACAGGAGAATCTTTCTCCAAGTCCGAAAAATATGAAGAAACAAGAAGAATTTGAGGGAGATGAGATCCACTCTCAACGGAAAAGACCTGGTGCATCACAGACGGGACCAGTTCAATTGATCCCACGACCAATGGTTGGTTGGGGACGGATTCCTGAATTTGAATTTTCGAGGGAGCAGGATCGACCAAGGATGACTCTTGACCAATCGTAGGATCAGCTGGTGGAGGACTCAAAGAAAGCTGTTTGTAACCAGCCAGAAGGTACGGCGCAGAAACAGTCGAGTTGTCCAAAACTCGCTTGGCTTCATCCATATATGGACAAAGGTGAATGGCATGATGCCCTTCACACAACTTACAGGGATTGGTGAGCTTACCCTATTTCTTAGGAGATTTTCCAGTACCAGTTGAAGATGTGCCCCCAACCTGACTCCCAGAAGCAAAAGGCAATGGTGGATGACCATTAGTCCATACTTCAAGCACCTTGGGAATGCCAGGGCAGTCTCGAAGAAGATGGTCTCCTGTACACAACATGCAAGGGAATTTGAATTTCTGTGGAGGGTTGGAAGTTTTATCAAGAGGAGACGTTTCAGAAGCAGTAGCTGCAACCTTAGCCTCTCTCTTATCAGACTTCTTCTTCTTTGTCTTCTTCTTCTTCTTAGCCACCCGGTTACTCTAATCCAGACTTTCACCAGGCGAAGAAGGGGAGAGGTCCACCTTGGAATCAACATGATGTTGTTCAGGCAGAGGAACTGATTGAACAGTAGGCGGGACATTCAGGACCACAGAAATTGAAAACAACCAAACAAGAAACCCAACAGTTAACCCAGGAAGGGACAACGTTGCCATATAAGGAGCGCCAACATTTCGAAAAGGAGGAAAAGGACCAGGATTCCCATCTGAGGGGATTCCTTGGTTGGTGAACTCTGAAAAAGTTGCCATTGGAGACGACCCAAAACAATAGCCTAAGGAAACTAAATTTAACCAGGAATATTTCGTGGGTAGTTAATTTTTAAAACATTGAAACAAAACTCTACCGTTTCATATTTTAATAGTCGAGAAACAGGCAAAAGGTGACTCTATCACTTTCAGATTGGAAACAAGCGTGAAAGGATAAGTGCTTGATGATCCTTTTCAAATTTAAAGAGTCATAAAAGATCAAAATGACTGCTCAGGAATGCTAGGCAAAGGGTGTACCAAATAACCGTGAACTGCAATATACACCTTGGTTTCAAATTGAAAGAGAAATCAACCAAGGACTTAACGTACGTGCAGGAAATCTCTCCGAATGCTATGTTCGGTGTATCACGGGTATAGGGTGGCAGACTCAACTTCCTATGGATAAAGGATAGAAACCTAGTGGGGTATCCCTTTATATACGCGACGGTACGGGGAGCACAAGTCCGTACTAGTACTGTCTAAAGCCAAGAGGCGAACGACAACTAATAGGTTTAACGACGCCGGAACACGTCTCTAACCTAGACCTCTAAATGTTTCGTTAATGTTTCAATGCTTCCTTAGGTTAATTGAATAAATTTTATAGTTGATCTTCAATTATGTCTCAGTTTCAAGGCCCTAGCGTATGTCATATGACAATCTCCTGTTATGCAGCTATATGAGAAAAGAAAACTTTTCAATTCGATGAATGCTATCTAGTTAAGGGAAGAGCTTCAAACAATGATGCGACATAAAACAACACTACAAATGAAATATTTTCCAAACTAGATGACTTTCACTATCCAAAAGTAATTTCAAACATTCAACGATGCAAACAATGCAATGTGATCTATGCAAAATCCTCTTTTTCGAAAACTATGCAATTGTAATCTATGCACAATTTCCTTTTTCCTTTTCAAATAATAAGAATACACTCAATGCATTTTTCGATGAAATGAGAATCTACTTAATTCTTGCTTTTAACAAAAGAGAATTCAATCAAAGCGATTTCTAGTTTTCAATCATTAAAAAATGTGATTTAAGTTCAATGATGGATCTCAAAATACTCCTCAATGCAATGTGATCTAATGCATTTTAACAAAAAGAACACTTTGAGACGAAAAATAAATAAACACAAATCTTCTTAATGAAGGATGAATGCAAAAGAGATGTAAAAAAACACTAAGAATGCAATCGTTGTTTCAAACACTTTGTCACAAAATCCTTCAAAAGGCAACAAGACATATGAGGTTGAACACAAAGAGGACTTCCAAAGCAAGAGATCAAAACAAGGCATTCATTCCCTTTTACATCAAGCAATCATGGAGAGAAGACATTTCAAACAATGAGCAATGTAATCTATGCTCATATAGAGAAAAGACCGGAAGGGAAAGACACACTGGTGAAGGATTCAGGGAAAAAGTCTCAATTTTCACACACCCTGAAATTGGCCCGACTTTGTCATTGAAAACTAGCGCCAAATGGCGCGACTTTATCACTGACAACTAGCACCAATGCCCAATTGGTATGGGTTTCTAACTGACAACAAGCGCCAATGCCTGAAAATGAAAAAACAAAGAATTTCTCCCAACCAAGACCAGACTCACCACTTCAAGCAGAATCTAAAACAAACCCAGAAGCAAAGTATTGACCAAAAGAAACTTTCGAACAAGGGTAAACCCAGCACCTACAGGAGATGGCATGACTGTCTGGCTGTAATCTGTGCCAGATAGGAGATGGCGCGAGTGATGAACTGGCAACCCGTGCCAATTGGCGCGACTGTTAGGGTGGAAACCGCGCCAATCAAGCCAACTATGAAAAGGTGAAATTTTGGAAAGGAAGAGGTCAGATCTGATCCTCTAGGGCTGAAAAAAAATCCAAACACAAAAAGAGCCAGCCAAAAGAGCCGATCAAGCAAGCAGAATCAGGAAACAATCGAAAAGACAAGACAATACTCCAAGCGTTCAGTTCATAAACTAAACCGGAGATTGACTGAAGCAGCTTTGATATACTTCGCTAATGCAGAGAAATAGCATTTCGAAGGCTATCTGGCCAACTTCAGGCTTCGTCTGTAGCTTATAAAACAAATAAAAACAAGCTAGACATCCCCAGCTGAGTCGCCAATTTGTTGTGGAGGTAAATCCCCTCTGCGGCCAGAGGCAATCACTACTAGCCCAGACTGGGTCTAGCAAAAATCGTTCTTGCTATAGTGCAGGTTCCTAATTGTAGATAAACCAACTAGCGATGAAGGCTTACCTGGAATCCAACGCTATCGCTCGTAGAGAAGGTAGCGCTCCCGTTCCTTAGCTCTGGCCGATCACAATCCCCACGATCTCTGTGATCAGACTCCTGCACACGCAAGAAACAAAACAAACGCAAGCGTAAAATCCAGTGCATACAACTATAACATGTCAGTCAAAGAAGACATAACTCATGATCATTATCAAGAACAAGAGTGGAACCATAACCAATAGTCGCTTATCATTAATCAATCAAAGAAGAATACAACCATAGCTCTGACATTGAATTCTCCTTCAGAGGGTCGCCAGTGCAACACGTCTTGAAAAAGCTTTTCGGGGATGAGAAAAACCTCTCTCTTCGAATGTCTCAACAATGATATCCTTGCTTGGATTTGGCCTTAAGGGAATGGATCAAAGCTCTTGCAGCATTAGGTTCTTGGGAACTTGGAGACTAGCTATTCAGCCATTCAGCCATTCAGCCCCTTCATCAATGGATGAAGGCTATATTTATAGAAGAGAGGAGGAGGTTGGGATCCCTACAATAGTGGAAGGGAGGCCTTATCCCTTGGGAGGTTCCCCATAAGGTGGAAATAAGAGGCCAAAGGAGAAAGGTCGTGGTTATTTAGTCGAAACCACTCTTGATGACTCATCCACGAAGTTGTTGTAATCGAAACTTCACCTCTTTTTTAAAAAAAATTTCCAAAAGCAGATTGGCACGGGTGCTTAACTAGGAAAGAGCGCCAATTGGCGCGGGCTCAGTGTTAATTTTCCTCATTGGTGCGAGTACATAACGAGCTACCATCGCCAAGGCAAAAACAGGTGTTTTTACGGGTCTGCTCAGGAAATGATCAACAGAAGAAATGTTGTCCTCATGGAAAGGGATGCAATGATGGTATTTGCAAGGCATGACACTGCTTATTGGTCACAGAAATGACCCTCCAATGGGCAAGATGGGGATTGCAGGGACGGTGACAAATTATTGTGTAACAGTGTTGCCGAGTGTTTGGGTTGATCGTTCCTTAGATTTTGGTACTCCATCTGATCCATTTTCCTCAAAAAATTTACAGATGAAAATATTTTGGAATATATGATGTCAGAAGGAGAACCATGGGAAGATTATCATCATCACTCCCATCTTCCAAATTATGAAGAAAGTAATCTCAGTGAACAATATCACCCATCTGTCAAAACTTTCTTTTCGAATTCTTTTCCAATTAATGAAATACATTCCGAGAGAAACTTATCAAATATTGAAGAAACCATTTCTATCGATATTTCAACCAAACCTGGCATTGTAGAAAATACTCATGTCGGTGTATCTTGTTCTCCATCAAAACTTGATTCATATCGCTCAATTTTTCTTGAATTTCGTGACATATTCGCTTGGTCTTACAAGGAAATGCCAGGCATAGATACGAGTATAGTTGAACACACTATTAATATGTATCCTGATGTCAAACCTATGCGTCAATGGCTTCATCTTGTTCATCTGAAGAAAGTCGTTTCCATCAAAGAAGAAGTTGAAAAATTTTTGCGTGTTGGTTTCATTTACCCTCTTCTGTTAACTAAGTGGGTTTCCAATATCGATCTTGTTATGAAAAACCAAGGAACCATTAGAGTGTGCATCGATTATCAGGATTTTAATCATGCTTGTCCAAAAGATAACTATCATACTCCCTTTATCGACTAGATTATTGACAATTGTGCTGGATGAAAAATATTTTCGTTCATGGATGGATTTTCCAGCTACAATCAAATCAATATCCTCCCAGATGACCAACATAAGACAACATTTATCTGTCCCTAGGGCACATTCGCATATAGGAAACTTCCATTTTGTTTAAATAATGCTGGGGAAACTTTTTAGAGAGAAATGGATTATGCTTTCAATGACATCAAGCACATTTTTCAACCATATCTAGATGATTTACCAGCGCATTCATGAAATCGGACTGAACACCTGATGCATTTGAGAGCCATTTTCTTACACTGCCAACACTACAAGATATGCCTCAATCCACATAAATGTGTGTTTTGTGTTGGATCTGGTCGATTGCTTGGATTCATAGTCTCAAAAGAAGGAATTCAAATAGACCCACTGAAGGTTCATGCCATTCTTGATTTTCCTGCACCATCAAATTTACTTCAGATACATAAATTTCAAGGAAAGGCTAACATCCTGAGAAGGTTCATTCCAAACTATGCTGAAATGGCTAAAGGATTTACTCGATTATTTAAAAAGGGGGTTCCCTTCCATTGGGACCATGTTGCGCATGCTTATTTTGATGCTGTCAAGGACCATATTTTCTGAGAATCATTAATGTATCCTTCAAATTATCAAAATTATTATTTCCTATATATCTTTGTGGCTGAAACAACCATCGCTATGTTTTTGGTC
Source organism: Pinus albicaulis (assembly GCA_034641835.2). Lineage (NCBI taxonomy): Eukaryota > Viridiplantae > Streptophyta > Pinopsida > Pinales > Pinaceae > Pinus > Pinus albicaulis. The sequence goes on along the minus strand of CM076575.1, from coordinate 1,218,412,385 downwards.
CAGGTAGAAAATGGAATTGAACTTATGATCTATTATTTGAGTCGTAATCTCAATAATAAGGAATTTAAGTACTCGTATGTGGAAAAGCTTTCCTTGGTAGTTGTTCAAGCTGTCCAAAGATTTCGCCATTATATCCTGCTCCGAAAAACAACAATAGTTTCAGATTGCAACCCCATGACTTACATCTTATCATGTCAATTTCTGGGGGGCAAATATTCAAAATGGATTTTCATTTTGCAGGAATTTGATTTGGATTTTATCAAATCCAATTCAAAGAAGTCTTTAGTTTTGGCTGAGCTTATCTGTGACCTTCCCTCTGATAGTAATCCTACTACATCGGAACCATCTATTTCAGACAAGTCTCTGTTTCTGATCGGATCATCTGATCCTTGGTATTTGGATTTCATGATTTATCTCCAAAAGAAAACTTTTCCACCTAATACCTTTCACTCTGACCAGTGACGTATTCGATACCAAGCCAAAGATTACCTGATTGTTGGCGATACACTTTATCGTCGTGGTGTCGATACCATTTTAAGGAGGTGCCTCACTCATGGGGAGGGAAAAAAAGTGATAAATGATTGTCATGCTAGGGATTTTTATGGAAAATTATCTAGATATGCCAAAGAAGATACTCTACGTCGGTTACTTTTGGCCTACTATTTTTCGATATTACATCCTTGCAGTCAGAAGTTGTCATGCATGATATATTTTTTATCGTAAAATCTGCAAACTGCTAGTGCCAATGCATCATGTTGTCTCTCCTAGACGATTTATGAAACGGGGTATTGATTTCATGACCTATAACCCTCCTTCGTCTGGGGGACATGGTTATATTATTGTCGTAGTTGACTATTTTACCAAATGGGCCGAAGCGATGTATACATTTAATAACAGAGGACAAACAACTGCATTGTTTTTCTTCAACCATGTTATTGCACGATTTGGGGTCCCACAGGCTATAATTGTGGATCATGGGAAGCATTTTCACAACCATATGATGTCTGAATTGACAACCAAGTTAGGATTGTCACATGATAATTCTACTCCTTATTATCCACAATCAAATGGACAAGTTGAGGCTATTAACAAAATTTTTAAACAAATGCTTCAATGAATGATAGGAGTCTGTAAAAGGAACTGACTCTTGATCCTGTACTAATCCTGTACTCTGCCTTGTGGGATTATTGAACCTCAGTGAGAAATGCAACCAGATTTACTCCTTTTTAATTGGTGTATGGTCTGGAATCTATCTTACCAATCCAATGCGAAATATCATCATTAAAACTTGCAATAGACTTGTTGCCTGACACCTCAAAAGAAGAAGCGTGTCTCCTTAACCTCATCCATCTAGATGAAACATGTCGTGAAGCCCAATTGGCCAACGAAGTGCATAAGAGACATATAAAGCCAAAATACAACAAAAATTTCCAGCCTCACATCTACTCAGAGGGTGACTTGGTCCTTCTCTATGACCAAGAAGTTGATGTAATAGGTACAGGGAAATTTGAGCCATTATGGCATGGCCCCTATATTTTCAAAAGAGTTCTTGCTAAGGGTGCCTACGAGTTAGTTGATTACGATGGGATTCCATTGGCACAACTTAGAAATGGGTTGTATTTGAAATGTTACTATGCTTAATCATGAGCGTAGTAATTTTTTGTATCATATTGTTTATATGTTGTTGATTTGCATTCACTATCTTAATTTTTTAGAGTTTTCTTGACGTTAGTAATCTGCTTTAAATTTTTTATGGCAGATGTCTGAATCTTCGAAACCACTTGTTGGATATGCTAATGGTTCTAGTCATAGTACGTAGAATCTATCCTTTGCAGCATGGGCCATTTTCGCTCTGAACGATGAGTTAGTGAGTTTTCAAGGGATTTGTATTGGTAGATCAACGAACAATATCGCTGAGTATAGCACATTGATCGCACTTCTCTCTGATGCCATTTAATTTGGTATTAACCATATAATCATAAGGTTAGAATCACAACTCACAGTACTACAACTTACTAGTGTTTATACTATTAGAAATCCAACACTTCTTAGATTGTATATAAGAGTTCAAATTTTGGAAAGACATTTTGATTTTGTTCAATATCAACACATTTCCAAAAATTTGAACACTTTAGCTGATTCATTAGCTAATCAAGTTTTAGACGGAAATTTTTGTCATAGGTAAAGAAATTATTCACAAAATTGAATAGGATTACGCATTAAACATAGGAAAAACTCTGAAAACATATAGATAGATAGTTATAGGTTTTTTGCAAAATTTGTGCCCAAGACACATTGGTCATCTGACCTCAAAATTTATGCAAAAATTCACAAGTAAACTAGTGGTTCTCATGGTAACATGCTATAAATATAGCAATCCTACGAAGCAACCCCATCTAACGGTTAGGAACCCCAATTGTGTGTCGCTCCAGTCGCATGGGAAACTCTTCCATCCAGAAATCCAGAATCCTGAAGGTCAACCCCTCTATGTGTTGCTGGAGCTCAGCCAGAGTCTCAGCCATATCAAGGTCCTGAAGGAATGCTCTCCCGACAGCCCTATCTACTGGTGCATCCACTTCACACTCTGGTTCCTCTACTAGTTTAACACGACCGATATCTGAATTACATAAAAAAATTAGTTTAGTCTTGGAAAGAAATAAAAACACAAAAAATTGTATAAACCTTAGAAAAATAAAAATAAAAACATGGTCAAATCATTCTTACCTATTGCACCCCACTGAGTGCCTTCTAGTAATACTAGATCTGGATCTCCTCGGAAGTCGATGCCTACGTATGCGTACTCATTGATGGAGACAATCTATCACCAGAACCAGGTGAAGAATGCAATAGAGAACACAATGGTTGATTGGCCTGCATGTCAATCCATGAGTTCTACCCATCTCTGCATTCGAGGATCTCTAGGACTAGATTTATCCAATGTTACATGTTGTGGTTGGATCAGTGGAATCCGTTCCAAAGCGAAGGAGATAAGGATTGAACCATAACTGAAAATTTTCTTCCTTCCTCCCTTTTCTTTATTTAGTTGTTATTTTATCAGAGATAGAACAGCTTCAGACCAGTTGAAGACTATTTGCTCTAAGCACTCTAGCACATACTGCATATACGATTTTTTCAATACATGGAGTGTAATGGTGCTAGCAAGTTTAGTGATCATAAAAATTATGGTTCTCAAAGGCAAATCCTTGACATCCCAGATGTTTATTTTTCCATCTTTGCTAGGTTCTTCCACTAGATAGAAATACTGCATAACGTAATCCCTCACTCTCTCTCCTCCAACGATAGACCCTGTGAGAGAAATGGGTAAACCTCTCCTCAACAAACTTGTGAGAAAATACACATCCTCAATTGTTATGGACAACACTTGATTTTTATGTGAAATTCCTCTATTGTTGGATCCCATGTTCGAACTAGGAACTCTAAGAGTTCTATTTGTTGCCTCATTCCCAAAAATTTGAAGTACTTAAGTAGCTCACAATCTCTTAAGGCTCTTACAATACTCGGATCATTCAAGGAAATCATATCTTGTTCTTCATGTTCTTTTTTTCTCCATGTAATCTTCATTATAATTCGATGGAAACCTGAAATATAACCATAAGATCCATTAGATACCATTCATTGCAAAAAATTAGGAAAATTTTGAGAACATCATGAAAATAAAAAACTTGAACTGTGCCCAACACACTCCCTGAGTTGAGACAATGCATTGCATATGTAGGTACCCTTCACTGTACCTGCTATGAAATGAAGATTTCGATATTCAAGGGTGTGTTTCCCTCATTTTGGGTAGAATTTACCCTAGGGGCCTTAAAACCCTAAAATTTTTCAAGGAATGGGAATGAAATGAATACTGAAAGGAAGAGGAGGTTCATGTTACTAACCTGGATCAAACGGTGATGAAATCCATCCACATAAACGACCGCAATCAACGACTGAAGTTAGGGGGGGAAATCAAGTTCAGAGCTCCAAAATACAAATGGTAACTATGGAATGGAAAAAATGAATAATGAAACTACTTTATATAGTCATTTAATTGTTTGCAAGTTAAATTTATTGCTATGGCTATAGTTTTATTATGTTTTTTTATCATGAATCAAGTATTTTTAATCCATTTGATGTTTTTCTGAACAAGAAATACAACTGATGAACAGATTAGTTGTGCAGATTTATTTCAAAGAAAGACTTGACAAAAAATCATACTTTTTCTCCTTATTTTTGAAGCTTTGCTAAAAATGAAAAGGATTTGATGCGCAGTTTTATCTCTTTTTCAAGCTTCTATAACAGCGAAAAAGGAACCCCTGGAGTCTTCTTTCTGCTCTTTTCAGACTCTGATAATGTGAAAAGATTGCCGAGAACTTTTCATTTCAAGCTTGTTAAAGTAAATGAATTGATATCTACTCAGTATAAGTTTAACCCTTTTCCAGACTGAGATGGATTATTTACGAAAAAGGAATACCTTGGTTAAACATGACCAAAGAGGTTCTTTCAGATATTATTTTACACTTTTTCGGATCTGAGAGACAAATTTACGAAAAAATACTTTTGGATTTCTATTTCATCCTCTTTTTCAGAATCCCTAAATATGAAAAACGACTGGGCTATCACTGTCGTTAAGCTCTTTAAAACATAAAATAGCGACGGGCTTGTCGATCATGGAAAGAATTGAGTTTCATTCATTGCTAGACTCATTAAATTATTAAATAGTGATACTTTATTCGCCCAAAGGGTTGAATTATAGATCAAGAAAATGTTATCCTCCTCAAGCTTGTTAAAAATAAAGAGGTACTGGTTGACAAATGACCGAGGAAAATTTGGGAAAAGTAAGCAAAAGTTTCTTTTTGGTAGCAAGTCGATCTTGAACATGACACTTCTTTCACTCCATTTCCGTGACTATTTGGGTTGGGTAATCATCTTGACAGTTCATTCACACCTATGGTTCATCATACCTTCACTTTCGTTTTGGGTCAATGCTGCCAACTCATCACAGTGTTGCCGATATGTTCAAGAGAAGTCATCTAGTCATTAAAAACTCATCCTTCGACAATACTCGTAAGCCTTCATTTCCATGACTGTCATCCCTGAAAATTGCTATATCAAGTCATACCCTTGTCTTCAAAATTAGTAACTCCAGATTTCCAATAAGGTGACTTCCTGTCAACAACAAATAAATATCCAGGAATTTCACTTAGAAACATTAGATTCCAGTACCATGAGGCTTGTTACAGCATCGACAAGATCCTCACTTCTGGACTTTTGATTGAAATATTTTGTTTGGCATTCGACATCAAATCATATATTCACGCCTTACGGACTATATTGCGGTAACTTGAGGGCCATTGACATTAATGGTGGTTCTCTCACGTTTGTTAACAGCTCCCATTTTTGGTGGGTAATCAAACGATGTATTTCCATGTTCGACTACAAATCATATATTCGCATAGCTATATTTGTACTCGAATGATCGAGTGAACGAGATAAGAAGACTCTGGATCTAGTTTCATCCATCAGGGCTGCGATTTCAAGATTTTTGTACACATCATCTATACGGTGACCTTACATATAGATTTTCATCTGAACATGGACCTATATCTATAGGCATGTCTGCATCTGGGCAACGTTCCAAAGTAGATGACTTTTTGAATTATGTACATGTTATTAGATTGTTTATGTGATACTATGGGAATGCCTACCCTCAGCAATTATGATCAAAAGAGGATATATCATGATGTAACATATTGTAATATTGATGCAGGTGACCACTCAGCATCATTTCCAAGCTCATCACAGTGTAAAGTATCTTAATCAAATGTTCTTATTATTTGGATCTCATGCTTTAGGGAGCAATTTTTATAGGTCAATTTTGGTTCCATTCCTAATGACCTAGTTAACTGGGCATCATCTCCAGGACCGATGATCAAGGGTCTATCATTCACTATCATTTCAGTTTCTATATGCCCTAATACAAGAGAAAAGACAAATCAAGCAATACTTTCATCAAGCAAAGGTTTCCATGGTTTGAAGCTTATTATATAACATATGAGAGCTCACTAACATAGGATCTAAGGGGCCTAAGTGCATTGCATATTTAGGTAGCCCCATGTAAGGCTACTTTGAAAAGCACTTCCTGACATTCAAAGGTGCGTTGGTCACATTTGGAGCAAAATTCTCATTGTTTCAGAATCTACACTTGGCTAGTGCCTTCTAGAAGAGTTCACATGTGTCAAGCTTCGGATCCAAGTGTCCATTTGACATCTACATGACCGGAAACATGTCTTGCCTATTTTTGGAAAGTTATTAATTGCAAAACAACCTACAATTCATCTATAAACTGAGCACAGATCTAAGTTCTTGAAGAGGAAGAATTCGAGTAGAGAAATGCTGGAGAATTTTCAGTTGAGAGCTTGATTTGTGAAGCTACTGCTGGAGATATTTATACTGTGATGAGGCTTTGGATCATTGCTGGAAGGGTCACTTCAAATCAGTCATTTGGTTGTAACCTCTCCTTCTATCATCAATAAAGGGTTCTACTTATTTTTCCTTATATGCATCTGTATTGGCTTTGATTTTCCATGTTGCAAGATCTTATTTGATGTGTATGGTTTATGGTGTATTGACTTAGCTAACTAGCTTGAATAGATATCTATATCATTGCATATTCTGCTCTTTTAGTGTTATTTCTTGCAGGAAGCATTCAACTCACAAACCACTTGAATTTGAAGCTACAGTGGAAGTGATGGAAGGTGTCATTTGGAAGAGACTGAAAAAGTAAGCCTCCAATCCTCTCTGTGTATCTGTTTCGAGTTAGGAGAAATAGTCGTATAGTCTTTCACTTGTTGTTCTAGAGTAGAACCTGTCTAGGGAAGCATAATTTATACATAGATTAAATTTCTGGCCCAACAAGTATCTTCATGCTAGGTCCCATCATTTTCCTACTCAGAAATTTGGGGTCCTGTGTACTCTTGCGACTTAGGCTCTTAGAATATCTGACAACAACTCCTTGGAATCAAAGAAATCCCATCTTCTGGACGTTTTTGAAATAATGGTTATAGTAGATCTCAAGGTCTTAAAGCCTTTCACAAGGCATATAAAGGATTAAGTGGAAAATCTACTTGTATTGATCTTGTTTCCAAATTCCATCTCCCATTTATCTAGGGGACAATGAACAAGATTACCCATGTCCTTATGAGGAATAATATCTCTACTTCTTTCAAACCTCTCTGCACTATTAGAAATTATCTTGGGTTTGTTAAAGACCCGATTGACCCTAAGGACATGAAAGGGGTTTACACGATTCCTTGTTGTTGTGGAACTCCCTATATAGGGGAAACAAGTTGATCTATTAGGCAGGGGATCTGGGAGCATGCTACAGATATTAGACATAATTAGTCCCATACCTCAACTCTTGCTGAACATGTGGAAAAATCCTACCACCATGTTTGTATGGAAGACTCTAAATTCATTGCGAGGGTATATCATTTCCACCATAGGAAATTAAGGGAGGCGATCGAAATTGAACGACATGCGAAGAATCTCAACCATGATGATGGTTGGAAATTAAGTAAGAGTTGGAACCTAGTTCTCACCGAGTAAGTTATGTTTAATATTTATTTATTTATTTATTAACTAATTTATTTATTTATTTTTATTTATTTATGTAATTCTTTAATTGTTTTTATTCTACTTTATTTATTTATTAGGTCTCTTCGTTTATTTTTATTTTATTTAGTTATACATTATTTATTGAATTATTATTTTTATCTAATTAATTACTTAACTAATTTTTTTTATATATTGAATTAATACAAAAATTACCCCCCTATTACCTATTATATTTATTTTAATTAAATAAAAATTTTATTTAATTAATTAATTTATCTTTAATTAATTAACTAAATTTCCAATAGCTAGTCTTAACAGCTAGTTCTCAACGTCTATTTTCGAGTAATGATGCATCTCCACTATTTATTCACTGAGATTAATTAGTCTCTCCACCTTGTCCTAAGGATGAACCAAAAAAGTTGGTTCGAAATGTCGAATTAATCCTAATGATGTTAATTTTAGTGTTTAGGTTAAAGTTAATGTTAGTATTAAGGTTAAAGGTAAGGTAAGGTTAAGGTTATGTTAAGGTTTAGGTTAAGGGTAATGTTAGCGTCAAGGTTAAGGTTAATGTTAAAGTTAAGGTTAAAGTTAAGGATAAGGTTAAGGTTAAGGTTAAGGTTAAGGTTAAGGAGGTTAGGGGTTAAGGTTAAGGGTAAGGTTAGGTTAAGGTTCAAGTCAGGTAAAGGTTAGTGTTAGTGTTAAGAAGGGTAAGGTTAGGGTAAGGTTAGGATAAGGTTAAGGTTAAGATTATGGTAGGGTTAATATTAAGGTTAGGTTAACGTTAATGTTAAGTTTAAGATAAGGTTAAGGTTATGGTTAAGGCTAAGGTTGGGGTAAGGTTAAGGTTAAGGTTATGTTAATGTTAAGGTTAGGTTAGGCTAGGTTAAGGTTAAGGTTAAAGTTAATGTTAAGGTTAGGTTAAGGTTAAGGTTAAGATTATGGTAAAGTTAAGGTTAAGGAGGTTATGGTTTGGTTAAGGTTAAGGTTAGGCTAAGGTTAAGGTTAAGGTTAGTTTTAGTGTTAAGGAGGGTATGTTTAAGGTTAGGTTAAGGTTAGGTTATGGTTAAGGTTAAGGGTAAGGTTAGGTTAAGGTTATGGTTAGGTTAAGTTGAGGTTAAGGATAGGTTAGCTTAAGCTTAAGCTTAAGGTTAAGGTTAAGGTTAAGGATAAGGAGGGTAAGGTTAGGTTAAGGTTAGTGTAAGGTTAAGGTTAAGGTTAAGTGTTATAGGTCAATTTGGGCACGATTCCCAATGGCCTGGTTAACTGGGCATCATCTCCAGGACCAATGATCAAGGGTCTATCATTCCCTATCATTTCAGTTGCTACATTCCCTAAGACAAGAAACAAGACAAATAAAGCAAGACTTTCATCAAGTAAAGGTTTCCATGGTTTGAAGCTTATTATATAGTATATGAGAGCTCACCAATGTATACTCTAAGGGGCCTAAGTGCGTTGCATATGTAGGTAGCCCCATGAAAGGCTACTCTGTAAAGCACTTCCCAACATTCACAGGTGCGTTGGTCAAATTGGGAGCGAAATTCTCATTGTTCCGGAATCTCCACTTGGCCAATGCCTTCTAGAAGAGTTCACATGTGTCAAGCTTTGGATCCAAGTGTCCATTTGACATATACATGACCGGAAACATGTCTTGTCTATTTTTGGAAAGTTATTGATTGCAAAACAACCTACACTTCATCTATAATTTGAGCACAGATCTAAGTGCTTGAGGAGGAAGAATTTGAGAAGAGAAATGATGGAGAATTTTCAATTAAGAGCTAGATTTGTGAAGCTACTGCTGGAGAGATTTATACTTTGATGAGGCTTGGGAACATTTCTGGAAGGTCACTTCAAATCAATCACTAGGTTGTAACCTCTCCTTCTATCATTAATAAAGAGTACTACTTATTTTTCCCTATATGCATTTGTATTGACTTTGATTTTCCATATTGTAAGATATTGGTTGATTTATATGGTTTATGCTTTACTGATTTAGATAACTAGCTTCAATAGATATCTATATTATTACATCTTCTGTTGTTTCAGTGTTCTTTCTTGCAAGAATCATTTAGCTCATAAATCGCTTGAATTTGAAGTTATAGTGGAAGAAACAGAAGGAGTCATTTGGAAGTGACTGAACAAGTAATCCTCCAATCCTCTCTATGTATCTATTTTGAGTTAGGAGAAATAGTCATAATCTTTCACCTATTGTTCTAGACTAGCACCTATCTAGGGAAGCGTGATTTATCCATAATTCACAATTCTGGCCCAACAAATTGGCAACTCAACTGGGGATAATTTCTCTTATTTCTAGGTGTTTAAGCCTCTGATTTGCTTTGTTTAACCACCCATTAGTTGTTTCACATAAAGATTAAAATTTTTCAAAGATTAATTTGCAAAGACAGTGAGCTAAACAGTAGTATTTTTCTTTGTATACTGCGCCCAACGCACCCTTAGACTGGACACAGTGCTTTGCAAAGCACTATCTACCTTCCTAGCCTGCGTTGCAGAGCACTGTCTCCCCTTGGAGACTGTGTTGACTCTTGAAAGTGACCAAATTCCCTTGAATTTGATTTTTTAACTTGATTCAGTTTTGTTTGTTGCTGTGTTCTGAAAATTTTGTTGCTTAATTGACCAGTAACTCTATATACTTCTTCTCCTTTGACTGAAAATTTGTTCAATGAGTTTTAAAAAAAAAAAATCTTTATCATTAACAAGTTGATTTCAAAGTATTTTTTATGGTCGCATTAAGAATCATTTTCTTTCGAAATAGGAAATTGTTGTAAAATATTCATTTCATTGATAGGAGAAATTGTTGTTGAAAACCTTATTTTTCTTTCAAAAGAGAAATTGTTGTTTGTATTCTTCGTTTCTCGAAAGTAAAAGGCATTTGAATTATTGATCTAGTGCACCTAGTTTCTTTTCTACATTCATAAAATTAAGGAAACTGAAAAGAAAAACTTGCATTTGCATGTAGAATAATGTGTGTTTTGGAAAAGGAACATTAAGAAATCTGCATTTAGTTTGAGATTCATTGATTTGTTTTGTTCATTGATTTTTTTTCTCTCAAATTATTTGCTCTCTTCCCTTAGTAGCTAGTTTCTTCATTGAAAAAGCTAAAAGTGAAAGTTTGTTTATCATTCTTAGCTGCATTTTAGGAATTTCATACACATCATCGCGGTGAACCTTTGAAAGGAAAATTTTTAAGCAAGATCAACATAAAATTAATCTCAATTTACTTAACAACACTTTGGAACCATAACGATAACATTTATAAGGTCTAGGCTAGAGAGTGTTCCGACATCGTAAAACATAGCAGCTGTCATTAACTTGTCTGCGATACATTCCGAGTGTGATACCTCACTCCACGTACATAATTATATCGTAGCTCGTTCATGTACTTTCAGTTATATCGGGTGGTGTTACAATATGATAAGTATAAAGGGGTGCTCTCACTGTGCGGTTTCGCATCAGACAATGCTAATACAGACTTGGGCCTCCATGTACCTTCGGGTATATTTGTGAGGACAAATTTTAGGTTCTATCCATCCATAGTGAACCGATTCGGCCACCTTGAAATTGTGATACACCGAACACAACATTTGTGGAGATTACCTGCCCATAATTCTTGGTTCGCCAGGAAGTATTCTGTGGTTCACAGTTTCTTGGTAAACCCTTTTGCCTAGCATTACCCTCTCTTTTTTTATTTGTTTTTGGATAAAATAAATAAAAAATCGTGGAAGAACAAAATCCTATCCCCTGTCATTCATGTAGATTATATTTAAAACCACCTTTACCACCAGAAGTTACTTCTGGTAGGCGAAGGTGATCATGATCTTCCGAATCAAGTACAATTCGTACCTCTAGCAAAACATTGTCTTTTAACCCAGAGTTAGCTCAAATTGTTTCCACACATCTCGATTCATCTACTGTTGTCAAAACAGAGTCTTCACAGCTACTCGTCGTCATGATACATTCAATCGCTGAGATCATAACTCCTGTATTCGACATCGTTTAATCACAAATTGATCCAGATCCTGTCTCTTCTTTTCCAGAACATCTAAATTCGGAAGTCGAACAACCGAAATTTGTTCCTACCTTGGTCATCCAAAAGATTTTTGTAGCTATTGAAACTCCTATATCACACAGTCAACTGTCTGAAATATCCGTTGGGCCTGACGATGAAGTTTTTCCTCCTGGTTTAATTGCGATTGAAGAAATTCAAAAAGACAATACACCTTTAACTCCAACCCATTTTGGGGGGGACCTTTACCTATACCAATCTTTTCCTCAATCATTTCCATCTAATTTTGTTGATCCTATTGCCATTCAATCTCCCGTCGATTTTCGAGGGTATACATTTGGTCAAAAAACCATGTCTGAACCAACATCTTTGGTTGTGTCCGTTGTTCCAAATACATCAGCTCCTACCCTCGCTACTCCATCGATGTTCACAACCTCACCATAGTCATATTTGCATGGTGGCCCTTCGGTTGCAATAGGTTACAAATCATTATCTAGCACTTTCCCTAGTGCATATTCACATTCATGGTCTTTTCCAATGTCATAATCTGGTGTTTTAAATGGTATTCCTATCATTAGTACTGAACGAATTGATTCATTACATCCATCATCAGGGAAATATCAAGTTGGTCCTTTTGGGTCAATTCCATTAAGTACCATATCAATTGGACTCCCAGCATTCAAGGAACAATATTTTACGTCTTATTATCCTCCTTATGCTGGGGGGCAACCTTTGGTCACCCAATATGACAATACTCAGTCACTTTTTGGTCAAAATAATGTTGACATGAATGTTTTTCAATGGCAACCCACTCTGCCTATCCAACCATAAACGGTTGTACACTCATATCAACTAGTTCAACCTGTTACACCCACTTCATTACCACTTGTTAACATGTTTATACCCCTGTTACAGAATCAAAATATTGTACATCAACCTTACCAGGTGAGTTCTTCAACTCAATATCATCAAATGTTGGGTCCACGGACTCAAAATACTTTTGTTAATTTACAACAACCTGTATCAAGAATTATTTATTCACAAGTTGGTGTACCATTTTATGGGGTGCCACAAATGAAACCTGGTTATACATATCAACCGAATCCAACTTATACTAATTTAGGTTATAATATTGGTGGACAGATCCCTTAGCAGCCATAGGTGCAAATTCCTCAAACTTCATTTCAACAAGTATCATATCCAGGTTTTGGTCAACAGAATTATCAAGCGTTTTCATTGCAAAACAACCCCTATCTGGGTTACCAGTAGCAGATTCTATATGCTGGTGCTCAAAGAACTATTTCCCAAGAAATTCCATCTTACCCTGGCTATGCTCAACCTGACCTTAATAGACAATTTCCTTTTGTTACAACCTTGGAATTACCAGATTTAAATCGGTTAACCAACGATCCTATAAATTATGCTCCTTGGTGGCCTGTGATACCTCATAAATTGTCGTCCGATAATCCTAAATTCAATGGAAACCATGGAGAACATCCATCGACTCATGTCATGATTTATCATTTATGGTGCTCATCCAATTCCATGAATGATGATTTTGTTTGAATACTTCTTTTCCAGTGTACACTTATAGGTCTGACTACTAAATGATGCATTGAGTTACCTAGAGCTTCTTTTGACAATTTCATTACCTTAGCTACTGTATTTTTGACCCATTTCCGGTTACCGATCAGATAAAAAACTGGAACAAAACTCTTGACCAATTTCAAACAGGCTAATGCTACTCACATTTCAGATCATATTCATGAGTGGTGTCATCGTCGACGAATGGTTAAGACATTTGTTATTGATCATCTCCTTGCTGAATGGCTCATTAAGTCCCTGTTACCATCTATAACTCAAGATGTGGCTAAAGGCAGCGTCATCACAAAAGACCAAGTTATCGCTCATGCCCAGTATTTAGACTTGATTTACACTTAGTCTGTCATGCTCTATGAAAAAATTCCTAATGCGTCATGATCTACTTTCAATGTTCTTCCTCAAATAAAGGACTCTCATGCTAGAGACGGATTGATAGGCACTAAAAACACATACCATGCTATTGCATATGATACTGCTCCTACTTCTAAAATTAATTCTGTGTCATTTTAAAAAGGAAAAAGTGACAAGCAACCAAGAAGTAAGAAAAAGGGGAAATCAAAGAAAAAGAAAACTTCTAACACACAGGAAAGATCATCTGATCAACCATCAAGACCATGGAAGCCTCGTTATCCATGCATAATTTGTAATGAGGAACATTTTATTAGGGATTTTCCTCACCGTGCTAAAGTCTCAAAAATCATCAAGACTTACCATGCATTAGTTGTGTTGAAAGACCCATTCTCAAATCCAGACACGAATTTGGTTGCTACGGATCCAATTCCTAGTTCCCAAGTGTTAATGTTATCCACCACAAAACCTTCACAAGATATTTTGGCATTGATGTAGAATAAAGACTATGGTAGTCCAACCACTGATCAACCTGCTACCTCGACAACAAATCCATCTACTAAATCAGTACCACTTACTGTCATTCCTGAATTGAAAATTAAGCCACCAAAGGGAGTAATTCATAAATCGACATATAATCCTCAAGCAAGGGCTGCACAAAATTATAATATAGTTGAAGATTTTGCTCAATACCCTTCAGCTATGTCTGCTCTTGAGTTATTACAAAATTGTCCCTCCCAGAAGCAGGCTTTATTGTTGGCCATTGGTGGAATTGATCCGACTTCTTCTAATCTTGTCGTCTTTAATCATATGGGCCATGTATTGCAACGACCAGCAGAATTGGCATTCTCCATACAAGTAAATGTTCTCAATCACCTTGTTCATTTCACTATTATTGACGAGGGATCATCTACGTGCATTGTGTCTCTAAACTGTTGGAAGTCACTTGGCTTGCCACGATTATCACAATCATCAACGATGTTGAAGGATTTTGATAGAATAACATATAAACCTTGTGGTATTATCAATAACCTGCATGATGAATTAGGGGGAAAAACAATGAATATTGATGTCTATGTTGTTGACGGACCCCTTGACTATAATATTTTACTTGGAATACCATGGGTATATGCAATGACTGCCATTATTTCTACATACTTTGAATGATTTCCTTTCCACATAAAGGTACAATCACAGTCATTAATCAATTATCATTTTTTTCCTCCGCCTCGCAGGTAACTGGAAGCATTCCATTTGTTCACTTACCCCAACTATAAATCCAGAACATTGGTGTAGGACTCTTAAAATATTACACTCTTATGGGAACCTTAACATTACCGTCACCCGTGACATCTACAGAAATTGCAAGTATAGAGACCTACTACATGATCTCTTCCACTCTATTTGGATTAAGGGAGAGTACGGGTGATTTTTAAATTCCCACGTTGGATGATTTTTTACCGCCCAGCCCTATTGAGATGGCATATCAATCAATCTATTTTTCTTGGGAAGAAAATATGAAATCAATGTCACCGAGTGTTTAGGTTGATCGTTCCTTAGATTTTGGTACTCCATATTATCCATTTTCCTTAAAGTTTTTGACAGATGAAAATATTTTGGAAGCTATGATGTCAGAAGGAGAACCATGGAAAGATTATCATCATCATTCCCATCATCCAGATTATGAAGAAAACAATCTCAGTGAACTATATCACCCATCCATCAAAACTTTCTTTTCGAATTATTTACCAATTAATGCAATTGATTCTGAGCGAAACTTATCAAATATTGAAGAAACAATTTCTATCGATATTTCGACCAAACCCAGCGTTGTATAAAATTTTCATGTTGGTGTATCTTATTCTCCATCAGAACTTGATTCATATCTCTCTCTTTTTCGTGAATTTCATGACGTATTCACTTGGTCTTACAAGGAAATTCTAGGCATAGATACTAGTATAGTTGAACACACTATTAATATGTATCCTGATGTCAAACCGGTGCGCCAAATTTGAAAAAAAATTGCGTGCTGGTTTGATTTACCCTGTTTTTCTAAACGAGCGGGTTTCCAATATCGTTCCTGTTATGAAAAAACAAGGAACCATTAGAGTGTGCGTTGATTATCAGGATGTTAATCATGTTTGTACAAAAGAAAACTATCCTACTCCCTTTATCGACCAGATTATTGATGGTTGTGATGGATGCAAAACATTCTTGTTCATGGATGGATTTTCTGGATACAACCAAGTCAATATCCGCCTAGATGAACAACATAGGACAACATTCATCTATCCCTGGGGCACATTCGCATATAGGAAACTTCCGTTTTGTTTAAAGAATGTTGGGGAAAATTTTCAGAGAGCAATGGATTATGCTTTCCATGACATCAAGCACATTGTTCAACCATATCTAGACGATTTACCAGCACATTCACGAAATTTTACTAATCACCCGATGCATTTTAGAGCCATTTTCTTATGTTGTTGACACTACAATATACACCTCAATACACATAAATGTGTGTTTTTTGTTGGTTCTAGTCGATTTCTCGGATTTGTAGTCTCAAAAGAAGGAATTCGAGTAGACCCACTGAAGGTTTAGGCCATTATTTATTTTCCTACACCATCAAACTTACTTCAAATACAGAAACTTCAAGGAAAGGCTAACTTCCTGAGAAGTTTCATTCCAAACTATGCTGAAATGGCTAAAGGATTTACTCGATTTTTGAAAAAGGGGGTTCCCTTCCATTTGGACCAAGTTGCCCAAGATTCTGTTGATGTTGTCAAGGACACTCTTGTCTGAGCGTCATTAATGTATCCTCCAAATTATCAAAATGATTATTTCCTATATATCACCACGGCTGAAACAACCGTTGCTATGGTTTTGGTTCAAATAGAAGTTGGAATTGAAAATCTAATCTATTATTTGAGTCGTAATCTCAATGATACGGAAGTTAAGTACTCGTACGTAGAAAATATTGCCTTGGCAGCTGTTCAAGCTATCCAAATATTTCTCCATTATATCATGCTCTGAAAAACAACAATAGTTTTAGATTGCAACCCCATGACTTATATCTTATCACGTAAATTTCTGGGGGGAAAGTGTTCAAAATGGATTGTCATTTTGCAGGAATTTGATTTGGAATTCATTAAATCCAAGTCAAAGAAGTCTTTAGTTCTGGATGAGATTCTCTGTGACCTTCCCTATGATAATACTCCTACTATGTCGGAACCATCTATTCCATACTAGTCTCTATTTCTTATCGGATCATCTGAACCTTGTTATGGGGATTTCATCATTTATCTCCAAACCCAAACTTTTTGACCTAATACCTCTCACCCTGAACAGCGACATATTCGATATCAAGCCAAATATTATCTAATCGTCAGTGATACACTTTATCATCGTGGTGTCGATACCATTTTAAGGAGGTGCCTCACCCATGAGGAGGTCGAAAAAGTGTTAAATGATTGTCATGCTGGGGCTTCTGGTGGACACTTATCTGGATAAGATACCACGCAAAAGATACTCCACGCCAGTTACTTTTGGCCTACTATTTTTCGAGATTGCATCCTCGCAGTCAAAATTTTTCACGCATGCCAAATTTTTGATCGTAACATCTGCAAACCGCTAGTGCCAATGCATCATGTTGTCTCTGCTGGAATATTTACAAAATGGGGTATTGAATTCATGACATGTAACCCTCCTTCGTCTAGGGGACATTGTTATATTAGTGTCACAGTCGGTTATTTTACCAAATGGGCCAAACCGATGCCTACATTTAATAACACATGACAAACAACTGCATTATTTTTCTTCAACCACATTATTGCATGGTTTGGGGTCCCATAGGCTATAGTTACGGATCATGGGAAGAATTTTCGCAACCACATGATGTCTGAATTGACTGCCAAGTTAGGATTGTCGCATGATAATTCTACTCCTTATTATCCACAATCAAATGGATGAGTTGAGGCTATTAACAAAATTCTTAAACAAATGCTTCAATGAATGATAGGAGTCCGTAAAAGGAACTGACACTTAATCCTGTACTCCACCTTTTGGGTGTATCGAACCTCGATGAGAAACATAACCGGATTTACTCATTTTCAATTGGTGTATGGTCTGGAAGCTATCTTACCAATCCAATATGAAATATCATCGTTAAAACTCGATATAGACTTGTTACCTGACACCTCAGAAGAAAAATCACATCTCCTTAACCTCATCCATCTTGATGAAATGCGCCGTGAAGCCCAATTGGCCAACGAAGCACATAAAGAGACATATAAAGGTGCAATATGAAAAAAATGTCAAGCCTCACATCTACTCAAAGGGTGACTTCGTCCTTCTTTACGACTAAGAAGCTAATGTAATAGGTACAGGGATATTTGAGCCATTTTGGTATGGCCCCTATATTGTCAAAAGAGTTCTTTCTAAGGGTGCCTATGAGTTAGTTGATTATGAAGGGATTCCTTTGGCACAACCTAGAAATGGGTTTTATTTGAAACGTTACTATGCTTAATCATGAGCGTAGTAATTTTTTGTATTATATTTTTTATATGTTGTTGATTTGCATTCGCTATCTTAATTTTCTTTTTGAGTTTTCTTGACGTTAGTAATCTGCTTTACATTTTATGGCAGATGTCTGAATCTTCGAAACCATTTTTTGGATATGCTAATGGTGCTAGTCGTACTACGCAGAATCTATCATTTGTATCATGGGCCATTTTTGCTCCAAACGATGAGTTAGTGAGTTATTTGAGATAAAACAGCTTCATACCAGTTGAATACTATTGGCTCTAAGCACTCTAGAGCATACTGCATATACGATCTATTCGCTACATGTAGTGTAACAGTGCCAGCAAGTTTAGCGATCATAAAAATGATGGTTCTCAAAGGCAAATCCTTAACATCTCGGATGTTATTTTTTCCATATTTGCTAGGTTCTACCCCTGGATAGCAATACTGCATAACATAATCACTCACTATCTCTCCTCCAACGGTATACCCTGTGAGAGAAATGGGAAAACCTCTCCTAGAAAAACCTGTGAGAAAATACACATCCTCAACTGTTATGGGCAAAACTTGTTTTTTTTCTGTGAAATGCCTCTATCACTGGATCCTATGCTTGAACTAAGAAATATAAGAGTTCTATTTGTTGCCTCATTCCCGATAATTTGAAGTACTTAAGTAGTCCACAATTTCTTAGGGCTGTTACAGTACCCGGATCATTCAAGGCAATCATATCTTGTTCTTCATGTTCTCTTTCCCTCCATGTAATCATCATTATAATCTGATGGAAATCTGAAATACAACCATAAGATCCATCAGATACCATTCATTGCAAAAAACTTGGAAAATTTTGAGCACAACATGAAAACCAAAAACTTGAACTACACCCAACGCACACCCTGAGTTGAGACAATGCATTTCACATGCAAGTACCCTTCACTGTACCTACTATGCAACACAGGTTTTGATATTCAAGGGTGCATTACCCTCAATTTGGGTAGAATTTACCCTAGGGGCATTAAAACCCTAAAAATTTGCAAGGAATGGAAATTAAATGAATACTAAAGGGAAGAGGATGTTCATGCTACTAACTTGGATCAAACGGCGATGAAATCCATCCACAGAAATGACTGCAATCAATGACTGAAGTTTAGGGGAAAAATCAGGTTCAAAGCTCCAAAATACAAATGGTAATTATGGAATGGTAAAAATGAATAGTGAAACTACTTTATATAGTCATTTAATTGTTTGCAAGTTAAATTTATTTTCTATTACTATAGTTTTATTATGTTTTTATCATGAAACATGTATTTTTAGTCCATTTGATGTTGTTCTAAACAAGAAATAAAACTAATTGTTAGGTCCCTATATTACTAGTATAGTCCCTTATTGTTATTAGTGTAACCCCCTTATTGTTATTATTGTACCCGCACGCTTATTTGTTGTGTGTGCCCTTAAATTATTATTGTTAGGTCAGCTAGGATTACATTATGGCCACATGGACTCCTATATATAGAAAGGAGGTTTTGTAAATTGTATCATCCAAGAATTATTCATTTATGTAATGTATTGGAGGTTTCCCCATCAAAGTGGCTTATTTCTAAGGCTTTGCTATCAATTTTCTTCTATTTTTGGAGCTGGTTACACAACACTGATGAATAGATTATTTCAAAGAAATACTTGACCACAAAGCATACTTTTTCTCCTTATTTTTCGAGCTTTGTGAAAAATGAAAAAGGATTTGAAGCACACTTTTATCTCTTTTCTGAGCTTCAATAACAGTGAAAAAGGAATGCCTAGAGTCTTCTTTCAGCTCTTTTCAGATTTCGATAATGCGAAAATATTGTCAAGAACTTGTCTTTTCAAGCTCGTAAAAGTAAATGAATTGATATCTACTCAGTATAATTTTAACCCTTTTTTGGACTAAAATAGATTATTTACGAAAATGAATAACTTGGCTAAATATGACCAAAGAGGTTCTTTTAGATATTATTTTACACTTTTTCAGATTTGAGAGAGAAATTTACGAAAAAATACTTTTGGAGTTCTCTTTCATCCTCTTTTTCAGACTCTCTAAATATGAAAAATGATCAGGCTATCACTATCGTTAAGCTCGTTAAAACATAAAATAGCGACGGGCTTGTCGATCATGGTAGGAATCGAATTCCATTCATCGCTAGGCTCGTTAAATTCTTAAATAGCGATACTTTATTCGCCAAAAGGGTTGAATTATAGATCAATCAAATGTTACCCTCCTTAAGCTTGTTAAAAAATAAAGAGGTATTGGTCGACAAATGACCAGGGAAAATTTGGGAAAAGTAAGAAAAGCTTCTTTTTGGTAGCAAGTCACTCTTGAACATGACACTTATTTCACTCCATGTCTGTGACTGTTTCGGTTGAGTAATCATCTTGATGGTTCATTCACACCTATGGTTCATCATATCTTCACTTCAGTTTTGGGTCAATGCTGCCAACTCATCATAGCGTCACTGATATGTTCAAGATAATTCATCCAATGATTAAAAACTCATCCATCTGCAATACTCGTAAACCTTCATTTTCATGACCGTCATCCCTGAAAAATTGTTATATCAAGTCATACCCTTGTATCCAAAATCAGTAACTCTAGTTTTGCAATAAGGTGACTTCCTGTCGAAGACAAATCAATATCTAGGAAGTTCACTTAGAAACATTAGATTCTAGTACCATGAGGCTTGTTATAGCATCGACAAGATCCTCGCTTCCAGACCTTTGACCGAAAGATTTTTTTTGGCGTTCGACATCAAATCATCTATTCACGCCTTAAGAAATGTACTATAGTACCTTGAGGACCATTGAAATTAATGGTGGTTCTCTCATGTTTGTTAACAGCTCACATTATTGGATGGTAATTAAACGATGTCTTTTCATGTTTGAGTAAAAATCATATATTCGCATGAACAGACTTGTACCTGAATGATCGAGTGAATGAGATAAGAAGACCCCAGATCTAGTTTCATCCATCTAGGCTATGATATCAGGATTGTTGTACACATCATCTGTACGGTGACCTTACATGCATATTTTCATCCAAAACATGGGCCTATATCTGTAGGCATGTCTGCATCTGGGAAACGTTCCAATGTAGATGACTTTCTGAATTATGTACATGTTATTAGATTGTTTGTGTGTTGAATATGGGAATGCCTACCCTCATCAATTATGAACAAAAGAGGATATATCATGATGTAATGTATTGTAATATTGATGCAGGTGACCACTCCACTTCGTTTCCAGGCTCATCACAATGTAAAGCATCTCAATCAAATGTTCTTATTATTTGGATCTCCTGCTTTAGGGGGAAATTTTTATAGGTCAATTTGGGCACCATTCCCAAGGACCTTATTAACTAGGCATCATCTCTAGGACCAATGATCAAGGTTCTATCATTCCCTATCATTTCAGTTGCTACATGCCCTAAGATAAGAAACAAGACGAATCAAGCAATACTTTCATGAAACAAAGGTTTCCATGGTTTGAAGCTTATTATATAGCATATGAGAGCTCACCAACACAGGCTCTAAGGGGCCTAAGTGCATTGCATATGTAAGTAGCCCCATGCAAGGCTGATCTGAAAATCACTTCCCAACATTCACAGGTGTGTTGGTCACATTGGGAGAGAAAATTTCATTGTTCCGGAATCTCCACTTGGCCAGTGCCTTCTAGAAGAGTTCACATGTGTCAAGCTTCGGATCCAAGTGTCCATTTGACATCTACATGACTATAAACATGTCTTGCCTATTTTTGGAAAGTTATTGATTGCAAGAAAACATACACTTCATCTATAAATTGAGCACAGATCTAAGTGCTTGAGGAGGAAGAATTTGAGTAGAGAAATGCTGGAGAATTTTCAATTCAGAGCAAGATTTGTGAAGCTACTGCTGGAGAGATTTATACTATGATGAGGCTTGGGAACATTGATGGAAGGTCATTTCTAACACTAGAAAATCATATAGCAAAAACCGACATCAAGTAATGTCGAGCCCAAGGATTTACAGGACAGAGATACATTATGGAATAAAAAATATTAAGAATATCTGAGGTTTGGCGCAATTCAAAATTGAACTAGTCATAAATGCCTGAGTGCACACTTTTTTCCTTCGATAAGTGCGCCTTCTTTGCACAATGGAGCCCGATAAGCGCGCATTCCTGGAAATGGAAAAAAGTCCCTTTCCGGGACCACAAGCAGGCAAATGACAGTTTCTCCTTATGTGAAAGCCGCCTAAGGACAACACTGGCGCCTGCTTAGGCCTTGTGTGAGCACAAAAAAGCATATTTCAGCCCACAATGGAATATATCCCCTCCCTTGGGTCACTATCCACCATGTACTAAGGGAGGGAAGGTGGTTTGAAAACTCAACTATATAAACCCTCAAAGAGATGAATAATTTGTGAGCACAAGTTTATGCTAGCCAAAGTTGCCTAAGCAACACCAGTTGTTTGTGTGAACCAAGGAGCAGGAGTTGAAGAAGAGGACTCAATTTTTGGCCACCCAAAAATTTCAGTCTATTGTAGCATAGAGAGAGTTGAATTGCGCCAAAAGGCAGAACTTGAAGGACAAACATCCTTGCGTCGGGTCCTAGAGCCTCTGCCTAGGCCCTTCGGAAAGTGGGTAAGATTTGTATTCATTCCAAGTATTCAATGAGAAGAAGGCCATCGAGCCATTATTTACCTTGTTATTGTTTGGAACTCTCTATTTAGCTTCTTTTTTATGTTTTTATTTTTATTTTTTCAATAGAGCATACTTAAGTGTATTAATTAATTTTAAGTCTTATACTTTTGAGCTCCCCCCAAATACTGCCTATTACTTATGGTTTAGAGAAAATACCACATTCTATAAATGCGTGTGATTTCGTACACCTGAGTTTCAAATCCACCACAACAAGATTGGAAACTCCACTGACGTGTTTCAAGTTTATGTGGTTGTGCCACTATTTGCAAGAGACCCTTAGTCTATGCTGGAGTGGAGCTGACAGTCCTCTGACCCATCTTCCAGCCCCTAGACTCACTAAAGTGACAGACTGAAGAAAGAAACTCCCAATTTTTTACTTGTAGGAATTTCGCGCACTGTTTTTATAGATAGACGTGCAGTGCGCGCGTTCAAGAGTGACCTACGCTCAGGAAGGCGCACCTATCAGGAGGTTTTACGCGCAATTTGCAGAGAGATTTTTTCTCCATATCTGCTGCATTTTTCTTCTTGTAAGTGTGTTGGGAAGCCTCTAATGTATCTGCCAACACCTGTGTTGATACCCCACAGCTTCTGAAGACTGATTTTTTCTGCTATTTGTAGGCATTTAGTTAGTTTTCATTTAAGTTGATTTTTTGCAAAAAGTATTTACATAGTTTAAGTAGGGGGCGAATTAACCATTTCTTTCCGAAAAATTTATGTTTTTGCAAAGTCTAGTATGCACACTTAGTTTAACTATTCCAAGTAAGTGGCTCATGACCACACATGCATAAGCTAGTGTAGAAATTGTTTAGTTTAAATTTCAATTTTTGCATTTAGGAAATTGCGGGACTAGGACTTAATTGCAAGTTAGAGTAAGTAATCTCTGTTGTCTTTGTGCCATTGGGTGACCCTAGAAAAGCATATGAGCACTCTACATTTGTGATTTTCCATCTCCATTTATTCACTCACATAGACTAATTAAGAGGTTTTGGAAGCGGCCCATTATCCGCAAATGATTTTTATTTGAGCAAGGAACAACTTCACATAGTTTAACTAGGGGGACATTTGTAACGGATCGTCGATATCCATATGTTAAAATTATGATATTGTTCACATACACTCACACACACTCACCCACTAAGAAAATAAAGCCACCTAAAAATAACTTAAACCAACTCACTAAACTCTCCCCACAGGGGCCACAAGAGAAATTATAGTTTAAGTTAGGATCAAGGGGGTAGGCATGCAATAAGTTGCTTTGATCATGCTTCACATTTGAAACATAGAAGTTTCATTTTTAGGGAGCTTAAAATCCACCTATTAGCCCACAGAAAAGAAAACCTGAGCACAACAGAGACCCGATTTAGAGGGGGTTAGGCTTAGGCGCAGTGCGTGCGGTATCAGTTGGGGCTACCTGACCCGTCTGATACTCGGTACTATTAGCTGACTACCAAGAAGCCCAAGACTCGAACGCTCACATGGGATGGTGGTTCTTAGTGGCCAAAAATAGGGAATCCTTTACCTTATAGGTGACGGTGCAGGCAAGCCCCAGACCCTCTACCCTTACCTTCGTTGATTCTCTTCGGCTGACTGGGGGCGTTGCCAGTTCTTTCGAGACATTGTGCCAGCACTTGCAAGAAATTATCTTAAGGCCTAGTTACTTTTGAGAGTGTGAGGACGTCATTAGGTCTTCTAGTAATTTTTGAGTATCACACACAAACAGACAAAACCATTTTTTTCTTAATTGATCACATATATTAAATTAAAGGAAAAATAATTTCTTTTTCGCTTTGTTTTATATATGTGGCCATAAATTTGACGTGACCATAAACTCAATCCCCTCAAAAAAAAATTCCAAAACCTAACTTGGATGACCCTGAAAAGGTTCCAATGGAACCTCGTCGGTCCAGGCGTCTTTTGGACGCCCCCATTAACGGGAGGGGTTCCAGGTCTTTCGCCATTTATTCATCAAAGACAGAACATAGCCTCAGTGTTTGGTTCCTCCTTTATTGGAGAAACCTTAGTTGGGAACCCTGACCAGTCTCCCAACACCACACCGCACATCAATACCCCCTCATCCCCTAGGGGGTAGAAGAGTGCATCCCATATGGAAAGCTAGTTGAATTTACAATTGGATACGTCGCAGACTAACCCCCATTCCAACCAGAACTTCGTGTCTTCATACGGTGCCATGGCATCAACCTCTCAGTCACCCTTCTTAGCAGCGTTAAATCTACCAGCATTAAATCTACCAGATTTAACCAAGCTCACCAATGACCCCATATCACATGACCCCAATTGGCCTCCCATGCCCACAAAGCTCCCTTCAAACATACCAAAGTTTGAGGTCAAGAAAGTGGAAGACCCAAGGAATCATATAATGACCTTTCACGTATGGTACTCATCGAATAGCATCATTGGAAATACTATTCAATTGAGGCTGTTTCAACACACTCTCATGGGAGTGGCCAGGAAATGGTATGTCGAGCAACCCCCTACTTCACACAGAACCTTTAGCGCCCTCGCTACTGTGTTCCTCACTTATTTTCAGTTACCCAGTCACCATGATTCGGGAATGGAATTACTGACTCATTTCAGATAATATCCCTCTACCCACATTTCTGAACACCTCCATGAGTAGAGACGGCATTGTAGCTTATGCAAAGCTCAACTCGACGACTGAGTCCTTTTATATTTATTCTTGAAAAATCTGATGGTGGAGATTTCAAAGGATGTGGCGCAACATAACCCCACATCCGAAGAGGACGCAATCAGTAAAGCCCAATAGCTTGAACTGATTTATACGAAATCATGATACATATACAATATCCTACCTAAATCCCCATGCCTACAATCTTATCAAGAATTTCCAGACACATTTAACTCTACAGATGGACTTATTGGGTCGATGACCCAAGGGTACCTAGGCAGCAGTAGTCAAAATCTGGGTTATACACATGGATCTACCCAGGACATGTCTCAACCCAGATTCCAAAGTCATCATATATAGCAGCAAAATTTGACTAATAGGGCACCTGCGTATCACCAAGGAGGACCTTACCCTCCGCCCAGGGAGACCCAGTACGCAGGAAAAAAAACTGACGGAAGAACTCCCCCCCCCAACGGCCAGGTGCAAATATGGGATAGCAGTATGCTTAGTCCCAAGCACATAACCCAACAACACAAAACAATGCACCAGTGAACTTTGTGCAGTCATTCCAAGATCAACCACACCAGTATGATTAGGAGAATTACCCTCCTAACGTGGTCAAAATAAACGTAAAAAAAAAACCAAAGTGAAACCTGGACAGGGGGGTAGTAGTCTACAACACCCACCATGACCCTGACCTGGAGATAACTTCAACCAGAATCAGAATCAGGAGCGAAGAAATGCTCAAAAGCAAGGAAAAAGGCCACCTCTACGAACAAACCATTCTTGTTTGATATGTGGTGAGTACGGGCACTATAGTCATCACTGTCTCGAACTCCCTGAGCTTAAAAAGCTCCTGAGTAACTGAGGACAAGGAGGATATTACCAGCCAACCACAGTTATGCAAGAACCCTTCCCCCAGCAAGGAAAAGTTAGCACTCAACAGCAAAACCCCAACGATTCTAAGAAAAATAGCCATGAAATTTACATGGAAGGGGAAGAAATGTTTTTCCAAACACAGAATCGCAGCTACAACACCCCACCAGACACCGGTTCATCAGTGGCTAGTACATTTGTGCCGACTGCACCTTTAACCATTCCAAAGATTCATTTGGAACCATTGCCAAAAATGGTTAAAGGGCCTAATAGGCGAGCAGGTAACTACTGTTGAGGTATAAAATGTATCTTTTTAACACCTATTTATCTCACATTAATTATCAATCCAAGAACGACTTTTTGTTTCAAGAGTGTACTCTGTTTGAGACTGCAATTGAGCTAAGAGTGATGCTATGAAAGATGTAGTACAATGTTCTAAATACAAGATTAAATGGATGCTTGAAAAAGAAATCTAATTACAATAACATGAAATCAAATGCTCTTAAAATCTATCTATTCACTCAACAACCATCAATCGAGGATACATTAGCAATAACTCATTCCTCTAGAAATTGGTGCAATTGAAATCAAACTGAAACAAGACAATCAGTCTCGGAACGTGGAAGAAATAACCAATATTATTTATAGTTGATAGTCATGCGTTAAAGAAATTAAGGAGAAATAACAATTGAACTAAAGCTGCTATTGAAAGTAAACTACGAAAGATCTTCGAAAGCAAACTCTTTGCAATATGTTAAATAATGAATTGGAAATGAACACACTAAAATCAAACAACAATGTAAATGAATAACCAAATGAAACTAGAAGAATCAAACAAAAAATATTAACTAATGAATCTGAATAACAGATCTTTACCTTAATAAAATCAAACAACAATTCTATTAAACACCAAAACCTTTTTGTCATCAAACGTTGTTAAATAATAATCGACATTAACAAAAATCCAACGGAACAACAATTAATTGGAACAGGGCATCTAATGTTGAACAACAATGCTCTGTAAGGTTTAACAAGATCATAAATACAGGAATTAAATTCCTTACTGAAACGGAACAACAATGTGATTCATTAACATACCGAAATCAATCAATAATTCAACAACAAACTAATTAACTTGCAAATGTAATGAGAACAACCACAAACTATCAAACAACAATAATTGAAAGGTAATGATACAACTAGCAGATCGATCCACTAGGGTCGGGTCCTCAACCACCGGTGAAACGCCATTGGAATTTACTCTAGTGTTAAGAAATTAAACGATAATGAACTCTTGTATTAATTAGGCATGAATAAGTTTTACAAACATTTCGTACTCTCTTAAAAAGAGTCGATGCACAATTCTGAAAATTACAACAAGGAAAGTCTCCCCAATGGAAATACATGCTTCTCCTTTTATAATCAGAAAAAAGAGAAATTAAATAGTAAATATGATCTCTCATAACAAAATTGGATTTTCCCTAACCAATTTATCAACAAGAAAATACATTTCCATCAATATTTCAACAAGAGCAAGTCGAATTTGGATTTGCAGCTGAGATAATTTGGAGGACGACCGCAACAGTAAATCTGACAAAATCGGTTTCAAAAAACCTTGTGTTTCTCTCAATACAGGTCGAATTTGGGAAAACCATTTTATCATAAAGCTAATTTGTTCCGTTCTAGACAAAACCCATGTTCCGGATTTTCCAGATTCTTCTCCATTTGTGCAGAATCACAACCACAAAATTATCACTTCGTATTCTAGCGAATTTCTGAGTTGGAATATTTGATGATGATCTGGAGATCAAATCTACAATCTAGGAAATATCTTGGAGGCTAAAATGGTGAATGACGTTACAAAGTATATTAATAAACCATCATTGATAAAATTATGCATAATAATCCTCAATTTATTTAAAATAAAGGAGAAGAAATAATATTTATCCATAAGAGCATAAATAATTATAAAATGGATTTATATGATAAATTATGTTAAATTACATGATAAAGAAGAGTAGAAATGGATGAAATAAGTGTTAAAAAGTGGTCATATTTGCGGCCCAACATACCCGAAAAATGAATATATTGCATGTCCTCATGCAACTCAAAAATAAAACCAATGGGTTAACCATGCAAATAAAATGTGTTCTTCCCAACTCATGAAATGGATGGAACAAATTAATTTTTCCTCAAATAATGAATATTCAATTTTAGCAATCTTGATGAAGGCGTAACAATTTTTACAGTTGACGTTCAACTATATGTATATGAAGTTGCAGAAAAATGCGACATAAGTAACAACAACCTTCATTAATCATTTTCTCAAAAATCATATCATTTTGATGCACAGATCATGAGATATAAACAAAATGGTTGTAGGTGATAGTGCATAATTTTCAAAATTTTATCAACTAATTTAGCGTGAAATTATATGGGTTTGTGTATTTTAATGATACCTCTTTGTTATCCAGAAAGCACAAGAATTCAGTTCATAGTTTTAAAGATATATGCAAATCAATTTCTGCACTGTATAAAAATGAAATTGTATGCCTTAAACGAGAAAGAGAGTAGAAAAAATCCATCATGTGTAGCAATTCCCCCCCAAACTGAATAATTAGCATGTCCTCATGCGATGCTAGAAAAAAAAGAGAGGTGGTTGCTACAATCTGTTGAAATCTATGCTTGATGTAAAACAACATGGAATAAGGGAGGTGTTGAGAATGAATAAGAATATCAATGGATGATAAAGAAGATTACTGACATGGTCATAAGAAAGAAATGAAGGAAAGCAACACTCTCCCAAACTAAAAGATGAGATGTCTCTAAAAAATGGGAAGTGGTAAAAATGTGGAATAAATGATGATAAATAATGCTCAATGGATTTTCATGAAATTCTCTTAAATTCATAATAAATCAGAAAATTATGCTATTTTACCTCAAGTGTTACCTTCGAAAAAAGTGTGAAATGACATGTAGGGACTGGCCTTTGTTGAAGGTGATGTAGGCTAAGCGGATACTAAAAGTGATGCAAAAGGTGGAAGCCATGCAAGCACATCATATTTGAATAATTGTGCGTGTTTGCAAGTTGCGTGAGCCTTTACTGTTAGTTGCAATAGTGTGGTCGTGCTGCGAATAGAATTGTCCCCCATACTTGTTGTTTTCCTGTAAACAAATCATGATTTTGTATGCAATTTTCTTGAATCCACAGTTTTAGTTTTGAATGGCAATAGATGCATGCAAAAATTTTAATCAGAAAAACTTCTGTAGAAATGCAGTATGAATATTGTGGAAAATAGAAGAGCAGTGTATTGCACAGCAATTGTATAGCATGGAAAGGCATACATACTTATGATATGATCAACAAATTATCGCATTACTGAAATCAATGCATATTTTGAAATCATGAGTAGATATGGAAATGTTTATGTAATGATTCGAAATTAAGGAAAATGACAACCGATGTGAAAAAAATACTTATGCGGTCATTATCCACATAAACCATTATGATCGATTTATAAATAAATTTCATGCATAAGTGGTTCTGAACAAAGGGTTTAGGGGCATACTCTCATTTGATATTAGATAAATATATAAGAAAAATGTTTATCATTACTATTGATTTGTAAAAAATATGACTTCAATACCATCATCAGAGCTCTGTTGGCCACTGTGCTGGCTTGGGAACCAGATGAATCACAATGTCATTCACCAAGAAGGAGTGAAAAGTGGGCAGGCTGGCTCGTGATAAGACTTCCTGTTCCAAGGAATTTTTATTTTTATGAGTTGTCCATTGGATCATATCCCTGGTGTGGTGGCCATAATGGGAATGCCACTTCACTGCTCCCTTATGACCATGGTAGGCTGGCTGTTGATGAGACCCCCTATCCCGCATCTGCCATATCATAGAATTGTTAGTAATCATATAGAGATTTCTTTTTCTTTTTCTTTACATATAGCACTTCCTTATTTATATATAAAGGGTGGCTCAACACTCCTTAAGAGTAGGGATGGTAGAAGAAATCTGAACATCTCAATAGAGAAAATATGCCCTTATTCTTATTTAATATAAATAAAAAAGAGTTATGAGAATGTAGGGAAGAACCAAAATGATAAAGATAATCGATCATATTAGTTTTAATGAAAATAAAGACAGCAGAGTGATATAGATGGTTGTGTAATTTCCTTTTTCTTATCACTAAAAAACAATTTCTTAAAAATGACAATTTCTCTTGATTTGCTGATTCCAGTAACCTCTAATTTGTGTATCCTTGCATAAATTGTGTGTTTTCCTTTAAAAGAGTCATGAATAATTCACAAAAATCCTCAAAACGTTGTTCACAAACAAGAAAATGCACTCAAAAAGTGTTGTTCCTTTGGAAAGGAACAACAAAAACAATCTGTGAAAATGTTGTTCCTTTCGAAAGGAATAGCAAAAACACGCCACAAAAGTGTTGTTCCTTCTGAAAGGAACAACAAAACTGTTGTTCCTTTTGAAAGGAACAACAAAAAAATGCAGCAAAAGTGTTGTTCCTTCTTAAAGGAACAACAAAAATACCTAGAAAAAATGCTATTCTTCTTTAAAGGAACAACAAAACTAATCAGAGGAAATGTTGTTCCTTTTGGAAGGAACAACAAAAATAAACACACAAATGCACTGATTCTTAAGAGGAACGGTTGTTGTTCCTTAAGAGGAACAACATGAAAAATAAAGGCACACAAAAAATTAGGGAATAGAAAAGAAAATGCACGCAGAATTTTTTGTATGGAACAACAAAGGGAAAAAAAAATAGAGGGAAGAAAAAAGCTAATGTGTAATCCATTCTCAAGCAAATACAGTCAAATAGAAAGGAAAATTTATGTACAGGTTTCAATAAAAAGTAATTTTTTACAGAATTGGTGCTACCGAAGTATTGCCTTCTACAATTGAGACTTGCATGGTGTGGTCCTTATTGTTCAATTTCCACTGGAGCAAAAACTAAAATTTGAAGGGATCAACACTTGAAACACAAAAACATAAAAGAAATCAGAAAATAAATAACACTTTATTAACTTACAACAGCTATGGTGTTATTTCCTAAGGGAATATCAATTTGTTAATGGAAAAAAAATGATCTTTTTGAAAAATGTTTAGCAGCAGTGACATGAATCTTCAAATGGAAACCAATTCTTCATTTCTTCTTGTTATGAATCTTTTATGTAATGAACTGGATGAAATGCCCTTGTTTCACTAAAATTTCTTTCAAGAATCGCTCGTCCATAAATTGACCTTCTTTGTTCTGCTAAGACCTGCAAAAAACGAGTGTCTACCTGCAATAAAAAATTAAATCATGGAGAAATAAAAGTGTACGGGCTCCCCTAATCCAGAAATTATGCAAAAAAATAATAAGTAGTTACTCTATAGAAAAAATCCATGGACAAAGTAAAATTAATTTATTACCTGCGGGAGAGCAGTGGCCAATCATGCTAACCTACAGTGTTTCAATCATAACTTATTTGTTTTTCGTCTGATTTGAGTGATTCCAAAGCCAAATGAGAGCTAATTCAAAGGTTTATCTCTGATATAAATAGGTTTTAAAAATTCAATGCTATGATATGTCAAATTTTCTTAGAACAACTTGCATAATAGAGTCATTTTCGATTTTCCAGCTTAGACCAACAATTGATATTTCAAGCATAAATTTTTCTTTTAATGGCGGATTGAACCGATTAAAATTGAATATTAAAGTAGATGCATTTATTGATATCTAATACAAACAGGTTTTGAGTACAAGAATAATTGATGGGTCAAATATGCTAGTGAACAACCGAGAAAACGGAGTTTCAAGAGTGCTGATTTATGATAGGCAGTCAGTATTTTGGTCATAAATTCCTCATACGATATCAAAATTGAGTGATTAAAATTGCGTTGTAAACTATATTCATATATTAATATACCATAGAAATAGATTTTAAAAATATAGTAATTTAGGTCTCCAGAAACGCACTGTCCCAACTCTGTTCTTGAGTTGCCTACTAGACACCCTTGTCAATGTTTTGGTTCTAAATTTTTTGTTTAAAATCCAAATGGAGTGATTCAAATTGGGTTGGAAAGTATAAATCAAGGTATAATTATAATAGAAATATGTTTTAAAAATATTCAATTTTGGTCCCTCAAAACATGACTGTCCCAACTTTGTTTTCAGAAATTTCATCAAGCCCGCAAGCCCAAAAAATGATATTCTAGAAATTTTTCCATATTGATGATAAAAATGAATATAAGTGTTTGTATAATTTTTATTTAGAATATAATTCATCTACATACACAAATAAATTAGAATATTTATTATCAATGTTGATTTCTATAGTGTGTTGCAACAAAAAAAAATTATTTTTACAAAAAAAATAAAAAAATGTTTGTTTTATTTCCTTATTTATTTTATTTTCTCCACTATCCTACTCTTCTTTGAGAATCAAATATGTTTATGTATAAGAGTATTTCCAGTGGAATCATTTTATAAATAAGGCCTCTAGTATGTACATACCCAAATTCGAAAAATGCATGTTGATAAAAATTAGGGTATGAGAAGCCAACTCCCCTTGAAAAGATGGTGCCAAAAATTGTTGAAGCATGGAGTGATTTTGCAAACAAATAATGGAGTGAAACCAATCTTCAATGTATCCCTTACTTTCTTTATTTACCATAGCCATCGTATCATGAAGTTATTGAGCTTTTAAAATGGTTTGTTGGTGCAAACAAGAAGAAACCTCATTTTCTTTTATAACTTCTACAATTTTTGGATTTGATACATTCTGAGTCTCAGTGTAAGTTTTCTCCAATAGTGCATGTGAGATAGAATGGGTGGGAAGGGTGGGTAAATTTTGCAGTTCAACACTGCAAGCATGTTGTACTGGTTTATTATGGTGAGGGTGTGGAATGAGTTGAGTAGGAAATTATGTAGGGAATGGAGCCTCTTGATGATGTAGTTGATTGGGTTGAGTGGATGATTTTGATAGGCAAGCAAGATATTGTGGAATAGCTGGAATATGTGTTTGTGCTATAAGATGAGGGAGAGTAGTCATGCAATCATAAGGTGAACCATGCCAAGCTTGTAGACAAGATTGGTGGTGGTTATATTGAGATTGGCATGGCTGCCCTAACATATGAGTATTCCATAATGGATTATGTAAGTAATAGAATGGAGAGGAAGTGTTTTGAACCATACTTGTTGACCTTGTTGCAGCTTCCCCATCTCTTTGATATGTCACTTCCAAATTAGATAGGGAAGAAAAAATATCTATGGGATGCTCCTTTCAGTAATGGGGGCAAAACACTTCATCAAATTATTGATTTTTCTGAATTTTTAAAACATTCAATTGTGAATTTAGAGAGCTAATAAAATAATATTTAAAATTTCCAAATAAAACATTGATTTTAGCTCTTATGTCTCTTGTTCTTGTAGTAAATTTGGAAAAGAAAGAAGAAACTTCTCTAGAATTCTTACCAGCCTTGGAAATTACTCTTGAATACCTTATGCACAACTCACAAACATCATCATATGATACCTAAAAAACATCACCTATTTCTATCAAATTTACGTGTTCTAAAAATTCATCTTTGATTCCTTTAAGAAGGAGTTTTTTCAAGATCTATTTTTCCAAATGCTTATGCTTTGATTTTTGAAGGTTATATCGAAATCGCTCTACATAGTCCTCCAAGCTTTCATCTTCCCCTTGTATCATACCGAAAATATTTTCATTGGATTTGCAGTAGTCTTGGTACTTCTTCAAGAATATGTTCTTCATGTCCTCCCACGTTTGGATGCAGTTCCCTCCTAGGCTCATGAACCATTAGAGAGATGCTCTTTTTAGAGTAAGAGGAAACACTTTCAACCTTTGATTATTAGTACAATAATCATATCCTCTACAAATTATTTCAAACTCAAATAAGAATGTATCTGGATCTTCATTTGTCAAACCATGAAAATTTGGTAGAGACAATGGGGGAATTATGTGCATTTGTGTCACTCCTCCTAGATCTTTGATAGGGAATTCAAAAGTTGAAATGTGAGCCATTTCTTACCATAATAGAAGATGTTGTTCATGTGTTTCTTTTAGGATCCTCCTTAAAATGTTCCTTTCAATTGGTTAGTGAAATGGGTGGTGCTTACATCACCCCTCGAGTGGAATTACAAGATTTTTTTTTTTAAATTCTACCTCTAAAATTAAATAAAAAAACGCAAGAATTCATTCCTACCTTAAGCTTTCACTCAATTATGCTGTGAAGCGGGCCAGTGAACAAGTGTGTTCCTTGCTCAGTGCGTAGGTTCTTACCTTCCGTCTTTAATACCCAATTCTTCCCAAGCAGAAAAAATTAAATATGCATCACTCTTTCTAAATGGAATACACTCTCCCCGAAAACGACGCCAAAATGTTGAAGTATATGTTAGCTCCCTGTAATTACAAAGATTGGCAAAGTTCAACTGCATGGAGAAACATTATTTCAACCACTTTTGGATTCTAGGATCTAGCCCTCCTAAATCCAGAGAGGGATCTCTCCAATAAGTGCAAAGATTGATTTATCTTTAAAAGATTTTGGGTAATGATATTAGGCTAGTTATGAAGTCCGAGGGTTTTTGTTTGTTTTGGATGGTTGAGCATGATTATTATTTGAGTGGAAATTCCCAAATGCAAAGAATTTCAAGGGTGTGAAGTTTTAAGCAATCAGAACAAGCTTTGGCTAAAAATATAGATATAACGTTGGTTTTTAGTCCATTGGGCTATGGAGTCATAATAGGGTTTAATTGAAACAACAAGGTTCAAGATTGGTCCATGGGGAAATTCATCTATGTCTAAGGATCTCTTTAAAGTTGATTTTATGGAATGAAATGATACAACAATAAGGGGAATTAAACAAATGAAGAACAAAGAGCAGCCTAAGATCTAGTAAGTACTTTGAAACTAGCCAGCTTTTGACATACACTTAAGAAAGACATAAAAGTAATCTAAGATCAGGTAAGTAATTTGGAGAAGAAACTAGAGGGCAGGGCTCACCATAAACCTCTACTAGCTCTGCTTTACTTGGTAAAATTTCAAGACAAACACATAAGATAACAAAGAATGGTCTAATATTAGGTAAGGAATTTGAACCTAGCCTACTTTCAACACACTCTTAGGGAAAATTTCAGTCAGTATTTGGGGATAAAACTAAAGGACAGGGCTCACCATAACTTCCTTAGTTCATCTCTACTTAACATAGTCTTAAAATAACATTCAGGAACAACATTTAGCTTAGACAGTAGGACGAGGGAACGCCAACATTCCTAACTGCTTGAACTGAATTAAATCATTCCTAAACAACACAGTTTGGAAGAAAACATTAAGATAAAGCTTATCAGTCAGAGAAGGGTACTGATATACAGTAAATCCTAACTCTATGCTTGTTGTTCTTTATCAGAGAAGATGGACAAAGTGAAAACAAAAATAAAATAATGATTTACAATAAGAAAAACATCACTGTTGACATAGACCAAGATCCCATAAATCAGCTTGTATTGATGCTTCAAACCAGTTAAAGCTTTAAGTCCAATGTTTCAGTTCAACAATCATCTTCACTTCTCAGCCTAACTTATTTAATCACAAGCAGAGCTTCAAGAGCCCATGAACACTATTTACAAGTAGAAGTTTCAAGCTCAAGTATATTTAAAAGTTCTGCAACCAACATTTTCTCATCTTCTACAGGAGTATTTATAGAAGAGATGAGGAGGTGGGATCTGATAAAAGATCCCCTGAGTCAATTAATACAGACTTTAGTACTTCTTGGCCTTTGATGGGCTTGATGGAGAAGTTTACAGATGTTTTGTCTGTATTAATTGTTTTACATTTAAGAAATAAGCTCGGTGGGAGCTTTTGTTTACTTTAAGGCTCTGTTTCATGTCGTAATAACTCTGCTAATATTTTTTTCATTAATTTTCTTTAGCAGAATTAACTATTTGGCTGCGCTAAGGAAAATATCTTATTTTCTGATCATAACTCGGCCTCTATTTGAATGTTCTGAGGCTACAAGTGGCACTAGGTAGTTGAGAGGAATCAATTGACCTCTGTTATGGCAGTGGAGACCTTTCTGGCGGATAAATGTTTATGATTTGTCTTTAATTGTGTTTTAATTCAGAGGATTAGGCTTTTGATTTTCGATCTTAGTCGCAATCCTCCAAAACTGTGAAAACAGTCTTCAATCCTCCATTCTACTGTGGTTTTTTCTTCAACACTGATATTCTTCGTTTAATTTAATTTTCTATGTCTTTTTTATGTGCAGGTGCCACAAAGGGCTCATATGGCATCAATTCCCATGAAGCATTGAAGAAACGTGACTTTGAACCCTTTGGAATGATCCTTCTATAGTCACAAAGGCATGGGGGATCATCATCCTGGCCTTTAGCGTTTCTTCAATATAATGAAAAAACCATTTAAACCTGCAAAATACACACAAATGTTATCAAATCCTACGTTTATGTGGTAAAACTGCTTAGGAGACTATGGTTAGGAGAAAATGGTGGAGATTAAGTTAGATCTGTCGATCTAGCAAAGATCAATGGTGGGGATTAGTTGTGAATACACAAAGTGAATGAGTAACTTTATAATAATATGGGCGTAAGAAGTGAGAAAATACAAAGAAAAAAGGAAAAATCCCTTTGGCGGAGGAAATTTTTCAAGAAGTAAAGTTGGGGGTTCGAGATGATCGTGGTCCGTTGGATGAGATTGGCCCATGAGATCAACGACAGAGATCGTGCATTGAAAACCTTTGGTAGAGGCAGAGGGCGATGGTGAAAGGCTAGATTATATCTGAGCCGTTGATCTAAGAGATCAACGATGAAAGGCGCACATGATAAATCATAATAGAAATAGGAAAGGTGGTTTCGGGAGGCAAAACCACAAGTTTCACGTGGTACAAGGACGGGGAGGTAGTTTTTCCTTTTTGAACATGATATGCGTTAGAGGTCGCCATGTGTCTTTTGAAAACAACTTATATCGCACAGCCCTCAGAAAATTAACCTTCTCGCTTGAAGTTATGCGAAAATGTGCTTGGGCCGTTGGATCTTGGGTCTCAGATCTAATGGTGGAGAACGAGCGCGATATCGGATAGATGCACGGGCGGAAGTAGAGGGAGTGGTTTTATCATGGATCGTTCGATCAAGAGATCAATGGCAGAGATCAAATCTAGAGGGAGGCAGGACCCACAGGAGGCAGGACTTTTGGGTTAAATATGAGTCGTTGGATGGAACAGATCGACGACTGAGATGTGATCTGGGGTATGAACAAAAATAATACAAGGGAAAAGAAGGGTCAATGAAGGCCATTGATCTGTAGAGATCAATGGCTAAGGATTGGGCAAATACATTTATGAAACGAAGTGCATGAGTCTAACCAAAGTCGGGAAATGTAATCTGGACCGTCCGATCTAGACACGTGGACGGTCCAGATACAATCGGAGGCATGTGATCGGCGGGGGAATAAACTGAATGGTGCTGATGTGATTAGTTGTGGGTCATCGATCTACAGATCAGATCGACAGCAGGGAATGGATCGGGGAATGTGAATCGGAGGTGGGGAAAAATTTAACGCGCCCGATGAAAAACTTGCGAAGCGATAATGCGCGGGTCGTTTGATCGGCCTAAGATCAACGACAAATATGGTTTGAGAACATGTACTGGTGGAAACCCATTTATAATATATGAAAACCCAAAGTTTAATGAAAAAACAAAGGTTTTATGTATCGGGTAGGTAATATATACCTGGGAAGGCTTGGCACCCATCTACAGGGCCATTGGTTTATATGGAGTGTGATAGGCCCAGGGCTTATATATAAGGGCCAATCGGGATTAGAAGGTCAAGCTTTTCAATCTACCCATTTTGATTTTCTCTGATGTGATTAGCGCTTCGGGACTTTAACTCTTGGTCCCGAGAAAAAGTTATATGGAGTAACGCGGAGGGCGGGAGTTTATACAAATGGGGCTTAATCACATTGGAACTTTGATGCGGGGTTTTTCAATCTACCCATTTATATTAAAAACATTGCTCCAGCGGGTTTTAGACCAAAACTTAGGAAAAGTGGGTTTATTGAATTTACAAAGGGAAAAAATGTATTAGAGATGAGTTTTAAACAATGCTTAGCACCGAATGTGGGCTATGTGGTTATATGAAATAATAATAATATCGGGGGTTTATAACTAAAGGGATAATCGCAATCGGAGATCTTACCATAAGAAATATACTTGCACGCTTTGATTTCTCGAATGTGATAAGCACCAAAAGGGCTTAGCACTTCGTTCCAGCACTAAGGAATATGGAGGGGAAGTGCTTAAGACTTAGCCCAGAGGGGCTTAAGCCTATAGTAAACAAACTTATTTTTTATGAATTCTTTTCAAGGTTTTCTGATGGATTTGGGGGTTTCGGCAAAGTTTAAAAATGAGTTTTAAACTTTGTAAAGTGGATTTTATGAAGGGAAAATGGAAATGCATGGAAAATGAAGGAATTTCATGGGGAATCAAAGGGGTAAAAATGAAGGTTAGTCTTGCAGTGGAGGGAGGGAAAAATGGATTTTGCAACAGTCTTTTGTCAATGAAATCTACAGAACTCTAGAGTTTGAAATGGAAACAGGAGTGAATATTTAAACAAAGAGAATGATTTCTTCATGAGTCTTCAACAGATAACATTTTAAGAAATTAAAACTATTTCTTGAAGGCTCCAAAAATGATTTAGCCACCTTTTGATATAAAAAATTTTATAGGTGGCTAACAGTGGCTCCACTTGGGGATGGTGCCTTCTTGAAGGCATCAAGAACTTCAGACTTGCATTCTCTGGGAGGCTGATCAATGCCTTATCCATTGGGCTACCTTTCTTTACTTGGATGTTCCTCTTTTTCTTCTAACAAATGTTAATAGCCATGAAAAACAATGGATCTTTATTAACACAAGCTTTCTACCTACCCAATCCTACTGATCTAACATATTTTCTTCTTTACAGTGCACTTGGATTGGAAAAATATATTTACAACATTTTATTCTTTTGAAAGCACAAATATAATATATTTCTACTCCTTATTTCTACATGAACTTGGATTAAATAGTTGATTCCATATGCTTCTCTACCTAATCTACCAATCTGTTAGGATTAAACAGTCCAACAGATTTTATTCTCTAACTTCTAAAACAAAAATTTAAAAGCATATAAGTCAGGATTAAACAGTCTAACTTGATGCTGATCTATGGC
The DNA here is from genome assembly GCA_034641835.2 of Pinus albicaulis. Classification (NCBI taxonomy): domain Eukaryota; kingdom Viridiplantae; phylum Streptophyta; class Pinopsida; order Pinales; family Pinaceae; genus Pinus; species Pinus albicaulis. Next base: position 1,218,372,801 of record CM076575.1, on the reverse strand, counting down.
ATAAAAAACAAGTTGCACATAGACATTATTTTACAGAAAATTAAATCAAAATGGAAGGCTTAAGATCTGAAAGTTCAAAGCACTTCCTTCATCTTTTTGTAGCTCTGTTTTTCCTTCTATTTGAGCTGTTCTTTGCTTTTTCTCTGGTTCAGATTTTGAGCTGATTAGAACCAGTTTTAAATCTGTTTTGACTCCGAATTTGAAACAGATTGGAGTCATCCTTCCTTTGGACACTTAGGTTCAGATTTTGAGCATGTTTTAACCTTTAATTTCTAGCCTAAACTACCTACTGATAAGCCAAGATTAAACTGTTTGGAAAATAAAATTCACTAATCCTATCAGCAGTCAATTGAAAACTAATTAGTCAAGATTAGGTTGTATGAATAATTAGAAGTTTTTTCTTCAAGAGTGGCATTTAAGCTTGCACACTTTCAGATTTGTTTCTCTTTTTGTTGGTATGGGGCTGTACCTTTATTGTTTTTACAACCTGCCCTCTTTTATTTCTTTCACTGTTTTTGTATTTTGATTTTTCTAAATTTGAATGCAATGGTGGATGAAATATTTATAATGGAAAAAAGGATTAAAAGGATTTTAGAACATAATAGGATCAAGAGAAGTAATGTTTAAGCATCATGCCATTGAAATGACTCCCAAATAGCTCTACTCCATTCAACTCTTGTAAGAAAAAAGCATTATTACCAACAGCTGAATGAATGAAGTAAGGGCCATGCCATAAGTTATAAAATTTTCCATGCTCTCCCTTGTCTTCTCTCCTTGAGTCCCATTTTAAAACTTTGTCCTCAACATTGAAATTGTTGGCCTTTATTCTTCTATCAAATTTTTTTTTAATTTTGTCCTGCTTCTGCAATGCTTTGTTATAAACCTCTTCTCTGGTTTGCTGAAGGTGAATAGTATAATTTATCCTTCTGATCATGTCATTGTCTTTAGACTGAACCTTTTGAATCAACTTCATAACTGGTAACCAAGGCTGGTAGGAAAAATTTCATCAGTGCCATACACAAGCTGGTAGGGTGACATACCAATAGATTTATTCAATGTCAATATGTCAGCCTAAAGTGCATGAACAAGCTTTGTGTGCCAAGACTTTTTGTTGTCCTCCAACAAATTCTTGATTATGTTCACTAAAATCTTATTTGAGGATTCTACAAGTCCATTAACTAGAGGGTAATAGGTCATTGAATGCCCCAATGTAATCTGATACTTGTGACAGAATTCAACCATCTTCTTTGATCTAAATGTTGATGCATTATCAGTGATGATCTTGGTAGGGCAGCCAAATCTAGAGAGAATGTTAGTCTCCATGAATTTTATAATGACAGAATCATTGGCTTGCCTACAAGGTATGGCTTCTATCCATTTAGTGAAGTAGTTTGTGGTAGTGAGAATCCATCTATGCTGGGTAGAAGATGGTGGATGGATTTCTCCTATGAAGTCAAGTCCCCACTGTTGAAAATGGGCTTCAACAGTGATTGGATGCAGAGGTAAGAGTAGCAACTTCCTTTTTCCTTCAAAAATTTGACATTTATGACATGCAATTATCATCTTATGCACATCAAGAAAAAGAGTAGGCCAATAGTAACCAGCCCTCAAGATTTTGTTGGTTGTTGTCTTCCAGTATAAATGGACCCCACACTCCCCTTCATGGAACTCGTGCTTGACCTTCTCTGCATCATGCTCAGGCAAACATTTAGGCAATATCCCACTTGCATTTTTCCAATAAAGACATTTATTTATAATGCAATAGTTTACAGATTTTAACTTCAAAAACCTTGCCTTTGTTTTTTTCAAACCAGGAGGTGTATTCAAATTGAGAAAAACATAAAGAATATCAGCATACCAAGAGGAATTCATAAAATGTTCTTCAACAATGGGTGTTGAGATTCCATCTTGATCATCTAAAGCATTAATCATATTAATATCAAGAACTTTAAAATTTGATTCAACCATTAATCTAGCTAGACCTTGGCCTCTGATGAGTTTAGTGGGCTTTATCTCTAAATCATATTCAAGAATAACAACAATCCACTTACCTCTCTTACCATCTGGGTCCTGTGTTAGAATGTCTTTCACAACTGAATTTGGGACAAATGCAATGATGTGTGAGTGTAAGATGTATACTCTAAAGTCTTTTAAAGCCTTAACCAAAGCAAAGGGTTGATTTTCCATAATTTTATACTTCAAAGGGGCATCCCTCAAAGCCTTGCTAAAGAATGCAATAGGTTTCTCTTGTCCTTGTGGATTTTTTTGTAAAAGGATAACAGCTATTGTATGTTCTGTTGCAAATGAAAAAATATAAAAATATTTTGAAAAATCAGGACTTATTAGAACTGGTGTTTTGGTTAATGCTTGTTTCACCAGCTCAAAGGACGTCTTCACTTCCAAGGTCCATTTCACCCCTTGCTCCTGCTTCATCATGTTTGTAATATTTCTAAGGAGCTTAGCCAAGTTGGGGATGAACCTTCTCAAAAAGTTAATCTTTCCAATGAAAGATTGTAACTCCTTGATGTTTTGAGGATGAGATATTTGCAATATGGTCTCAATCCTCTTAGGATCTATCTTAATACCCTCTTCTGAAATAATGTGCCCAAGAAGTTTACCTTCTTGGAGACCGAAAAGTTTTTTCTTAGGGTTTAAAGATATCCCAAACTTCTTGTATCTCTCGAAGATTGTTCTTAAATGTTCTAAGTGCTCTTTATCTATCTTTGAAAAGACAGTAACATCATCAAGGTATATAAAGATGAGGTAGCCCAGTTATTCCGAGAATGTTATGTCCATGGCTCTCTGAAAAGTTTCTCCAACATTCATTAGACCAAAAGGCATTTTCCCATACATGAAAGTGCCCCAAGGTGTAGTAAATTTTTTCTTTAGTTGATCATCAGGGTGAACTAAAATCTGATTGTACCCTAAGTAGCCATCGAGTAAAGAAATTCTTTTAGACCCTACCACCCTTTGTAAAATATGATCCATCTTAAGAAAATGGTAGTTGTATTTCAATGAAGCTTTTTTTAAGTCTCTAAAGTATATACAAAGCACGATCTCTCCTATTTTCTTCCTCATTAACACTAGATTAGAGACCCACTCAGAATATCTAATAGGGACAATAATACCAGCTTCATACATTTTCTTGATTTCCTTCTCAACCAAAGGCAGCTGTACAGGGTTTATTCTGCGCAGTTTTTGTTTGAATAGTTTTTGGTTTTCCTTGAGAGGGATTTTTTGCTGTATTATTTCAATGTCATAGGATTTAAGATCTTTGTAACTATTGGAAATACTGAGACGGGGGGTGAATAAGTATTTCTTACAATTAGAGCGTTAGTTAATCTTCAATTATTATCAGTGTTTGTACAATGATAACAACAAACAAGAGGAACACAAATGCACACAATTTTTAAGGTGGAAACCCATTCCAGGACAAAAACCACCTAATTCTTTTCTAATAATTCTTTTCAACTCCAATTGAAAATAAAGCTCCAACGTCCTAGAATCTAGAAAATCATTCTTCTCCAGCTCCCACTGGATGGACGCTCCAACGCCCGAGATTCTTCAGTAGTCACTGAATGAATGTAGCAACACCCAATGAGCTACAACTCAACCTAGCACCACCCTACCACCCTATAGAAGAATAAAAGAAGAATGGACTCTCATACCAGAGAAAATGGTCCACTTTACAATGACATAGAATGATGTAGAAGAAGAAGATATACTAGACCATAACCCCAAATTTGACACAACCACCTAATGATGATCCTAGACCTCCCAACACTGCCTCTTCAACCCTTGGTAGATAGACACTAGTACAATTTGTACAATAATGTATTTACAATGACTAAGTACAATGATACCTTTACAATGATTGTATGCAGTGTTGCCAACTTGAAGAATTCATATGATGAAATTCTTGCTGCTATTATGCACCTTGGTTGCTGCTCTTGTCATGCTACCCTCTGTTGTACCTTTCTTTTCTTTGCTACCATAGAAAGTATGGTCCTTTGCAACCCTTGACAACACATGATCTAGTTTTTTCTTGCCTTATAGGAGCTCGATATTAAGTCTAGTGTATCTCTATTATTTCAAATCCTCAATATATGATTTTTGGTCCTGTAGTGTTCCTCTGATTCTTCTTTCCAATGCCACAGGTCTAACCTAATTTGGATTCTTCAAGAGAGAGTTATACCCAATTTCTCACACTGCCCTAGTTATGGACTGTTTCAGTAGAGCGCACTTGTATGGCATGCCACGTGTCACTGTTTATTCATTTGCTTCTCAAATTGATAGAGAGAAAAGTACATACTATGCAATATCCATCACTTTTTATAGAATTCCAATCCGATACTCAGAGAGACAGTTATGATGAATTTACCAAGGTCACTTCTTTGAGATGAATTTCAGGAGCCTGCAAAAACCCTTACTTCCACAAATCATATCTCCAAACATATTGCGAAAATTGATCTGAAATTTTTACTGCAGCTTCCTCAGGATAAAAATTTCAGCTACTAAGCCTTCGTAGAAAAAAATTTAGAGCGAAAATTCCACGATGACATGTTTCAGATGGCCGAATCCCTTACCTAAGGAGGAAATGAAGATCACAATATATATGAATGCTTAAGTTGATAGGGGCTTAAAAAAGTGAATGTGTGAGGGATTTTAGGAGCTTAGAAAATATTAATTATGAATTTTCAATGACCCATGCCTCAACCCCATGGGGTTTTAGCCCACTAACTGTGGTACAAACTTCAAACATGAATATCTCTCAAACCATGAAGAATTACACGGCGTGTCATATATCAACGGAAACATCTCGACAAGTAGAAACCATCAAAAGCATTATTGACCCAGAATATAGTAATTTGGTAGGTCAAACTTCTCATTCAATATTGGGTTAGCCCTTGGTGCTGCTTGGGTTGACATCAATGACAACTGCTGATCAACAGTAACTCCATGCAAAAACATCAGAAAATTATTTAAACAGCTCTATGTATTTGAGTTTAATGTGAGCTGGTAAAGTCTTAGACAGTTTAATCATCATTGGTTTAAGTTCACTGCCTATATTGCACTCTTCCACTTCGGTGTCTACAGGCTCCATTTTTGGCTTCTTGGCCACATCGTTAAAATCAAACAACTCTTCTAAAGGGGCTAGACCCTTGGGAAAACTGTGATCTTTAGACTGCAGGGTTTTTAACTCCTTTGTTTCTAATGCTACAATCATTTCTATTGTGCTTTCAAGTTTTCCAGACAGTAGATTAATATTGGCAACCTCAGGAGACTGCTCTTCTTCACCAAGAAAAATTTCTTCACCATTGTAGTCTGTTTCATAATCTGAATCTGAACTGTGAAGTTCAAATTCATTTCTGAATTGCATGAAGTCTTCTATTTTTTTTTCCCCGTCGAACACTTGCCAATATTTTTCGTTATCAGGAATGGCTGGTCTGAACTTAATCTGAGTTGTGCATTCTTTGGTCTCGTATGGTGTTAAGCATGTTCTAGCTGCATAAGCTAAGTTGTGGGCCGCGTTATTTATTTTTTCTTGGGACAAAAATTAACTGGGACTCCTCAAAAATTTTCAAAACATATACGAAATCATTTCGATAGGCCCTAAGTCTGGGGTGATTAGCGTTATACTCCCCGTTGACATACCTAATGATTAATTCTGAATCCCCATGGACTTTAATTCTTTTGGCTCCTAACTTTTTCAACAAAAGTAAGCCTAAAAGAAGGGTCTCATATTCCGCTATGTTATTTGAACACTGGAAGTTTAATCTATAGGAAATGCTTTCTGTGTGCTTGTTCTCAGTGTTGTATATCCAGACACCTGCACCAGCATTGGTTCTAGTGCATGACCCGTCGAAGTTCATACTCCACAGAAGACTAGTTTCAAGTTCATCTTGGGTACTGTCCGCTTCAACTAAAGTGCTTTTGGATTGTTGTGGAATATCTACACTTAGTTGCATTCGTTTTAACTCCTTAGGTTTTTCATCTATTTGAGGAATGATTTCTCGACTCCCAAGATTAAAAAACAAAGGACGCATGACTTGTAGCTCAAGACCTGGGTTTGGTTTGTTGAAGTTTGAAGGTTCAGAAAATTGTTTAGACACTTCTGTGTTGTCTTGCTCCTCCTCTCTATCGGCCATTAATTCTGTTAAAGTGACTTGTTAATTGAACGATTCATCATTAAACATGATAAAATAATCGAGGCCTATATTTACGAAATACAGAGGAGAGTTTTGTGGTATGTCTAGGCTTGTAACTGTATATTGCATATGGGACTCCCTGTGAAGTCTTCTTGTATGATTAAACACAGGGATGGTCACATAGGTCATGTCCATCTGCACAGTCCCTTGTAACTTAGCCCCCCAAGACCTAGATAACAACATTCCATACTTTGGGGGAACATCAGCCACAACAATGTCCATTACTAAACATTTGGCTGGGATCTAGGCTAAGTTCACGCAGATTTCTTCAATTAATCCTAAATATTTTACTCTACTTGAGTCAAAGGAGTAAAGGTATTTATAAGGTCTAGTGATTTCTAGACCCAGGCTCTCCATCACAGCTTTGGGCTTTAAATTATGAGAGGCCCCAGAATCATGCATAACGTTATGCAAAATCTTGTCATGAACATTTAAACTTACATAAAAGGGAGGAACAGGTCCCTCTTAATATCTACCTTCAATATTTGGACCAAAATTAAGCTCAGGCTGGTTATCGTTAAGATTGACTGTGTCATTATTATCCTCTATGTTTAAAGCCTTCAAAATTTGGGTCCTATATACATTTTGGGCAGCTAACTCAGTCAGGGGAACAAAGATTTTAATTTTGGAAATTTCTTGCTCCACGTTGAAAGGAATTTGATTCTTTGAAATGCTTGTCTCAACCTTATTAACTGCCACTCTATCAGCAAAATATGTTTGCTGATTTGTTCTATTTACATTTGACAAAATGGTTTTAACAGGATTACTAGCTGAAGTGTTAGTACTGCTAAGTTCTGCACTCTGTTTTTCGTTGTTTTGAGTGCCTTTCTCTTTACCTTTATCAGAATTTACAGCTACTATTTTGTCCTTCTATTTGACAACCTTGGGCTTGTTTACAGTGTTTTTTTGTGAAGATTTGTCAGAGGTTTTGGTGTTGGGAGTTTGTTGACTAGTTTTACTTCTAAGGTCATATTCCCTTTGAGATTCTATGATGACATTTTCCATGTCTTGCTAATAACTCTCATCATCATCTCTTTTGTCATCATAGGGTGTGTAAATACCTTGTTATCTATCATAATTAACCTGTTATTGCCTAAATCTACCTCAAGCTAAAAGAAGGAAGAGTTCAGGTTAACATCAAACCACGCTCAGTCTGGTAGCTGGCCCTACCAGATCAAGAGAGGAATCTCTCTGAGTCAATCTCAGCAAAAATAATCGATGGGGCTTGAGATGACTTGAAATAAAAGCTAATTTTAGGCTAGGTATATAGGTGAAGGATTTTGATCTTGTTTTTGGGGGTTTTGTTGGAATCAAAGGGAAAGGCAGTTTTGGGTTTGGGGATGAGGCCTAGTTTTTGCAGAGTTCTGAATGGGGCAAGGAAGGAAATTGTTTTGATGCTTTGAATTGAATGAATGGATAGTTCATACCAGTGAGGAGTTGAAGAGGGAAAGAGGCTTTCAAGAATCCTCTTCAAACTGATTAAAACATGGAAAATTAAACAAAACTGAAGGCAGAGCAAAGCAATCTAATGAATTCCACCTTTATCACTCATTTGTTTAATTTAAGAAGAAAGGAGAAGGGAAATGATACACATAAACATCAATGAAATTAAAATCACATAGAGAAACACACCATCAAAACACAGATCCACATGGATCCCAAACAGTGCTATAAACCCTAGTCTATTCCTTTGCTAAAATTGCAGAAATGAAATGTACAATGAAGTGCCAAGCAATCCCAAGTGTCCAACCTCTGAAAATGACTGAGAAAATACAAGATATAGACAAGCCTAACTCATTCCCATGCCTATAGGGGTCAAGATAATTATTTTAGGAGCTGTTTCAACAAGATCTAAACTAAGAACTGAAAAATAGGCAATGAAACAGCTTGCCTCTATAAGATAGGAAACTGATTCATTCAGTTACATTTCACTTTTTGGTGAATGAATCTACTTGTATGAGTAAAAATGTGCCAAAATTACATCAAAGTCATGAAATTACATCAAGTTACATCAATATTTACATGAAAAACTCAAACTAGCAAAAGCTAGGCGAAAATTTGAGTTGCTGAGTGAAAAATAGGCCAAATTTCCCAATGCGTCGCGCTTGAAATCTCTATGCGTAGCACAACTTTGAGGCTGACTTTGAGGGTCTTTCCGGAGTCCAAATTGAGCTCAGGATAGCTCGTTGGAAATATATTCCTATCTGATTTCCAACCCAAGTTTAATTTTTGAGTTTGGTTTCCATTTGATCCTCCAAAAATCCAATCTCCCAACACTTCTTCCTGTGTGTCCAAAAAAGTGGCAGAAAGGTCATTTTTAGGGTGCTTTTGACCCTTTAGGCAACCCAAAACTTGTCAAAATACTTAGGTAATGGGTAGGCATGCATAAATTTTGATGAAAAATCTATAAATGCAAATTTTTCCTCAAGAATAGCTTCCAATTATAAGCGTGCGCCAAGTGGCACTACGCGTCGGGCAGGAAAATTTGTGTTTAGGCCAAAAAATCAAAATTGACAAAACGTGTCCCAAATTTCTTGAAATTTGGGCTGAATTTTCATCATCAGGCACTATTATGGGCCAAAGAAGCTTCGGCCAAAATTTGGAGTCTATCATGCCTTTTGCGATGCTTTAGCGCCCTCTTTAGTTTTGTCTTCAGGATCTTGATTCGCGCATTGCAAACATGATTTCGCGCCCAATAATGGTTCTTAATGTTCCTTAGCATGTTCTTCTCCTTGTTTACCTTCTCCAACAACTTCTCCAAATGAATATTGATCCTCTCAAGCCAAGTCTCTCGATCATAGGATGTATCGATATCTATCTCTATGAGAATTTGCAAGGTTTTTGTTGTCTTGTATGAGAATTTTGGTGTCTTTGATTGGATTGCAAAATATGAGGTAATATGGGAGGGAATATGGAGGAATAGGATAATGGGAATAATGAACTTTTATCAAGTGAAATTTTCCTTTTGAAAACTCTGATTTGATAAGTTTAGGGACAAGGGACATCCACTTGACTTCTTGGGATAAAATTGGGATTTGAGGGAAATTAAAAAATGGTATGGGGAAAATGGGAATAGGATAGGGATAATTTAATTTAGGGATTTAAGGTGAAAGAGGAAAAGGGGACTATGGTGAGCAAATGAACAGTGAGGAGATGGAAAAAACAAGGTGTGGAATAGAAGTTTTTGGCACTAAAATTAGTTTCAAAACCCTAAGGAGGCCCTTCTCAATCAAGATAATACCAAATACATGTTTATTGGAAATTAAGAGGTGGATTTGAATTAATTGAACAAGGGAGACCAATTCAATTTTAGGATTTGGAAGAAATGGCACAAAATTTTCTTTCTGGCCCAATGCGTAGCGCCTTTTTTCAGGAGGCGTTTAGAGGCCTTCCCGATGTCCAAATTGGGTGCAGGATAGCTCATTGGAAATATTATTGAGTCTAATTTCCAACCCAACTAGAATTTTGTAATCTGTATTTTATTTACCCTGTAAAAAATCAAATCTCCCAAGACTGGTCAAAATGTGCAAAATGAGGCTGCCTCAAGGTAGAGTGCCGTTGCAGTCAACTTTTGAAGGTCTTTCTCAACTAAAAATTAAGCTCATGATAGATAATTGGAAATATATTTGTGTATATTTATCATTTGATGCATCAAAAAGTATTTTGGCCAACCAAGCTAGGAGAAATCTTGATTTTCCCAAGGTCACTTCAGAGGCGCATCAATTCTCCTGAGGCCATTGTATTTTTAACATTTCTCTAAAAAAATGACACTTGTGTAAAAAGTGAAAGAGGTTTTTCTTCCTTGGCCTATTTTGGACAAAAACCTCTCTCATTTGTCCAAAATTCATCTTTTCTTGCTCAGAAACATCATTGGATTAAAACCTATCCCTATGTGTGGAACAAGGGATTTGTCGAAATGAAGTGAAATGAAAGAGATAAGCGGCTTCTAAATTCTTGAGAAAATTTTGGGAAGTAGGGAGGGATGTTATGAAGTAGGGAAAAGTGTAATTTTAGAGATTGAGTTGGGGGAAGGGGTCCAAAAGGGAAAAACACAGGCCTAGCCTAGAAAATTGCCAAGCTGTAGCAAGAAACTAGGGTTTGTGCGAAAATGAGGAATTTGGGGGATCTTAGTGATGGTAAGTGTTTAATAAGGTACATTAAGGATAGGGTAAATTGTATGAACATCAGGATACAATTTTTGCTGATAATTTGACCATCCAAGAGAAATTACCTTCAAAACCCTAGGAGAGGGAAATGAACCTTACCTAGGCACAACTGAAGCATGAACAAGGTGTAAAATGACCCAGTGGAACTTGAAATGATGATGAAAACCCTATGAATGATGGTACACTCAGCTGAATGGTGACATGGACCGACATTTCGACAACTTTGAAAGGAGTGAAAACAAACCCTAGACCTAATACCTAGTGACCAAATTTTACTTGAAGACTCACTGAAATGACAAAATTTGACCTTGACACCTTAAAATCACTTTGTAAGAGCATTTTTTATCACTGGAGAAAGGCTGCAAAGACTGACACTAACATTGGCTCCAATGGGGATGGTAGCTCCTTGGAGGTGCCAAGAATGACAGATCTTTGGAAAGCAGACAGTGCCTTCATCCATTGTGCAATGGAGTCAAAAACTCAAGCTGAAATGCATGACTGAAAATTGATGACTTGATAACACAAATTGACTCTCACTCAACTAAGAACTGACTTGATACTTAAACAGAACCGACAAACTGGAAATATGCTCAATATGAAGCTTATTCAATTCAACCTACTCTAGTTGTTCCATTCATCACCTGATCAAGTGAAATGAAACAACCAATGCAACTAGTTAAGTATTCCAGCTGCTGTTTGAATTCTCCAAAAGTGCTCGTTTATGAAAAACAAGAGAGAACTATTGAAAGGAAACTCCCATGAAAACTTGTGAACAGATCCGTTGAATACTATGGATTCTCTATCCGCCTCCAAAAACACTGCATAAGGATCTTGAAATTCATGCTGCATAAGGATCTCAAAATGCACACTAGGACTTAGCTCATCCAATGGATTACTTCTCTTCTCCTCATACCATGAATGCAAACTTTGATCTGAGCTTTGTGATGAGACTCCTGCTGAAAATGACAAAGAGACCGGCTGCCGGATCATGTTTGTATCAGTACACATTTCAAGCTTACATATAGTCAATGGAGAAAGACTTTGACTGCAAACATCATCCAACACATCAGCTATTGGATCGTGAAAAACTTGAAAAGACTGCTGCAACCCATTTTCTATTAGTTCCGATGAGATTACATGATTTCCTACAAGCTGCTCATTTGAAGATTTACTATGCAATTTACCCTTCAAAAACTGAAATGATTCAAAACAAAATGGTACGGAATCATCTTGTATCATTTGATCATATGTGTCAGCTTCCAAGTCTTCATCTGCAACTTGACAATCAATGGCATTCGGGGGCTACAAATCTGGATATGAGAAGTCTTGAACAAGGTTTTCATTGCCCTCAAGATGGTCCAAATCAAGACTTGTCGACAGCTGATTTCTGATTGCATGGAATTTGTCTCTGATGTATTGAAACGAATCAAAACAAAAAGGCAAAGATCCTTCACTTACTTCAAAATTTGCTGCACTTTCCTCGTCATTTCCATAGCTGATATGTGATGGCTGAACATTGTATTCAAACTGCTGAAAGTGAACTTCCTCCTTCCACAAAATAGCTGCTGATTTGTCTGCAAGATTAGCTTCTATTTGGAGAACATAATCGTCATCATACTGATCAAACTGAGGCAAATCATTAGTATAAAACACATCATCAAGAATACATGTCAAATCAACAGATCTCTCTTCTCCAAGATGATCTACAAAACAATCATTATCAGATCTATGACAACTGGGATAAGAAACAAAATGTTTTGGATCAACAACTTGTTCTTCTTCAATCATCGAGCCATGGGCTTGAAAATTATACTCATTCCTTGTGGTGATATTTTTCATCATCTCTTCCACTGCACTTACCAACATGTCAAGCTTTATCTCTAGAGATGTCAATTTCTCCGGATCTATGTTTTTCATCTCTTCTTCCTTCAACTTTGCCCTTCGGATCAGCAAATGAGCCTCTACATCTACTGCACTGTTCTGCATCTCTTCAAGTGTTGCAAGATTCCTTTCTCTCAGCTGAAACTCCATTTCCGGATCAAAGGCACCCGGGTAGTGCAAGAGAGCAGATCCAGGAGGAGGCCTTATATCAATTGGCATCGAATAATAAACTTGGTTAAATATGGAAGAAAACTGTTGTACTGTCTCCCCTGGCAGTCTTTTCAGTTGTTTATACTCTTCTATAATCAAGAAAGGGTTTCGTTTGATCACCCACCTGTCGAGGAAAACTTTGACGAACTGCTGGAAATATGAGATGCTCGCATCAGGCAGGGTTTTGAACCAACTCTTGACTTTGCCTTGCAAAGAAAGAGAAAAAATCCTAATACTGACATCCTCTTCATCAACTTCAAAAAGGTCAAGAAAAGACTCAAAATTCAGAACATGTCTCTCAGCAGTGATGTTGTCGCGTTCACCATCAAATCTTGGTAGATATAGGTCATGATTTTTAGGGAAAGCATGGGATATAGGAGGTAAAATCAGAGGCTTGTATCGATCTAGAATTTTACAAGGTATAGGGGTATGTACAAATGTTGCAGAATCAGTCTTGGTCTCTTGAGGTTCATCAGTTTGAAGATGGTCATCACAAGATTTGGAAGAAAGGTCTTGATCAAGCTCAAAAGCATGCAAATATTTGGTATTTACAATCTTCAAAGGGAAGGAATCAACTGCAGGCCGAGGGTCTTTTCTCAAATACAATATACTTTGCAAAGCCTTCTTGACATTCTCGGGAAAAGAGAAGAAATAATTTATGACAAAGAACAAAATGTCTTGGATGAAATTCCAACTTGAATACCTGATCTTTCCATATTGTCCTTTCATGTTTCTGCTAATCAGGTTCATCCTCCAGTGGAGTCCTTGGATCTGATCTCGAAAGTGATTTAGAGTCGCCAGGTGAATGATTTCAGCCTTGCGGTGTCTGATCGTTGTCCACCATCAAAAATCAGATCTGAACTTGATTACATCTTACTGAGGAAACCAGATGTTCAGTTCATAAACTAGACCAGAGATTGACTGAAGCAGCATTCATCTACTTTCGCTAATGCAAAGAAAGAGCGTTTCGAAGGCTACCTCGCTAACTTCAGGCTCTGTCTGTAGTTTATAAAGCAAAAAACAAACTTTCCTTCCCCAGTATGGTCGCCACTATGTTATTGCCTAAATCTACCTCAAGCTGAAGGAAGGTAGAGTCTAGGGTAACATCAAACCACGCTTAATCTAGTAGCTAGCCCTACCAGATCAGGAGAGGGCTCTCTCCGGGTCAATCTCAGCAAAGATAATCAATAAGGCTTGAGATGACTTGAAATAAAGGCTGATTTTAGGCTAGGTATATAAGTAAAAGAGTTTGATTTTGATTTTGGGGGTTTTGTTGGAATCAAAGGGAAAGGCAGTTTTGGGTCCGGGGATGAGGCCTAGTTTTTGCAGAGTTCTGAATGGGGCAAGGAAGGCAATTGTTTTGATGCTTTGGATTGAATGAATGGATAGTTCAGACCGGTGAGGAGCTGAAGAGGGAAAGAGGCTTTCAATAATCCTCTTCAAACAGATGAAAACATGGAAAATTAAACAAAACTTAAGGCAGAGCAAAGCAATCTAATGAATTCCACCTTTATCACTCATTTGTTTAATTTAAGAAGAAAGGAGAAGGGAAATGATACACATAAACATAAATGAACTTAAAATCACATAGAGAAACACACCATCAAAACATAGAGCCACATGGATCCCAAAGAGTGCTACAAACCCTGGTCTATTCCTTTGCCAAAATTGCAGAGATGAAATGTACAATGAAGTGCCAAGCAATCCCAAGTGTACAACCTTTGAAAATGACTAAGAAAATACAAGATACAGACAAGCCTAACTCATTCACATGCCTCTAGGGGTCTAGCTCACTATTTTAGGAGCTGTTTCAACAAGATATAAACTAAGAACTGAAAAATAGGCAATGAAACAGCTTGCCTCTATAAGATAGGAAACTGATTCATTTAGTTACATTTCACTTTTTGATGAATGAATCTACTTGGATGAGTAAAAATGTGCCAAAATTATGTAAAAGTCATGAAATTACATCAAGTTACATCAAGAGTTACATGAAAAATTAAAACTAGCCAAAACTAGGCGAAAATCTGAGCTGATGAGTGAAAAATAGGCCAAATTTCCCAATGCGCCACGCCTGAAATCTCTATGCGTAACACAACTTTGAGGCTGATTTTGAGGGCCTTCCCAGAGTCCAAATTGAGCACAGGATAGCTTGTTGGAAATATATACCTATCTACTATCCAAACCAAGTGAAATGTTAGAATTTGTTTTCCATTTTCTCCTCCAAAAATCCAATCTCCCAACACTGCTTCCTGTGTGTCCAAAAAGTGGCAGAAAGGCCATTTTTAGGGTGTTTTTGACCCTTTAGGCAACCCAAAAGTTGTCAAAATCCTTAGTTAAGGGGTAGTCATGCATAAATTGTGATGAAAAATCCATAAATGCAAAGTTTTCCTCAAGAAGAGCTACCAATTATAAGCGCGCGCCAAGTGGCACTACGCGTCGGGCAGGAAAATTTGTGTTTAAGCCAAAAAAATCAAAATTGACAAAAAGTGTCCCAAATTTCTTGAAATTTGGGCTGAATGTTCTTCATCAAGCACTATTATGGGCCAAAGAAGCTTCGGCCAAAATTTGGAGTCTATCATGCCTTTTGCGACGCTTTAGCGCCCTCTTTAGTTTTGTCTTTAGGATCTTGATTCGCGCCTTGCAAACATGATTTCGCGCAAAATAATGGTTCTTCATGTTCCTTAGCCTATTATTTTCCTTTTTTTCCTTCTCCAACATCTTCTCCAAATGAATATCGACCCTATCAAGCCAAGTCTCTCGATCATGGGATGTATCGGTATCTGTCTCCATGAGAATTTGCAAGGTATGTGTTGTCTTGTATGAGAATTTTGGTGTCTTTGATTGGATTGAAAAATATGAGGTAATATGGGAGGGAATATGGAGGAATAGGATAATGGGAATAATGAACTTTTATCAAGTGAAATTTTCCTTTTGAAAACTCTGATTTGATAAGTTTAGGGACAAGGGAAAGCCACTTGACTTCTTGGGATAAACTTGGGATTTGAGGGAAATTCACAAATTGTAAGGGGACAATGGGAATAGTATAGGGATAATTGAATCTAGGGATGTAAGGTGAAATATGAAAATGGGACTGTGGTGAGCAAACTAATAGTGAGGAGATAGAAAAAAAAAGGTGGGGAATGGAAGTTTTTGGCACTAAAATTAGTTTCAAAACCCTAAGGAGGCCCTTCTCAATCAAGATAATACCAAATACATGTTTATTAGAAATTAAGAGGTGGATTTGACCTAATTTAACAAAGGATACCAAGTCAATTTGAGGATTTGGAAGAAATGGCACGAAATTTTCTTTCTGGCCCAATGCGTAGCGCAAAAACCCAATGCGTAGCGCCACAACCCAATGTGTAGCACCTTTTTTCACGAGGTTTTTGGACGCCTTATAGGTGTCCAAATTGGGCACAGGATAGCTCGTTGGAAATATTATTGAGTCTAATTTCCAACCCAACTGGAATTTTTCAATTTGGAGTTCAATTACCCTGTCAAAAATCAAATTTCCCAAGACTGGTCAAAATGTGCAAAATGAGGCTGCCTCAAGGCAGAGTGCTGTTGCAGTCAACTTTTGAAGGTATTACGAAACTCCAAATTGAGCCCATGATAGATCATTGGAAATATATTTGTGTCTAGTTATTATTTGACTCATCAAGCAAGTCATTTGGCAAACCAAGCTAGGAGAAAGCTTGATTTTTCCAAGGTCACTTCAGAGGTGCATCAATTCTCCTGAGGCAACTGTATTTTTGACATTTCTCTAAAACCATGACACCTGTGTAAAAATTGAATGAGGTTTTTCTTCCTTGGCATATTTTGGACAACAACATCTCTCAGTGTCCCCAAATTCATCTTTTCTTGCTCAGAAAAATCATTGGAGTAAAACCTATCCCGATGTGTGGAACAAGGGATTTGTCAAAATGAAGCGAAATGAAGGGGATAAGGGACTTATAAATTCTTGAGAAAATTTTTGGAAGTAGGGAGGGATGTTAGGAAGCAGGGGAAAGTGGAATTTCATAGATTGAGTGAGGGGAAGGGGTCCAAAAGGGAAAAACACAGGCCTAGCCTAGAGAATTGCCAAGTTGTAGCAAGAAACTAGGGTTTGTGCGAAAATGAGGAATTTGGGGGATATCAGTGATGGTAAGTGTTTAATAAGGTACATTAAGGATAGGGGAAAGTGTATGAACATCAGGATACAAGTTTTTCTGATAATTTTACCATCCAAGAGAAATTACCTTCAAAACCCTAGGAGAGGGAAATGAACCTTACCTAGGCACAACTGAAGCATGAACAAGGTGTAAAATGACCCAGCGGAACTTGACATGATGATGAAAACCCTCTGAATGATGGTACACTCAGCTGAATGGTGACATGGACTGAAATTTGGACAACTCTGAAAGGAGTGAAAGCAAACCCTAGACCTAATACCTAGTGACAAAATTTTACTTGAAGACTCACTGAAATGACAAAATTTGACCTTGACACCTTAAAATCACTTTGTAAGAGCAAGTTTGATCATTGGAGGAAGGCTGCAAAGGATGACACTAACAGAACCTCAAAGTCATCATTATCTACTCCCAGCATGTTGATATCATCTTCCTCTATTTTCTCATATGTTTCCTCAACCTCACTCACATAGTTTCGATGAAAGGGAGGAGTGATCTATTGATCATCTTCCCTAGGTCTGTTTGGAGGTTGGTTTCTTATGAAATTACAATTTTGATTTTGGTTTCTATTTTGAGGAGAAGTTTGGTTTTGACTTTCTTGTGCTCTCTCAAGGATGCTCATTTTCTTCATCATCTCCTCCATCATTCTTTCCATCTTAGAGCTGGAAGTGGAAGGTGTAGACTCTTCTCTAAAGGACACTCTCTTCTCATTTTTCATTCTTGCTCTTTTCTCCATCAAGTTAACTTCCACAGCAAGAGCCCCTTTTTTCATATCTTTAAGAGTCGCAGGATCTCAGCTGATAGGCTATCTCGGGGTTAAACCCTTCAGGAAACTTGTTTAACGTTGAGCTTTGTGGAGGTTTTATATCGGGGGGAAGTGTATTATACACACTGTTAAATCTGGTACAATAAGCTTGTACACTTTCCCCAGTGTTTCTGTGGAGGTTCTTGTAATCAGAGAGGATTTGGAGAGGATTCTTCTTTACTTCCCATTTATTTAAGAGGTCTGATGGAAGGCTTGGAGATCATTGATAATATGGGGGGCTAAGCCTTTAAACCATTTTCTTACTTCTCCCCCCAAACTTTGAGCAAATAGTCTTAGTTTGACAGATTCATCATCGATTTCATTTATGTCAAAGTAGTCATTCATTTTATCCACAAGTTGTGATGTAGTGGTAGCATTACTGGCATCATACAATGGTATTTTGGACTGATAGTCCTGTGGAAGATTGACTAAAGGTACAGGAAGGACTAAGGGAGCATACCATGTTGCCATGATATGTGGTGGAGGTGGATTAACAATAGAAAAAGTGGGCTGAAGTGGAGTGGTTTGAACTGTGGATGTAGGATGAACAGATGTGGATGGACCAGGAATAGATTGCTGAGCTGACCTTGGATGAGAGACACCTAAATTGAAAAGGAAATGTGAATCAGGTGGTGTTGTTTCTCTACTACCAGGATTTTCACTTGTTTCAGGAGATGAAAGCGAATACTCAGAATCTAGCTGATCTAAATCATCAAGAGACCTAGTTCTAAATGAATTTCTTAAGTCTACTTGTGATTGTTGTAGAGCTAAAAGATTTTCAAGAACTAAATTAGCTCTCAAGGGTGATCTGAAAACAGTAGAAAATTTTATCTTGGGAGACTTCCTAAGGATACTTTCTAGGTTATCAACTATCTCAGGTGGATCTGGGTCAGGATAGGCTCTAGTATGAATCTTTCTTGGAGCCACTATGCTGTGTTTTTAGACCCAACTAAACAAGAAAAGTTAAACTAGATATGACAGTATTTCAGAGGTCAACTAATCTTTTGTATACAAACTTTAATCCTACAATCCTCTAACTGAGTTTGAATGATATTAAAAATATAATGGTTCTTCCCAGTGGAGTCTTAAGGTTTGTTAAGGATTGTGGAGTTGCCAAGTGGAATTTTTTAGCTCTTTTAGAGGTAAAAGGTTTTATGGTCCACCACCATGTTTATTAAATACTAATCTGAAATATTTTTGGGTTTTATGAGTTATTTTTCAGTCCTATTGGTTGTTAAGAGTGTCCTAAATCTATTTCAAAACTTAGCTATGGTTATGAGACAAAGACAGTCTACTCCTTGGCTAAGCTAGTTGATCCTTCAATGTTAGATAAAATCTTATGAGAATCCTAGGGTTTACCTAGTTGTCACTGATTCAAACAAGTTTTACCATGATTACCATTGTTTTGGTAGTGCTTGAAGAGGCTGCTTTTTACTCACTACATAATGTTCTTGAATCAAGGGTATTCTAAGTTCTTAAAGGTACCTAGGCTGAAAAAACACTCAAAATTCCCCAGTGAAGTCGCTAGAAGATGTTAGCTCCTTGTAATTAGCAAGATTGGAAAATTCCAACTGCAGGGAGAAACACTATTTCAACCACTTTGGGATTCTAGGATCTAGCCCTCCTGAATCTGGAGAGGGATCTCTCCAATAAGTGCAAAGATTGATTTATATTTAAAAGCTTCTGGGTAATGATATTAGGCTAGTTATGAAGTCTGAGGGTTTTTTTTTTTTCTGGATGGTTGAGCATGATTATTATTTGAGTGGAAAGTCCCAAATGCAAAGAGTTTCAAGGGTGTGAAGTTGTAAGCAATCAGAACAAGCTTTGGCTAATAAGATAGATATAACACTGGTTTTTAGTCCATTGGGCTATGGAGTCATAATAGGGTTTAATTGAAACAAAAAGGTTCAAGAGTGGTCCATGGGGCAAGTTATCTATGTCTAAGGATCTCTTTAAAGTTGATTTTATGGATTGAAATGATACAACAAGAAGGGGAATTAAACAAATGAAGAACAAAGAGCAACCTAAGATCAGGTAAGTACTTTGAAACTAGCCAGCTTTTGACATACACTTAAGAAAGACATAAAAGTAATCTAAGATCTAGTAAGTACTTCGAAACTAGCCAGATTTTGATGCACTTTCAATAGAAAACATATTAAACACAAAGGGAAACTTAAATGCAACTGTTGGAGAAGAAACTAGAGGGCGGGGCTCATCATAAACCTCTACTAGCTCTGCTTTACTTGGTAAAATTTCAAGATAAACACATAAGATAACAAAGAATGGTTAAAGATCAAGTAAGGACTTTGAACCTAGCTTGCTTTCAACACACTCTTAGGGAAACTTTCAGCCAATATTTGGGGATAAAACTAAAGGACAGGGCTCACCATAAATTCCTTAGTTCATATCTACTTAACATAATCTGAAATTGACATTCAGAAAAAAACATTTAGCTTAGACAGTAGGACGAGGGAACACCAGCATTCCTAACTACTTGAACTGAATTAAATCATTCCTAAACAACATAGTTTGGAAGAAAATATTAAGATAAATCTTATTAGTCAGAGAAGGGTACTGATATATAGTAAATACTAACTCTATGCTTGCTGTTCTTTATCAGAGAAGATGGACAAAGTGAAAACAGAAATAAAATAATGATTTATAATAAGAAAAAAATCACCATTGACATAGACCAGGATCCCATAATTAAGCTTGTATTGATGCTTCAAACTAGTTACAGCTTTAATTCCAATGTTTCAGTTCAGCAATCATCTTCACTTCTCAGCCTAACTTATTTAATCACAAGCAGAGCTTCAAGAGCCCATGAACACTATTTACAAGTAGAAGTTTCAAGCTCAAGTATATTTCAAAGTTCTGCAACCAACATTTTCTCATCTTCTACAAGAGTATTTATAGAAGAAATGAGGAGGTGGGATCTGATAAAAGATCCCCTGTGTCAATTAATACAGACTTTAATACTTCTCAGCCTTTGATGGGCTTGATGAAGAAGTTTACAGATGTTCTGTCTGTATTATTTTTTTTACATTTAAGAAATAAGCTCGATGGGAGCTTTTGTTGACTTTAAGGCTCTGTTTCATGTCGTAATAACTCTGCTGATATTTTTTGCATTAAGTTTCTTTAGCAGAATTAACTATTCGGTTGCTCTGAGGAAAATATCTTCTTTTCTGATCATAACTCGAGCTCTGTTTGAATGTTTTGAGGCTATAGGTGGCACTGGGGTAGCTGAGAGGAATCAATTGGCCTCTGTTATGGTAGTGGAGACCTTTCAGGCGGATAAATGTTTATGATTTTTCTTTAATTGTGTTTTAATTCGGAGGATTAGGCTTTTGATTTTCGATCTTAGCCGTAATCCTCCAAAAGTGTGAAAACAGTCTTCAATCCTATGTTCTGATGTGTTTTGTTCCTCAACACTGATACTCTTCGTTTAATTTAATTTTTTGTGTCTTGTTGATGTGCAGGTGCCGCAAAGGGCTCATATGGCATCAATTCCCATGAAGCATTAATGAAACGTGACTTTGAACCCTTTGGAATGATCCTTCTATAGTCACAAAGGCATGGGAGATCATCATCCTAGCCTTTGGCTTTTCTTCAATATAATGAAAAAACCATTTAAGCCTGCAAAATACACACAAATGTAATGAAATCCTACATTTATGTCGTAAAATTGCTTACGAGGCTAT
This sequence comes from Pinus albicaulis, assembly GCA_034641835.2. Taxonomy (NCBI): domain Eukaryota; kingdom Viridiplantae; phylum Streptophyta; class Pinopsida; order Pinales; family Pinaceae; genus Pinus; species Pinus albicaulis. The sequence continues at coordinate 1,218,351,657 of CM076575.1, read as the reverse complement.
GGTTAGGAGAAAATGGTGGAGATTAAGTTGGATCTGTCGATCTAGCAAAGATCAACGGTGGGGATTAGTTGTGAATACACAAAGTGAATGAGTCACTTTATAATAATATGGGTGTAAGATGTGAGAAAATACAAAGAAAAAATGAAATATCCTTTTGGCGGAGGAAATTTGGCAAAAAGTAAAGTTGGGGGTTCGGGATGATCGTGGGCCATCGGATGAGATCGGCCCATGAGATCAACGATGGAGATCATGCATTGAAAACCTTTGGTAGAGGTGGAGGGTGATGGTGAAAGGCCATATTAGATCTGAGCTGTTGATCTGCACAGATCAATGGCAGAAGGCGCGCTATAAATCATAATAGAAATGGGAAAGGTGGTTTCAGGAGGCAAAACCACAGGTTTCACATGGTATAAGGGTGGGGAGGTGGTTTTGGATTTTTGAACACGATATGCATTAGAGGCTGCCACGTGTCTTTTGAAAACAACTTATATCGCGCAGCCCTCAGAAAATTAACCTTCATGCTTGAAGTTACATGAAAAAGCGCGTGGGTTGTTGGATCTGGGGTCTTAGATCTAATGGTGGAGAACGAGTGCGATATCGGATATATGCATGCGCCGAAGCAGGGGGAGAAGTTTTATCATGGACCATCCGATCGAGAGATCGACGGCGGCGATCAAATTCGGAGGGAGGCAGGACCCATAGGAGGCAGGACTTTCGGGTTAAATATAAGCCGTTGGATGGAACAAATTGATGGCTAAGATGTGATCTGGGGTATAAACAAAAATAATACAAGGGCAGAGAAGGGTTAATGAGGGCCATTGATCTACAGAGATCAATGGCTGAGGATTGGCCAAAGACATTTATGAAACGGAGCACATAAATCTAACCAAATTCGGGAAATGTAATCTGGATTGTCCGATCTGGACACGTGGATGGTCCAGATACAATCAGAGGCATGCGATCGGCGGGGTAAGAAACTAAATGGTGCTGATGCAATTAGCTATGGGCCGTCAATCTACAGATCAGATCAACAGCGGGGAATGGATCAGGGAATGTCAATCGGAGGTGGGGAAAAATTTAATGCGCCCGATGAAAAGCTTGCGAAGCGATAATGCGCAGGCCGTTTGATCGGCTTAAGATCAATGACGGATATGGTTTGAGAACATGTACCAGCGAAAACCCATTTATAATATATGAAAACCCAAAGTTTATTGAAAAAACAAAGGTTTTATGTATCGGGCGGGTAATATATACCTGGGAAGGCTTGGTGCCCGTCTACGGGGCCATTGGTTTATATGAAGTGCGATAGGCCCAGGGCTTATATATAAGGGCCAAACGGGATTGGAAGGTCGGGCTTTTCAATCTACCCATTTTTATTTTCTCTAATGCGATTATCGCTTCGAGACTTTAACTCTTGGTCCCAGGAAAAAGCTATATGGAGTAAAGCGGAGGGCGGGAGTTTATAAAAATGGGGCTTAATCGCATCGGAACTTTGATGTGGGGTTTTTCAATCTACCCATTTATATTAAAAACATTGCTTTAGCGGGTTTTAGACCAAAACTTAGGAAAAGTGGGTTTATTGAATTTACAAAGGGAAAAAATGCATCGGAGATGAGTTTTAAACAATACTTAGCACCGAATGCGGGCTATGTGGTTATATGAAAGAATAATAAGATCGTGGGTTTATAAATAAAGGGCCAATCACAATCAGATATCTTACCATAAGAAATAGACTTGCGCGCTCTGATTTCTCCGATGCGATAAGCACCAAAAGGGCTTAGCGCTTGATTCCAGCACCAAGGCATATGGAGGGGAAGTGGTTAGGACTTAGCCCAGAGGGGCTTAAGCCCATAGTAAACAAACTTATTTTTTATGAATTTTTTTCAAGGTTTTCGGATGGATTTGGGGGTTTCGGTAGAGTTTAAAAATGAGTTTTAAACTTTGTAAAGTGGATTTTATGAAGGGAAAATGGAAATGCATGGAAAATGCATGGAAAATGAAGGAATTTCGTGGGGAATCAAAGGGGTAAAAATGAAGGTTAGGGCTGAAAATGGATTTTGCAATAGTCTTTTCTCAATGAAATCAGTAGAAATTCAGAGTTTGAAATGGAAACAACAGTGAAGATTTAAACAAAGGGAATGATGTCTTCATGAGTCTTCAAGAGATAACATTTTAAGCAATTAAAACTATTTCTTGAAGGCTCCAAAAATGATTTAGCCAACTTTTGATATAAAAAATTTTATAGGTGGCTAACAGTATAAAAGGTATCTTTTTAACACCTATTTATCTCACATTAATTATCAATCCAAGAACGACTTTTTGTTTCAAGAGTGTACTCTATTTGAGATTGCAATTGAGCTAAGAGTGATGCTATGAAAGATGTAGTATAGTGTTCTAAATACAAGAATAAATGGATGCCTGAAAAAGAAATCTAATTACAATAACATGAACTCAAATGCTCTTAAAATCTATCTATTCACTCAACAACCATCAATAGAGGATACAGTAGAAATAACTCATTCCTCTAGAAATTGATGCAATTGAAATCAAACTGAAACAAGACAATCAATCTGGGAATGTGGAAGTAATAACCAATATTCTCTACAGTTGACAATCCTACCGTAAAGCAATTAAGGAGAAATAGCAATTGAACTAAAGCAGCTATTGAAAGTAAACTAAGAAAGCTCTTCGAAAGCAAACTATTTGCAATTTGTTAACTAATGAATTGGAAATGAAAAACACACTGAAATCGAACAACAATGTAAATGAATAACCAACTGAAACTAGAAGAATCGAATAGAAAATATTAACTAATGAATCTAAACAGCAAATCTTTAACTTAATGAAATAAAACAACAATTATGTTAAACACCAAAACCTTGTCGTCAGCAAACGTTGTTAAATAATAATCGACATGAACAACAATCCAACGGAACAACAATTAATTGGAATAGGACATCTAATGTTGAACATCAATGCTCTGTAAGGTTTAACAAGATCATAAATACAGGAATTAAAGTCCTTACTGAAATGGAACAGCAATGCGATTCATTAACATAACGAAATCAATCAATAATTCAACGAAAAACTAATTAACTTGCAAATGCAATGAGAAAAACCACAAACTATCACACGACAATAATTGAAAGGTAATGATACAACCAGCAGATCGATCCACCAGGGCCGGGCCCTCAACCACCGGTGAAATGCCGCTGGACTTTACTCTAGTGTTAAGAAATTAAATGACAACGAACTCTTGTATTAATCAGGCATGAATAATTTTTACAAACAGTTTGTACTGTCTTAACAAGAGTCGATGCACAATTCTGAAAATTACAACAAGGAAAGTCTCCCCAATGGCAATACATGCTTCTCCTTTTATAATCAGAAAGAGGATAAATTAAATAGTAAATATGATCTCTCATAACAAAATTGGATTGTCCCTAACCAATTGTTCAACAATAAAATACATTTCCATCAATCTTTCAACAAGAGCAAGTTGAATTTGGATTTGCAGCTGAGATAATTTGGAGGCTGACCGCAATAGTAAATCTAAGAAAATCGTTCTCAAAGAACCTTGTGTTTCTCTTAATACAGGCCAAATTTGGGCAAACCATTCTGTAATTAATTTTAATTTGTTCCATTCTGGACAAAACCCATGTTTCGGATTTTCCAGATTCTTCTCCATTTGCCCAGAATCTCAACCGAAAAAATGTCACTTCTTATTACGGTGAATTTCTGAGTTGGAATATTTGATGATGATCTAGAGATCAAATCTACAATTTGGAAAATATCTTGGAGGCTAAAATGGTGAGTGATGTTACAAAATATATTAATAAACCATCATTGATAAAATTATGCATAATAATCATCAATTTATTAAAAATAAAGAAAATAATATTTAAAACATACAACTCCATTATAAAATAGTTCTCTGATAGTGGATAAATTATGATAAATAAGTATAAATGGAATGATAAAGTGTTAAAATTATTAACATTAATAATACTCCAAGCATTACAATTCTGCGGCGTTCTGGGCAGTTGGCGTTCTTTCTTGCTATGTCCGCTTTGGAGGTACTGTGGTCATGCTCAAAGCAGCAGAAAGCCCTACTTTCCACCTTATGCTTTGTCGACCCCGCCGACACGTGCATGATGGCTTTTGATTTAGACAAAGCCACCCCTAGGCTTCCCTCCATGGTCACCTTTCAGATACTAGTATCGGTAAAGAATATCACTAATCATAGATGTGTCATAGACGAGGGTGCATCCACATGCATCATGTCAAATAATGTATGGTAGAATTTAGGAGCCCCAGAATTCAAACCTTCCATCATCACACTTAGGGCATACGACGATTAGCCCTCCACCCCTGTTGGTCTCTTTCAAAATGTACCGGTCTGCTTAGCCGGCAAAAAGGTCCACATAGACATCGAAGTCTTGGACTCTCACTTGGATTACAATATAATCCTTGGGCGGAGTTACATGTATGCCATGTCTTCCATAGAATCCTTCGTTCTCCACATTATGATGTTCCCCCACGAGGATCGAATCATTACAGTAGACCAGCTGACGCACACTAAAAAGCGTCCCTTGACCAATACAGGTATGGTTCTACCTTATGTAGACATAGCCACTGATGGTCTTTCATGATATCAAGAATATGGCCCTGGCCAATTCAAACCATCGTCCATCCTAGGATCCTTCCTAAGATATCCTCCCATTATCCCTAAAGTATCACCCAATACCACATCGTCCCTAGTATGCATGATTTCCACGTCAAGAACCGAGGTTAGTCAGGACAGTGACTCAAGCAGTAACAACATCGAGGCATCAACTACTGCAGCCTCCTTAGTCTATGCTGTCTCCCAAAATCCTTTCCTATACCCACCTCCTGGCTTCACCTCCCAGCAGGTCTTGGCAACACTGGTGCTACCCAACATATCATTGGCATTCCCAGCATGGTACCTCATTCCCCCTCCAGGAACACCAGCTACCAATATTACTGCATTTGTATTAAAGCCTCATGGTCCCAAGGAGCCCCAACCTACCCAAATAGAAGTCGAAACTGCTTGCAAGAAATGCCCACTGTGATATCGGCGACCACAATCAAGAAAATCGTCAAGAAAGGAAAGAAAGTGGTGACCCCCACCATGTAGAGGGAGTCATCAGCCTGCACTATATGTGATTTCATAGGACACCCTACTCACATATTCTTAGAGTTGGATGAATTAAAACCACTCCTCGGCTATGAGGTAGGCACCTCAAAATGGCATTCCCATAAAAAGGAACTTGCCACCAAAAATTCAGGCAAACCACTACATACCAATAACGCATGCACCCTATGTGACACCTATGGGCACTATACCCATCATTTTATAGAAATACCATGGTATCGGGATGCCTTACACATGATTGAGCTATCCTATCAAGAAGATCCCTCCATCCAGTCCACCAATGACGAGCCACTCACCATCTTGTACTTACAAGAGGGGCACCGATACATAGAGCACCCCCTAGTAATTCCCATTATACGTTGCACACTATATAATGAATGTGGCCACTACCTCGAAGAGTGCACCTCATTAGAACTCATCCACAAATGGTATCCAATCGAGAGGGTCTACTACATGGGGCTATGGGTAGCGCAATTCACATGCCTGTTATGCGCCGACAATCACTTATTGGAGGATTGTCACTACATACCTCGTTTCTGACTAGCCCTTGCTAGCCTTCGCTTAGCCATAGTTCGTTTTTCCCAAGAAGATGATATGGATGCTGAATCCATCGACAAATCCATGACCTAAGCAGAGGAGATGGGCAGGTAAATCATGTTCTTGTTAGTTGAAGAACGACCTAGCAAGAAACCCATAGTTACCGTCATAAACACGTCATGAAAGCCACCCGCATGCACATTATGCAAGAAAATCGACCATATAGTAGTCCACTTCCCCGACTTAGTAGCATATCAACGATGGTACCCCACCAGGCCTCAGACCAAGCATGATGGGAGACCCATATCACAGAATTTTCTCCTAATATGTCAGGGTAATCATTACGACCAGCATTTTACTAATGTCTCACGACTCCATCCAATTATCGACATGATTAATGCTGTAGAAAAGAGGACAAGCGACCTTCAAGAATGGATTAAAAGATACTTCATCGACCCAACAACACCCTGATTACCACAATGGGATTATAAGCCTGCTTCGACCCCACCACCAGGGTGGTTCGTCACGCCTGCTAAGACCATAAACCAACCATGTAAACCTCAGGCCCAACCAAGGATAACATGTGGCCTATGTGATCTAAATGATCACCGGATCAATCAATGCAGAGAACTCAAACCCCTTATCTCGTCTCTTCCTCAAAAGCTTCTCTCTAATCAAGAGAAGATTACATGTACTTACTACCGAATTTTCTCACACTTTCATCATACATTTAAGTGCACGCATATCCCCAATCTGAGAGCAGCTAGAGCAGCATTAATTCAGCAACCCACCAAAAAGGGAGGCAAGTTCCAAACCACGACGCAAAAATGGAAACAAAATCCAACTTGGGCCTCAACTGACCCTTTCCGAGCGTCCACATCTGGAAGATCGAGTAGCATAGATTCTCACACTATCTATTCTATCAGCACTGTGATACCTTGCACCGTTTGCACCAGTCATAATCACACTACAGAAGGATGTCTGTTGCTACAAATGTTCAGACATCTCTATGTTAAAATAAACTTCCATCTGTCAGGAATTGACTATCCTAGCAGGAAGGCCAACTATCGGCCCACTCGGGTCTCTATTACAGAGATACTTCCCCCACTGCATGCTAGCGACATAACTCATCACATACAACTTGTGTCATCACATGCCCAAGATAGGATTTCAACAACCCCTCCGTCACAGGAATCCAACTTTTTTCCTGTCGCAAAACACCAGGGCACCTTGCGTCCTTGTATTGATTTCCGTGAGTTCCCAAAATTGCATTCAGCCATCAAACTCTTGGATGACACCTAGCCTCTAGAAAAACACCTAGTACAACTAGAGCTAGCTGACAAAAACATATGCTAATCGCTACAACACAATGAGGCCCATAAGAAAAGGGTAAAAGCATCACTCGACCACTGCATCACCCCTCGCTCATTTACTGAAGGAGAGCTAGTCCTTCACTATGATGTCACAAAAGAAGCCTTAGGGCTAGGAAAGTTTGAAACCCTGTGGAAAGGGCCCTATATCCTCAAACATTTCCTTTGGTAGGGGGCATATATATTGATGAAACCGGATGAGACCTACCTCACTTACTCAGTCAACAGCCTTTACCTCAAGAAGTTCTACCCATAAGGGCCCTACAAGCCCTTATCCCCTAGAGTTAGAGTACACACAATCCACCACCAAAATATTTTTGACCCATAAAACCTAAACGCTCTCAAAATATCACCATGGATCACCAACTTGAACCCTATTTCAGATTTGCTGATGGAACATCGCGATGGTCTCAAAACTTAGCTGCAGCCGCCTGGGTCATCTATCACCCTGACCGATCACCACTGTGTTCAAACGGTGTGTGCATTGGTTCAGTAACCAAAAATAAAGCATAATACGATGTTTTTATCAGTCTTATGTGTGAGGCCCTATACCAGGGCATCCGCCATATGCATGTATACCTTGATTCCCAGTTAGTAGTCTGGTAATTAAACTAAACATTTGAAACCAGGGATGAAAACCTATTTAGAAAATATTTGCGTGCCATAAGATTAAGTAGACAATTTGATTATATTACATTCTCACATGTATCAAGGAATCAAAACCAAACAGCTGATCGCATAGCTAACAATATTATAGACTAGAATGCATCGCGAGAACATCATCATGCATATCCATCAACATAACAAAAATGCATAAACAGAAATAGAAATCACACCATGTAGAGCTGCAAAAAATATCTCTCATATATATATCAAAAAATATGTGTATCAAAGTACAAAAAATAGTATTGCTAGCCCATTGGCCAACCCAACAATGTGTATCAAAGTACAAAAAATAGTATTTCTAGCGTCCTCATAATGGGTGCTTTCCTTGTGTAGAAAATCTACTCTAGGGGGGTGCCCCCTTAGGAGGAGCACCTGGGCCCACCACCGCTCCTGGTACCACCACCGGAGCTGTTGTCGCCACTGCAATAACTACTCGTCGTAGAGTCGGCCGGTAGTCCCTCTCATGGGCCATCACTGTCTCTAGCCATATCTCCTCGAAGTCATCCATACGACTTCGAGTAGGCATCCCGTGGGTCAAATGGTCCACTCGACCCCAGAAGTCTTCTAGTGCCTCTCCCTGAGGCAATAATCCAGTCACAAAATAAATATTTGTCTCCGGATGAATAATCAAGTTTTTCCCCCTCAGGAAAAACATGTTGCGCCTCTGACATCAATGTCGTATAATATAACATAGCAATTGGTCCAGTGACCGAAGGCACTCATTCTCAGCAAATTTCAGGAGGCCCCATGTGGCCAACTAATGGCGCGCCCCAGCATTAGCAGCCAGAGCAGTCCGGATCTCGGGCCAATCTTTCTCTCTCCACACTAACCTGCCAAGAAACAGGCACCCATCAGTAAAAAGGAGAAAAATTATCAAGGATGGAAAAAAACCCAAGTTTTTCCAAAAAAAATTCCCTTGCACTCCTGTTTCATTTACAGGGGCACCCTTGCGCACAAAGAGGCAGGGACAACGCACTCTCGTGCAGCTGTACCTGAGAAATACGCACAAGGGGGGTGCATATTTTCCTAGATTGCCCATGCAATCTAGGGAAAAAATCCCCTTTGATGCCATACAAACCCAACTTGTACGGTCCCCGGTGTCACCAAACTGAAAAATTGAAGTGCAGGATGTCATGAGAGTTACCTCGGCATAATATCACTAATCCACAGTACACAGGCTGACCGCAACAACAAGAAAGGCTTTGATACCACCTCTGATCTCCCAAACTCAGCAAGTACAAATGAATAGGATTAGGGCCATAATCCCTTATTTATCACCCTTTTTTAGAACTTTGAAGATCCATAACAGGAGATTAGAAGGTCCATTTTGCAAACCGTAAGTTGCACCATCATCAGTATACCATGACGAACGAAAGAAATGCCCCACATTCGCTTTCCAAAGAAATATTTTTTCAAGTGCCAGCAGGTATGCACCCTCCCATCTTCCTTTCCAAAATTCATGATTTTCAAATAATATTGAATGAAAATAAGATGCTTTCACTTGAGGTAGTTGTCTTTGCAGGAAGAACTTGCAAACCATTCACAACAATCACCACTGGAATTTCCGGAGCAGGTATCATTCTACCCTAAGCATGATAGAGTCCCAGAAACTTTGCATATCCTGCCATCATTTCTCCTTTATAAATAAAACCTAGGGTCCTCACACCCGACTATGTTTATCATCACCTCACCCTGCATAAGATAAACGTCCTTGATGGTCGGTAGAGCCTACCCTCCATGGTGATTGTCAGCTCAAGTATACCATACATCACTCCACAAAGTGACGCCATGGCCATACCATTTTAGTCTGGGAAGCGCCTCATGCCCATCCATATATCATGCATAAGGTAAATTTCACCATTCCAACTCAACCCCCTTCCCATACGACTGGGTTGTACAAGAAGAATGAAAGTGTGCCTCTGCACACCACATTTGGCCCACCATACCTCCATCAACATTAATCCATCTGCGACATCTTCTGTTTCATCAACCCCACACATGAGACCAGCCAATGGGACCCCTACCCCCAGCAAAACACCATCCTTACACCGTCAAGTGAGTGACCCTCTTTCAAGTTTTGGGGTACCCGTCTCTGTGTTTTGTACAAAACAAACCCCATTATTTTATTCTTTTTGTACAAAATCACAAACAACGCCCTTCGCCTCTTCAACCTCATATTTCACATTTTTCTCCCATAGTATTAGTCACCCATCTCCCTTGGTCGAAGTATTTTACACCCTCCATGGACACACCATTGCGAAAATCATGGCTGGTTCATACCCACCCTGGAAGTCCTACCAACTCCAGGGATTTTCTCCCTTCAGAAAATACTTGTGATTTCCGCCAAGCTACTCAAATATACTTTGACCTCGAGCCACTAAATCCCCATCATCCGTTTTCAGCTGTTGCTCACCAACATGCATACGTTAAACACATTATGGTTCAGTTAAGGCTTCCTTTTTGTTGACATCAACACCTCTTTTCCAGAAAGGGAGTGGTACCTTGGATAGCCAGTCCCCATATAAAGGGGTATCCTTGAGTGGCACTATGGGAGATAGCATTTTCCATAGATGTCATTGACCCTCTTGAAATTCTACTACAACAAAATCTTTCATGTCACGATGGTATCGTACCTTAAAACCATTGCACTTTGATCAAGATCCGTTGAAGACCCGTGCCTTTATAAGTGTCTCTGACAACAATGCTTACATGGGAAGGTCCCAGCCAGTACATATGCATACATTGCGTACTGATCTGTCAAACCAAGATTATGCATATGGGTACCACATTCCACCTATCGTCAAAGAAAAAATGCCCCTGAGGGTGTCAGCAGTCGTTTTCAACAACCACCAACATCACTACCACGATAGTGACACAAAAAACACATGTATCTGTCAATTTTGTTTAACTAGCCATAGCATCACGAGCATGGGATATGCCCGCTTCGTTGAAATTTGAAAATATGTTGTATATTTTGTCTACTTTTAGGGGGTCCCCTAGGCAGTGGTTATCTCGGAATCGGTGCAAGATGTTGTCCTTCTGCACACAAGCCTCTCTCTCTCTCTCTCTCTCTCTCTCTCTCTCTCTCTCTCTGCGTATGATACAGAAAAGAAACTATAATGTATTTTGACTATATAGTTCTTCCTAGACCTCACACATTAGGGGGCATCTGTTAACACTGGAAAATCATATAGCAAAAAACAACATCAAGTAATGTCGAGCCCAAGGATTTACATGATAGAGATACATTATAGAATAAAAAATATTAAGAATCTCTAAGGTTTGGCGAAATTCAAAATTGAACTAGTCATAAATTCCCGAGTGCGTGCTTTTTCCTTCGATAACTGTGCCTTCTGCATGCACTGGAGCCCGATAAGTGCACATTCCTGGAAATGGAAAAAATTCCCTTTCTAGGACCACAAGCAGGAAAATGACAGTTTCTCCTTATGTGAAAGTTGCCTAAGGACAGCACCAGCGCCTCCTTAAGCCTTGTGTGAGCACACAAAAGCATATTTCAGCCCACAATGGAATATTTCCCCTCCCTTGGGTCACTATCCACCATGAACCAAGGGAGGGAAGGTGGTTTGAAAGCTCAAATATATAAACCCTCAAAGAGATGAACAATTTGTGAGCACAAGGTTATGCTGGCCAAAGTTGCCCAAGAAACACCATCTATTTGCGTGAACCAAGGAGTAGGAGCTGAAGAAGAGGACTCAATTGTTGGCCACCCAACAATTTCAATCTATTGCATCATAGAGAGAGAGTTGAAATGCGCCAAAAGCCAGAACTTGAAGGAAAAAAATCCTTGCGTCGGGTCCTAGAGCCTCTGCCTAGGCCCTTCGGCAAGTGGGTAAGATTTGTATTCATTCCAAGCATTCAATTAGAAGAAGGCCATCGAGTCGTTGTTTACCTTGTTATTGTTTGGAACTCTCTATTTAGCTTCTGTTTTATGTTTTTAGTTTTATTTTTTCAACATAGCATACTTAAGTGTATTACTTCATTTTAAGTCTTATACTTCTGAACTCCCCCCAGATAGTGCCTGTTACTTATGGTTTAGAGAAAAGACCACATTCTCTAAATGTGTGTGATTTCGTACACCTGAGTGTCGAATCCACCACAACAGTCACTTCAAATCAGTCACTAGGTTGTAACCTCTCCTTCTATCATCAATAAAGAGTACTACTTATTTTTCCCTATATGCATCCGTATTGGCTTTGATTTTCCATATTGTAAGATCTTGGTTGATGTATATGGTTTATGCTTTACTGATTTAGCTAACTAGCTTGAATAGATATCTATATTATTGCATCTTCTGTTCTTTCAGTGTTCTTTCTTGTAGGAAGCATTCAGATCACAAACCACTTGAATTCGAAGCTACAGTGGAAGCGACAGAATGAGCCATTTGGAAGCGACTAAACAAGTAAGCCTCCAATCCTCTTTGTGTATCTGTTCTGAGTTAGGAGAAATATTCGTATAATCTTTCACCTATTGCTCTAGCCTAGCACCTATCTAGGGAAGCATGATTTATCTGTAATTCACAATTATGGCCCAACATTAAGGTTAGGGCTAAGGTTAACATTTAAATTTAATGTTAAGGTTAAGGTAAGGTTAAGGTTATGGTTAAGGTTAAGGAGGTTAAGGTTAAGATTACGGTTAAGTTTAGGTTAAGGTTAAGTTTAGGTTAAGGTTAGGTTAGGGTTAGGTTAAGGTTAAGGCTAGGTTAAGTTTAAAGTTAGGTTACGTTAAGGGTAACATTAAGGTTATTGTTACGTTAGGTTAAGGTTAGGTTAAGGTAAGGGTAAGGTTAAGGTTACAGTTAAGGTTACGGTTAAGGTTAAGGTTAAGGTTATGTTTAGGTTAGGTTAAGGGTAAGGTTAAGGGTAAGGTTAGGGTAAGTTTAAGGTTAAGGTTGAGGTTAAGGTTAGGTTAGTTTAACGGTAAGGTTAGGTTAAGGTTAAGGTTAAGGTTAAGGTTAAGGTTAAGGTTAAGGTTGGGTTAGGTTAAGGGTAAGGTTAGGTTAAGGTTAAGGTTAGGTTAGCCTAAGGTTAAGGTTAAGTTTATGTTAAGGTTAAGGTTAAGGTTAATTTTAGTGTTAAGGTTAAACATTAGGTTAAGGTTAAACTTAAAGTTAGGTTAAGGTTAAGGAGGGTAAGGTTAGGTTAAGGGTAAGGTAAGGTTAAGGATAAGGTTAGGTTAAGTTTTAGGTTAAGGGTAAGGTTAAGGTTAAGGTTAGGTTAGGTTAAGGGTAAGGTTAGGTTAAGGTTAAGGTTAACATTAAGGGTATCGTTAGGTTAAGGGTTTGGTAAGGTTAAGGTTAAGGTTAGGTTTAAGGTTAAGGTTCAGTTAAGGTTAAGGTTAGGGTTAGGCTAAGGTTAAGGTTAGGTTAAGGTTAAGGTTAGGTTACGTTAAGGGTAAGGTTATGGTTAAGGTTAAGGTTAGATTAGGTTAACATTAAGGTTAAGGTTAGGTTAAGGTAAGGGTAAGGTTAAGGATAAGGTTGGGGTTAAGGTTAAAGCTAAGGTTAAGGTTAGGTTAGGTTAAGGGTAAGGTTAGGGTAAGGTTAAGGTTAGGTTAGGTTAAGGGTAAGGTTAGGTTAAGGTTAAGGGTAAGGATAGGGTAAGGTTAGGTTAAGGTTAAGGTTAAGGTTAGGTTAGGTTAAGGGTAAGGATAGGTTAAGGTTGAGCTTAAGGTTAGGCTTAGGTTAACCTAAGGTTAAGGTTAAGGTTATGTTAAGGTTAAGGTTAATGCTAGTTTTATGGTTAAAGGTTAGGTTAAGGTTAATGTTAAAGTTAGGTTAAGGTTAAGGAGGGTAAGGTTAGGTTAAGGGTAGGGCAAGGTTAAGGATAAGGTTAAGGTTAAGGTTGGGTTAATGTTAGGTTAAGGTTTAGGTTAAGGATAAGTTTAGGGTTAAGGTTAGTTTAGGTTAAGGGTAAGGTTAGGTTAAGGTTTAGGTTCAGGTTAAGGTTAAGGGTAGGGTAAGGTTAACCTTAAGGTTAAGGTTAATTTTAGCTTAAGGCTATGTTAAGGTTTAGGTTAAGGGTAAGGTTAGGGTTAGGTTAAGGTTAAGGTTAGGTTAGGTTAAGGTTAAGGTTATGGTTAAGGTTAAAGAGGTTAAGGTTAAGGTTAATATTAGGTCAATGTTAAGGTTAAGGTTAAGGTTAGGTTAACCTAAGGTTAAGCTTAAGGTTAGGGTTAAGGTTAAGGGAAGGTTAAGGCTAAGGTTAAGGTTAAGTTTAAGGTTAAAGTTAAGGTAAGGTTAAGGTTAGGGTTAAGGTTAGGTTAAGGTTAAGGGGAAGGTTAAGGTTAAGGTTAAGGGTAAGGTTAAGGGTAAGTTTTATTTTAGGAAGTTATGGTTAAGGTTAAGTTCAAGGTCAAGGTCACAGTTAAGGTTTAGGTTAAGGTTAAGGTTAACATTAAGGTTAAGGTTAAGGTTAATGTTAAGGTTAAGGTCAAGGATAAGGTTAAGGTTAAGGTTGAGGTTAGGTTAGGTTAAGGGTAAGGTTAATGTTAAGGGTAAGGTTAAGGTTAATGTTAATTTAAGGTTAAGGTTATGGTTAAGGTTAAGGTTAATGTGAGGGTTAAGGTTAAGGTTAAGGTTAAGTTAAGGTTAAGGTTAAGGTTAAGGTCAAGATTAAGGTTAAGGTTAAGGTTAAGGTTAGTGTTAAGGTTAGGTTTAGGTTAAGGTTAGTGTTAAGTTTAAGGGTAAGGTTAAGGTTAAGTTAAGGTTAGGTTAAGGTCAAAGTTAAGGTTAGGGTTAAAGTTAAGTTCAGGTTAAGGTTAAGGTTACGATTTTTACCTTAATGTTAAGGTTAGGTTAAGGTTACGGTATGGTTAAGGAGGGTAAGGTTAAGGTTAGGGTTAAGGTCAAGGTTAATGTTTAGGTTAAGGTTAAGGTTAGGTTAAGGTTAAAATTAGTGTTAAGGTTAAGGATAAGGTTACAGTTTGTATTAATGTTAGGTTTAGGATAAGGTTAAGGGTAAGGTTAAGGGTAAGGTTAAGGGTAAGGTTAGGTTAAGGTTAGGTTAAGGGTAAGGTTAACGTTAAAGAGGGTAAGGTTAGGTTAAGCTTAGGGTATGGTTAAGGTTAATGTTAAGGTTAAGGTTAAGGTTAAGGTTAAGGTTAGTGTTAAGGTTAGGTTTAGGTTAAGGTTAGTGTGAAGGTTAAGGTTAAGGTTAAGGTTAAGGTTAAGGGTAAGGTTAAGGTTATGTTAAGGTTAACGCTAAGGTTAGGGTTAATGTTAAGGTTAGTTTAAGGTTAATGTTAAGGTTAGGTTAAGGTTTAGGTAAGGTTAAGGAGGGTAAGGTTAAGCTTAAGCTTAAGGTTTAGGTTAATGTTTAGGTTAAGGTTAAGGTGAGGTTAAGGTTAAGGTTAAGGTTAAGTTTAACGTTAAGGTTAAGGTAAGTGTTAAGGTTAGGTTTAGGTTAAGGTTATGTTGACAGGAAAATTTGTCCGGCCAACAGTAGGGGATCTCCCCGGTAGAAAGTCCCAATTAGACCTTGAACCGTTTGGAGTAGGGATCCCGTCCGGGGTGTGGGTCCGGCTACCACTTAAGACGACTTCCCTTCGGTCTCAAAAGAACCTGTTTGAATCTGCGGACATACACTTATTCACATGATACAGAATACAAGATTGATGTATTAAACACGAATCAAACACTATGCGTAGCAAGATTATAGATAAAGCACGTACACCTCAAGAGATGTCATTAGCAACACATCTTTTTGGGGTAATGCTTATAAGGTAGTCTGATCACAAAAGAAATAGTTCTTAATGATAAGATACCTCTTTACTTCGTGAAAGATAAAACGAAATGCTAACAAAATAGTTCATTAACATTCATTAATAAAACAGATGACAAAATGAACATCATTGATACAACACAGATAGCCATGACGCATAAATGATGACATGAAGAGTGCAGCTTCATTAATCATAGGATGTTCAGAAACTGTACAAGGAATACACACAGTGTTCGCATAGAAAAACACATCATAACCATAGGGTGTTTTAACAAGAATCTATATTCATATGCTCAAGTGTATAATCTTTCAATACAATGCCATGTAGCTCTTGAGTTTCCCAAAAAAGAAAAGCCCATTTACAAGTTCCTGAGGAAATATTTATAGGGCAAAAGCTTGCCCTCCGGGGTTCCTGACTCTTCGCCCTTCCCGACTAACTTGCGACCCGGGGCAATGTGTGACCTCGTTGAATATGCGACCTGCGCCATTGGATTTCGCGACCCGGCGACCCTGCATGTTGCGACCGCGACCTTGCGTTGCTTGAGTGCGACCCGCGACTCTGCGACTCGCGACCCTCCTTGGATTTGCGAATTCCGCGACCTGTGCGATGTTGCGACTGCGACCTTTGGGCGTCAGGACCTCGCGACCCGCGACCATGGGACCTCGGATTTGCGACCGCGACTAAGGCGCCAGCGATTTCCTCGCTGACTGCGACCTAGCGACCTCCTTGGATTTTCGACCTCGCGACCTAGGCAGATTTGCGACCTGCGACCTTATTGGATTTGCGACCTGCGACCTCGTGACCTAGGAAGATTTGCGACCTGCGACCTCCGCAGATTTGCGACCTGCGACCTCAGCAGATTTGCGACCTGTGACCTTGGGCAGATCAGTGAGTTCCTTGGAGTTTCGCCAACATCTAATTGTTTTGAAAATGGTCTCCTTGTTTTCTGAAAAACCTTGGCCTTATGTGCAAACGAGAGGTTCTTTCCTCTAGGTTCCCCGACTTTTCCTCTTCCGATCACGTGACTTCCTTGCGACCAAGATTTTGGTGACCTCATGACCGAGCCGCTGTTGCACTCCGCGACCTAGTCGCCGGGTCGCCAGGTCGCGCCGTCGGGCCGCTGGGTCGCGCCGTCTAGCATTTACCAAGGGGTGGACTTCGCGACTGGAAAGACCTCCGCACCATGACCCGGGCAATGTGCTGACTCACGTCTCCCGGATTTACGACCCGTGACCTTATTGGATTTGCTTAATTCCGCGACTCCCGTTAGCAGGCCAACCTCGACTCCGACCTTGCGAGACTTCCTGATTTGCGACCTCGCGACCTAGGAAGATTTGCGACCAAGGACCATTGGATTTGCGACCGCGACCTTGGCGTATCGTTGCGACCCGCACCTGTGAAGAAGCGACTGCGACCGCCGCTGACCTTGCGACCCTCCTTGGATTTGCGACCATGACCTTGGGCGCTTGTGCGACTCCGCGACCGCGACCAAGGACCCCATTGGATTTTCGACCTCGCGACCCAGGCGCATTTGCGACCGCGACTCCAGCTGATTTGCGACCTCGCGACCTCGTCAGGCGTAGGGACCCAGGAAGATTTGCGACCGCGACCCTCCGGGCAGACGGTGACTCCGGGCGACCTCGTTGGTATTTGCGAATTGCGGATCTTGAGCGCATCAGAGTTCCTTGGAGTTTCGCCAGCATCTACTTGTTTTGAAAATGGTCTCCTTGTTTGCTGGGGAAAACCTTGGCTCTTATGTGCAAACAGAGAGGTTCTTCCCTCTAGGGTTCCTGACTTTTCCTCTTCCCGACGGTGGGACTTCCTTGCGACCCAGTATTTTTGTGACCTGCGACCTGAGCCGTTGTTGCGACCTGCGACCTAGTCGCTGGGTCGCTGGGTCGCGCCGTCGGGCATTTACCAAGGGGTGCGACTTCGCGACTTGCGACCCAGGGCAATGTGCGACCTTGCGACCTCCTGGGATTTGCGACCTGCGACCTCGACAGATGTTGCGACCTGCGACCTCGGCAGATGTTGCGACCTGCAACCTTGGGCAGTCGTGCGACCTCGCGACCTTGGTGAACTTGCGACCTGCGACTTAGGAAAATTTGAGACCTCGCGACCTTGACAGATGTGCGACCTTGCGATCTCCTTGTATTTGCGACCTTGCGACCTCGTTGAACTTGCGACCTCACGACCTCGTTGAATTTACGACCTGCGACCTTGGTAAACTTGCGACCTGCGACTTAGGCAAATTTTCGACCTGCGACCTGCGACCTCAGCAGATTGGTGACCTGCGACCTAAGCAGATTTGCGACCTGCGACCTCAGCAGATTTGCGACCTGCGACCTCAGCAGATTTGCGACTTTGCGACCTGCGACCTCTGCCGATTTGCGACCTACGACCTCAGCAGATTTGCGACCTGCGACCTCAACAGATTTGCGACCTGCGACCTCAGCAGATTTGCGACCTGCGACCTTGGGTAGATCAATGAGTTCCTTGGTGTTTCGCCAGCACTTGTTTGCTGGGGAAAACCCTGGCTCTTATGTGCAAATAGAGAGGTTCTTCCTGCAATAAAATAACCCAGGTTACATGTCTTCATGATTTGAATAATAATAATAATGGGGCAACATTAATTAATTGCACAAACAAAAACGATGACTTTAGACCCCTGTGTGGAATATTACAACATCATAATTACTCTTCAATAACGATGACCGTTGATGAAATACATGAAATTAACAATCTTAAGAGAAGTGTTCAAGCAACATGCTTAATGACCTATAGCAGGAGGGTTTTTACTCGTCAATACACAAAAGGTTTCCATTTAAATGTATGCATGGCAGCCTCGCTACACTTGGCGCGACTGCGACAAGAGTGTTCGGGCGCACGCTGGATGATCCTTCCCACATATGGTGTGATTGCAATGATGACATCAGATCATGATGGTGAGCCAACTCATGAGGGGTTGGGGATAGGTCGGCGGGATGCAGATGATTGCAGGTCGGGTGGAAGACTTTAACGCCTAAGCGAGCAGAGGGGGAACCCGAAATTTTAAATATACCCAAAATTTTGGGTGGTGTTGTAGCGGCTACAACAAATGGCGAACCACTGGTAGAATCCAACATCTCTGTCAATATCACCACAATAGTCTGAGTCCGGATAATGATGCAAGGGAATATTGAACCAGCTCCGTGGGTACCCTTTGTATTACTTTGGCCCTTTACGAGTATGTCTAATCCTTGTGCCTCACTAAGTCCCGCTAATCAGAAACACTTCAAAGAGAAAGCTCACAGACGCCGGTAGCTTGTTGATGATGTGACGAGCAAGGCAGTGGGCTTATTATTTTCAGGGTTTTTAAAGTAAGTTTCTGGTGTTGCTCCGCTGCCAGCAGGCCTGGACAGTACCCCGACGGAGTCACTTCAAGAAATCACAAACGTTGCTCCGCTGCCAGCGAGCCTGGTCAGTACCCCGGCGGAGTCGTTGCATTACCTCTCTGCGTAGGAAGCCTTTCTCGATCCTTTACCCTTATTTGTTTCATGTGCTTACAGCACTTATTTTCATGTGCTCATGGCACTTATTTTCATGTGCTCATGGCACTTATTTTTCATGGGCGGATGAGGGATCCCGACTTATTTTACGAGCAAGAGAGGTTGTTTCTTGTGTTACAGAAACTGAAAGATATCCTGATTTGGGTTTTCCCTCATGCCAAACCTTCACATCCCATTCACCACAATAGGCGCAGCGCGCAGAACAGCACATTAAAACGTCCAAGACTATGCTGGGCACAAGGCTTAGGCTTACGAGTATGGGCCATTTCAACTTATCAGGTCTCCCACAGAAAACCAGCTCGTATCTCCCCAGATAATAGGTTTAGACTCATAGGCATCTTGTTAATAATGCGACTTCGATGACTGGTCCTAAGAGAATGCTGCCTCTTGAGATAGCCACCGCAACCTCACACAAAACAATGGGGTTACTGCTTCAGCAATCAGGGCAAAACAAGACTGCAAGGCGATAGGGTTGCAATGAGGGCTTGTGCAGCGGCAGGCGACATGACAGAAAAAATGATGTGAGGGAGAGAGAGTACGACGCAATGTAATAAGCGAGGCTCAAGGTGCAATGCAACGCCGTGTGCGAGAACGATCAACCAGTTGTAAGTGCAACTACAAGCAGTGATTATTTATGCAACAACAAGCAACTGAAAAGGCATTGAAAGGAAAATACTTTTAACATGATGATGCCTAAAATATTAATCATAAACAAAAACAACAAACACACTTTTAAACTATGAAGTAAAAATTTTGCAAGTAAACCTAATTAACTCTGAAACTAAAAAAATTTATTGCAGGTCCTAGCTAGCCTACACCTAAATCCTAGTTTAACCAATGATGCGGTCGGGTTATGTAAAATCAGCTTTCCAGTGCAGCCACCGCATTAGTTCCTGTCCTGCAAGAACAACAATGATCAGGATCAGGGCTAGCATCCAAAAAATTGCAGCAACAACAAAACTTACTCGAGGAGCGGGTGCCACGGTAAGATGATTAGAGATACTTACCAAAGAACATGCCAGAACAGATTGTGCAAGCTGAATCCCATTCTTATCTTGGTAACCAACAATATGTTGTTGAAACCCAACATTATGGATAAATGAAAAAAAATCATTCATGCATGATCCTGGATTTGAGGGGTGATGGGTAAGCCAATTTATATTTGCAAGCACATTCACTGAATGGGGTCGGTTGAGTTGATCGACAATCTCATCCTGGTGTTGGGGACCATCATTTTTATGGAATGGAAACAATACGCAAGTGCTAGGCGAATTATAGATGCATGCACATCCAAGTGTAGAAATTCTAGTTTCGAAAAATCTAGTCTGGGGTTGCTCCTGGGTTTGGTTAAGGGTATGGGGATCTGAATCCACGTTTAAAGGAGCCTGAAATTCCTCACAGCTTTGAACAAACTCTGGACCTTCGAGCAAGGGGCTTTCCAACTTTGACTGCTCGGCGAGATTAACAGGCAAATGGGCATGATTGTGAATTGTGGTGATTTGAAAGATGTCAGTGGGCTTTGTATCAATTTGGTCGAATGTTTGCGCACTGACAGATTGATAATCGAAAATGTCGGATTCTCCAGATTTTCCGGGATGGGGTGAATTCGACGCGTTTATGCTGGAAGGGGCATGGTACTGGGGAATTTTCATTTCAGAAAAGTTCGGCGGACGCTGACGCATTTCGATTTTCTGGTGGGTACTTGAATCTCCCCGAAGCGGATCATCGAATTCAGGTGTCTTCATAGGGTCGGCCAAGAGATCCGAGTGATAGTCCTCTGTGGTACGATTGAACATGTTTTCAGATAAGCAAGGATCACTGTAATCATTGATTTGATCGAATTGGGTACATGAGATGTCAGGTTTCCCGAGAGTTACTGACTGGGATGGATCAATAGAGGGAACATCTTGAAGTTGTTCAGACGGGGAATCACTCCTATGGCTGTCTAAAGATCCCAAGTGAGAAAAATCAGATTTAAAAGATTCATCGATTTTGGACTGTGATTGAGAAACACCATCTGCGTGCTTATGATTGTCGCCAATACCAGTATAAGGAAATTTTGAAAGTCTCAAAGAAATTACTGGTGAGGCGGGATCAAGAAACAACCTAGGAAATAATGAACGAAAAGATTGAATTGCAGGGGCGTTAACCACACGAGGCTTTTCAACACGCACATAAGTGTCGTTCAGAGGACACAATGATTTGACAGGCCTTGTAAGGGAATAAACTTTATGCGGGGTAGGAGTCGATTCATAATACGTATGTAAACCAGATTCATAGTCTGAATGTGAACTTGATTCATTATCCGAATCTGAACCGGATTCGTAATCCGATTGTGAACTAGATTCGTCACCCGAATCTGAACCAGATGCATAATCCAAATATGAACCAGATTCATAATCCGAATCTGAACCAGATTTATAATCTGAATGTGAACCAGATTGAGGACTAAGTCCGGGGAGGCATCGAGTGGGCTCGGGGTAGGTTTCATGAACCGGGAGAGGTAATGAGCCACTGTGGTTTTCAAACTTTGATTCAACACGGTGTGTGAAAGATTCCAAGGTAATGGAATAGGCTCTATCCTCTTTCCAGTGTTGATCCTTGCTCAGGACTTTCAAGGTCACAACTCCACTCCCAGACAACTCAGGAAGAGGGGCGAGAATATCACAACTAGAAACACTCTCCTTGAAGGCCCGAATGAGGTCTGGACTCGGGGAGATGAACAAGGGAGCATTAGGGACCAAGTCTGAACAACCGGTAACTTGCAGGTGATCATAGGGAACACTGGGATCTAACTGAGATTGCTCATGGGAAGTGAGAATCGCATACTTGAACTGTTCACTTAAACATTTCTGATCAACATCCCTTTCAGGAAACTCAAAACAATAATGAATAAATCTGAGAGAGAACTCACCTAAAGATTCCTGAGGTTCCATTCTGATCTCATGTAACTTTATTACAACGTTGTGAGGGTTATACCTATGAAAAACTTGTTGTAATTTATGGGCGAGTTGGTCAAACGAATGGATGGAAGCTTCCGGCAATGTGCGGAACCATTGCTTAGCGCGACCTTCGAGGGTGAGGAAAAGAAGCAAACACATCAAACCCTCATCGTCAATTTCATATCACTCACCAAAAAAAATCTGAAAAGTGTTGGGTTATGGACACCCCATTTTCACCATCAAATTTCAACTGGGACAAGTGATACATAAGTTCATCGGAGATGTAGTATATAGGCTCATAAAACTCCGACAAACATCTCGGGAGAATGATTTGGGGATGAGCCATTACAGATATGAGATTAACTGCAGGCTCTAAGGGCTCATCTTGTCATCTGGCCCCCCCCTTTTCGTTAAACATCTGGTCGGAGGTTGGCCCTCCTTCTAGCGCCAATTCTGTTGACAGGAAAATTTGTCCGGCCAACAGTAGGGGATCTCCCCGGTAGAAAGTCCCAATTAGACCTTGAACCGTTTGGAGTAGGGATCCCGTCCGGGGTGTGGGTCCGGCTACCACTTAAGACGACTTCCCTCCGGTCTCAAAAGAACCTGTTTGAACCTGCGGACATACACTTATTCACATGATACAGAATACAAGATTGATGTATTAAACACGAATCAAACACTATGCGTAGCAAGATTATAGATAAAGCACGTACACCTCAAGAGATGTCATTAGCAACACATCTTTTGGGGGTAATGCTTATAAGGTAGTCTGATCACAAAGAAATAGTTCTTTATGATAAGATACCCCTTTACTTCCTAAAAGATAAAACGAAATGCTAACAAAGTAGTTCATTAACATTCATTAATAGAACAGATGATAAAATGAACATCATTGATACAACACAGATAGCCATGACGCATAAATGATGACATGAAGAGTGCAGCTTCATTAATCATAGGATGTTCTGAAACTGTACAAGGAATACACACAGTGTTCACATAGCAAAACACATCATAACCATAGGGTGTTTTAACAAGAATCTATATTCATATGCTCAAGTGTATAATCTTTCAATACAATGCCATGTAGCTCTTGAGTTTCCAAAAAAGCAAAGTCCTTTTACAAGTTCCCGGAGGAAATATTTATAGGGCAAAGCTTGCCCTCTGGGGTTCCTGACTTTTCAGCTTCCCGACGGTTGGGCTTTCTTGCGAACCTAGGGCAATGTGTGACCTCGCGACCTCGAATATGCGACCGCGACCTCATTGGATTTGCGACCCGCGACCTCGCGGATGTTGCGACCGTGACTCGAGCTGCGTGCGACCTCGCCGACTTGCGACTGCGACCTCCTTGGGATTTGCGACCCCGCGACCTAGCGCGGATGTTGCGACCGCGACCTTGCGGTCAGTGACCTCGCCACCGCGACCTTGCGACCTCCTCGGGATTTGCGACCTCGCGACCTCGCGCGGCACTGCGACGTCGCCGACCCGCGACCCGGCGACCTCCTGGATTTTCGACAGCGACCTCGCGCGTACTCCCGCGACCTGCGACCTTATTGATCTGCGACCGCGACCCTCGCCGACCCAGGAAGATTTGCGACCTCGCGACCTTCGCGTATTTCGCGACTCCACGCAATCTCAGCAGATTTTGCAGACTGCGACCCTGGGGCGGATCGGTGAGTTCCTTGGAGTTTCGCCAACATCTACGTTGTTTTGAAAATGGTCTCCTTGTTTGTCGGGGAAAACCTTGGCTCTTATGTGCAAACGAGAGAGGTTCTTTCCTCTAGGGTTCACGACTCTTTTCCTCTTCCCGACGGTGGGACTTCCTCGCGACAGCATTTTTTGTGACTGCGACCCGAGCTGTCGTCGCACTCACACCAGTCGGTCGGGTCGCTGAGGTCGCGCTCGCTCCGGCATTTACCAAGGGGTGCGACCGCGACCGGCGACCTCCGCAACCCGCGACCCGGGCAATGTGCGACCTTGCGACCTCCTCGGGATTTGCGACCCGCGACCTTATTGGATTTGCGACCGCGACTCGCAAGAAGCGTGCAACCTCGCGACCTCCGACCTTGCGACCTCCTTGGATTTGCGACCTCGCGACCTAGGAAGATTTGCGACCCGCGACCTCATTGGATTTGCGACCGCGACCTTGGCGCAATGTTGCGACCTGCGACCTTGGGCGGCCAGGCGACCTCCGCGACCTGCGAACTTGCGACCTCCTTGGATTTGCGACCTCGCGACCTTGGGCGACAGCGACCGCGACCGCGACCCGGCGACCTCCTTGATTTTCGACCTCGCGACCCTAGGCGATTTGCGACCTGCGACCTTATTGGATTTGCGACCGCGACCTCGCGACCAGGAATATTTGCGACCTGCAACCTCCGCGAGATTTGCGACTCCGCGACCCCGGGCAGTTGCACATCGTGACCTTGGCGCATCGGTGAGTTCCTTTGGAGTTTTTCGCCAACATCTACTTGTTTTGAAAAAATGGTCTCTTGTTTGCCGGGGGAAACCCTGGGCTCTTATGTGCAAACGAGAGAGGTTCTTCCCTCTAGGGTTCCCCGACTTTTCCTCTTCCCGACGACTTCCTTGCGACCCGCGTTTTTGTGACCGCGACCACGAGCCGATCTGTTGCGACCTCGCGACCTAGTCGCCGGGTCGCTAGGCCGCGCCACGGCATTTACCAAGGGAGTGCGACTTCGCGACCACAGCGACCTCCGCAACTTGCGACCCGCAATGTGCGACCCGCGACCTAGTCGCCGGGTCGCCAGGTCGCGCCATCGGGCTGTTACCACGAGGGTGCGCGACTTCGCGACCCCGGCGGCCTCGCAACTTGCGACCCGAGGCAATGTGTGACCTCGCGACCTCCGGGATTTGCGACTGCGACCTTATTGGATTTGCGACTCCGCGACCTCGGCTGGTGCAACCTCGCGACCTCCGACCTTGCGACCTCCTTGGATTTGCGACCTTGCGACCTAGAAGATTTGCGACCTCGCGACCTCATTGGATTTGCGACCGCGACCTTGGCGATAATGTTGCGACCGCGACCTGCGCTTGTGCGACTCTCGTGACCTCGCGACCTCTGCGACCTCTTTGGATTTGCGACGTGTGACCTCGCAGATTTTGCGACCGCGACCTCGGCTCGGATTTCGCGACCTGCGACCCCGGCAGACTTGTGACCCGCGACCCTCGCCCCGATTTGAGCACCGCGACCTCGCGCATGTTGCGACCTGCGACCTCGCCAGCGATGGCGACCGCGACCGCAGCGCATTTTGCGACCTGTGACCTCAACACAAATTTTGCGACCGCGACCTGCGGGTAGATCGAGTTCCTTGGAGTTTCGCCAACATCTACTTGTTTTGAAAATGGTCTCCTTGTTTGTTGGGGAAAACCTTGGCTCTTATGTGCAAACAAAGAGGTTCTTCCCGTAATAAAATAACCCAGGTTACATGTCTTCATGATTTGAATAATAATAATAATGGGGCAACATTAATTCAATTGCACAAACAAAATGATGACATTAGACCCCGTGTGGAATATTACAACATCATAATTATTCTTTGATAATGGTGCCCACAGCATAAATATGAGACTAGCAAATGTAACGAGGTATTCAAACCACATGCTTAATGACCTACAACGACATGGCCTTCAAAATTTTCCCATTTAAAAAGTATGCGTGGCAATCTCATTACACATGACGCGAGTCGCGATAAGAGTGTTCGGTCGTATGCCGATGATCTCCTCCACATATGGCGTGATTGCGACGACAACATCGAGTCATGGTGATGAGACAACTCATGAGGGATTAGAGATAGGTCGGTGGGATGTCGTTGGCCGCGGGTTAGGTGAAAGACTTTAACGCCTAGGCGAGCAGAGGGGGAACCCGAAATTTTAAATATACCCAAAATTTTGGGTGGTGTTGTAGCGGCTACAACAGGTTAATATTAATGTTAAGGTTAAGGTTAAGGGTAAGGTTATGCTAAGGTTAAGGCTAAGTTTAAGGTTAGTGTTAAGGTTAGGTTTAGGTTAAGTTTAGTGTTAAGGTTAAGGTTAAGGTTAGGGGTAAGGGTAAGGGTAAGTTTAAGTTAAGGTTAGGTTAAGGTCAAGGCTAAGGTTAGAGTTAAGGTTAAGGTTAGTTTAAGGTTAAATGTAAGGTTAGGACCTTAATGTTAAGGTTAGGTTAAGTTTTAGGTAAGGTTAAGGTTAAGGTTTAAGTTAATGTTTAGGTTAAGGTTAAGGTTACAGTTAAGGTTAAGGTTAAGGTTAAGGTAAGTTTTAAGGTTAGGTTTAGGTTAAGGTTAAGGTTAAGGCTAATGTTAAGTTTAAGGTTAAGGTTAAGGGTAAGGTTATGTTAAGGTTAAGGTTAGGCTAATGTTAAGGTTAAGGGTAAGGTTAAGGTTAAGGAGGGTGTTAAGATCCAAAGATGTCCTTTCCCTTCACCAAATTTCACTTCATTTCTTTTGTCCTTTATCAATTATAGGCTTAAATGATCAATAACATTGGTTAAAGACAATTTAGGAATTTATACAATGACTGAATTGCTATATTTTCATGGTTTTGTTGTTGTAGTAATTTTTGACTAGACTTAGCTACAGAATGCAACCATTCTATAGCTAGTCGCCTATTCCGCAGCTTTGTCTTCATGTTCTCACGAGGTTCCAGTGTCACCTCAAATAAAAATGCATATGGGTGAATTCAAAACTTTATCCACATCATTCCTTGCTCCCTACGAAGTCCGAGCGGAAATTCTCACAGGTGGTTATGCACGTGGGAAACCAAAACTAAGAGATAGACTTCTAATAGGACAAGGACTGTACGGATGTCTTTAATCACGGTACGAGACCTCCACGCAGTTCTAATTTGATTTTAGTTGGGAAAGACATTTATTAATATTTTATCTCAAGGGAAGTTATGTAATTTTCTTATAAGAATGACTCGGGAGACGGAGAATCGACTAGCTAGATTTATGTTTTGTTGCTAGATCTCGGAAAAGCGTAATACTCTATTTTTGAAATACTTTTCCTTTAATGAAAGAAGCACCACTTTATTGCAAGATCCGAGGCAACCTTGAGGAGACTTGTATGCTAATCCGAGTGGTAGAGGGCCCCCTACTACTCGAGAAGATTTGTGTACATTTTTTAGATAAGTAACTTTAGCCTTGTTACATTCCTAGTTTAAGCAATTTCGAACTTTGTGTTTTATATTCACTTGCATTGGATGCTACGGTGTAGTCTTGTTCTTACGAATTATTCCAAAAATATCACTAATATTGAATTAGATATAATCTGTAGTATTTTAGGAGTTAGTTGCATTTCTCCGAATTTTATGTTTTTGTGCTCAACTACATTAGTCGTTACAACTATTCTTATTCTTATGAACTCTTCCAAAATATCACTAACACTGGATGAGACATAGCTGTGGTGTTTTAGAGTTTTGTTGTGTTTTGTTGAAATTTATGTTTTTATGGTCATCTACATCACATGTTACAGACTGAGTCCTATTCTATGAATTATTCCAAAATACCACTAACTCGAATGAGATAGAGCTAAAATATTTCAGATGATTAGTTGCATTTTTAGTTTAGTTGTAATAATCCAGAGGTTAATAGCACCCTAGTTCGGTTTCGATTCATTGTGTTTCAAGTTAGTTAAATTGCACTCTAATTTAGTTATAGTCCCCGTATTTCAAGTTTGATTAGCTAGTTGAATTAGAATTCACAGCCTTCATTATTTACAAAGTAATCTTGTACTAATCTCTTCCAAAACACATCATCACATGGAAAAAGAATTAGTGATATCAATTCAAGGCCTTGAATTCTCTGCAACGTTTTATAATTTCACAACCGCCTCATTTCCAAAGCTATTCCAAAAGATTTCTAATTGTTGAAAGAGGTTTAACAGTGATATTTTAAGTTGTAGAATAGATTAATTTTGGTGTCATAGGTTAATTTAGAAGTAGAATTCTTCACTAGGTTGTAGTCTCGTCTTAGAAGAGCCTCATTGCATTAAACTTATCCTTTTCTCAAAATTTATTCCAACATATTCCTAATGAATGAATTGGACCGAGTTCATGTTATGAGTTATTGAATTCATGTTATGAGTTATTTAGTTCTTTCTATGAGTTATTTATCTTGTTAAGAGTTTTTGCATTTTTTTGGTCTCAAGTGCCACACATAGTTTAGAATAGTTTTTTCTCTCGTTTTAGTGTGTCCAAAAAATTTCTCTTTGCCAAAAATTAGTTCTCTCCCTCTTAGGATAAAAACAAAAAAAATCAAAAACATTGAAAAACACTAAACACAACGTAGTGAGAAACAAATACCTAGGCACATATAGTGCACTTCACTTCAACAGATTTACTAACCCCGGTTGACAATTTATGACCTCAATTTAGGAACACTAAGTTGAGAAGACATTTTGGTGCCGTATGCGTTTGGGAAAGTGTAACTAGGTAGCCTTGTTTCTTACCTCCCAAAAAAAATGATATGCGTAGAGAAAGAGACTCAAGGGGTATATTCATAAGAAGCAGAAGCTTGATTCCTAGAACACCACTTGTTTCACCAAGACCAAGAGCTAGCACACCTTCAAATCAAACCCACATTCCATCCTTTACTGATCCTAGACTTCCAGAGGACTTAAGATTAGATATTCCATTAGAAATACCTTCCACTTTACCCACTCGAACCTATTTTAGAAGAAGATTCAGAACCCCCCGCTAGGGACATAAACTTTTCAACTTCCCACGGAAGAATCAACTATGCAGTAGAAGAAGGGGGAGGAGGAGTTTTTTAATGGAGAACACACACTATTTGGAGGGGGTAGAGGTAGAGGTAGAGGAGAAATGAGGTAGATGTAAGAAGGAGAAGGAGGCGTAGAGAAGAGGTAGAAGAGAAATGGGAAGCTCTTTTCGCTTTCCTATAGTAGATGAAGAAACTAATGCAACTATGAAAAACATTTCACCCTCTCTGTCCTTCCAAATTTTTATGGACTTAAACCGAAGATCCCGAAACCTTCCTATTTGAATTTGAAGTCCTATGTAGAACCTATGACTACTTACAAGATGCTCAAAAAACTTAAACTATTCCCTTCAACATTGAAAGGAGCAAGCATTAAAATGGTTTATGAGTTTGATCAATAGTTCTATTAGGACATGGGAAGACATGAAACAAGCATTTTTAGAGATGTATTTGGATTACTGTATGCCATTCAACCATAAGGAGGAAGTGTTTAAAATGTTACAAAAAGAAGATGAAAATTTGGAAGATTTATTGGAGAGATTTCACTACAACATAAAAAGAGAAAAATGGAAAACTTAAACCAAGACACTTTGAAAGCTCTCTTATTGAAGAAAAATTATGGATGAATGGTTGGATATCCTTAACATGATGGAAAAAAGGGGATATATCTCAACTCACACTACCTGAAATAACTGAATTATGTATCAGCTCTTTCAAGAGGAAAATCTAAAACGCGTAAAAGGACCGATCGACCCCTCGCTCTTGCAAGGGCAAGTAAGTCCGTCAGGGACAAGTAAGTAGGGCGAAATAGGACATATGCTTGATGAATTCAAATCTGAAATTTTAGGGAGTCTTAGTGAACAAATAGACACCCTTAAACTACAAAACAAGCAAAAAGTTGAATTCGATGCCTTAGCAATCTTTTGTCCCAAATGTAGAAAGAAACATGCCTTGAGAGAGTTCCCTTTGGATGCAAAAAGTTGTGGAGACTTGTGTAATTTTTTTTAGAAAAACATGAGACCAAGAGTTGTCCTTCACTTCCTAGTCTTAAAGCTATCTTTCAAGAAGAAACTCCTACAAGTTCCACATAGTCTCTCAATTTTGTCTCCGGGAGGCCTTGGCAAGGACCTCAAACACAAGGATTTCATGATCAGTTGTATAATAAAATACCACTAAATTGGAATGCTTGGCAGCAACCTTGGCCCAAATTTCAAAATCAATCACAAACTTGGGCGCAAGGAGCACAAAATCCCTATGGAAGATACTCTCAAGTATTACCAATATCCACCATCCTATCCACCATATCCACATTTCCCTCCTCAACAAATTTTTAACAAAATTCTCAACAAAATCTTCAAAATCCACAACATCAAAATCAACCACTTCCATTACCATTTCCTCGAGAAAAAAATCAATGCCCACCCAACCCATACCAAACCCCAATAATAAAAATCCTTAGAACACATATATGATAGAAGGCCAACAAGTTTCCAACTTATTTGATTACTCGCTTTAGACCTTAGTGATGTTCAACTTAGGTCTAGAAGAATACTTGAAAAGAGAAACCTTCAAGTAATCATACAAGATAAAAATAACTTTGAGGAAGTTTCTCTCATCGGTGAATAGAAGTCTTGAAGAGAACACATCTTTCCAAGACCCAAACATTGAAAAAATAAAAACAAAAAGAGCCAATAATTTCAACTCCTATATTAGAGCAAACCATCAACATCCACTTCTACACCTCCCTTTCCCAGTAAAGATTACAAATTGATAGGGGTGTAGAAAAATAGATTATGGTGCCTAATTATGATTTCCTAGATGAGTCGAGAAATGTTTGTATTAAGATCCCATTATTGCAAGCTATCAAGGAAATTACAATCTTAGCAAAGACAAATAAAGGAGTTGAGCACAAAGAAAACAGAAAAAGAATAAGAGAGATAAAGAAAATTCAACCGGCTCCAAAATAGAAGATATCATGATGGGTAATATTGCTATTCTAAAGTATCTAGACCCGGGAAATCCAGTTGTTAAAAACTCACATCAATGGAATTGAGATCCAAAACACACTTATTTATTTAGGAGCAACAATCAATATCATGAGTAGACGAATCATGGATAAACCGAAACTTCCTAATCTTCTTTCTACACCTACATTATTACAATTAGCAAATAGATCCGTAATCAAACCCGGTGGGGTAATAGAAGACATTCCAGGTGTCCCTAGATTCTTGGGAGTATCCTGTGGATTTTATGATCCTAACTCCTAAGAATAATCTAGGAGGACATCCTATTATATTAGGAATACCTTGGTTAGATACATCTGATGCTTTCATTAGTTGTAGATTCAATGATATGTACATCTCTCGATGGTAGTTCAACCAAGAAATTTACCTTGTATCCTCCAGCAAGAACAATTACGAGAATTAGATGATACTCAATGGATAGAGGATGAAGAAGACTTACAACCTCTCTTCACAATTTTAGAAATTAGTGAAGATATCCAGATTCTAAATACCTTAGAAAACTTTGAATCCTCTTCGAATACAAACATGAACAATTTCAAGAAGAATCCAACATTGAGTTTTTATCCTCAAGGCGAGATGTCTCTCTATTCCATGGATAAATTTGGCAGCTCTATACTTGAGATATTTCCCGATGCAAAACTTTAAACATAATCAAGAACCTAGAGAAATCTCAACAAGAAGAGATAGTCAAGATCTTACAAAGACATTCTTCTCGCATATGCATGGGAGTACACTAATATGAAAGGGGATAAGCCCCAAGACTTGCACTCATCACATCTACATAGAGGAAAATTGTAAACCAATCAAAAAAACCTTAGAGACTCGATGAATCCAAATCTTAGGGAGATTGTTAAGGAAGAATTGTAGAAATTGTTAAATGTCAATTTTATCTATCCCATTTCGGATAGTCGATGGGTTTCTCCTTTGGTAATTGTGCCAAAGAAAAAATGGTAAATGGAGGGTATGTATTTACTACCGAGAATTAAACAAAGCTACTCTTAAAGATCATTTTCCCTACCCGTCATAGATCAGGTATTAGATACATTAGCTGGAAAAAAAGTAATTCTCATCTTTAGATGGGTTTTAGTGGTTATAATCAAATCCAAGTAGCACTTGAAGATCAAGACAAAACCACATTTACCTCGTCCTTGGGGTACCTATGCTTACCGAGTTTTCCATTTGGACTATGTAATGCACCTGCAACATTTCAAAGGGCAGTACTAGGAATTTTTTCAGATCTAATACATGATTGTGTAGAGGTATATATGGATGATTTCATAGTTTATGGAAACACATTTGAATTAACCTTAAAAAACTTGGAAAAAGTTTTAAAGAGATGTAAAGAAGAAAATCTTTCACTGATTCATGAGAAGTGTTTTATGATGTTTACTGAAGGAATTTTTTTGGGACATCACATTTGAGGGGATGGGATTAGAGTTGATGAGTCAAAATTTTAATTCATCTCTAACTTATCTATTTCAAGTTGTCAAAAAGATGTTAGGAGTTTTCTCAGATTTGCAGGATATTATCGAAGGTTTATAGAAAACTTCACCAAGATAGCATCTCCACTTTTCAAATTGCTTACCAAGGACAGTGAATTCAAGTGGAATCCTTATTGCCAATTAGCCTATGAGACCCTGAAAACAAAAATTTTTGAAGCACCTATTTTAAGGGGACCTAATTGGAAGTTTCCTTTTCATATTTCAACAGATGCCTCAGATACAACTCTAGGAGCAGTATTGGGACAAAAATACCTGATTCCTTATGCCATCTATTATACAAGTAAAAATTTGAATCCTTTAGAGTTAGATTATACTGTAACTGAAAAAGATTTTTTAGTTGTTGTTCATGCCATAAACAAATTCAGACACTATATAATAGGCTATGAAACTTTTGTTCACACAGATCACTCTGCAATTAGATATCTAATGAACAAATCAATTAATAATGGCAGATTCATAAGATGGTTATTTATTTTACAAGAATTCAACATTACCATTCTAGATAGGCCTGGAAAACAAAACACAGTAGCCGATTTCCTATCTAGACTCCAAAACATTAAAGATAACACTCTAGTTGAAGATCAATTCCCTGATGAATATCTTTTTGCAATTTCTACTCGACTCTTGGTTTGCTGACATTGCTAATTATTTAGTTTCGTGGAAATTTCCTTAAATAATGAATGCAAGAAACAAAAAGAAATATCATTTAGGACAAGGCAAAATATTCATGGGTTGCTAATGAGTTATACAAAATAGGTCCAGATTTTATCATTAGGAGATGTGTTCTGGGAAGATGAGATGCATGAGATCCTCAAGGCATGTCATGATAAACCTTGTGGCGGACACTTTGCTTTGATAAGAGGACAACTTATAAGATCCTTCATTTAGGATACTATTGGCCATCCCTTTAAAGATGCTAAAGAGTATGTCAAAAGGTGTGACAATTGTCAAAGGGTAGGGAAACCTTCTCCTTCGTGTGAGATGCCATTGCAGCCTTAGGTACATATTGAACCTTTTGAAAAATGGGCTTTAGATTTTGTAGGACCTATTAGTCCTCCATCAAGGAAAAAAGAAATATATATTAGTTTGCACTCGATTATGTTACCAAATGGGTAGAGGCCAAGCCATTACTACGCTACTAAAGCATCTCGTAGTTAATTTTCTTTTTGAGGATATTTTTAACTCGTATTGGTGTCCCAAGGGAAATTGTTACAGATCAAGGAGCTCAATTTACATCAAGGCTAGTGGAAAAAATGATGGAGAGATACAAAATCGACACACGTAAAATCTACTCCCTATCATCCACAAGCAAATGGCCAAGTGGAATCTACCAATAAAGTCATTGAAGGGATCCTAACAAAGATTGTTCATTTACATAGAAGAGATTGGGCGAGACGGGCTTCTGAAGCTTTGTGGGCCTATAGAACTACATGGAGAAGCACAACGGGCCATACTCATGAAATTGTTTATGGAAAAACAAGTTTTTTTTCCCCTATAGAGTTTCAGATTCAAACTTTTAAAATGGCAAAGTTCAACTAGGACTTGATCTAACAGAGGCACAAAAGCATAGATTTTAGCAAATTAATGAATTGGATGAGATCAAACAAGATGTAGTTTAGAAAACAAATATAGTCTAACAACAAAGGACTAGATGGCATGATAAGTACATCAAGGAAAAGAAGTTCAAAGAAGGTGACTGGGCTCTCTTGTTTGATTCAAAGTTCAAGGATTTACAAGGTAAATTCCAAAACACATTGGCTTGGGCCATATGAAATTATAAGAATTTTTGACAATGGAGCAATAAAATTCAGGACAATAGATGAAGAGAAGGTCACTTTTCTTGTAAATGGTCATAGATTGAAGTCAGTATCATAAGCCACTTTCAAGAGAAGAATTTGTCAAGAGATTTTAGGAAAACGATGATGTGAAGTTAATGAAGAAGAATTTTTTCTTCTTCATCAACTTAGTTGAATTTTTCTGAATTCAAAAGCATAAAATAAATAAATAAATAAATAAAAATTAATTAATTAATTAATTAATTAAAATAAATAAATAAATAAAAAATAAAGCATAAACATGAAAATTAATCATTGATTAGCATGTTTATACGAGAAAAGATAAAGTGAAAATCGAATCTTTCTAGCACTTTAGCTTTTCAAATTTGTTTTTTCTTCAGTAAAGTCATTACAAAATCATAAGTTTCACTCCATCATGTCTCACTTCATTCATATTTCATTCATTCCATCCATCCATACTTCATTCACTCCATTCCATGGTCCATTTCATTTCCATCTCGATTTCTAAATTTGATCTCTTTCTACATATTGAGTGTTACAAATCATAAATTGCGAAACCACTTTTTATGTTTCATTCCACTTCAAAATTTTGATTCATTTCATTCCATTACATTTCACATCACTCCCTGATCCATTTCACTATATTTCATGATCCATTTCATACAACACTCCATTCCATGTTTCAAAGTTCCTACAGTACATTCCACGACTAGTCGACATTCTCGTGACCACTAGACATTCTGCAGACCGTACATCCCCGAAGACAATTATCCAAATAGAAAATCAACCCCGCACACCTATGTCAACAAGAAAAAAATCAAAGGAATTATGAAGACTGAAGAATAAATGATTTTCAAAGGAGGAAAAAGCATATCAAAATCACAAAAGTTAAAGGAAAGGCAAAGGTAAAGTTGTAAAATTATTATGATGACGTGAATATGAAAGTTATAGTATAGTTAGGTCATGTATGATTCAAAAAGTTGTTTTAATTATTTGTGTTGATCATGCCTATTAAACCTATCATAAAAAACTTTGGACAAAATCCCTTCCACTCCGCCATTTCAAATCATCATTTAAAACTTAACGAGTTAAGTATAAAGTGACCTAATCAGCACGTCACCGGGCCGAAGTATTTAGTGATGATTTTGAATTGTCTCACGAAATGTTTCGCATTCTTTTCTCCCATGATGGTTATCAAACTCATTAATTCGTGTAAATCACCCTCACCACATTTCACTCATTCTATAACCTCTTCATATCACCCTTCCGTAGATAATTCCTACCCTGCATGAACAGAGAACAATATCTTTGGGGAAAAAACAACTCTTTAACAACCATTTTCATAGTGGATAGAAGAGCGATAGAATTGAAGGTTGAAAAGAGAAGATATGGGTCTCATAGTAAGATCCGAACCAGCTTAGAACCAAGTACTTGGAGGGTTATCCACAAATTAGAGAAATGCTACGAGCAGCCCGAGTGGTTACAATTTTTTGGAAAAATTTAATGGTTTTCATAAAGAGGTAACTAAAACATTTGCACGGTCTTTTAATGGAGCAAAGGTCGAAATAGGAGATATTAAATTCACTATTACGAAAGCTTTCATTGCAGTGCAACGAAATTACCCAAGCAAGGAGAACGAGGGTTCAAAAATAGAGAATTTCATAATGAGGCATGGAGGCAAATGCTTAAAACACC
The DNA here is from genome assembly GCA_034641835.2 of Pinus albicaulis. Taxonomy (NCBI): domain Eukaryota; kingdom Viridiplantae; phylum Streptophyta; class Pinopsida; order Pinales; family Pinaceae; genus Pinus; species Pinus albicaulis. The sequence goes on along the minus strand of CM076575.1, from coordinate 1,218,315,928 downwards.
AGGTATGGATGTTTCCATTTTTTAAGAAGGGTATTCCTAGCTCGAAAGATCGAAGAATAAATGGCGGAATATGTTGCTCATTTTGCGAAATTTATAACTTGTGAGGGAAGGTTTGGTACCCTATATGTCTATCATATTCGGTTAATGATGCATTTCTTTGATGAAGAAATCAATTTACCCTTTTTTCTACTTCATAGTCTGAAGAGAATGGCCTCTAATGTACAAAAGAGGGTTCAATTCCTGGAAACTAATTTGTACCACCACAGCCTGGTTAAAATCCTAATTGAACATCATTTGAGAAAAGTGGAAGAAAATTGGGATGCATTTCTAGTGAGGAATCACTTTGAAGAACCCAAGGAACTTCCATCTGAAGGCAAGCCTACAAGAAGAAGCGGGAGAAGGAAAATTTCCGAAGTTGTTGAAACTAAAACTAGTAAGTCTATACAAGAGGATAGTGAAGAAATAATTTCTGAGAAAATGACTGAAATTAGGAAACAGCTTAAAAAGGAGAAGACGATAAGAAGGTATGCCAAGGAGAGAGGTGAAGGACCATCTCAACCAAGACGAAGCCACAGACTTAGGGGTATATTGAAGAAAACAGGGATTAAACAAATGGGAGTCATAAACATTGAGGATGAAGAGACACCAACTACTAGGTCACCTGAGTACCAATATGAAGAGGATACTGATGGAGAAACTCCGGAGATAGACCCATCTCAACAACAAATTTATAATTATATTGAGACATTAGATAAGAGAGCCTTAGAAAGTAGAGATAGAACTCCTAGCTCACCAAAATCTGCAATTGATGTACTAAGAAGGGACAAATATGAGTTATAAGTACTCAATAGGCATATCAAGAATGAGAATGACATTTTAAGGGAGCAGGTTAAGCTGAAAGGTGATATGAATACAACCTCTCTCTGCAAATGGAAAAATTGTACAAGTCTAGTGAGAAATTGAAGAAGAAAAACAAAAATTTGAGCAGGGAACTTATAAATTTGAGATTCAAGTTGGTCATAAGGAAGCCTAGGAGGCCATTTAATATTAGGCAAAGTAGAAGAAGGAGCCTAGATTTCCTATCATAAGTCTCAGAATATATAAGTTGATTGCATGAGGACATGCAAAAACTTTGCAGTGGGGGTATTTTGAGCTCCAAAGATGTCCTTTCCCTTCACCAAATTTCACTTCATTTCTTTTGTCCTTTATCAATTATAGGCTTAAATGATCAATAAGATTGGTTAAAGACACTTTAGTAATTTATACAATGACTGAATTGTTATATTTTCATGGTTTTGTTGTTGTAGTAATTTTTTACTAGACTTAGCTACAGAATGCAGCCATTCTGTAGCCAATTGCCTATTCCGCAGCCGTCTTCATGTTATCACAGGTTCCAGGTGTCACCTCAAATAAAAATGCATATGGATGAATTCCAGACTTCATCCACATCATTCCTTGCTCCCTACAAAGTCTGAGCAGAATTCTACAGGTGGTTATGCACGTGGGAAACCAAAACTAAGAGATAGACTTCTAATAGGACAAGGACTATACAGATGTCTTTAATCACAGTACGAGACCTCCACCAGAGTTCTAATTTGATTTTAGTTGGGAAAGACATTTATTCCTATTTTATCTCAAGGGATGTTATGTAATTTTCTTATGAAAATGACGCAGGAGACCGAGAAACAACTAGCTAGATTTATGTTTTGTTGCTAGATCTCAGAAAACCGTAATACTCTGTTTTTGAAATACTTTTCCTTTAATGAAAGAAGCACCACTTTATTGCAAGATCTGAGGTAACCTTGAGGAGACTTGTATTCTAATCTGGTGGTAGAGGGCCCCTACTGCCCAAGAAGCTTTGTTTACATTGTTTAGATAAGTAACTTTAGCCTTGTTGCATTCCTAGTTTAAGCAATTTTCTGAACTTTGTGTTTTATATTCACTTGCATTGGATGCTACAGTGTAGTCTTGCTCTTACGAATTATTCCAAAATATCACTAATATTGAATGAGATATAACTGTATTATTTTAGGAGTTAGTTTCATTTCTCTTAACTTTATGTTTTTGTGCTCAACTACATTAGTTGTTACAGCTAGTCTTGTTCTTATGAACTCTTCCAAAATATCACTGACACTGGATGAGACATAGCTGTGGTGTTTTAGAGATTTGTTGTGTTTTGTTGAGCTTTATGTTTTTATGCTCATCTAAATCACATGTTACAACCAGTATTGTTCTATGAATTATTCCAAAATACCACTAACTATGAATGAGACAGATCTGAAATATTTTAGTGATTAGTTGCATTTTTAGTTTAGTTGTAATACTCCAGAGGTTAATAGCACCCTAGTTCAATTTTTTATTCACTGTGTTTCAAGTTAGTTTAATTGCACTCTAGTTTAGTTATAGTCCCTATGTTTCAAGTTTGATTAGCTAGTTGAATTAGACTTCACGGCCTTCATTATTTACAAATTACTCTTGTACTAATCTCTTCCAAACACATCATCACATGGACAAGAATTAGTGATATCAATTCAAGGCCTTGAATGCTCTGCAAATTTTTATAATTTCACAAACTGCCTCATTTCCAAAGCTATTCCAAAAGATTTCTAATTCTTGAAAGAGGTTTAACAGTGATATTTTAAGTTTTATAATAGATTAATTTCGGTGTCATAGGTTAATTTAGAAGTAGAATTCTTCACTAGGTTGCAGACTGTCTTAGAAGAGCCTCATTGCATTAAACTTATCCTTTTCTCAAAAGTTATTCCAACATATTCCTAATGAATGAATTGGACTGAGTTCATGTTATGAGTTATTGAATTCATGTTATGAGTTATTTAGTTCTTGCTATGAGTTATTTTTCTTGTTAAGAGTTTTTTCATTTTCTGTTCTCAAGTGCCACACATAGTTTAGAATAGGTTTTGCTCTGTTTTAGTGTGTCCAACAAACTTCTCTTTGCCAAAACTTAGTTCTTTCCCTCTTAGGATAAAAACACAAAAATCAAAAACATTTAAAAACACTAAACACAACGTAATGAGAAACAAATATTTAGGCACATATAGTGCACTTCACTTCAACAGTTTACTAACCCTGGTTGACAATTTATGACCTCAATTTAGGAACACTAAGTTGAGCAGATAGAGGGTAAGGTTATGTTAAGGTTAAGGTTAAGGTTAAGGTTAAGGTTACAGTTAAGTTAGGGTAAGGTTAAGGTTAAGGTTAAGGTTAAGGTTAGGAACTTAAGGTTAAGGTTAGATTAGGTTATATTTAAGGTTAAGGTTAGGTTATGGTTAGGGTTAAGGTTAGGTTAGGTTAATGGTAAGGTTAGGGTTAATGTTAAGGAGGTTAAGGTTAAGGTTAAGGTTATGGTTATGGTTAATGTTAGTGTTAGGTTAGGTTAAGGTTAAGGTTAGGTCCTTAAGCTTAGGTTAAGGTTAATGTTACGGTTAAGGTTAAGGTTAAGGTTATGGTTAGGTTAGGTTAAGGTTAAGGTTAAGGTTAGGTTAAGGTTAGGTTAGGGTTAAGGTTAAGGTTCGGTTAGGTTAGGGTTAGGGTTAAGGTTAAGGTTAAGGTTAAGGTTAGTTTTAGGGTTAAGATTAGTGTTAGGTTAAGGTTAAGGGTAGTGTTAGGTTAGGATAAGGTTAGGTCCTTAAGGTTAGTGTTAGGTTAGGTTAAGGTTAGGTTAGGTTTAGATTAAGGTTAGGTTAAGATTAGGTTAGGTTTAGGTTAAGGTTAGTGTTACCTTTAATGTTAAGATTAAGGTTAAGGTTAAGGTTAGGTTAAGGTAAGGTCAATGTTAAGGGTAAAGTAAAGGTTAAGGTTAAAGTTAATGTTAAGGTTAAGATTAGGTTAGGTCAAGGGTAAGGTTAAGTGTAATGTTAAGGGTAAAGTTAGGTTAGGTTAAGGTAAAGGTTAAGTTTAGGGTAAAGGTTAAGGTTAGGGTTACGGGAAAGGTTAGGTTATGGTTAATGTTATGGTTAAGGTTAAGGTTAAGGTTAAGGGGTAAGTTAAGGTTAAGGTTAAGGTTAATGTTAGTGTTAAGGTTAGGTTAAGGTTAAAGTTAAGGTTACGGTTAAGGTTAGGTTAAGGTTAAGGTTATGGTTAAGGTTAAGGAGATTAAGGTTAAGGTTAAGGTTAAGGTTAAAGTGATCCAGGTGGATATTGGTGGTCACCCACATATTCCACTTGGGGCCGCACCATTGTCTCTTTCAATTTTTCAGTTTCAGCACAACTTACTATTTTTAACAGTTTTTTGGGTCTTGAACTTCTAGAGCTGTTTTGAGGCCCTAAACGATGATTTTTTGGAAAACAGAGAGCAACATGGTTCCATAGACTGATGTTGCTTGTTCAAAATTTGTATTCCTCGGATAGATATTTCTAACGAGGTATGATACGCGTCAAATAGAGATTGTATGCCAAAGTTACGCCCCTAGGAAGTTGAAACACCAATTTACCCAAATGGGGCCTATAGTTTTGGCGCTTCATCTCCTAGGGTTAGGGTTTTGGTTGTTTAGGATTTCCCATTGTTTCTAAATAATAAATAGGCCCTCGAGCCTCATTTTAATGCAGTTTAGAGGCCTATAGCCACATTTCTTCTTAGAGATAGCTACCAGCACCCTAACTAGTTTTATTTCCATTTTGTCTGTAAGAAAATTTCAGTTCTTTGATATTAATGAAATGAAGTGTTATTTCTACTGCATCTTTGTATTTATGGTTATATGTTTATTCTGTTGCATTCCTACATAAATCCGGATCAGTGGTATCAAAGCAGTCTACTTTTTCTCGATCTTTCTTTGCATGTCCCCAACGAGGTCAGGGTATAAGGAGTTAGGGCTCGATCTGGTGGAACCTTTGCAAGTTCAACCTCGCAAACCCCGACGGATGCCCATGGGGGATGAAAAGAAAGAAGAGGGAGTAGGATATCTTATCAAAATATTGCTCGAGGAGGCCCTTGAAAAAAAAAGGAACGCGATGATGGTTAACCTTTCCCAGATCCTTCAACAGCTGCCCACCGGCGGCGCATCTGCATCCAACAGCCACTTTGGAGGTGCGACTCCTTTTAAGGTACAAGTAAATTTTGACATTCCCATATTTGAGGGTCAAATAGATGCAGATTCCATAGATAGATGGTTGAATATATTAGAAGGATATTTCTCGGTTCATGACTTTTCCGACAGGGAGAAGATTTTTTTTTCACTCCTCAAAGCTACCCCCCATGTCAAGGACTAGTGGGAAACCCACTGTGAGAAAAATGATGAGTCATAAGCCTCTCTGTTCTCGATTATACCCACTTTGAATTCTTTCTGAGATGCCATCAAGAAACAATACTATCCTATGGGGAGCTATGAGGACAATTACATACAATGGACCATGTTGCGACAATAAAGGGATCAAGATGTGCATGACCTAACAAATCTGTTCCATAACCTGTGCACCAATTTGGGTATCAAATATTTAGAGAAACATCTAATGCTAAAGTATCACAGTTTTCTGCATAGATACATTCAAGAGGAAATGGAGTTCCTCGACATCTCCTCGCTTGGTATGGCATACCGGTATGCTGCCAAGATTGAGCAGAAATTCAAGCAGAAGAAGTGAGACTTTGGATCTGCGAATAAAAATCAAGGGAATGGTGCTCCCAAACTATAGAACAAAGGACAAAGTCAAGGCATGGTGACTCAAGACAACCTGTCGAAGCTACAAGCAAAGAACAACACCACAAAGCCAAAGAAGGACACGGGAAAGTTGTGTGAGTTCCATAAGATCTCCACTCACAACACAAGTGAGTGTCGGGCCAAGTAGTCGTTGGTGGCCGAGATGAGGGCTTCTGAGTTAGATGCATACTCTGACTCTGAATCAGAACCTGACAAGGGGAATGACAAAGGGAAACAAATTATTGGTGCAGAGCCCAATTCCACTGTTGCCACTACAAAGATCTAGAAGGAGGAACCAGAAGATCCAGAGGAGGAGGAACATATCTTCCACTCTTAGATGTGGGTAAAGGGATCCCCAGTACGGTTCATTGTTGACAATGGGAGCCAAAAGAACCTCATTTCAGTAGAAACTGTGAAGTGGTTGGGCTTGTCGACCATAGCTCACCCACATCCATACACCATTGGGTGGCTTCATCAAGGATGAGATCTCCGCATCAGCTAGCAGTGCCACCTTCCCTATAGCATCAAGCCCTTCATGGATGAGGTATTATGTGATGTTTCTCCTATTGAAGTTTCTGATGTATCATTAGGACAACCATACTTGTGGAAGCATCATGCTGTGTATGAGCCTCGGCCTCACGTTGTTATTTTTACTTTGGGAAATAAGTTGTACAGGATACCAGAGGTACCACCTCCTACTACTATCTCTTTGGTTACTACAAAATAATGCAGTAAGCTCATTTCCAAAACCAAGAAATTCATTTTCCTGATGATCTGCTCCCAGGGCAAGGAGAAGATTGTGGCCACAACCTCCAAACAGGGCTCCTCTTCACAACAACGACAAATGGATAAGGTTGTGGAGGAATACGGGGACATCTTCACCTCACCCATAGTGGTTCCTCTACACTGTCAAGTCAAGCATTTGATTGATCTGACCCCAAGTGTGCCGCTACCCAATGGATAGATCTATTGGTGCACTGTTCTGGAGAACGATGAAATCAAGATGAAGATTCAGGAGCTGCTGCATAAAGGTCACATCCGACCAACTTTATCACCCTGTGGGAGCCTGATCATGTTGGTACAGAAGAAGGATGGGATGTGGAGACTCTGTATTGACTATCGGGCGTTGAACAAGATCACTGTCCAGAGTAGGTACCCAATCCCACAGATTGATGACCTTCTGGACCAACTCAAAGGTGAAAAATATTTCAACAAGATCAACTTGAATTATAGGTATCACCAAGTACCAATTGAACCCTCCAATGTGTGGAAGACTGCATTCAAAGCCAAGGAAGGCCTTTTTGAATGGCTGGTCATGCCTTTCGGGTTGACGAATGCTCCCGCAACCTTCATGAGGATGATGGATGACATCTTGTGGCCATTTTCCAACTCATTTGTAGTGGTTTACTTGGATGACATTTTGATATTCAGTCAGACTTGAGAAGAGCACCTTCACCACATCCGACAAGTCCTCCAAACACTGCGGCAACACAATTCCTGTGCCAATTTGGAGAAGTGCACTTTTGGCATGACCCAGGTTCAATATCTAGGATAAATTATTAATGAAAGGGGGGTGCATGTGGATCCAACCAAGATCCAAGTCATTCGGGATTGGCCAACCCCAACCACTATAATAGAGCTTCACAACTTTCTAGGTCTTGCTAATTTCTACCGCAGGTTCGTGTTGGGATAATCTCATATCACTTGGCCCTTGAGTCAAGTCACCAAGGGAGGAGCGAGAGCAAAATTATTTTGGTTGGAACCTAAATAGAAGGCTTTCATAGAATTAAAAAATCATCTCTATTCTACCCCAGTGCTCACATTACCAGACTTGCAACAACCATTTGACATCAAGACAGATGCCTCTGACTATGCTATTGGGGTAGTTCTTACTCAACAGGGACATCCAGTGGCATATCACAGTGAGACATTGTCTGACACAGTTTGCAAGTATTCCACTTATGACAAAGAAATGTATTCCATTGTGAAAGCTTGTTGACAATGGAAGCATTACATTTTGGGGAAGGAAACAATCATCCACATAGACCACAATCCCCTGCAGTTCATACTGACACAAGGGAAGTTGTAGAATGATCGCCATCAGAAGTGGTCCACATATCTGCAACAATTTCATTTGAACATCAAGTACAAGAAGGGTAGCACCAATAATGTTGCAGACTACCTCATCCGACCACCGATCGTGGTGCTCGCCACCGTTCTCAACTCTTGTGGGCACGAGACTTCTGATTGGCTGCTTCTCTACAAGAGCAACCCAGAATTCGACCATAATTACAAGGCACTCTTGGGGGGTATGCAAGTTCCAAATTTTCACCTCCAAGATGCACTTTTATGTCACCTGGGACAACTTTGTGTTCCTTCAAGCAAGAATGCCAAGATGATATGGGAAGCACACTACAGTTGAGTCGCTGGGCGTTTTAGGGTTGAGAAAATAGTAGCTATACTACAAAAGTATTTCTATTGTCCGAACCTTCGTAAGGATGTCGAGAAGCACATCAGATCCTGCACTGCCTATGCCATTGCCAAATTGACCATCAAGAAGCAAGGCCTATATACTCCGATGCCTACCCCTTGTCGACATTGGGAATCCATCTCCATGGATTACATGTCAGGCCTGCCTTCTACTAAGCATGGAAATGACTATTTTTTTGTGGTCATCGACAGATTCTCAAAGATGGCCATTATGTCGGCCTACAAGAAGAATATCACAGCAGAAACCACTGCTAAACTCTTATTTGAATGAGTGTGGGTGCACTTTGGGATCCCATAGTCTACCATATCAGATCGGGATAGATGTTTCCTCAGCAAATTTTGGTCCAGCCTCTGGTCAATGCTAGACACCAAGCTCACCAAGTCCACAACTTTCCATTCCCAAATAGATGGCCAGACAGAGGTCGTCAAAAAAATGATTGTACACATTCTGGACATGTACAATTCAAAGCATCCATGCACATGGGATGAGAGCCTCCCCTATGTACAACATAGTTGTAATTGGGCTCTCCATAGTTCAATCGGCCATAGCCCCTTTCAGGTGGGCTTGGGATTCCAGCCACTATGTCTTATTGACGTAGCCATGCCATTTGCAGCTACTCAGGCCGATTCTGCTCGTGTCCAGTTTGAAGTCGACAAAGAAAATAACTTCATCGAGCACATTCAACACATCTACCAACAGGTTCATGACATATTGGACAGAGCCAATGTTAATTACAAGCAACGCCATGATCAACACTGGGTGCCACATAACTTCCAGGTGGGCGACAAAGTATGGCTACATTTGCAGAGGGAGCGCCTCACTGGACCCCATCGCAAGCTTCGCCCGCTTTGATATGGGTTGTACACCATCACCAAGGTTGTAGGGAAAAATGCCTTCGAGCTCAGTATTCCACCATTCCTTCGTTTGCACCCAATATTCAATGTGGACTGCCTTCGTCCTTACTTCCCACCTCTCCTGGACACCTTTAACATTGCAGAAAAACTCACACCAACATATTTAAACCTAGATTGCATGGAATAGGCCACCATAGATTGTATCATGGACATTAAAATCAAGAACACTCACCAACAGAACATCCAACTGTATCGGGTTGTCAAAGATGGCCAACTCCTACACCAACGAAAGTGGTTCACCAGGGACCAAGTTCAGCAGAGATTTCCTCATCTCATGGAGGAACTTAATGCAATGGGGCCCATTGCTTCCTAAGGGGGGAGGAATTATCTAGGTGGATAATGGTGCTCACCCACCTATTACACTTGGGGCCCCATCATTTTCTCTTTCATTTTTTCAGTTTCGGCACAACTTACTATTTTTAGTAGTTTTTTGGGTCCTGAACTTCTGGAGCTATTTTGAGGCCCTAAATGACGTTTTTTGGGAAAACAGAGAGCAACATGGGTCCATGGATTGATGTTTCTCATTCAAAATTTGTAGTCCTAGGATAGATATTTCTAACGAGGTCTGGTATGCGTCAAACAGAGATTGTATTCCAAAGTTACACCCCTGGGAAGTTGAAACACCAATTTACCCAAATGGGGCCCATAGTTTTGGCGCTTCATCTCCTAGGGTTAGGGTGTTGGCTGTTTAGGATTTTCAATTTTTTCTAAATAATAAATAGGTCCTAGAGCCTCATTGTAACACATTTCAGAGGCCTGTAAACGCCACATCTCTTCTCAGAGATAGCTACCAGCGCCCTAGCTAGTTTTATTTCCATTCTTTCTGTAAGAAAATTTCAGTTCTTTGATATTAATGAAATGAAGTCTTATTTATGCTGCATCTTTGTATTTATGGTTATATGTTTATTCTATTGCATTCATGCATAAATCTGGATCATAAGGTTAGGTTAGGGTTAAGGTTAAGGTTAAGGAGGTTAAGTTTAGGTTAAGGTTAATGTTAAGGTTAATGTTAAGGTTAAGGTTAGGTTAAGGTTAAGGTTAAGGTTAGGTCCTTAAGGTTAGGTTAAGGTTAAGATTAGGTTAAGGTTAGGTTAGATTAAGGTTAAGGTTAAGTTTAAGGTTATTGTTAAGGTTAATTTTAAGGTTAGGTTAAGGTTAAGGTTAAGGCTAAGGTTAAGGTTAGGTTAACATTAAGTTTAAGGCTAGGTTAGGTTATGGGTAAGGTTAAGGGTAAGGTTAGGGTAATGTTAGGTTAAGGTTAAGGTTAGGTTAAGGTTAGGTTAAGGTTAAGTTTAAGGTTATCTTAAGGTTAAGGTTAAGGTTAGGTTAGGTTTAGGTTAGGTTAAGGTTATGGTTAAGGTTAAGGGTAAGGTTAAGGTTAAGGTTAAGGTTAGGTTAAGGCTGGTTCAAGGGTAAGGTTAGGTTAAGGGTAAGGTTAGGTTAAGGTTAAGGTTAAGATCAAGGTCATGTAAATTTTCATAGATTTTTTATGATTGATGCAACTTTACTTTTATCCTCAACATCAAACAACAATCACATAAGCAAGAAAGTATAATGTTGATAGAAAATACCAGTAGATCGAAAAAAGACAAGCCAAAAATATGCTTAACTTTATCAGCAAAAATATGTGTTGTGGTGCATTATGGTGATCAAAATTATGCTTCAACTAGTAAAGTATCAATACGGTCAGCCAACTAGAAGTGTCGCACAAGCCACTCGGAAAGCTATACCAGTCAATGGTCAATGCAAAATAACAGCAACAAAAATTCAATGCAACCCAGTTAGAGTCAACGTCTAGCCTTGTTTTTTGTGCCAATAAATGCAGACCGTAGAAATCAGAATTCTGGGACAGATTTGGGTCAGTTTGACCATGCATTGACTAAAGTCAATTCTGGTCAAATCTATGTTAAAAACCCTAGGTCAAAATTATAAAATCCTTTTCCTGCTTTTTCCCATGTGTGAGAGAAGAAGAGACTCTAAGGTGATCGAACCAATTAGATGATGAGAGAAAATGTGTGATGATGTGATGAGCGAAAATTACCATCAATTTCTACCTATATATATCCATCAGTGAGGGTGTGTGACACATTAGCTAGCGCTTCAAGCCTACATTTCAATTTTGGCTAACCTTGCACATAAGTTGAATTAATTCAAAATAAATGTTTTTCTCATCGAATCAAGATGATCTTTAGATCGATCTTGCACCTCTCCAGAAGAGGAATCCAATAAAAATATTGGCATCTTTATCTAAGCATCAAAACATGTATTTTTAACCTATTTTTCCAAAATTAACACCCCCTCTCAACTAGGGAGAACTCCATCCACCTGTGCCATCTAAACATCATGCGTCATCCCATCGTAACTTGCTTTGATGGCTTCTTTATTTCAGAAAAAAAGGTTTAGTCACAAATACATCACTCTCAGTTGAAAAATTTAGCCCAGAGGTCCGAACCCTTTGTAGGACTCAAAGATTCACATGCCAACCTGAATTTGGTTTACTTGACCCAAAGTCAATTGTAGGTATGAAACCTCACTAGACTTGATCCCAGATCAAGTGGTTGGACATGTTTCATCCTAGACAAAGAGAGTACGAAAATGTCCTATGCATCCATTGATCTTTGCTACTGGTCTCTCGATTTTCCCACCTCACTGTCCAAATGAGAGGTACTTCCCATGATTCTAGGACTCAATGGGTAGGATGCATATGGGGTATAGATCATGAGAGGAGAACCAACTCAATATCATAACGGTGGGGTAGAAGCACACCAACAAGGTTTGGCAAGCCTAGCTTTGTGGTTGCTTATAGCTTCGAGAAGCTCTCCCCAAAGCCCCTTGCAGCTCCTAGAGGTCATCATTCAACAGGACCCTCATAATAGCATCGTTCCATGATACCAATATTCTCATGGAAGGTTAGGAACTTGACCTTCCCCAAGGGCTTTGTGAGAATATCGGCGACCTGGTCATCAGTTCCTATATGATCAAGCCTTAGGGTGCCTCACTGTACCATATCCCAGATAAAGTGGTACCAGACATCAACATTCTTGGATCGATCATGGAACATGAGATTCTTTGACAAACGAATCCCCCTCTAGTTATCACAAAGGATAACTATGGCATCTAGCACATGCTTGAACAACTCATTGAAGATATTTCACAACTAAGTGGCTTCACAATGGATTCGGCCTTAGCGATGCTCAAAGCTACCGACTTCTGCTTCCTGCTTGAAGTAGACCCAAGTGTGAAGCAACATCCAGATGTGATCTTGCGATCCACCACACTGACATCCTGATCGGAATCAATATATCCATGGAGTGTCATGCTCCCGGTAATGTATCTCAGCTCATGTTCTATCGCGCCCAAGAGATATCTCAATATTTTCTTGGCACCAACCCAATGAATGTTATGAGGATCAACCATGTGTTGACTCAAAGTGTTCACAACACAACATACATTTGGACGGATGTTCCCTAAGAACATTAGGACCCTTACAAGTTAACGATACTTGGTAGTATTTTCTAGCACGGGCCCAACAACACTACCACTCAACTTCTTAAAATTGAGCTCCATCAGTTTCAACACGAACTTACAGTCCACCATTCCAAATATTTCCAACATCTTCACAATATACCTTCCTTGAGAAAGGAAAATCTCAGTAGGTCTCTGCTAGATATCTAGGCCTAGGAAGTAATGCATAAGTCCTAGGTCCTTCATCTCGAACTCAGAAGCAAGCTCCCTCTTACGTTGATGAATGAGAGGGTCAGAACCTTTCTGGAAGGGTTCATCCACATACAACACTAGAATGAGAGGCTTTTCTCTATCAAAATTGAAGTAAAGGTTCAGATCAACATTGATACGAGTGAAGCTTAGCTTCATCAAGTAGCTATCTATCCTCTTGTACCAAGTTTTGGGTGCTTGCTTCAACCCATAGTGTGCTTTCTTGAACCTGAAAACATGGGTGTCTTGATCTTGGACTTCAAACCCCAAAGGTTGTTCCAAATACACCTCTTCCTTTATCGCACCATGCAGAAATGTGGTCTTCACATCCATCTAATGAATATTCCATCCTTGTGTAGCAGTAAGGGCTATGTAGATCGAATGGGGATATATCGAGCCATGGGTGAAAATATATCATCATAGTGTATGCCTTCCTTTTGAGAGAAGCCTTGGGAAACAATTCTTGCCTTGAACTTTCCAGCACTACCATCAGATCCATGCTTGGTATTATAGAGCCATTTCAAGGTGGCAACTGCTTTGTCCTTCGATCTCAGAACAACATCCTAGACATCATTCTTCATAATGGACTCATATTCTTCATGCATAGCATCCTTCTAGACTTGATGCTTTACGACTTCCTCAAAAGATCAAGGCTCAGATTGTACGATTGTACTCATGGCTACTAGATACCCTTGGTATCTATTCAGCTTCTTTCTTTCACGAAATGTCCCCTTTGGGGCCATATGTCTCTTATCATCCTCGAGATTATCCCTAAGCCATGAGGGTCTTCTCTTCATTGAAGGAGCTGGATCAATAGTGTCCATCAGTCCTTCAACATCGAGCATTGTCTCATCCTTCGGTTCTTCCTGATTTCCAAACCTTACTTTGTGATATTCCTCAGAGTTTGAAAGATTGATTAATTTCCTGAGGGAAGCATCTTCATCGTGTCATATCTCCCACTTCTCTTTTGGCACAATCCATAAATACACCTTCATGTTCATTTTTAAATTTGGGCATCCCTGTCACCATCTTCCTTGCTTCAGGAAGGGTTATGAAGTGAAGGTGTCTAAACCTTTGGTGCCATAGTTTAGTCTGTTGGATAGTATCACATGTAATTTCTCCCAATGGACTTCCTCCAACCTGGTAGAGTGTATCAACTCTAAACCCAATCATGACAGTTTCTTTGAAGCTCTTCTTCCAGATGCGCACCTTGCCATCAACGAATTCCACATTGAACCTTTGTCTTCCATGGCCGAAATAGACACAAGGTTCTTCTTCAAATTAGGTACATATAGTACATCTTGCAAGCAGAGGACTTGACCTTGAGATAAGTGGAGGGTCACAGTCCCTGTCCCTTTCATGGGATATGTGGCATTATCTCCAAGGATAATTTTCAGATTAGTATCCTTCTCAACCAAATCAGAAATTGCTTCCTTAAACCCAGTGAGGTGCCTTGAGGCACCACTATAAATCAACCAAACATCCATAGTTCAGGTGGAGATGTGACAGAGAGGGAAGATACAAGAATGAACTCATTTCTTTTATCATCAACAACATTAGATTCCTCATACTTGGAATTTCTTTACCTTTTGAAAGGTTTCCCATTTCCACTAGAGGAATCCTTCCTCTTCCCTTTGAACTCATTGTTCCTTTGATTTACATTCCTCTGGTTGTTGGTGTTATCATCATCCCTGAGAGAATCCCTTCTATTAGGGCATTCTCTAGCATATTTTTTGATCTCGTTACATGTGTAACATATTCCTTTCTTTTCTTGGGCCCCTGCTCTTCCTTGGTTCCTTAGACCACCATAGCTCTTCTTCTTAGCAAAAGTAGTGAAGGAAAATTACCTTCATTTCCATATTCCTTCATTCTTGATTCCTTTTGTATTCATATTGATAATACTTCACAAAAATCAGGTATCACATTGTTATTGAGAATGATAGCATTGAATACATTCCATTCAAAGGAGAGACCTCGAAGTATGGTGAGAACCATTTCTCGATCAACTATTGTGAGATTCTAACCTTAAATTTAACCTTAACGTTAACCTTACCTTAACCTTAAAATTAACCTAACCTTAAACTAACCTAACCTAAACTAAACCTTACCTTAACCTTAACCCTAACCTATCCTTAAGCTTAACCTTACCTAACCTTAACCTTAACCTCCTTAACCTTAACCCTAACCTTACCCTTAACCTTAACCTAACCCTTAACCTTAACATAACCTTAGCCTTAAAATTAACCTTAACCTTTACCATAACATTAACCTTACCTAACCTAACCTTAACCTTAACATTAACTTTAACCATAACCTTAGCCTTAACGTTAACCTTAACCTTAGCCTTAACCTAACATTAACTTTGACCTTAACCTTAACCATAATCTTAACCTTAACCTTAACCTAACCTAACCTTAACCTTAACCTTAAAATTAACATTAAATTTAAGTTTAAATTAACCCATTAACCTTAACCATAACCTTAACCTTAACCTTACCCTAACCTAACCTAACCTTAACATAACCTTAACCTTAACCTTAACCCTAACTTTACCCTTAACCTTAACCTTAACCTTAACCTTACCCTAACCCTAACCTAACCTAACCTTAACATAACCTTAACCTTAACCTTAACCTTAACCTTACCCTTACCCTTAATCTTAACCTTAACCTAACCTTAACCTTAACCTTAACCTTAACCTTAACCTTAACCTAACCTCACCCTTAACCTTAACCTTAACCTTAACATTAACCTCACCTTAACCTTACCCTTACCTTAACCTTAGCCTTAACATTAACCTTAACCTTAACCTTACCCTTAACCTAACACTAACCTTAATCTTACCCTAACATTAATATTAACGTAAACTTAACTTTAACCTAACCTTAACCTCAACCTTAACCTTACCTTGACCTTACCTGAACCTTAAGCTAACCTTAACCTTACCCTTAACTTAACCTAACCTTAACCTAACCTTAACCTTAATTTTAACCTTAACCTTACCCTAACCTTAACCTAACCTTACCCTCCTTAACCCTAACCTACCCTGAACCTTACCTTTAACCTTAACCATAACCATAACCTAACCTTAAACTTAACCTTAACTTTAGCCTAACCTTACCCTTAACCTTAACCTAACCTTACCTTCAGTAACCTTAACCATAACCTTAACCTAAACCTAACCCCTTAACCTTAAACTTAACCTCAACCTTAACCTAACCTTAACCTAACCTTAACCTTAAATTAACCTTAAGGTTAAGGTTAAGGTTAAGGTTAAGGTTAAAGGTAACACTTACCTTAACGTAAACACTAACACTAATATTAACATGACCTTAACCTTAACCTTAACATTAACCTTAACCTTACCCTTAACATTAACCTTAACCTTACCCTTAACCTAACCTTAAGCTTAACCTTAACTTTAACCTTAACCTTGACCCTAACCTAACCTTAACCTTAACCTTAACCTTAACCTAAACTTAACTTTAACCTTAAATTTAACCTTAACCTTAACCCAAACATTAACCTTAACTTTAATTTTAACTTTAACCTTAACCTTACCCTTAACCTAACCTAACGTTAACCTTAACCTTAAATTTAAACTTAACCTTAACCTTGACCATAACCTTAACCTAACCTTAACCTTAACCTTTACCATGACCTTAGCCTTACCTTAACCTAACCTTAACCTTAACCATAACCTTAACCATACCTTAACCTTAACCTTAACCTTAACCCTAACCTAGCCTTAACCTTAACCTTGACCTTGACCTTGACCTTAACTTTAAACTTCTTAACCTTAACCTTAACCTTAACCTAAACTTAACCTTAACATTAACCTCAACCTTAACCTTAACCTTAACCTTAACCTAACCTTAACCTTAACCTCCTTAACCTTAACCATAACCTTAACCTTACCTTAACCTTAACCAACCTTAACCTTAACATTTACCTTAACCTTAACCTAATCTTAACTTTAACATTAACCTTAACCTAACCTAACCTTAACCTTAACATATCCTTACCCATAACCTTAACCTTAACCTAACCTTAACCTTAACCTAACCTTAACCATAACCTTAACTTTAACCTTATTCTTACCCTTAACCTTAACTTTATCCTTGACCTTAACCTTACCCTAACCTTACCCTTAACCCAACCTTAACCTTAACCTTAAACTTAACCTTAACCTTACCCTTAACCTTAAGGTTAGGTTAAGGAGTTTAAGGTTAAGGGTAAGGTTAGGGTAAGTTTAAGGTTATGGTTAAGGTTAGTGTTAAGGTTAATGTTAAGGTAAGGTTAAGGTTAAGGTTAATGTTAGGTTAAGGGTAAGGTTAGGTAAGGTTATGGTTAGGTTAGGTAAGGTTAAGATTAAGGTTAGGTTAAGGTTAAGGTTAAAGTTAAGGAGGAAATGGTTAATGTTAAGGGTAAGGTTAAGTTTAAGATTAAGGTTAATGTTAGCGTTGAGGTTAAAGGTAAGGTTAGGTTAAGGTTATGGTTAAAGTTAAGGTTAGTTTTATGGTAAGGTTAATTTAACCTAACCTAAGCTCAACATTAACCTTAACCTTTGCCTTAACTTTAGCATTACCTTAACCCTAACCTTAATATTAACCTTAACCTTAACCTTAAACTTAACCTAAACGTTAACCTAACCTTAACCTAAACCTTAACCTTAACCTTAACCTTAACCTGAACGTTAACCTAACCTTAACCTAAACCTTAACCTTAACCTTAACCTTAACCTAAACTTAATCTTAACCCTAACCTTAATACTAACACTAACCTTAACCTTAATGTTAACCTTACCCTAAAGTTACCCTTAACCTTACCTTAATCTTAACATTAGCCTTAGCCCTAGCCTTATCTTAACCTTAACCTTAACCTAACCTTAACCATAACCTAACTTTAAGCTTACCCTTAACCTTTGTAGAAATTTATAAACACAATAATGTATTTTTGGATTCTCCTGATCTAACAAATTAACTTATGTTAAATAAAAAATCCTTCCACTTAATTCTTTGTGGAAATTAAATCGCCAATTGCAAAACACATATGAAGCAAAATCAATCGCACATAACAAGATGTTTTACCGGGAAAGATTAAAGCTAAGAACCCCAAATATCATATATTATGTATATTAATGGAACATGTAACAATTTCATACAAAGCTCAGCTCATAGAGCTCTCAGTACAATATATAATCGTCACAAACTATCATACAGAAATTTACATATCTATGCACCAATTTCTTGCCTCCTAACAGCCTGCCTCCATTGCGCAATCCCTACTGAAGAAGAACCCTGAATGAATTCGACCTTACCTTTCCTTGACTACGAAATACTCATAGGTATATCCAATGTGTGTGTGGATCTATTGAATACTCCACTATAGTCACAATAGATAGTCCATCTCACCCTTTTACCTATATCTCCACTAGGTCTCCACTGGATCTAACATGCGAGTAGTTAACTACTGTATTTCTTCAGTTTCATGTAAGACACTAATTGTGAATTAATTAAATAATTAATTCACTCATCTATCACTAGTGTATGTTGAGTTACAACTAGCACAACTGAGTTTAACTCATTGAACTGAGTTAAACTAAATAACAAATCACATAACTACTCTTCCAACTCTATTACAACTTGCCACTATCAGTTATAACTAAGTCCTCCATGCACGAGTCACCAACCAACCTTGGAATTCGAAATTACTTCAATCAAATTGTTTTCCACATCAATTAACTGAAATAAATTGCTCCAAGAGAATAAGTTACTATTTATTGTCTGATTATTATTAAGGACTAATAATAATCGACATGCATTCTATTTCTAGATTAGCAATCTATAAATAGACTTCGCCCATCTTCTAAAATTAGAAACTCATCTAAAGATATATTTTTCTCAACCATCTAGAATCGGCCTCCTACTAATTTTAGAATATTCTCACCATTCTAAAAATATACATACACCTAAAAATAGCCTATGTGGGCCCCACCTAGTTTAGGTGATTATTTTCCACTAGGATCAATGATGATGTTTCCAGATGCCACTTTCATTATTTCTTGTTGCAATATTCAACAACCTTAACCTTATCCTAACCTTAACCTAACATTACCCTCTTTAACCTTAACCATAACTTTAACCTAACCTTAACCTTAACCATAACATTAACTTTAACCTTAACCTTAACCTTAACCTTAACCTAACCTTGACCTTACATTAACATAGCCTTTACCTTAACCTTAACCTTAACCTTAAACTTTACCATAACCTTAACCTTAACCTAACCTTGAATTTAACCTTAACCTTTACCTAACCTTAACACTAACCTTAACCTTAACCATAACCTTAACACTAACCTTAACCTTAATCTTAACGTTAAAATAACCTTAACCTTAACCTTAACCTAACCTTAACCTTAACCCTAACCTTTACACTAACACTAACCTTAACCTTACCCTAACCTTACCCTTAACCTTACCCTTAATCTTAAGGTTAGGTTAAGGGTAAGGTTAAAGTAAGGTTAGATTAAGGTTAAGGGTAAGGTTAAGGTTAAGGTTAGGTTAAGGTTAAGGTTAAAGTTAAGGAGGTTAAGGTTAAGGTTAAGGGTAAGGGTAAGGTTAAGGTTAATGTTAGTGTTAAGGTTAAAGGTAAGGTTAGGTTATGGTTATGGTTAAGGTTAAGGTTAGTGTTAAGGTAAGGTTAATTTAACATAACCTAACCTTAACATTAACCTTAACCTTAATCTTAACTTTAGCATTACCTTAACCCTAACCTTAACCTTAACCTTAACCTTAATGTTAACCTAACTTTAACCTAAAACTTAACCTTAACCTTAACCTTAACCTTAACCTTAACAATAACACTAACCTTAACATTAACCTTAACCTTACCCTAAACTTACCCTTAACCTTACCCTTAATCTTAATATTAACCTTAACCCTTACCTTACCTTAACCTTATCCTTAACCTAACCTTAACCATAACCTAACCTTAACCTTACCCTTAACATTAACCTTACCCTAACCTTAACCTAACCTTACCCTCCTTAACCTTAACTGTAACCTTAACCTAACCTTAACCTTAACCATAACATTAACATTAACCTTAACCTTAACCTTGACCTTGACCTTAACCTTAACCATAACATTAACATTAACCATAACCTTCACCTTAAGCTTAACCTTAGCCTTATCTTAACCTTAACCTTAAACTTAAGCTTAACCTTAAGCTTAACCTAACCTAAACTTTAACGTTAACCTTTACCTAACCTTAACACTAACCTTAACCTTAACCACAGCCTTAACACTAACAGTAACCTTAACCTTAACCTTAACCTTATCCTTAACCTTAACCTTAACCTAACCTTACCTTACCCTCCTTAACCTTAACCTAACCTTAACTTTAACCTGAACTAACCTTAAGGACCTAACCTTAACCTTAACCTTAATCTTAACCTTAACCTTAAGTTTTAACCTTACCCTTAAGCTAACCCTAACCTAACCTTAACCTTAACCTTACCCTTAACTTTAATATTCCAAAATGGAAAAGACGCAAATATAGAACATATGCACAATTCCAACTATGGTAAAATAAGTATTAAACGTGTAGAACTGGAAAAATTCATAGATACATAAAAAAATCATAAATATGGGAAGGAAATAGCTGAGAAATATCATTATGCATCAATAGAAAATGGAAGTACACAATGCTCCAAAAGGAATGCACTCAAGCCACAAGATGACTAAAATACACCAAAGAAACCAAACCCTAGAAATGTGTGCTGCTACTGCTGCTGTTGGAAATTGTTATTATTATGATGAAGATATATGTACTAGAGGCTATTGGATTGCTTAGAACGATCTGGTATTTTAACCACGGATTCTACTCAAAAACCTCAGCAAAACCCAGAAATGGTTTGGCCTGATTTTAACTTTGTATTTTCGACCCTTTTTGGGTTGCACACTTCACCCCTGCTGGCTGAGTTACCAACTCCCTGAAGACAACTACTGATATGGGGCTTAAGTAATGATATATTAGTTGCAACAACGTCCAATCAACTCAATAGATAAGGGGTTGGTCCCCTCACTAGAAAATAGAGTCAAGAACTTGGGTACTTGACCTCCCACTGCAACTGCACTACAAAATAACGCAGTTTCTGGAGGATATTGTGTCGTGGGTGAATGGTGCTACTTGGCCTAATTTAGGATGGTGGAATGAAGCTTTAAGAACTTTCTTACTAGCCTCCCAGATGAAGGGTTGCTAGCTTTACTGGAAAACAAGCTCAGAATTTGGGTTTCTCGACCCTCCACTATTGCAACCCTGCAACACAACACAATTCTGAAGGATACTCCACTGGGAATAATGGCTAAATCTTGGCCAAATGATGGATAGTGTAAATTATTCTCAAGATACCTATCTTGAGTAGGCACTTGAAGGCCCCTGAGGATGATGGTGGGATTCCCGCTTGGGAACACCTGTGTGCTAAACATCACAACAGACTTAGCTAAACAACTGAAGCATGCAAAGAATGTCAAATGAAAATACAATATCAAATTCTAGACTGATTTGCTTTGCTACCTTCACCTTCCTTATATGGTTGTGATCCTTCCCTAGCCTTTGCCCACCTCATAACTATGCCACACATGTGGCCACTAGTCTCCATGAAGACTACGTTGTCTCTCCATGATCTCCATGATCTTATCATTAATGTTGCATGATCTCCACTCTTCCTTCATTAAGGAGCTACTCCACTAATCCACAATGTTGATCTACTACCTAATAACCCACATTCACACAATAGAAGTGGAATTTATTCATATAATTGAGTTTATGGGTCCCTCCACCCTCTTATTTACTTAATTAACTATGAAAATTAAGTACTCTAATATTCGAATTATCTTGTGGAAAAATTGGGAATATTACACTCCTCCTCGGCATAATGTTGCTTGTCCTCCAGCAACTGAAAACGTGGATGCTACATTAGACGTCCTCCCTCCAAATGGAATCCTCATATGGAAGGCCTTCCCATCTATCACAATGTTTCATGCATGTCCAACTCCAAAGCTGCCTCTCTCGAATGTCTAGAATGGCCTCGAACTAAAAGGTTAGATACCCATCCTCATCAATGAATCTCCATGTGGAAACCATATGATGACCAAATATATCCTCTACACATGAGATACATAAAATGAAGTGGTATCTTCCCAAAGTGGAAAGTCCCAACTCATGAACTATCTCTCAAACCCATGATACATAGAGTAGATTGCATCTATCAATGCTCTAATCATTAGCCCTATTGGCCATGTAGGAAGAAAACATAACATAAACACAGTGAAAAACAAGAAGTAGATACATATGGGTGAACATGAACAATTTCAAGCCACATTCTCCCAATAACAACCACCACAGCAAAGTCTCTGCTAGTGTGCTAGATCATCATGAAAGCAAGTAAGAGAGCCACACTCCCTCAAAATAAGCCACCACACTAATTCCTCTTGCTGCCATACCACATCATCATTATACCAAATGTAGTGGCCATACTCTCTCAAGTGAATCCACTATAGTAAGGAATCTTGATGCCCCATCACATCATCATCATGCCATGTACAATGACCATAATATCCCAACAAAATCCAATGTTGTAAGGCCTCCTGTTTCCATCCTCTATCATCATCATGTAATGTATGGGGTAAAATAAGCCCATACTCTCCCAAGAGTAACCAAAGAAACAAGGATTCTTGCTGCCTCCTTACATCATCATGATGCAAGTCATGGAGCAACAACATACTAATGGACATGTAAAATGTCTCATCAGGATAATACAAATAAGCTCTTCTATGCCACATCACGTGAGAGTTACGATTCCTCCCAAGCCCAAATACATACATGAACATGAGATATATCCCAAACATAAACACATGTAAAGACATGAGACATATCCCAAATAAAATAAAATACACGGACATAAGATATATCATGAGATGTCCAAACTTTCTTATCAAAAACCAGCACAACCATGCCTCCTGCTGCTGCATGTCATCAGCGATATGTATGGCATGGATCCTGGAAATGTGAGGCGTTGGGTAGTATCCATACTTACCCAAAAGTAACTAGCACAACCATGCTTCTTACTGCTTGCCATCATATATTTGCAAGGAGGTAGGTAACCTCCTGCTCCTCATTCGAATCCATTCATCCCAATGTGGATGATGAATAATGCCAAAATCAAACTCGGTATCCTCCCAATGTAGAATACCAACATGCTCCAATTGAATAGCTTTGCACTCCATGAAATGTTGAAGTGCATCTCCATTGAGGTCCCTCCATGAGATCCTCTCATCATTGAACCATGGGAACCCACAAGGCTCCATGCATGATGTAGGTAGAACCTTTTCTTTGAGTTGACAGATGCTCATCAAAGAAAATTCATCTTGGTAATTGGGAATTCTCACCATCACAAGGTGTCTACCCTCTATCATATGCCCTTCCCGTGCTTCATGAGTGAAGCCAGAATGCTCCAAAAATAATGGGGCCCTCTCGTCATCATTGTTGCTAAGTGACAGTGTTGTAGATATGCAAGGTGATACATATGTTGTCTCATGGTCACATACAATGTTAAACTCAAAGTTTGGCACTGTAATGAATAGGATTGTGCTCATCCCATCTTCTGACACTCCACACTTCAACACAAAGTGTTGGGTGTAGCTCAACCATGAAAATTTGGGCTAGAATTACATCTTCTCCTTGATCAAATAAAGTATCCTCTATGCAGTGATAATTTGCTTCTCCATATCAGTAAGGTGCTCTAATCCTTGGTTATGCACTTTCCCTGATGGCATGGTTCACAAATCTCAATATGAGGTACTGAAATAACATGAAATAAAAGTATGTGCAAACCTTGGATAAGTTTAACATCGAGAACTTCTTGCACATCTAAAAGAGTTCCTTCCACAGGTGCAATGGTCTCTCTAACTACTAGTACTAATGATGGATGTTATTATATTGTACCAGCACTGGTATCTACCTCCTCCTCATGCATCTCATGGATCATTTATGGGGCTCCAAATGTCAAGGCATAATACCATCTTTCAAAGATGCAAGTGCTCTTCCTCCTGATGCAAGTATTGTTGCAGCCGATGGTGGTGGTAGAGGCTCCTCCTCCCAAGTTATTATGAGGACATATTATTTTGGATCTTCATGTACTATCTCCTCAATGATGGGATATGTCTTTGGTTTCTTTCTACCAAACTTCTTCTTCAGTCTTAGAATAAAATCTGCATAAGCAGATACTTTCATGTGTGACAAATGACTGAACCACCAATCACTAGCTTCACATTCTAGGTGTAGCGCTGCAAATTCCACAACCTCTCTTTATGATATAGAATATTTCAGAAATAATGTAGCCAAATATTCCCTCCAAGCCCTCAATGTGCTTTTGGAAGATCCATCAAATGTAGGCACGAAAAATCTATGCCTCTTCGTTCTATTGCTGCTTCTAGATCTTCTTCCTTCTTTGAGCTGCAAGAACTATTGGAGAGAGATATCCTCCTTCAAAGCTCTCAGCTATGCTTTGTACTCAAACAGATATTTAAAATAGATATTTACTTAGGGTCTCATGCCCCAATTATTCCTCACATTCAGACCAGTCCTCTTTCTTATCAAAGAAAGTGGATCTAGTGGAATAATGTGAAGCTCCTTGCTTCTCTGGTTTCTTCTTCTGTTGATAGGAAGTGTTGGGACCTTCCTCATTAAATCTACTTCTTGGATCCTCATTTTTCCTTTCTCTCTTCATTTGTTTGACCTCCTTGGAGAGATCTTGCATGGATATAAAGAGAAGAGTGGCAGAATTGCAATTCTCCATCATTGTAGACTTCTTCTTTTTCTTCTGATGTCATGAAATGCCCACAAGATAAGCCAAATATCATGCTCTTATACCACTGTAATATTCCAAAATGGAAAAGACAAGAATATAGAACATATGAAAAATTCCAACTACAATAAAATAAGAATTAAACATGTAGAACTAGAAAAATGTCGGAAAACATAAAAACATCATAAATATGGGAAGAAAATAGCCGAGCCATATCTTTATACATCAATAGAAAATGAAAGTACACAGTGATTGAAAAGGAATGCACTCAAGCCACAAGATGACTGAAATACACCAAAGAAACCAAGCACGGGAAATGTGTGTTGCTACTGTTGGTGTTGGTGGAACTTGTTGTTATTATGACAAAGATATATGTGCAAAATGCTATTGGAGTGCTCATAATGATCCAGGATTTTAACCATGGATTCTACTCAAAAACCCCAGAAAAATCCATAAATGGTTTGGCCTGATTTTAACTTTTGATTTTCGGCCCTTTTTGGGTTGCACACTACACCCCTGTAGGCTGAGTTACACACTCCCTAAAGAAAACCAATGATATGGGCCTAAAAGAATGATATATCAGTTCCAACAACACCTAATCAACTCAATAGATGAGGATTTGGTCCCCTCACTGGAAAATAGGGTCAAGAAATTGGGTACTTGACCTCCCACTACAACTGCACTACAAAATAACACAGTTTATGGAGGAGACTGCATTGTGGCTGAATGATGTTGCTTGGCCTGATGTTGGATGGGGGAAGGAAGCTTTAAGAACTTCCTTACTAGCCTCCCAGATGAAGTTTTTCTCCCTCTATTGGTCAGGTAAATCCCCTCTGTGGACAGAGGTGATCCCACTAGCCCTAGAGTGGGTCTAGCCACAAACAAGACATGCTCTGACAACAATTCCTAGTTAACGAATGGATGGAGATTAGATAGATAACTTACCATATATCTTGTGTTGTTGTTGTCGTCGAAAGAGTGGCTGCCTCTCTCTCCTGGTTTGACAGATCACAATCTGCTCATTCTCACGCTCAGATACCCACACATACATAAGAAACAAAGACGCTATAAAACATGCTATTTCACATCGGTAACTATCAGTCAGTTGAAGAAGACTAAATCAATGCATAAATAAACACAACACAAAGATGGAACCAATACCATATTTGAGTATATTAATGAAAGGAAGGAAGAGTACAACCAATATTTGACATTGCGGTCTCCTCTAGCAGGGTTCTAACGGAGCGCGTCTCACAAAATCTCGTCAAGAATTCGGACAGGGCTCTCTCTACGGAATTATCCTTGGTTATACCTTATCAATAGCGATTACTCAGCTATAGTATCTCTTCTCCAAGTTCATCTTCTTGGATATATGTTCAGCTAGATTTCATAAAGGGAGAAGGCATGTTTATATAGAGGGAGAGGGAGAGGTCAGGATCCCTATATTCATGGAAGGGAGACCTATCTTCTAGGAGTGTTCCATGGGAGGAGGAAACCACTACCTAAAGAGGGTGATCCGTATCAGATTAACCACTTCCTATGACTCATCCCTAAGGTTGTTAAAGGAAACTTCCGCCTCTAATTTGTTAAAAAAAATTCCCAAAAACACTGGCGTGGGCACAAAAAAGAGACAGAGCACCAGCTGGGGCGACCTCTAG
Source organism: Pinus albicaulis (assembly GCA_034641835.2). Classification (NCBI taxonomy): domain Eukaryota; kingdom Viridiplantae; phylum Streptophyta; class Pinopsida; order Pinales; family Pinaceae; genus Pinus; species Pinus albicaulis. The sequence continues at coordinate 1,218,289,626 of CM076575.1, read as the reverse complement.
TGTACATCCTCCACACAAGCGTGAGGGGTGAACTGGCTACCTACGCCAATGCCAAAACATAGTTTTTTATGGGCTTTTTGAGGAAATTTTCAACAGGAGAAATGATGTCCTTGTGCATAAGGATGCAAAGAAGGTGTTTGCAGAGTATGAAACTACTCACAGGTCATGGGAAAGACCCTCCAATATGCAGGGTGAGGGATTGCAAGGACGGTGAAAAAATTCCGTGTAACAGATGCCCCCTAAAGCATGAGGTCCTAGAGAGAGGGAGGGGTGAAATTATTTATGAGAACGCGTTCGAACAAAACACTACTGTCGGAAAACCTGCAAGTAAAAATACAACTGATACATCTGATACATGACATGTGGCATGGGCGCAACCATCCATAAGAGAGTACATAAATAATGAGATCCAAAGTATGGACACAACCATCCAGCAGTAGGGATCAACAAATAGACTCAGGTATGGTCGCAGCCATCCAATCAGAAGAGTCATATAATAAGTCATAGTAATCCACAAAGAACCTGCAGCCTGGATTTCATCAGACAAAACCTAGGGTCTTTCACTCCATCTCAACCTGAACAAAGTACAAATTTGAGCATGCGAATATGTGAGCTGAAGTCGAACATGTAAGAATCATCTGATTACTAGCCAATGATGAAAGCTGCTAACAAATGTGATAGAAACCACCAGTAATGAAAATGGTTCTCAAGGTACAAAAGGTACAATCCATGGAATGTGAATAGTGATCTGACATCTAACACCCACAAAGTCAGTCGATTGAAGTCCAATGATGTGGAACTTATGTCGAATGCAAAGAACCTTCCATTAAGGCATGCAGGTTCCAAGGTACTTGAAGGCAGTCTCTAGATCAACTTCATAGATAATGAGTTGGAGTCGACAGGAAGTGACTCGATCGAAGGTGGGACATAATGTTTCCCACATCATCGATATGAGACAGAGGAACATGATGTTTGTGAATCAAGACCAATAGAGAATCAGAGGGAGGTTGAAAACTTCAAAGGAAAAATTCTCTTGAACATATCGGCGACATGACACTGGATTTGGCAGTATTTTGACATCAAGGGATCTAAGGTCATGGTGACATGGAAAAGAGCAGATGGGTAGTAAAAAGAGATTACCCAAACCCATGGAGGCAAAAAAATAATGAGATGAGATTTCCCCAACCCCACACGAATGAAAACAAGTGCCGTGTTCAAGAGCGACATACTACCAACATGACTATAATCAAGTTCCATTTTCCCCCACCATTTTTGGCAAGTACCTCATTTATTTTTGAAAACAAGCTTGAAGGGGATAGGATATTCTTGCGATGTAAGTTTTTCCTTTGGACAAATCCAACCTAGTACATTTTAAGAGCCCTAGGTAGGAAGAATTCGAGTAACATCATGACGACGGACTCTGATGTCATCAGGCTTTAACGAGTTTGATAAAGGGATAACTCAACATATTTTCATATTTAGAGAGTTTGAAAAGAAATCAGAAGAGAAAACTCCAGTAGTACCTTTTCATAGGTAGTCTCACAGATCTGAAAATGTAGAGAACTGTGTCTGAGAGAACCTCTTAGTCACGATAGTCTAAGGTATTCATTTTTCATAAATAATCTATCCCAACCCGAAAAAGGGGTAAACATATACCGGGTAGATATGGTTTCGCAGCCAATTTAACAAGTTCAAAACGACAAGCGACTCGACAATATTTTTAGTTTTAGTGAGTCAGAAAAGAGCTGAAAGGTGACTCCAGTAGCGATTTTTTCATGTTTTTACCGAGTCCAAAAATTATAAAATATAACTCATTTCTTTTTCATAACCATGTGAAACCTATCGCTGCACAAAAAGACCCATGTAAAATGTATTCCTCGAAAATAATATGAAAATATATCGACAAATATGTTTTAAAACCTATTTTAGGATTCGAAAAGCTATAGAAGACCATAAGTGGTAAATAATTATTTACTTTTCACTTTTACCTCTTTGCAGAGCAACAATGACCTATTTTCCTTGCAATCTTTGGGCAACGACTGTGAACAATCTAGTGAACCAATCTGGATTCCATCCGTTTCAGGTAAGAGCCGACGCCATTTGCTATCTTTTGAGTTATATTTCATTACCTTTAATTGTCATTTTGTATCCCTTAGGGGAGGATTTTAAAAACCAGGGCATCGCGGTTGGCGCGGGTTTCGGGCACGAACCCGTGCCAATCGACCCTTTTTTAAACAGGGGTCATGCCAACCGCGCAACCCAAAATCTGCCTTAATTTCAAGAAAATGCAACCATTTGATCACAAATTCTAATTCCTAAGGAGACTTATAATGTTCATATAAACAATGCATGCAAGTACAAAGCATAAAAGATGGTAATTGAGTGGAAAGAAGGAGAACACTGTGAGGAGGATGAACAGGCCATGGAAAATGAACAATGCATGAACACCCTTAGAAATTGTGGGCTCAAGAAGTTCTTCCTGACACTGTGTCTCTGGGATCAGCTCAAATTGCTTCAATATTTGATAAGAATTTGAGATGAAGATCAGGAAAATTTTGTACTTCGGGATCAGGAGCTTGAACTCAAAGTTTTTAATGTATATTTCATCACTGGATTGTTGTGTAGGGGTGCAGCCCCTATCTTGACCGGTACCTGTCCTTCTGGGGAAAGCTTGGCAATGGTAATTGACAGGGTGTGCCGAGGGGCATGAAAAGGAATAGGGAGTGGCGAAGTGGACATCCAAACCATCCCTAATCTGGCACTAAGAGTAGTGCTGCACACTATCACACAGGCTGTAGGATCGCAATCACTGCATGAGGCCATGAAGACACAACTAATTCTTGCTTTAGAGTGTATGAACCCAACTATCTTCAAATGGGTCTAGGCCATGATTGTCAACATCAAACGACAACTCACTAAGTGCAAGAAGACCAAACTAAAGTAGTTTGGGTATGGATCTATTTTGGTATCGTTCTTCTTAGAACGATTACCCATATTCCAGTGTCGGGAGGTTATAGTCCCGATGCCACCACCCAGCGAGCCACAAATGGCTCGATGGGCAGCACTAATGCCTAGAGTAGGGGGTGGCCAATAGATGTCTTGGAGGCCAAATTTTTTTTATTAGCTCTGATGACAACTGATTGTCATGGAGGATTGGCCCTATGCCAGCATAGACTTCACTGGAGACCCAGACCTCCCGCTCCCTGAGGGAGAGGATTGGGACGAAGAACTAGGTAAGACTCATTTTTTATTCTCATGAGTTTATAATTTTTCGGTATATATGCATGTTCTGACAGTTATTCTTATATGTATGTAGATGTTGGCCCAGAGCATCCTACAGGTATGTCATTGATAGCGAGGTGAATTCCTCACGATTTCGATCCTCATGGTGAAGGTGGGGAGGAGGAGATAGTGAAGAACCTAGAGGGGATCGCCCCTAGGATCCCAGACTATGCTAGCTTGGATGATGTACCTCGGGCCAATCAGAGTCACATTGTAGGGGTGCCGAGTCGTATCCACCACTTGCTAAGGTACAGGCGGCAGGCGGCTACTGCGAGCACCACGCTCATTAGGTGAACAAGTGATTTATTTCGCACATTTTTTGAGAGACATGTTGTCTCATGATGTAACCGAAACAAACATATATTATTTTTTGGGTTTACGATGCACGTTGTACGAATATATATATATATATATATATATATATATATATATATATATATATATATATATATATATATATATATATATATATATATATATATATATACATCTATTTTCTACATGGGTTTATTTACATATGATGATGTTTTTATAAATTGTGAAAATGTCTATATAGCACAATATTAGCTATTGCATCTGGTAATGTATTCATTCGTCTTGGTATATGTTGATATGTAATGAAATCAAAATTTCTTTCAAGTAAATGAATACACAAATACAATCTCAAAATGCATGGGTTTCGAACTGAATAATGACCGTTAAGTTGAAGAACAACAAGTTGCGGATCCAAATTCACAAGCAATGCACGTATGTCGAGGTTAACTGCCTCGGTTAATAGTTAAAAAAAAAACACTATATTCAGCGACATTGTTTGTAGTTGGTCCTAGACAAATACCTAGTAAGTTAATAAACTCACCAACAGGATCATAAATTACCTAGGCTACCGAAGATAAGTTCCTGGTACTGTGGGAAGTGCCATCTGCGAAACAGACATAAGAGGAAATAGAAATCTACATAAAAAAACAAGACCCGATAAGGAGAAAAATCTCACAAAGCACATCAAACAAAGACATGCACAAAAATGAAAAAATCACCTATGTACACATATCATGCATGAATGACTCAAGAATAATACTTTTTCAGGTACAGCCCATTTCTGGGCTGCGATAAGGGATAACCCTCATAATCAATAAGCTATTAAGCCCCATTCTGTAACACACATTTGATGATGTAGGGCCCATGCCACATGGGTTGGAATTTTCCTACCCCCAGCTTATCATGAGCTTGGTCATACATGGGAACGAGATCACCTTAGATAAAAGAATGAGGGGAAACTATTTGGTCAAAATGAGCTTTAAATCGCTTCTTCTGTGCTTCGATGACCAAGGTAGCTAAGCGATGAGTTTTGTCCAATCTCTCTAAGTAGAGGAGACACTCTTCTTCAAGCAAAGTATTAGGAAGTAATTCCAAATCTAGTTTGAGTGAAGGGATTTCAAATTCAATCAGAAGCATGGCTTCCAGACTGTATACCAACTGAAATGGGGTAAATCCAGTTGCACTCTTAATCGACGTTCGGTAAGCCTAAAGAGCTGACAACAACATGACATGCTAGTTTGATTTATGGATCCCAATTGTTTGTTGAAACATCGTAACAAGGACTTTGTTTACAACTTCAACTTGGCCATTATCTTGAGGGTAATAAGGTGTTGAGTTGTCGTGACACAGACCAAACTTAGACGTCAGCTCCGCCATCATATAATCTCGAAAATGAGAACCATGATTGGTAACGATGGCTTCAGGGACACCAAACTGAGCAATAATGTGATTGAATATGAATTTTTCCGATGTCTTACCGTCCGTGGCCAGTGTAGGCATTTATTTGGCCCATTTCGTAAAATAATCGACAGTGATGATAATATAGGCATGCCCCCTGGCCAAACAAGGGTTAACATCATAAAATATATGCCCTATTTGGAAAAAGGACCAATGGTAATGACAGGGTGTAAAGGAACATGTGGCGCACGCATCTTGCGTTGATAAATCTGGCACGCATGGAATTTGCGTACTGCAACAATGCAATCTTTAAAAATGGACGGCCAAAAATAGCCAGCAAGAACGATCTTCTGTGCAATGGCATAACTATACATGTGACCACCACAGGCACCACTATGGCAATCATTTAAAACTTTCTCAGCTTCCTCGAGGGTCAGACATCGGCGAAGTATAGAATCAACTCCAACACGATAAAGGGTATCTCCAATAATACGATAAGGTTGGAATCGGGCATCTTTTGTTAACTCGGACCTGAAAGTAGACATTTGGAGATACACGATGATATCACCATACCAAGGATCGAGGGTGATAATCAAGAAAAGAGTTTCATCCAGAATATGATCCTCAGAATGAGAAGGAGCAGAGTCAGCGGGGAGAGAACAAATCAAATCAGCGAAAATAAGTGATTTCTTCGATTTGGTGGTAGTAAACTCCAAATAAAACTCTTGGAGGATAACGATCCACTTCGATTATTTCCCCCCCAGCAACTGCTGAGATAGAATATAATTCATGGGGTTACAATCAGAAATCACGGTCACCGTGCATAAAAGGATATAATGACGAAAACGCTGGAGGACCTAGGCCGCATCCAACGCTAACTTATCAACATGTGTGTAATGTGTTTCAGGGTCGAGAAGGTTCTGAGACAAGTAGTAAATGACGTGCTCATTACCGTCATCATCATATTGAACCAAAACCATGGCGATCGTACTAGAGGTGGCAGCTAGATAGAGGGTGAAATAACGATGATAATTTTGAGGACGTAATAGAGGAGCATTGACAAGCAATGTATTAATCCTATAAAATTACTGCTGAGAAATCTCATCCCAACAGAAAGGGATTTCCTACTCTAAAAGACATGTGAATCCTTTGGCTACTTCAACATATTCTAGGATAAAACGACGTAAGAAATTTTCTTTCCCTTGGAGACTCTGAAGCTATTGTAACAAGGATGGGGAGGGGAGATTAACAATAGCCTCAACCTTAAGTGGGTCAAGGCGAATTTCGTCTTTAGATAAGATAAATCCTAAAAGTATACCAAAGTTGACGCAGAAGATGAATTTATGCAGATTGAGCCGAATGTTGTAGCATCTACAATGAAGAGAAATTTGGCGGAGATGTTTCGGGTGGTGTTTTCGTGCAGCTGAATGAGCCGGAAGGTCATCCAGGTATGGTTGAACAATATGCCGATTATCATGAAAGGCATAAGACATCACACGCTAGAACGTAGCCCCAAAATTCTTCAAGCTGAAAGGGAGTTTCTTATACGTCAACGTTCCCCAGGGATAGATAAAAGTGGTCTTGTGTTGATCAGACGGAAGAATGTTGATCAGATTATAGCCAGAAAAACCATCCACAAGGGAAAAAATTTCACTCACCGCACAATCGTCAATGATCTGATAGATGAAAGGGGTGGGATAATTATCCTTAGGACAGGCCCGATTGATATTTCAATAATCAACACAGACATGAATTTCTCCCTACTTTTTATCTACTAGAACAATGTTAAAAACCCACTCTGTCAGAGGAATTGGATAAATGAAACCTGTTGTTGTTATATCAGTCACCACCGCCCTAAGAAGATTATAAAAGGGGGATCACCCAAAGCATAAAAGGAGAAATACTTAAAAGAGAGAATAGGTTCATGTGAATGATAATTCATATAAAAAAGGGGACAAGGCATAATATATATTATTTCCTTGTGGTAGACCTTACATAAAACAAAGGGGAATAAAGGCGCAAGGTAGCTAGACAGGGTGGGACCCGCCCATACTCCGAACAGTCAAAGCAGAAAGGTGCGTGAAGGGTTTTCGGGGGGATTAAGAATGGCATAGGGAAGGTGGAAGCTCACCCCCTCGGAATTGTGGTGACATGACATACAATGGAACCGAAGACAGATACTCCGTGGGGTAATGGCTGCGGGCTTAGAGATGCTCCAAAATACCGCTAGAATTTCTAGTGGGCCCGACCACGAAGGACACCTGGTGCTATGAATACAATGGTAAGGTAAGTCCTAGAACACCTGGTACATGAACAGTACCGAAATTTAACTCGACGCGTGGTATACACCTAACCAAACTCTGATAGTGAATAACCTTATGCCAAGCATCTCAGTGTCAGCATCCTTATGACGTTAGCCCTACAAGTGTTGTCCTAGTCTCATTTTCAGGAAATTTGAAGCTGTATAACCATGCTTTGTGATTCACTGTGGTAAAATACTTCATTTATGGGATACTGTATAGTTAAAGTGCGAGCGCCCAGTACCAGGTCTACCAATTCGCTTTCAACTTCCGTGTGTCGTTTTCCCTGAGCATTTTCCTTACTGCGTAGGTATTCCATCCCTTTTTCACTATCTGCTTTCCTTCCGCTTTTCATTTTCATAATGGTCATGGGTAAATTAAAGGTTAAGAAGTATGAACCTGAAACCCCTTAGGTTCTCGAATGTAGGGCTGCTCTTGGACCTAAACCATTCACAGACTTGCAAGTCCACATTCGAGAACCACAATACCCTTTCTTTATCAGTAGCATCAAACCTGACCTATCTAAGAGGCATATAGAAAACATGGATAGGCTTAGAGTTGTTTTGTCGGGGTTATACCACCAAATTACTCTGCCCGTATACCTAGTTGTGGAATTGATATGCTGGCTTAGCTAAGCATATGATGAGCACCGAGACATGTTCCTATCGACTCAAGGGAAAAAGATATTTAGTATATCTCCCAAGATCATTAGGAAAGCTCTCTGTTATCCCCATGTTTTAACTATATTAGTTTCACTGAAATTTCTTTACCCCATCAATTCTCCAAGCTACCATGGAGGCAACAAAGTGATTTCATTACTTCTATCTCTGAATCTCACCTTACATCTTTCCCATCTTCAAACTCGGTCATACATTCAAAGAAGACCTTCAGCCAACAATTTCTCTCATTACGGGGTTGTTAGGTATAGAAGGAGCAGAGTGAGTCATGAAGGAGTGTGTAGCCCTTTTATGTTTAATGTCACAATCAGGGGTTGTTTTGGATGTCCCTGGTTTCTTGGCCTCCGCCGTCCAAAATGAAATGTTCCCAATTTTTAGCCTCAAGCTAAAAGGAACATTATAGTTAGTAGTATTTTATTTAATTAAATAAAATGGGTAAGAAGGCCCCATAATCCTTGAGAAGGAAGAATAAACACTCCTCATGTGAAAGGAGGAAGAATAAAGAAGCTAAATTAAGCATCACATGGTGTGAACAGGGATGGATCATGCTTTATCTAGACATTTTGACCAAGTCCACATGCACTGTCTAGATACAATGTATCTCCTTGATGGACTGCGCAGTTTTAGAGGAGGATCACATGCATGAGTTGGAAAGCACATGTGGATGGGACCCATGGTGGAGAGGATCACTTTATATATAAGAAGAGGAGGAGAGCCATTGTTTTTCATGCTTGATTATTATTTTGCTTAGTCTGTTGAGACTTTGCTCCTCTTGTTGTTTAGCAAGAGTGTTGTGCTGCATAGCACTAGGGTGTTCCTAGTTGGGAATCCTACCTCATCCTTAGGGAAGGAGAGGTTCTAGAGCTACATTTCCTCATTCCAGCACTTTGCCAAAGCTAGCTCCTTCAGTCACAAAGTTATTCCTGGAGTAGGATAACTTTGTGCTGCTGGGTCCAGCAACAGAGGATCTCTTGAGTTGTTCCTTGGCTTGTTTTCCAGTGGAGGGCTCAGCTATTCATTGGAGGATTAGTGAGGAGGACTCCCGAGATTATTTTCATATCATTGGCATCATGCCAACCATTCAACTTCCCTCACAGCACAGTTTCCAGCTTGATCTGCGTTATCTTGGCTAGAAGTTGCTGGGAGGGCTATTTGCGCTCATCAGGAGGAGTTGTTTCTAAGTAAAAGGGTCAAAATTTTGCTTAGATACACTATCAAAGGAGGGCATCATTATTTATGATCTTTTACAGCCCCATTTTATATTTTGATTCAGTTGCAGTGACAAATCAAATTTTCACATTGTATATTCTCTGGCATTTCTAGCAATCTCTTCTAGATTGGGTAGAAATCTTGTATTAGAGCCCATTCTTCTATCCTTGGGCATTTCTTGTATAGTTCAGCCATATTTCATTTTTATGCATCAATAGTAGCAACTACTCTAATATAGGCACCGATGTCACTGCCCTCCGACATTTTGTGCAGCAACAGCAATTCATGTATTACATAGTTTGATCCTTGGAGATTCATTCCTGCAGCTTGAGTGGTTTGTACCTCAACATATTTCTATATATTGTATCTGATTTATTAATAGACATGATGGCTGTATTATAATCCATATATTGATATGTACAGTTTTTCATAGTTTCATGGTTATGCTCATATGTTTCTGTAAGCTCTCTCAATGAGCATTTTTCTGAGAGATTTATTTAGGGGAGATCTGTATAAGCCCTCTAGGCTTATTTCCTTGAGCTCAGATTCTGGAGGAGAAGTTTTTAGTGAGTTAAAAAGGGGATCCAAACCCCATTTCAGCTTATTTTTTCACTCTCTCTCTTATACAGTGTCCTTGAGGACCACATTTCAGAAATTCCCAAAAAAGGAACATTACAGTGGTATCAAAGCATGATCTTTGGCTCAGCTTGTGGCTTCAAGCCAAAATGATGAATATTTGAAGGGGAATATTTCAATATCTATAGACAGAGTCTACAGATGGCTAGGTAGCCTCTGGATCTCATCCTTTTTTCAAAGGTGACATATCTAGTAAATGCCCCTGTAGTCAATCTCTGGAATAGAATTTTGATATTCTGGAGAAGGGAACTTTACAGCTGTGTAGCCCAAGTGAATATGCCATTAAGACGAGGAGCTCCTCATTTAGAAGAGGATATGTACATAGAAAAAAAGAAAAGAGGAATGACAGAAGAGGGGGTTTCCCTTCTTATTTTCCAGACCCTGGAAGGTATCATTGAACATATTGAGGAGAAAGAAAGGGAAAACTGGAGAAATTTACTGAGAGGGTTTGTGGATAAAGCAAGCCCTAGTTGTGACCATGCTGGGTGTGAGAACTTAGCCACACATAAAGATCCAAAACACAGTACATTGCCCACATCTACTGTAGGGAGAATGGAGGAAGATGAGTCACCAAGGGAGGAGGCCTTGAGTGATTTTATTTGGGAGTATGAATCTCAATCATGGAGATTCCAAGTGCCCTTGGACTTCTAGGAGTTTTGCAGACTCTGGTGAGCAATATCTAGTAACTACAAAGGGAGAAAGAAAGATATATTATTTCTATCCACTTTCGATGGATCAACAAGGTGCAAAGCCACAACTTGGGTGGAGGAGCTTGATGCATATTTTCAGCTACACCAAGTTACAGCCAAGGAGGCCATTACTATAGTAGCGCTGCATCTCAAAGGTATGGCCTATGATTGGTGGTTTAAAATTTCTATTTCATGTTGTCATGAAAATGTAAACAACTATGATGAATTCACTAAGGGTTTGGTGAATAATTTTGATGGGAGACAAGGTGAATCATTATGCACCATATCTTCAAACACTTTTTAGTGTGCACCATTGGCACCAACTTGTACTTACATGTTTTCAATTTATGAGATGTTTGTGGCAGCAAACAAGTGGCTATTAAAGCACTTGTTATATTTTATTTTGAGGCGGGCATGGGATGCACTACGCTGGTTCGTCATATGGAACTATGATTCACTCTCTGATTGCCATGTGGCAACTTGTCTTCACTGTATTTTGCTTCCATATGTTACCGATGTTTGTATTCTCATGGGAGGCTTTGTTTAGAGAGTGGGCTTGGAGTTGGAGATGCCCATTGGGATTATGATTCTCCCCTTTTCACTTGTTTTATGTCTCAGGAGAAACAATGGGCACACCATGATTGCCATATCACTACTTTTCTCTCTATGTAGGAGGAGCTACTGGGAGAAAATGTGTTATTTGAGGAGGCACTTCATGATTGATTTATTTTGTGGGGAGGCTTGGGTCAATTGTAGAGGCCATGAAATCTCAGCCAAATATTAGAAATCCCATCACACTTATCATAAATGGAGGGAGAAACTACTTGGATGGGAAAATATAAACTCTCCATTCAGCCCCAACATGTTGCATAGATCCGGGGATGAGGACTGCTTTGATGAGCTACCTAGTATGGCTCATTTTTATTTGGATGACTACATGGGTGAAGGAGTCACTCAGTGGGAGTAAGGCTTCCCATGCTTTCCATCACTCCTACCTTGAGGAGGCCATTGAACAACAAGGGGATCTCCACTTGCACCTTCTATTATCTCATGATGTATACTTTTGTTTTACACACTTGGAGGGATACATGGAGGAAAGATCCATTGCACATTTTGATGAGTTATGGTGGGGTCTATTGGTGAGGAGGCCACAAGACGAGGAGGAGTAAATTTTTTCTTTACCTTGCAGTTGCTTGAGGAAAAGCAACATTTTGAAGGGGAAGGACTGTAATGTTCCCAATTTTTAGCCTCAAGCTAAAAGGAACATTATAGTTAGCAGTATTTTATTTAATTAAATAAAATGGGTAAGAAGGCCTAACCTGGTCAACTCCAATTAGTTGAGTCATATGCTCCTTATTTTATAGGTCAAAATACCTCTTCATTAGCTTAGAGGAGAAGACAAATATGGAAGGAATACAAAGACCTAAATTAAACCTATTTCCGCCAAGGTAGCGCCTCTCTATAACAACACAAGAGCGTTATAACGCAGCTGATAAGTGAATGGGCAGTGTTAGTGGCTAGGGAAATGCTCTTTTTACACTAGAGAGAAGTGTTACCCGTGTTTTAATTTTGAAACGGGAAAAACCCGCGGAGAATGATTTGAATCTCCATCTTTTTCTCACAAGAGAGTCAGTACAAAAAAGGAAACTGCAAAGCACCAACTCTTATTGGGCATTGCCATAATCAACTGAAAAATCTAAAAAGGAAAAATCATAGAGGTTGAGGAAACATCTTGGTTTTTTCTATTCAAGAACTGGTAGAAAGAGAAGGGCAATGATTTCTCTCTCCATCTCCTATAAAATGGAGTTGAAGGCTCTTGGTTCAAGGTCAAAGGATTGTCAAGTTTTTGAATACTTGTGAAGTAGAGATCATTGTTGTAGTGTGAAGGTCAAAGGTCAAAGAGGTTCATTGAGAGCTTGTTGATCAAGACATCACCACTTTGAGAGATAGAGATATTGGAAGGCCGAGGAGGGCTTGGTGCAACCAACGGTTGTAATCCTCCTTTTTACAAATCAATAGAACTGTATCTGTTTTGTCCATTCTATGCATTGATATTGTCATTATTATTTTAATCACTTATATAGCATGAGATGAATGGCTTAGATGTGCACAATTTAAATGTTTATTATATGTTGGCTTAATTGATAGGAAATGTATGTTATGTTAGAAATTACACGGGTGCTTTAATTGATTGCAGGATCTAGATTTGGAATTGGTGAAGGAGGAACGTTGCTTCGCTACTTAGTTCTCTCTAAAGGACTCCAAGATCATTAAAGAGGTAATTCTCTATCTTTTTCCATCAAGTGGTCTTAAGTTAATATGAACATGTGTATGCCATCTTTGTGAACTGTAAAGCTAATCTTACTGTCTACCTCGGGCACCGAAAAGCCCTGAGAGGGATATACGATAACCAACAACCCAAGCATTTTACCCTATAGCAGAATTGGAGACTCCGCTAGGGAGTTTCCCCATAGTTTCTGGACTATTTCTTTCCTCCTTTCTTCTTTCCTCTGTTCACAAATCCTTCTAACTAGTACTTATTCCCAGTAGACATTTCAAAAGCTCGCAGAGTTCAATCCTATTTTTGTTTGACCATATGAAGAATTTTTCCCTAGCTAATGATACCTCTGTAGGTTTTCTAGTGCGTTATAACACTGGCTCTTCTTAAATAAAGTTCGTTATTCTTTGGATTAATGCTGTCTTTACTCAGAGACAATGCGTTACTTAGCCAAAACTTGTTGTTCACTACTGTGATTGTGTTTTAGCTGCAGAGTTTTTTGGCCATCAGTATATCTCCTTGACTGAATCCCTGTGCTTGTTTACTAAACTGGCATTTCTATTTGTTTTCTCTTGCTTGAAAAGTTAGTGTCAAAAGCATTTACTTTTTACAGAAGAATTTTTTTTTTTTTAGTTTTTTCTGCATCTAGCTGAGTTAATTCTGAAATTTTTAGTTCATAGACTATTAATAAGAGGTAGATAGAAGTCTAAATCTTTAAAGCTGAACTGTGTTATTTGAATGTTAGTGCATGGATGTTGAAAAGAAACCTCTCCTTTTAGAAATACTCTTCATCGAATTGAATATTTAGAGCATGTTTTGCATGGTTTCTTAAGTCAGAGTCTCATTACATTTCATACGTCCACTCCCCCTCCGCAAGACTAATAATCAAGTACACTAAGAATCAAGCGATAGTAAAATCAATCACATTACACTTTTTTGAGCTCACACAAACAATAGTTCAGGCTAGGATCTTGGGTTAGGAAAAGTGAGAAAATCACCCAAGATCTCAAAACTTGAAACTAGAGTCATTAACGAATAAAATCCTACTGCACTCATATTATCGGGACCGTTCCTTTACCGGAGTTCAGCGCGAGACAACACTTGGGTGCACAAGAAGGTAGCCCGCCTTCGACTACATCCGGTGGGTGTGTTATATATTGGGGTTCCCTTCGGGGATGTCGAAACTAGATCGGGGATCTAGGTATTCTGCCCATATAGCACACTGTCCTTGACCGTGGACCCCCCTTATGATGTCTATGATTTGAGGTATCTTTATTGGCCATAATTTTTAGGGACTTGTTGAGTCTCAAATCTGCATCTTTTCCATACACTTTTCTATACCTTTTTTATCCACCTGAACCTCCCAAGTTGTCAATATCATTGTATATTAATTGCAAAAGAGCATCTAACATGGTTTTTAACTATATTTTTGTGTCTGCTATTTGATTTAGATTTTGCTCATTTAGCTGCGGAATCTTGCCACTTTCTGCAGCTGCTGCAACTTTCTGCAGCCATTTTGTTAAACTCTATGTTACAGGTGTCTTCAAGAGAAACGAGCCACATGGGCAAGTCAGAAATGATGTGGACATGGATCGTGTCCTATTGGCTCGAGCAAATTCATATAGGGAGGCTGCAGTCAAAGGTGGCCAAATGGAAGTCAACCGTAGAGTTCCACGGTGACAGGACTCTGTTTCGTGTCACGTGGAGATCTATATGGCCATTTCTGAATTGCGGAAGACAAATCAACATCTGTACATGGCCCCATAGCCGAATTCAAACATCCACTCCTCATAGATTTACTTTCCAACGTGGCCATGACCCTAGATCTTTGGACGTAATGGTTTACGTGTTCTCCATCAGCATAAACTTCAGGGAATTAGTTATATTTCCTTTGTTATAAATAACGTGTTTGCATACGCATATTAGATTAGTCTCTGTTAGTTTTTATTAGTCTGCTCTGTAATGTAATTACGTTGCCACTGTGCCGTAATATCACCTTTCTGTTATGACTGCATTTTAATATACAAGAAGACTCTGTTTCCAAACGTAATTCGTACTTGAAGATTGTTGCCAAGGCTGGTGTAGAGGGCCCCTGCACTCGCCAAGGTTTTGTGCATTATTGTATAGTTCTTGTTTTATTTCTTTAAAGCTCATTGTGCCATAATCCATTCACATGTTTATACATTGCATCTTTCATGGTATATATGCTTCATTTCTATTTATAATCTTTCATGCTTTCCATTTTACTTCTGTCTTTCATGTTTTATGTTATTGTTAACTGATCACTATTCTTGTTTCAGGTTATAAATAGGCAGCCCGGGCATTTGCATAACTTTTTTTGACTAATGACATGGAATTAATATTGTTCTGCTGCTAATTTGCTTTTCTTAGTTTCTGTTTAATTTGAGTACTGCTTTGTTTATTTCAGTTTTTCTCATTTGATTTAGTAGTTAGCTTTAGATATATTAAATTGCTCATAACATCTTCAGTTTCCTCCGAAAGCCACAGCTGGACTGATGGTGAGGGATTGAATTATGGATGTGTAGTTTGATATTAGTTTCCTTTCTACAAATTAGATATATTAAATTTCTCATAACATCTTCAGTTGCCTCCGAAATCCAGAGCTGGACTGATGGTGAGGGATTGAATTATGGATGTGTAGTTTGATATTAGTTTCCTTTCTGCAAATTAGATATATTAAATTGCTCATAACATCTTTAGTTTCCTCCGAAAGCCACAGCTGGACTGATGGTGAGGGATCTAATTATGGATGTGTAGTTTGATATTAGTTTACCTTCTGCAAGTTAGATATCAAGTTACTCAAGTTGTTTATGGTTACCTCCGAAAATCATAGCTGGACTAATGATGAGGGATCAGAAGATAAGTTGAAGTAATTTGATTTAGATTTACTTTGTTGCAACTTTTGGATTTCTTTCAGCATAGTTTCTTTTGTGTTTAGACAACAGCAAGAATAGTTTGGTTTTCATGCTCAATAGTTCGTTGTTTTGATTTATTAGACTAGCAACACATTTTCATTTCCTTTCAAGTTTTGTCATTGTATGTTTCAAATTTTTTTTTTTTAAGTTTCAAGTTGGTAAATCATTATAGAGGATATCATTTCCTTGAAAAATCATAACCGTACTTATTTTTATTTTAGAATTTCCATCTCACATTAGAAAACCAAAAACGAGAAAAAGTTAAGAAATAGGTTATCTTGCACATATAGTGCGCCGCACTTCATCATCTTACGAATCCCGGATTGACAAATCAAATGCAGAAATTTAGGATACACTAAATTGACCAAAAATTTTGGCGCCATTGCTGGGGAAGTGTAAATAGGTAGCCAATTTCTTAAAAAAAAAAAAACAAAACAATAAAAGAAGAGAAAACTTGATAACTTCTTGAAGTATGCTCTCCTCTTGCACCTAGTGTGATCTGGAGGATTAGAAAAGAGAGTTATTGGTTCAGTAATTTCTTAAGTATGCTCTCTTCTTGCACCTAGTGTGACCTGGAAGATCAGAAAGAGAATTATTAGCCCAACTTTAAAAATAAAAAATAAAAAAAAATGACATGCATAGAGCAAGAGATTCTAGGGGAAGGTTTATAGCTAAAGCCAAGAGTTCGATTTTCACAACTCCATCTTCTTCAAGGCATAGACCAGATTCACCACCATCTACCCCTAGCCTTAAGATTTTTGGAATTCAAGGAACAACTGAATTAGAGGATTCTCCTATACCACCTACTAAATCCCATTTAGAAAACAAAGAGACTCTCTCTCATCCTCCCTTGATAGAAGAACTAGAGGACTTTAAGGACTCTAAAGAAACTATCATGGCAGAGGAAGTAATAGATGGAGGTAGAGGTAGAGGTAGGAGAGGAGGAAACAATGGAGACAACAATGGTGAAGGAAATAATGGTAGAAATAGGGAAGGAGACAACTTGTTTGGATTCCCTATAGTTGATGAGGAAACTCATGCAACAATGAAAAATATCTCACCATCTGTCCTCCCTAACTTTTATGGATTGCGAAGTGAGGATCCTGAAACATTTTTGTTTGAGTTTGAAGTCGTGTGCCGAACTTATGACTATATGGAAGACTCTCAAAAACTCAAACTGTTTCCTTCAACATTGAAGGGAGCTGCTTTGAAATGGTTCATGGGATTAGCCACTCAATCTATTAGGACTTGGAATGATATGAAACAAACATTTTTTGATAGATACTTGGACTATTGTATGCCCACCAATCACAAGGATGAGGTATTCAAAATGATGCAAAAAGAAGACGAAAACTTGGAAGATTTACTTGAAAGATTTCAATACAACTTGAAAAGAGCAAAGATGAGAAACTTAGATGATGAAACCTTGAAAGCCCTCATATTAAAATCCATTAGAGATGAATGGATAGATATTTTAAACATGATGGGGAAAGGAGACATTTTTCAACTTCCACTTCGTGACATAACAGAACTATGTGTCCATCTCTCAAGAGGAAAATCTAAAACAGGAAAAGGGCCTAGGGATCCTTCTCTTATTAGGGCTAACAAATCTGCAACTGGATCAGTAAGTAGGGCAAAGATTGGTAATATTCTTGATGAATTCAAAACTGATATCTTAGGGAGCCTTAGTGAACAACTAGACACCCTTAAAAACCAAAACAAGCAGAAAGCAGAAACAGATGCTTTAGCTATCTTTTGTCCGAAATGTAGGAAGAAACATGCTTTAAGGGAATGTCCCTTGGATGCAAAAGTTGTAGAAACATGTATGATTTTCTCAAAGAATCATGAGATCAAGGATTGTCCTTCAATTCCTGGACTCAAAGCTGTTTTTCAAGAAGATCCAAATTCAGTAGAATCTCTCTGTTTTGTTGCAAGAAGACCTTGGCAGGGACAACAAACTCAAGGTTTAACAACCCTATGAATCTTCAAACCCCACCAAATTAGAATCCTTGGCAAAAACCTTGGCCCCAACATCAAAACCATATCAGCCATGGGTACAAGGGATGCAAAATCCTTATGGGAGATTTGCTCAATTTTATCAATATCCTCCATCTTTTCAAAATCAACAAGCTCCACAACTTCCAAACACAAATCCACAACTTTCATTGCCATTTCCACAACAACAACCTTCTCAACAAAATCCAAATCCTCAACTTATGCTCCCATACCAACAAAATACAAATCAACTTCCAGCTCAGCCATTGCCAAATCCTAACAATAAGAATCCTCGGAATACTTACATGGTAGAAGGACAAAAATTTCCTACCTATATGATTGTTCCTCTCAATGATGTACAACTCAGATCTTGTAGAGTTTTAGAAAAACCTTCTGTAGATATTCAAGAGCAAGATACCTCTGAGGAGGATTCTCTTCAAGTCAATAAGGGTTCTAAGGAAGCATCTCTTCAAAATTCAAACATTCAAAAAGAAAAATAAAATTTAATCCCTACAACTCCTATAGTTGAGCAACCTGCATCTTTATCTACACCTCCTTTTCCTAAAAGACTACAAATTGACAAGGGAGTGGAAAAAAAAATCTTGTTGCCTAACTATGATTTTCTAGATGAATTTAAGAATGTTTGTATCAAGATTTCCTTGCTACAAGCCATTCGAGAGATTCCTATTCTAGAAAAAACCATAAAGGAGTTGAGTTTCAAAAGACCAGGAAGGAAACTAAAAGACACAAGAAGAATCCACCTGGTAGGAAAGATTGCAGATATTATGATGGGAAAAATTACCATGCAGAAGTATGTAGATCCAGGAAGTCCAATTGTCAAGACACATATAAATGGGATAGAAATCCCAAACACATTGATTGACTTAGGGGCTGCTATCAACATTATGAGTAGATAGACTATGGACCAGCTAAAACTTCCTAACCTTCTTTTTACACCTACTTTACTGCAACTTGCAGATCGATCAATTATTAAACTAGATGGTGTATTAGAAGACATTTCAGTTTCCTTAGATTCTTCGGAATATCCAGTAGATTTTATGATTTTGACTCCCAAGAGTAATCTAGGAGGGCACCCACTTATCTTAGGAAGACCTTGGCTAGCCACAGCTGATGCTTTCATTAGTTGTAGATCTGGGGATATGTACATTTCTAATGGTAATTTGACAAAGAAATTCAATTTGTATTCTCCAGCAAAAGCAATCACAGAAGTAGGAGACAATGAATGGGTTGATGATGAGGACACTATACAACCTGTCTTTACCATTTCTGAAATCAGTGAGGATAGTCAAATTCTGAACACATTAGAAAATTTTGAGATATCTTCATAATATGACCCCACACAATTTCAATTGGAATCTGACATAGAATATTTATCATCAAGACAAATGTCTCTTTACTCTATGGAAGAGTTTGGTAGTTCTACTATTGAGATTTTTCCAGGAAAAACATTGAATATCAACAAACATTTGGAAAAGTCACAACAAGAAGAACTAACCAAAATTTTGCAAAAACATTCTACTGCATTTGCATGGGAGTATACTGAAATTAAAGGAATTGATCCTAAGAATTGCATCCATCATATATATATTAAGGAAAACAGTAGACCAATCAGACAACCTCAAAGAAGGATGAATCCAAATCTTAGGAAGATAGTGAAAGAAGAGCTCCAAAAACTACTCAATGTAAACTTCATTTATCCAATTTCAGATAGCCGATGGGTTTCTCCTCTGGTTATAGTACCTAAAAAGAATGTTAAATGGATGGTATGCATTGATTAGAGGGAATTAAACAAAGCAACTTTGAAGGATCACTTTCCTTTTCCTTTTATTGATCAGGTATTAGATACACTAGCAGGTAAAAAGTACTTTTCATTCTTGGATGGTTTTAGTGGCTATAATCAAATTCAGGTAGCACCTGAAGATCAAGATAAGACCACATTTACTTGTCCATGGGAAAAATTTTCCTACCGAGTACTTCCTTTTGGGTTATGTAATGCACCTGCAACATTCCAAAGAGCAATACTAGGAATTTTTTCTGATCTAATCCATGATTGTGTAGAGGTTTATATGGATGATTTTATAGTTTATGGTAATTCATTTGAAGAGGCATTAGAAAATTTGGAAAAAGTTCTTATAAGATGTAAAGAAACAAACCTTTCATTAAGCCATGAAAAATGATTTATGATGTTTTCTGAAGGGATTGTTTTAGGACATCATATTTCAGGAGATGGGATTAAGGTTGATAGATCAAAAGTTGAAGTCATCTCCAAGTTGCCTATTCCAAATTGTCAAAGAGATGTTAGAATTTTTCTAGGATTTACCGGTTACTATAGAAGATTTATAGAAAACTTCACTAAAATAGCATCTCCACTCTTCAAATTGCTTACAAAAGACTGTGAATTTAAATGGGATCCTGATTGTCAATCAGCTTTTGAAACTTTGAAAACAAGAATATCTGAAGCACCTATCTTGAGAGGACCAAATTGGAAACTTCCTTTCCATATTTCTACAGATGCTTCAGATACAGCTCTTAGAGCTGTGTTGGGTCAAAAAGATTTAATTCCTTATGCCATTTATTACACCAGTAAAAATTTGACTCCCACAGAGTTGAACTATACTGTGACTGAAAAAGAGTTTTTAGCCGTTGTTCATGCAATTAATAAGTTTAGACATTACATAACAGGCTATGAAACTTTTATTCATACTGACCATTCTGCAATTAGATATTTAATGAACAAACCTGTTACTAATGGCAGAGTGACAAGATGGCTCTTAATTTTGCAAGAATTCAATATTACTGTGTTGGATAGACCAGGAAAACAGAATACAGTAGCTGATTTCTTGTCTAGGATTCAGAATACTAAAGAAGATTCTCCTGTAGAAGATAAATTTCCTGATGAATATTTGTTTGCAGTAACTATTAAGACCCCTTGGTATGCACATATTGCTAACTATTTGGTTACAGGGAAACTACCTTCACATTTATTTCCAAGAGAAAAACGAAAGATTATTCAGGAGAGTTCAAAATATTCATGGATTTCTAACGAATTGTTTAAAACAGGGCCAGATCTTGTGATCAGAAGATGTGTCAGGGAAGATGAAATGCCCGATATTCTTAAGGCATGTCATGATGAACCATGCGGCGGACACTTTGCAGACAAAAGGACGGCCTATAAAATCCTCTCTTTAGGATATTATTGGCCTTCCCTCTTCAAAGATGCAAAACAATATGTCAAAAGGTGTGACAGCTTCCAAAGAGTAGGGAAACCTACCCTTTCAAATGAAATGCCATTGCAAACATAGGTACTCATTGAACCCTTTGAAAAATGGGCTTTAGATTTCATTGGACCTATTAATCCACCATCTAAGCAAAATAAGTATATATTGGTTTGTACTGATTATGTTACTAAATGGGTAGAAGCCAAAGCATTATTATCTGCTACTGAAAATTCAATTGTTCATTTTCTTTATGAGGATATTTTTACTCGTTTTGGTGTTCCAAGAGAAATTGTGACAGATCAAGGAAGCCAATTCACATCCAACTTGGTGGAGAAATTGATGGAAGAATACAAAATCAAGCACAGAAGATCTACTCCTTACCATCCGCAAGCAAATGGTCAAGTGGAGTCTACAAAAAAAGTTCTTGAAAGTATCATCACCAAAACTGTTCATCTACATAGAAGAGATTGGGCAAAAAGGCTTCCTGAAGCCTTGTGGGCCTACAGAACTACATGGAGAAATACAACAGGACATTCTCCCTATGAACTTGTTTATGGGAAAGAAGTATTGCTCCCCATTGAGTTCCAAGTCAAGACCTTCAAGATAGCAGTTCAGTTGGGGATGGACTTATCAGAAGCCCAAAAGCATAGAATGGAGCAATTGAATGAGCTAGATGAGATCAGACAAGAGGCAATTCTAAGAACTAATCTAGTTCAATATCAAAGAGCTAAATGGCATGACAAGTACATCAAAGAGAAGAAGTTTCAAGAAGGAGATTGGGCATTGTTATTTCATTCCAAGTTTAAATATTTTCAAGGAAAATTTCAGACTCATTGGCTTGGGCCATATGAGATTGACAAGATCTTTAGCAATGGAGCGGTAAGAATCAAGACCATTGATGAGTTTCAAACTCCTCTTATTGTGAATGGCCACAGATTGAAATTTTATCATAAGCCACTCTCAAAAGAGGATTTTGTCAAAGTGTTTCAAGAGAATTCTGCAATCGGGCTGGTACAGAAGAATTCTTTTTCTCCACCAGCCTAGCTTTTGTTCTTTTCAATTAAAAAAAATAAAAAATAAAATAAAATTATAAGCCTGAAAACCAATCACTGATTGGCAGTCTTATACAGAAAATATAGGGTGAAAATCAGGAACACCTGACACTCTATATTTTCCAAAAAAAAAAATCTCTCTTTCATTTTACAAGTTTTGTGACCATCCACTCCATTCCATTCCACTTCATCCCACTTCATTTTCACTCCACTTCATTCCATTTCACTTCATTTTATTCCATTTCATCAATAAAATTCTTTTTCATGACCATTTCCATCTGGTCATTTGTCATCCGTTCATGTTCATTCATCCAAATAATAGTTGTGTTAGTTTCCACAGCTGACATCTGTTTCCACAGCTGACACCAGTTTCTGCAGCCAGAAGCAGATTCCACAGCTACAACTCTGTTTTCAAAAGAAATTATAGCCAGATGTTATTTTCATAATCATGAAATTAAATGCAGGTGAGAGGACCAAAAATAAAGGCATGGAGCATTCAAGATACCAATGAAGAGAAACTAATTGAAGACCAAGGAAAAAGGCAAAGATTCCAAGGTATGAGTAAAATTCATTTCAAATAGCATTGAAAACACATTTTTATATAGTTCTAAACCATAAGCTCCATCCATTATGTGAAATGATTATATTGACAAATTCCGTAACACTTTCACGATATCCATATGATCCTCTCGCATTCATTCTCAAACGGTTCCATAATTAAACCCCCGATATTCACTCATACTCCGATATTCCACTGGTGATAATGAGACGTAGTTGATTTGACCACGGACTCTTACAGCCGCATAAATCTATAGCCGTTGTTTAAACGTGCTCACATTTATTTTGCAGCCACCAAATTTCAAAACATTGTCGGATGTGTTATACTCCTCCTATTGTTCTGTTAATCTCACAGCCATATCTTTGCCGTGCTCACGAAACCCCTCTCTGTTCTCTCTCACTCCACTTCGTTCTCTATTACGCTACAGCCTGTATATCCACTCTTTGATATCTACCTACAGTCATTGTGCTCATCTCCATGCATTCAGCCGTTCTATTTCCATTGAACCCTCACACAAGAAAATTTTTGAAGAGAAAAAAGAAGAATGGGTAAATTGCTAAGAGCATAATCGGAAGGACCTAAGTTCATGGAGGGATATCCGCAAGTCAGGGATATATTGAAGAAAGCAAAGTGGTTGCGGTTTATCCAAAAATTCAGAGGTTATCATAAAGAAGTGACAAAAGCATTTGCAAGGTCATTCAATGGCCTAGAAGTAGAGATTGGAGACCTTAAGTTTGCAGTGAACGAGGCATCTGTAGCAACAGCCACGGAACTTCCTCAGGAGGGTGAGCGTTGGTTTAAAAATAAAAGCATTAGTGATGAAGCCTGGAGAAAAATCTTACGAAACCAAGGTATGGACATAACTATTTTTAAAAAAGGAATTCCTGTTCATGCATTGAAAGAGGAATGGGCTACTTTGCTGCTAGTTGTTCAAAAATTCATTACCTGTGAAGGCCGTTTTGGGTCCATGTATATGTACCATACCAGATTGTTGATGAATTTTCTAGATAATCAAACTCTCAATCTCCCATATTTTCTATTAAATAGTTTGAAGAAAATGTCTGTGACTGTTCAGAAGCATTTAGGAGATGTAGAACCACATCTATATCACCACGGTCTTGTAAAAATTTTGATTGAAAAAGAGTTAAAGGAGAAGAAAGACACATGGGAACAATTTTTGATTAGAAATTTCTTTGAGGAACCTCAGGAAATTCCTGAAGGAAGCACATCAAGAAGGAGTAGGAGAAA
Organism: Pinus albicaulis; assembly: GCA_034641835.2. Classification (NCBI taxonomy): domain Eukaryota; kingdom Viridiplantae; phylum Streptophyta; class Pinopsida; order Pinales; family Pinaceae; genus Pinus; species Pinus albicaulis. The sequence continues at coordinate 1,218,265,813 of CM076575.1, read as the reverse complement.
AATAATAAATGATGAAACTCAAAGTACTCCTACTCAAGAAATTCCTGAAGGTAACACATCAAGAAGGAGTAGGAGAAAGAGAACAAATGATGAAATTCAAAATACTCCTACTACTACAATTGAAAGAACTGATAGGGAAGAGAGACTGTCAAAAAGGAAGAAGAAAGAAACCAAGGGTAAGAAGCCAATAACACCAAAAGAGAGAAAAAGTATTGAGGCTATACATCAAACCCCTTCTTCTGAAGAAGAAGATCATCAAGTGTTATCTGAGAGATTAGTTTATCTTCAAAAACAATCATCTATGGCCAAGAAGACAGAGAAAGGAAAACAAAAGCAAAAGGACAGTGGTCGACAGCGTGTGAGAAGAAGTTCCAGACTTAAGGGGAAATTGAGGAAAACGCAAATGAAGGGTCCTCATTTCATTGATTTGGGAGAGGAAACATCTGAACAGTCCCCAGCTGACCATAGTCCATCTCACTCTCAGTCAGTTAGTGAACCTGGTTCATTTCATTCTTAGTCAGACATTGAACATAGTCCATCCCATTCTCAGCAAGATGTTGATGTGAGCCCTTCTCAGCCAGATTTTGAAGATAACTCTCCTTCACGGCATTTTGGGGACAGCCCAATAAAAATGACACCTGAAGTAGACCCCAAGCAGCAAGAAGTATATGATTATATAGAATCTTTGGAAAAATCAGCTACAGGTCCTAGTACTTCGTCCATCCAGCCTCACACAGTACAAGATGATCTAGTCCAATCACTAAAACAGGAAGTCTTTGAGCTAGAGCTTTTAAATAGACACATTAAAAATGAAAATGAGGCATTGAAGGAACAAGGAAAATTAGACAAAATCATTCATGATAATACCATGCTACATCTGGGAATATGGCAGAAGAAGAACAAGAAATTGAAAATTCCAGAAGTTAAGCAGAGCATTGGTTAATATCAAATTTAGATGCCTAATGAAGAAGCCTAGGATGTTGGCAGCACCAAGGAAGAAGAGGAGAGGTTTGGATGTACTGGCTGAAGTGCTTCATATAAGAATCATACATTTTATCAAAATTTTCGTTGCATGAGGACACAGTGGGAAGACCTTCTGCTGTGTAGAAGGCGGAGTCTCAACCGCATCTCTTTTCTCCTACACTTTTCTATACCCTTTTTCATCCACCCGAACATCCCAAGTTGTCAATATCATTGTATATTAATTGCAAAAGAGCATCTAACATGGTTTTTAACCATATTTTTGTGTCTCCGCTATTTGGATTTAGATTTTTTTCTCATTAGTCGCTAATCTTGCCACTCTTCTCGTTGTACTCGGCCGCAACTTTCTCAATGGTCAGTGAAACTCTCATACATAAAAATCTCTGTGGAGAAACGCAGCCACAGCTGGCAAGTTATATGTTTACTGGACATGGATCGTGTTCTATTGGCTCCTATAACCATCTAGGAGGTCATACCAAAGGTGGCCAAATGGGAAGGCAAACTGAGCCCCAAGGTGATCAAGGTGACAGGACTCTATTTCGTGTCACGTGGAGATCTATATGGCCGTTTCTCAATTGCGGAAGACAAATCAACATCTGTACATGGCCCCATAGCCGAATTCAAACATCCACTCCTCATATATTTACTTTCCAACGCGGCCATGATCCTAGATCTTTGGACGTAATGGTTTACATGTTCTCCATCAGCATAAACTTCAGGGAATTATTTATATTTCCTTTGTTATAAATAACGCATTTGCATACGCATATTAGATTAGTCTCTGTTAGTTTTTATTAGTCTGCTCTGTAATGTAATTACGTTTCCACTGTGTCATAATATCACCTTTCTGTTATGAATTCATTTTAATATATAAGAAGACTCTGTTTCCAAACGTAATTCATACTTGAAGATTGTTGCCAAGGTTGGTGTAGAGGGCCCCTGCACTCGCCAAGGTTCTGTGCATTATTGTATAGTTCTTGTTTTATTTCTTTAAAGCTCATTGTGCCATAATCCATTCACATGTTTATACATTGCATATTTCATGGTATATATGCTTCATTTCTGTTTATAATCTTTCATGCTTTCCATTTTACTTCTGTCTTTCATGTTTTATGTTATTGATTACTGATCAGTGTTCTTATTTCAGGTTATAAATAGGCAGCCCGGGCATTTGCATAACTTTTTGACTAATGACATGGAATTAATATTGTTCTGCTGCTAATTTTCTTTTCTTAGTTTCTGTTTAATTTCAGTACTGCTTTGTTTATTTCAGTTTTGCTCATTTGCTTCAGTAGTTAGATTTAGATATATTAAATTTCTCATAACATCTTCAGTTGCCTCCGAAAGCCACAGCTGGACTGATGGTGAGGGATTGAATTATGGATGTGTAGTTTGATATTAGTTTCCTTTCTACAAGTTAGAAATATTAAATTGTGCATGACATCTTCAGTTACCTCCGAAAGCCACAGCTGGACTGATGGTGAGGGATTGAATTATGAATGTGTAGTTTGATATTAGTTTACTTTCTGCAAATTAGATATATTAAATTGCTCATGACATCTTCAGTTACCTCCGAAAGCCACAGCTGGACTGATGGTGAGGGATTGAATTATGAATGTGTAGTTTTATATTAGTTTACTTTCTGCAAGTTAGATATCAGGTTACTCAAGTTGTTTATGGTTACCTCCGAAAATCATAGCTGGACTAATGATGAGGGATCAGAAGATAAGTTGATGTAATTTGATTTAGATTTACTTTGTTGCAACGTTTGGATTTCTTTCAGCATAGTTTCTTTTGTGTTTAGACAGCAGCAAGAATAGTTTGGTTTTCATGCTCAATAGTTCGTTGTTTTGATTTATTAGACTAGCAGCACATTTTCATTTCCTTTCAAGTTTTTTCATTGTATGTTTCAAATTCTTTTTTTTAAGTTTCAAGTTGGTAAATCATTATAGAGGATATCATTTCCTTGAACAATCATAACCGTACTTGTTTTTATTTTAGAATTTCCATCTCACATTAGAAAACCAAAAACGACAAAAAGTTAAGAAATAGGTTATCTTGCACATATAGTGCGCCGCACTTCATCAGCTTACGAATCCAGGATTGACAAATTAAATGCAACAATTTAGGACACACTAAATTGACCAAACAGGACTTACACAAGGTGACTGGGACGGGCTGTCCTGGTACCTGAAACAGACGGACCCACCCTGTATTTTGTCTTTAGGAGGGTACTCGTCTTCATGAGAGTGCTTACACCTATTTTCTGAGGTTTGGGCGAAGCTCTAGAGTGACTGTAACTGTACTTTTGACCAACCCTCTCTGTATACTATTGTGATACTGGATTTCATCAGCAGAAAATGGTAGTACTTAGACAGGGCACCCTATTCTAGCTGCTTGCTGATTGATTTTAGAGAGTCATTTTTTTCTTTTTTAGGTGTGTGTTACTGTCATTGAGACTTTATAATACATCACAATTCATTAAAAATTGTTAAAAAAATAAACAGGTCATCGTGGCATCCTCCGACCCACGCCATCTGTCTCAATGACAGCAAGGTCTACCTCCTCTAACTATTGAGGAAGAACTGAACCTTGGTGAACTCGTGCCTTCTACGGAAGAGCAATCTCCACTGACTAATCTTGATCTTCAGATAGCCTCATATCATCCAGAATTTCTGGAGGACCCTTTCATGGAAGGGGTTGTACCTCATTACAATCCTCCACTCACTGATCCGTTGGGGCTTGTGATAATTCAGATTCCACCATGCCAAGATATGTCTTCAGCCGCACAAACATCCTTTTCACCACTATCATCCATAGGGTCGATGCCAATGGCAACCATCCCAGGTTCGCCACCATCCTCCCCGCCGGTGGTCAGTTCTATGCCATCACTTGGTAACCCCAGTAGTCAACATATACCTAATCCCAACCCTACGGTCATCACAACTGTTAGTAGCTCACCGAATCCTTTGGCATCTATTCCTACCGTGACCATGTTGGGACCCACGGTAGCTCCTCCCACGAGTATAACTACTTCGGTTCTTTTTAGCAACCCTTTCGGTTGGAACCCTCTGCTGAGTTCAAACCCCTTGGCCACTATACCAAAGGGCAGTGTCACCAACACATAGGTAACATGAAACATTTCACTTCCCCTGCAAACCTTAGGAAAAATAGGACAACCTATTGTCAATAATTTTCCCTTAAGTGGTTCAAATATAGGTGTAGGGTCTATGCTAGTAGTAGCATGCCTCCTGGAAACTCTATTGCATCCATTTGGAGTAACCAACACCAACCTCCATCTGGAGTGGGAGGGCACTTTTATACTGGGGGCAACCAACCATTCGCCCCGCAATATAATATGCCCTATGGACAACAACAGTACGTCTCTACTCCTCCACCTGTAGGAAATTTTTATAAAAGTCCTACTTATCCTCCTGGTAACACATTGATGGGTGGACTCTATGGTCTAAGTAGTCAGCCCATACTGCCTTGGTTAGATTCGGGGGCAAATCCACAATTTCCATTTTTGGTAGATTTAGACATCCTCGATATCCATAAACTAACTAACGACCCCATCAATAACAACCCGCTCTGGCCTCCAGTACCGCATAAGATTCCTTCTGATATCCTGAAGTTCGACGGGAAACAAGGGGACGACCCAACTGCACACATCACTACCTTTCATCTATGGTCTATATCCAATTCCATGGAGGATGATAGTATCTGGCTTCGACTATTTCCCCGCACCCTTACAGGCAATGCCACCAAGTGGTACATTGAATTGCCACGTGCCACCATCAATACTTTTGGCACTTTAGCGACGAAGTTTCTAAAGAACTTCCAATTACCAATTAGATTTGAAACTGGAACGGAACTTTTAACCTCGCTGCACCAAGACACTGCCACCCACATCTCCGATCATATTCATGAATGGAGACATAGGAGGAGGCTAGTCAGAGTGCCAATCCCGGATCATCTCTTAGCCAATTGGTTTTACAAGTCTCTTTTACCCCACATCTCTAAAGACATTGGCCTTTCTGGTGTGGTTATAGAATATCAATGTATTCGTCGTGCCCAGCATTTGGATTTAATCTATTCACAATATGACATGTTATACGATCTCCTCCCCCATGCCCTTGGTAACCCAAATCCTCTGGCCACTCAGAAAACCGGAGCACATGCCGACGGTCTCATTGGCACAATCTCTGGTGTGGCTAAAAAGTAGTCTCAGGGGCAAGCCTCCTAGCCATCTTTGGCTGCCACTGCCCCTCACCAAACGACTACTCTTCCTATCGCTGAGGTGAATTCTGTGAAAACCTCACAAAAACCTAGCGAGAAAAATAAGAAGAACAAGAAAAAGACGTCTTCTTCGAAAGAGCAGTTGAATAATCAGAATAACCCTAATCAGAAAAACGCTACAAAAAATGACAAAGGGAAGGATAAACCCATGAAATTTCCTTGCAAGATCTATGCGGAGGACCACTTGACATAAAAATTTCCTTGGCTGCAGGAATGCATCGATTTTATTTCCAACAAGGATTCTGGGTGAACACCTACCATTATTCATAATCCTTTCCCTAATCAGCAGCAGCAACATCAACACATTGTTGAAAATCTGCCACAACCCCATCAACAGGGCAATGGTGGTTCACATCCTTCCGGTGAAGGACCATCCGCCATTTATGGCATTGAGAGTGTTGAACTTCAAACTCGAGCCAAGCTTTATGGAACTCCTACATAAGATGCTCAAGAACCTGGCACTATTTCAAATCCACCGCCGCCCAACGATTTGTATATCGAATGGCCTATTGCTGAACCCATGATTCATCCCCCTAAAGGGACACTTCGACGCATGACTCATAACACCTCTGCACTTGCAGCCCAAAACTACAACATTGTAGAATATTTGGCGTAGGCGCCATCAGCTATGTCTACTCTCGAAGTATTACAAACCTGTCTAGCACAAAGAAAAGCCTTTCTTTCGGCCATTGGTGGAATAGACCCCCAGGATTCCATGCTAGCTATCTTTGATATGGAAAAGGCTAAACCTCACCTCTCACACCAACTCACATTCCAGGTGCAGGTGGTGTCGAAAGGGAGACCAATCCATCACACTATCATAGATGAAGGTGCTTCGACCTGCGTTATGTCACAAGCTTGCTAGCTCAATTTAGGTTCTCCTACCCTCACCCCACCATCGAATTCCCTCAAAGCTTTCGATGGCCACATGTTCCTCCCAAAAGGATACCTTGCTAGCTTTCCCATCACTCTGAGTGGGAAAACAGTAAACATGGATGTTGAAGTCGTAGAGTGCCATCTAGACTATAATCTATTGCTTGGTCGCAGTTGGTCTTATCCCATGACTGCCATTGTGTCTTCGGTCTTTCGACTCATCCTATTCCCATTAGATGGGAAAATAGTCACATTGGATCAAATATCCTTCTGCACCCCTGATTATGCCACGTTACCAAGTAGCACTGTACCCCTAATAGGAGGCTTTCCTGACTCTTACGTCAGTATCGGTACCGGTCTTCTGAAGGCATCTTCCCTACTGGGTTGTTTTCCTCTCCTGCCGCCACAGATCCCAAACATGGTTGCAATGATATCCACCACTTTGGATGGCTCTATCGACCCATGGATCATTCTGGAACCTTTAGAAATTGATTCCTATGGAGATCAGATGCCGCTCTCACCATCCGAGTTGGCTTACCAAGCCATCCAAATAGCATCTGAACCCTCCACTGCTATGGTTTCGACTGAAGGTACAAACCTCCTGCCCATCACAGTTCTCTCTAAGGATATCCTCAATGAAGTCTTGCCTACAGATGAATCTATTTGAGAGATCATGTCTCTAGAAGAATGACCTTGGGCAGAGTTTCAGCATTGCACTTCGATGATTGACTCGGAGGCAATAAAAACTGAAATCCCATTTTTTGACCAACCGGAGATGGTTCCCTCCGCTTATACGACTGTTCAAACTATCGATTCAGAAGGGAACATGGGTAATATTTCTAAGACAATGCTCATTGATATCTTGGTCAAAACGGGTATCATGGAAAATATTCATATTGGAGCTGACTGCAATCCTGAGGAAATTGCGTGCTTCACATCCCTTTTCAAGGAATTTCGCGATGTGTTTGCTGGGTCTTATGACGAAATGCCCGGCATTGACCCATCTATCATCGAGCGTTCTTTTTATGGTATTTTTCTTTCTCATTAATCCGAAAAACCTTGAGTTTCGTTCTTCGTACTCGTTAAACTTATACGAAGTTGATATCGAGCATTATTTTTATGGTATTTTTCTTGCTCGTTAATCCGATAAAACTATAGTTCTTGTCTTCAGGCTGGTTAAAAATATGAAGACGCACTGAGCTTTATTTTTAGGAACCTTTCTCTCGCTCATAAAACTGAAAAAACCCTGAGTTGACTTTGTCGGGCTTGTTAAACTACCACGACAGAGAGCAAGGAGCCATTCTTTTCCTCTTTTCCAAAGCTCCTTAAACCGAAAAGGTAACCGAGTTTTCTCCGCGTGACTCGTTAAAATTTCACGGAGGGTACCGAGTTTTCTCCACGTGACTTGTTAAAATTTCACGGAGGGCATCAAGTTTTTCTTTGTTGGACTCGTTAAAATTTCACAAAGAATATTGAGTTTACTTCATCTCCTCGTACTCATAACAAAATGAGGTAGACGTCCATCGAACATATATTTCTCACTTTTCCGGCTTCGATGGACTAACTCATGAAAAATGAACTATTTCGGGCTTACTATTATCCCTTGGCCATGCTCGGTTATCAAGACATGACAAAGGTACCCCAACAGAGTTGTATTTTATGATTTTTTTAGACTCTCTAAACATGAAAAATTCACTGAGTTTACTCGTCTGGACTCATTAAACCTAATCAGACGGGGCATGGAGTTGTCTTTTATGATATTTTTCAGACTCTTTAAACATGGAAAATTCACCAAGTTTACTCATCTGGACTCGTTAAACTTAATCAGACGGGGAAAAATTTGGACAAAATGGATACTACCTCTGTTACATTTCAGAAAAGGTTGATTTGGCAGCAAAATTCTTGAACATGGCACTTCCCAGAAAACTCTTTCGCAGTTAGAAAAACCCTACCATCCATGAGTATTAGCCTTCATTTCCCAGTGTCCCTACACTGGTAATATCCTAACACACTCTTTGGTGTTCATTAAGCCTCATCTGCCTAGTACCCTGTTATAGTGCCTTCTATTGTTCAAGCAGATCTCGCTATCTACTACTCCTGTTATCAACCAAATCGCTCATTATGCCAGAAATTATTTTTCGTCCAACGTCGCCATTTACTCTTCATTATCTCAATCACAAATTAGTTGATTTCCGTTTCGTGTTGACTGATGTAGGACACCTCAGTGCCTACCTTTCAACAGATCTCTTCCTATTGACTTCAACATCTTATATAGGAAGTTGATCTAGAAACCCATCAGTACCCAGATACTTGCAGAAAATAGTGGCAGGTAGTCTTGTGTTTGATCAGGAGTCTTCATCATTGGCTCCTTGTCAAATGATTCTATGAGTGTTCAACTTCAACTCATTTTATTCACACTCGCTAGATTGTACTGTGCATCTTAGGGACCATCATCATTATCGGTGACCACTTTCGTGTCTGTTAACAATTTTCATTATCGACTAGTAATCAGACGATTTCTCACATGTTTGACGATAGCTCCTTCATTCACATGTTGAGAAATATGTAGTTTAAGTGAATCGGTGGTCAAGACCTTGGGGAAAAATGTTACATCATTAAAGTTGTGTTTCCTCCCCCAAGTTGCGATACTGTTTATGGAGACAGCTTCTCTAGCCTGATCCTGTTACAACAGACACTTCCACATTTGCTTATCAATGGACATATTCTTCATATCTCTATTCTATAGAAATCATTTTGTTTAAGCTACTGAGCACGGGAATTCCTTACTCAAGGCAGATACTATATTTTCTGACATATGTTGTTGTTTCAGGTTTTCCTCAACCTTTCAATCTCTTTATCTCTACGATACACTTTGTAAAGTATTTCGGCCATCATCTTTGTCTCTGACCTCACACTTTAGGGGGAATCTATTATAGGTCAAAATACCTCCTCATTAGCTCAGAGGAGAAGACAAATATGGAAGGAATAAGAAGACCTAAATTAAACCTATTTCCTCCAAGGTAATGCCTCTCTATAACAACACAAGAGCGTTATAACACAACTGATCAGTGAATGGGCTACGTTAGTGGCTAGGGAAATGCTCTGTTTACATGAGAGGGAAGAATTACCCATTTTTTAAGTTTGAAACGGGAAAAACCCGTGGAGAATGATTTGAATCTCCAAGTTTTTCTCACAAGAGAGTCAGTACAAAAAAGGAAACTGCAAAGCACCAACTCTTATTGGGCATTGCCACAATCAACTGAACACTCTAAAGAGGCAAAAGCATGGAGGTTGAGGAAACATCTTGGTTTTTTCTATTCAAGAACTGGTATAAAGATAAGGGCAATGATTGCTCTCTCCATCTCCTATAAAATGGAGTTGAAGGTTCTTGGTTCAAGGTCGAAGGATTGTCAAGTTTTTGAATACTTGTGAAGTAGAGATCATTGTTGTAGTGTGAAGGTCAAAGGTCGAAGAGGTTCATTGAGAGCTTGTTGATCAAGACATCACCACTTTGAGAGATAGAGAGATTGGAAGGCTGAGGAGGGCTTGGTGCAACCGACGGTTGTAATCCTCCTTTTTACAAATCAATAGAACTGTATATGTTTTGTCCATTCTATGCATTGATATTGTCATTATTATTTTAATCACTTATATAGCATGAGATGAATGGCTTAGATGTGCACAATTTAAATATTTATTATATGTTGGCTTAATTGATAGGAAATTTATGTTATGTTATAAATTACACGGGTGCTTTAATTGATTGCAGGATCTAGATTTGGAGCTGGTGAAGGAGGAATGTTGCTTCGCTACTTAGTGCTCTCCAAAAGACTCCAAGATCATTACAGAGGTAATTCTCTATCTTTTTCCATCAAGTGGTCTTAAGTCAATATGAACATGTGTATTCCATCTTTGTGAATTGTACAACTAATCTTACTGTATGCCTCGGGCACCGGAAAGCCCTGAGAGGGATATACGATAACCAACAACCCAAGCATTTACCCTATAGAAGAATTGGCGACTCCGCTAGGACCAGGAATGCCTTTGGGTTCAATAACACTAAAACCCTACTAAACAGCCCGAGTATGCAAGTATTTGCAGACCCAATGAAAATAATAAGCTAATGCATAATGAAAATGGGTTGCCATCTCCTCTTTATAAAGAAAATGAACTCCTCTCACCATGGGTCCCATTCACACTTTCCACCTAGCTCATGCAAGTGGAGCCTCCACTAAAACTGCGTTGTCCAAGAAGGTTCAATGTATATAGACAGTTTTAGTTGACTTGGTCAAAATCAATAGATCAAGCATGATCCAATCCTGTTCAGACCATGTGGTGCTAAAATCATATGCTTTATTATTTCTCCTTTCACACAAGGAGTGTTATTTCTCCATCAAAAGGGGTTAAGGTGTCTCCTTACCCATTTTATTAAAAAAAATGAAAATATGCAAACTATAATGTTCCTCTTAGATGGAGGCTAGAATTTGGGAAAATTACAGTCCTCCCCATTCAAAATGTTGCTTTTCCTCAAGAAACACAAGGTAGAGCAAAATTCATCCTCCTCTTATTGTGGCCTCCTCATCAATATACCACACCATATCTCATCAAAGTATGCAATAAATCTGTCCTCCATGTATCCCTCCAAGTGTGTAAAACCAAAGTATACATCATGAGATAATAGAAGGTGCAAGTGGAAATATCCTTGTTTTTCAATGGCCTCCTCAAGGTAGGAGTGATGAGAAACATGGGAAGTATTATTCCCAATGAGTGACTCCTTCACCCATGCAATCATCCAAATGAAATGAGCCATCCTAGGTAGTTCAAAAAAGCAGTCCTCAACCCCGGATCTATGCAATATGTTGGGGTTGAATGTAGAGTTTAGATTTTCACATCCAAGTAGTTTCTCCCTTCATTTATGATAAGTATGAGGGGGTTGATGATATTGGGCTGAAATTTCATGGCCTCCATAATTGGCCCAAGCCTCCCCAAAAAATGAATCAACCATGAAGTGCCTCCTCCAACAACGCATTTTATCCCAATAGCTCCTCCTATATGAGGAGAAAAGTAGTGACATGGAAATCATAGTGTGCCCATTGTCTCTCCTGAAACATACATAATGTGAAAATGGGATAATCATACTCCCAATGGGCATATTCAACTCTAATCCCACTCTCCAAACAAATCCTCCCATGAGTATACAAACATCGGTAACATATGGAAGAAGAATACAATGAAAACAAGCTGCCACATGGCAAACAGAGAGTGAATCATAGTTCCACATGAGGAACCAGCCCAGTGCATTCCATGCCTGCCTAAAAAAAAAAGATAAAAAGTGCTTTACTAGCCACTTTTTTGCTTCCACAAACATCTCATAAGGTGAAAACATGAAATTACAAATTGGTGCCAATGGTGCACACCAAGAAGTATGTGGCTTCCCCCACAAGCCATCATGAAAATAGCCATTCCCATTGCTGCAATGGGCCACAAGTACATCATAATAGGGAGAATAAGGAGGTGTGATCATCCTTAGCTCATCAATATGCTCATATAAAGTAAATAAAGGTAAACCAAAATGGAAACATATACCTTATTTACCATGTACCCCGGTCCTTGAGCTGAAATGGCTCATCTGAATGCTCTCCCTCACCTCCAATAAGTAGGGAAATGGTTGTGCCAACCTCTCCAAAATAATACGGCCTATGAATTTTTACATATGCTGATATAGATCATGCTGAATGCCCTCCAAAATGAACTCCTCTAGCAAAGCAAAGTATGCATCAAAGTGCATAGCTAGGAAGTCCTCATGTGCTGCATGTAATAGTTTCTTCTTGAGACTATAGGTCCTAGTAAAGAAGACTCTGTAATAATAATATATGACCATTTCATCCACCATGTACCTGTCATCTCCATCTGGGTCATCCAAAATCATGCATGCACCTAGATCCTGGGAGTACTCTATCAAGAGTTGAGACCTCCAACTCGGATCTATCCTCCTCAGAGACAGCACTGGTAATCTGCAATGTGATTCTCCCCTCATGCTGATGCATGCTACTCTAAAATCCCCCATGCCAAATTTATCCTCCAAAATGCTGCCATGCCCATCATGCAGCTGCTCATGCTCAAATAATGATGGTGTCCTTTGGAAGTTGGCCTCCAATGAGAAGTTGTCATCCACAACGAATCTTCCAAGCTCGGTCAAGGTAAGCATGAGTGGCCTACATCCACTCCTATGTATGAAAGAGTCCCCCCTCAAAGGAACTATCCTCTTCCTCTCCAAATCTATGGAGCAATCATCTTGCATCATGAATATCCCATCCTCCATCCCTGTAGCAAACTCTATCAAAGCAATATAACTGATGAGAGTGGGTGATAATGAAAATGAGAGAGTTTCTCCCTCCTCCTTGGGTTTACCCGAAACTCTCTACGCTGTGCTGGACTCCTCCAATGTCTTCACCTCTTTGGAATCCAAGATCAATGAACCAAATGATAAGATGCCCCTCATCAACTCTAGATCAAGTGGCCTTCCAGGTGGAATGCCTCCATATAGTGAGACATCAAGTTCATAAGTGGAATGTATGTATAAGAGGACTAATTTGCCCCCCTATTCACTGCATTGTAGAGTCTCCTTCTCTTGTGAAAATATCTTTCAGGATAGATAAGGGTGTATCAACCCATGATGTTGAACCTTCTCTTCCACCTCCATCTCACAATCCCCAAAAACTGTTACATATGGCTCTGAAATTGTGCCTTGGCTTCCACATGCTAAAACATTTGGAGCTTCTTGCAAAGGGGCAAGGGCTCCTCTAATGGAAGCAAAGGCTCCCTTTTCACCTCTATGTGGTAATGGATCTCCTCCCAATGGGATAGCACTGTTAGATTTCATATGCTCATCCTCCCCATCAATAATTGAGATTAACTCATCATCAAGGAGAGACCTTAGACCTTGTTCATCTCTTGAAGGAAGTACCTCCATGATTTCACAAATGGAAGAGGACCCTTCATACAATGGGGATCTTTCCCTTAGCAAGCCATCATACATGTTTACATCCCCTTCAAAAATATGGAGTGGAGTTTGTTTCATGGTTCCTCCCAATGCATGCAAAGTGTTTGATGTTTTGATACATGGTGTTTCATAGTGATTTTCATCAAATTTCCTCACAAAACCCTTAGTGAATCCATCATATGGTTATAAATTTGCATGATAATATGAAACATAATTTTTAAACCACAAATCATGGGCCATACCTTTGAAATGTAGCGCTGTTATAGTGATGGCCTCCTTGGTTGCAACTTGGTGTAGCTGAAAATATGCATCTAGCTCCTCCTCCCAAGTTGTGTCTTTGCACCTTGCTCATCCATCGAAATTAGATAGAAATAATATATCTATTTTTCTCCCTTTGGGGCTTCTGTATATCTCTCCCTTGAGTCTGTAAAACTCTAGGAAGTCCAAGTGCACTTTGAATCTCCATGATTGAGATTCATACTCCCAAAGAAAATCACTCAAGGTCTCCCCCCTTGGTAACTCATCTTCCTCCATTCTCCCTGCAGTAGATATGGGAAATGTACTGTGCTATGGATCTCCATGTGTGGCTGAATTCTAACACCCAACTTGGTCACAACTAGGGCTTTCTTCATCCACAAACCCTCTCAGAAAATCTTTCCAGTTTTCCATTTCTTTCTCCTCAAGGTCTTCAATGATACCCTCCATGGTCTGGAAAAGAATATGGGAGACCTCCTCTTCTTTCATTCCTCTTTTCTTTTTTTCTCTGTACATCTCCTCTTCTAAGTGAGGAGATTCTCCTTCTAATGGCATATTATCTTGGGTTGCACAGGTTGAGCCAAGATTGATGCTCTGATACCACTATAATGTTCCTTTTCGGGAATTTCTGCAAAATGGTCCTCTAGGATGCTGTATAAGGAAGGCAGTGTAAAAATAAGCTGAAAGGGGTCTTGGGCCCTTTTTTTAATAAATTAAACACTTCAATTCCAAAATTTGAGCCCAAAGAAATGAGCCTAGAGGGGTTATTTAGATCTCCCCAAACTAGATCCCTTAAATAATGCTCAAAGAGAGAGCATACAACAACATATGAGCATAATCATGAAACTATGAAAATATATACATATCAATAAATTAAATATATATAGCCATCATTTTTATTAATATATCATCTACAATATACAGAAATATCTTGAGGGACAAGCCACTCAAGCTACTGGAATCAACCTCCAATGATCAAACTATGAAATACATGAGTTGCTGCAACTGCACAAAATTTTGGAGAGCAGTGACAGTGCTGCCTATATTAGAGTAGCTGCTGTAATAGATTAATATACATGAAATATGGCTGAAATATACAAATAAATTACCAAGAATAGAAGAATGGGCTCCAATACAAGATTTCTAGCCAATCTAGGATAGATTGCTAGAAATGCCAGAAAATGTACAATGTGACAAATAACTTGTCACTGAAACTGAATCAAAATAAGAATGAGGCTATGGAATATCTAAAATGTATATTGCCCAACTCCAATCATGCTCTTTACTAGAAGGCTGATCCCTCTACTCAAGAACAATCCTCCTGATGAGCTTTATGAACTCTCCCAATACTGCCTGCATGAAAATAATGCAGTTCCAACCCTAGACTATGCTGTGAAAGATGGTGAATGATTGGCCTGATGCCAAAGATTTGAAATGATGCTCAGGAGTCTATTATGATTCTCCTCCAAATAATATGCAAGAACTCCATCGAAGAACAAGCCAATAATGACTCTGAGAGTTCCTTTGTTGCTGCTCCCAGCAACACAACATTTTATGCCCAATAGAATAACGTTGTAGCTGAAGGGGTAAGCTTGGCCAAATGAAAAAATGAGGAAATGGAGCTCAACCCTCTCCTTCCTTTAGGATGAGGTAGGGATTCTCGACCAGGAACACCCTTGGGTTCAAGCACACTACAACCCTGCTAAACAGCCCGAGTATACAAGTCTTTGCAAACCCAACGAAAATAATAAGCTAATGCATAATGAAAATTTTCTGCCATCTCCTCCTTATAAGGCAAATGAACTCCTCTCACCATGGGTCCCATTCACACTTACCACCTAGCTCATACAAGTAGAGCCTCCACTAAATCTACGTTGTCCAAGAAGGTTCAAGTATCTAGACAGTTTTAGTTGAATTGGTAAAAATGACTAGATCAAGCATGATCCAATCTTGTTCACACCATGTGGTGCTCAAATTAGTTGCTTTATTATTTCTCCTTTCACACAAGGAGTGTTATTTCTCCATCAAAATGGGTTAAGGTGTCTCCTTACCCATTTTATTCAAAAAAATGAAAATATGCAAACTATAATGTTCCTCTTACCTGGAGGCTAGAATTTGGGAACATTACAAAAATGGATTCACTAGGAAATAGGGAGAAAAGAAAGATAATGGTTACTTTCTTATGGAATTCAATTCTTTAAAGAAGAGACATAACGAAGACGTGTCTAAGTTTATTAAGAGATTTAATAAACTATATACCAGCCTGCCTATAGAAATGAAGCTGCACTAGATCGCCACTAAGGTTGTCTTTGTAGCAGCATTTGATTCAAAATTCAGATTCACCCTAAGGGAGAGGAAGTTTGCTACCTTGGACTAGGCTCAGACCGATGCAATAGAAGTCAAATCTAACTTCTCTTCAACAAGAGAATCTAGAGGGAGGTTGGACCATGATGCTAGGCGTAGAGGGAAAGAAGAAGCATCTACCTCTAACCAAGACAGAGAGGTAGCTGATAACAAAATTGAGGAGATGAATAAAATGATAAATAATATTTCGAGTAAGCTGGTGAAGCTCAAGTTTGAGGCTAAAAACTCATCCTCCAAGCCATTCCAAACTACTCCAAACAAGGGTTATAACCATCAATACAGAAAGCCTCCTTTACAAATATTATAAAGAGACCGGAAGGAGCATCAAGACCACATACAACCCTCGCTGTATCTGGAAGGGAAAATGGATGGCCCTACCGAAGACATCCCCAATGGGCAAGATGATCAATATCTTGCTTACTCAAATGGTGATGGAGTTGAGTACTCTTTGCAAGAAAGTGAAGGAGTGGAGCTTTCCTTGCAGGAAGAAGAAGAAGAAAAATAAGTGCTGCTAAAGATCCAGAGATCGATGATTACTGTAAAAAATTCATAGACTTCATGCAAGCATAGTTTCATAGAAAATATGATCTTAGGTCCTCTAGAAAGAGAACTCGCACATAAGAAAAATAAGAAGAGATGCCTTAGAAGGAGACAACTATATAGAAGGTCGGAGATAAAGGTAAGAGACCTATAACTTAACCTTTACATTCTAATAAATCCATTCCTTCCTCTTATAATTTGGCCCCTACTCCAAATGTAAAATTTAAACCTATTATGAAGGAAGAAAAACCTCTAGTCGAGAGTAAAACGCCAAAGGAAATTACCATAGAGAATTCTCCCTCTACTTTTAATCTTCAAAAGGAACTGGAGAAAGTGAAAATCCTAGTCCCCCTGACTGAACTACTGAAACAGCTAGTCTACCAGTCTCAGGTGTCTTCTTTCATGCTCCCCCAAGGAGCAGCCCCAATCCCAGATATTTTAAACCTTCAGGAAGAAAGGCCCATGGTCATGTCCGGTCCTCATGTTGAAGAAATGATGCTTCAACTCCTCCTTTCTATGTCTCCTTAGTAATTCATGACCTATTATTGCATAATTGTATGCTAGATTCTGGAGCGTCTCATAACCTCCTGCCCATGTCAGTGAAGGAACAATTGGGGCTACAAATCACTTGCCCATATAAATATCTCTACTCTTTTGATTCCAAAAGAGTAAAATTTTTGGGGATGATCAAGGATTTGGTGGTGAATCTAGCCCAAATCCCAGCTAAGAGTGTGGTAATGGACATAGTAGTGGCCGATATCCCAGCTCGGATTGGGATGTTGTTATCAAGATCATGGGGTACAAAAATCGAAGGATCCATAAAGCTAGACCTAACTTATGCAACCATCCCTATGTTTGGAGGCAAAGAAAGGAGATTATATCGGGAAACAAGTTTTTTGAAGATGGTCACTAAAGCTGATAATTCATAAATTTACCGGTGTATAGAAAAGAGGGTGAGTTTTCTTGTCTAATGCTGGAAGAAGACCAATATTACTTACAAGAGCCATCTTTTTTTTATGTAAAGACCAAGCAGTCCTCAAGTAATGAAGAAGGTGGGGTTTGAACCTTACACTTTGACGGAGCCAACTCAAAGGAAGGAAATGGAGCTGGGGTTCTCCTTATATCCCCTACTAGAAATTTGGTCCCACTATCTTTAAAATTGGAATATAAGGAAATGAACAATGTGGCTGAATATGAAGCATTGCTCTTGGGTATACAAAAAAAAAGAATATGAATAGTTAGAGCTTGAAGGTTCTAGAAGATTCAGAACAGGTGGTGAGACAGGTAAGAAATCAGTGTCAAGCTAAGCACCCACGACTGAGGGCTCACAGAAATGAAGTATGGGACTTGGTAGATAACTTATTCTTAGCATTTAATATTCAATTCATGCCAAGAGACCAAAAAATAATGGAAGACTCTCTTGCAGTAGCTGCAAGCACTTTTTGGCCATCTCAGAATCCCCTCCTAAGGTACGAGATAGAGGTCCATTATCATCCTTCCATCCCTGACAATGTCAAACACTGGCAGGTGTTTGAGGATGAAGAGCAGGGGAGAAGATTCATGGATGCTGTTGAGTCTCAAATCTGCATCTTTTCCATACACTTTTCTATACCTTTTTCACTCACCTGAACCTCCCAAGTTGTCAATATCATGTGCAAAAGAGCATCTAACATTGTTTTTAATTATATTTTTGTGTTTTCTATTTGATTTAGATTTTGTTCATTCAACTGCGGAATCTTGCCACTTTCCGCAGCTGCTGCAACTTTCTGCAGCTATTTTGTGAAACTCTATGCTACAGGTTTCTACAAGGAAAACGAGCCACATGGGCAGGTCAGGAATGATGTGGACATGGTTCGTGTCCTATTGGTTCGAGCAAACTCATCTAAAGAAGCCGCGATCAAAGGCGTCCACATGGAAGTCAACCATAGAGTCTCATGTTGGCAGGACTCTGTTTCGTGTCACATGAAGATTCATACGGCCGTTTCTAAGTTGCGGAGGATAAATCGACATCTGTACATGGCTCCTTAGTCGAATTCAAGCATCCACTCCTCGTAGATTTACTTTCCAACATGGCCATGATCCTAGATTCGTGGACGTAATGGTCTATGTGTTCTCCACCAGCATGAACTTTAGGAGACAGTTATATTTCTTTTGTTATATATAATGCGTTTGCATACTCATATAGAGTTAGTCGATGTTAGTCTCTATTATATTTTATTAGTCTGCTCTGTAATGTGATTATGCTGCACTTGTGCCGTAACATCACCTTTCTGTAATGACTGCTTTTTAATATAAGAAGACTCTGTTTTCAACCGAAATTCGTATTTGAAGATCGTTGCCAAGGCTGGTGTAGAGGGCCCCTGCTCAACTAAGGTTTTGTGCATTAGTGTAAAGTTCTCATTTCGTTTCTTTAAAGCTCATTGTGCCATAATCCATTCATATGTTTATACATTGCATTTGCTTCATTTATGTTTATAAACTTCCATAATTTCCATTTCACTTCTGTCTTTCATGTTTTATGTTGTTAATCACTGATCAGTGTTCTTGTTTCAGGTTATAGATAGGCAGCCCGGGCATTTTCATATCTTTTTGACTAATGACATGGAACTAACATTGTTCTGCTACTAATTTTCTTTTCATAGTTCTGTTTAATTTCAGCATTGCTTTGTTCATTTCAGTTTTGCTTATTTGCTTCAGTAGTTAAATTTAGATATATTAAGCTGCTCATAGCATCTTCAGTTGCCTCCGAAAGCCACAGCTGGACTGATGGTGAGGGATTGTATTATGAAATGTGTAGTTTAGTATTAGTTTCTTTTATGCAAATTTAGATATATTAAGCTGCTCATAACATCTTCAGTTGCCTCCGAAAGCCACAACTGGACTGATGGTGAGGGATTGTATTATGAAATGTGTAGTTTAGTATTAGTTTCCTTTCTGTAAATTTAGATATATTAAATTGTGCATGACATCTTAAGTTGCCTCCGAAAGCCACAGCTGGACTGATGGTGAGGGATTGAATCATGAATGTATGGTTTGATATTAGTTTACTTTCTGCAAGTTAGATATCAGTTACTCAAGTTGTTTACGATTACTTCCGAAAATCATAGCTGGACTAATGATGAAGGATCAGAAGATAAATTGATGTAATCTGATTTAGATTTATTTTGTTGCAATTTTGAATTTCCTTAAGCATAGTTTCTTTTGTGTTTAGTTAGCAGCAGGAATAGTTTGGTTTTCATGCTCAATAGTTCACTGTTTTGATTTATTAGACTAGCAGCACCTTTTCATTTCAGCAGCACATTTTCATTCCCTTTCAAGTCTTGTCATTGTAAATTTCAAATTTCTTTTTAAAGTTTCAAGTTGGTAAATCATTATAGGGGATATCATTTCCTTGAACAAACATAACCAAACTTGTTTTCATCTTAGAATTTCCATTTCACCTTAGAAAACCAAAAACGACAAAAATTTAAGAAATAGGTTATCTTGCACATATAGTGCGTCGCACTTCATCAGCTTATGATTCCCGGATTGACAAATTAAATGCAGCAATTTACGACACACTAAATTGACCAAACATTTTGGCACCGTTGCCGGGGAAGTGTAACTAGGTAGCCAATTTCTTAAAAAAAAACACAAAAATTCTAAAAGAAGGGAAAACTTGATAACTTCTTGAAGTATGCTCTCCTCTTGCACCTAGTGTGATCTGGAGGATCATAAAAGAGGGTTATTGGTTTAGTAATTTCTTAAGTATGCTCTCTTCTTGCACCTAGTGTGACCTGTAAGATCAGAAAGAGAATTATTAGCCCAACTTTAAAAAAAATAAAAATAAAAATAAAAAAATGACATGCATAGAGCAAGAGATTCTAGGGGAAGGTTTATAGCTAAAGCCAAAAGTTCGATTTTCACAAATCCATATTCTTCAAGGCATAGACCAGATTCACCACCATCTACCCCTAGCCTTAAGATTTTTGGAACTCAAGGAGCAGCTGAATTAGAGGATTCTCCTATACCATCTACTAAATCCCATTTAGAAAACAAAGAGATTCTCTCTCATCCTTCCTTGATAGAAGAACTAGAGGAATTTAAGGACTCTAAAGAAACTATCATGGCAGAGGAAGTAATAGATGGAGGTAGAGGTAGAGGTAGAAGAGGAGGAAATAATGGAGACAACAATGGTGAAGGAAATAATGGTAGAAATAGGGAAGGAGACAATTTGTTTGGATTCCCTATAGTTGATGAGGAAACTCATGCAACAATGAAAAATATCTCACCATCTGTTCTCCCTAATTTTTATGGATTGCGAAGTGAGGATCCTGAAACATTTCTGTTTGAGTTTGAAGTCGTGTGCCGAACTTATGACTATATGGAAGACTCTCAAAAACTCAAATTGTTTCCTTCAACATTGAAGGGATATACTTTGAAATGGTTCATGGGATTAGCCACTCAATCTATTAGGACTTGGAATGATATGAAACAAACATTTTTGGATAGATACTTGGACTATTGTATGCCCACCAATCACAAGGATGAGGTATTCAAAATGATGCAAAAAGAAGATGAAAATTTGGAAGACTTACTTGAAAGATTTCAATACAACTTGAAAAGAGCAAAGATGAACAACTTAGATTATGAAACCTTGAAAGCCCTCATATTAAAATCCATTAGAGATGAATGGATAGATATTTTAAACATGATGGGGAAAGGAGACATTTCTCAACTTCCACTTCATGACATAACAAAATTATGTGTCCATCTCTCAAGGGGAAAATCTAAAACAGGAAAAGGGCCTAGGGATTCTTCTCTTATTAGGGCTAACAAATCTGCAACTGGATCAGTAAGTAGGGTAGAGATTGGTAATATGCTTGATGAGTTCAAAACTGATATCTTAGGGATCCTTAGTGAACAACTAGACACCCTTAAAATCCAAAACAAGCAGAAAGCAGAAACAGATGCTTTAGCCATCTTTTGTCTGAAATGTAGGAAGAAACATGCTTTAAGGGAATGTCCATTGGATGCAAAAGTTGTAGAAACATGCATGATTTGCTCAGAAAATCATGAGATCAAGGATTGTCCTTCAATTCCTGGACTCAAAGTTGTTTTTCAAGAAGACCCAAATTCAGTAGAATCTCTCTGTTTTGTCACAAGGAGACCTTGGCAGGGACAACAAACTCAAGGGTTTAACAACCCTATGAATCTTCAAACCCCACCAAATTGGAATCCTTGGCAACAACCTTGGCCCCAACATCAAAATTCATATCAGCCATGGGTACAAGGGATGCAAAATCCTTATGGGAGATTTGCTCATTTTTATCAATATCCTCCATCTTTTCAAAATCAACAAGCTCCACAACTTCCAAACCCAAATCCACAACTTTCATTGCCATTTCCACAACAACAACCTTCTCAACAAAATACAAATCCTCAACTCATGCTCCCATACCAACAGAAGAAAAATCAACTTCCAGCTCAGCCATTTCCAAATCCTAATAATAAAAATGTTGAGAATGCAGCAAGATGATGGAGCTTAGTGAAATGAAGTCGCCTTCACTAAGTGGGCCCGCAGGCAAATTCTGGCGCAAAGTCTATTTTTAGACTATGTCTATTTTTAGACATACAGAGCATAATTCAGAGATTCCAGTTGGAGATTATTGAATCATGCGACATGTTGGTAAAAATAGATGAGACCCTTATTTTTATGACCCAGGCTATTTTTAGACTGTATCTCCTAAAAATATGGAAGTCAAATATTATTTACCCTTTTTAATATTTTGACTATAAACAGCAGTTTACTCTCTTGGAGCACTTCAGTTTGAGTCATGGAGGTGGCTCATGCAACTGATAGAGGAATCACGTGGTTCCTAGGGTTTGATGGCATCTTGCATGGTTGACTTCAGTTGGACTTCAGTGGCAGAAGTTTTGGAGGAGTTAACGGGACAGATAGTGGAGTTGTGTTTTGTTTATTTTAGTTGAACTAGTTGAGATTAGTTTAACTAGATAATCAATTAGTTATGAGTGGAGTGAATTAAATATTATTTAATTCATTAATTAGTAACTCATTATTCAACTCAAGAACACATCAGTTCACTACAGTGCATGATCAGTTCAGTGGAGACCAGTGAAAGAGGCAGATGAAAGGGTGGAGTTAGCTATCAGTGGCGACATCAGTTGTGCATGAGATTTGCACCACACTTGGAGGAATTGCCCATGATGATTGCGCTGTCAAGCCAAGGAGATTCAAACCTTGGATCTCTATATAGACAGGCCTAGATTGCGCAATAGAGGCAAGGAAATTGGCGGTGAGTTTTGAACCAGTAACCTGTTCAAAACTGAGCTAGATTGTGGGTAACTGTATGAGAAAGTACTGAGTACTTGTGAGGAGTATTGTACTGAGTTTGTTACTTGATTCCTCCATTATAATATACACAATAGCTGCGGGGTTTTCAGCTATAAGCTTTCCCCATACATACTGTGTTAATGTGTATGATGATTTGATGTGCTATCGCTTCTATTCTTTCCGCATGTGACAATTAATCGTAGAAGAGATTACAGTTATGATGCACTCGAACAATACCTATAATCGCATAATCTTCATTGAATAAGTGATTTATTCAACTAATTTCTACATGGTATCAGAGCGAGATTAATTGTCGAGATCTATTACGGTGATTGCAAACTTATTTCCTCGGACAGAGTCTGCATACGGGCCAGGAAGCCTCCGGATTCATCTTTCTTCGAAAAGTGAAAGGTCTGGTAAACGCCCTTTGCAGTCAATCTCTGATTTGGAAATAATTTGTTCTCAAGTGTAGATCGGAAGCGATAAGAGCTTGGAGTTTGGAATTCGAATTTTGCAGCAGCTTTGTTTTCTTGGTGCCGGTGTTGAAAATGTCTTTCAACGGTTTGCGACTCGAATATGCTCTTGAAGGCAGTTCGAATTATGTTGCATGGAAGGATCGCATGGAAGCAGTGTTAGAAGATAATGGTCTGAAGGAATTCGTAGATACGGATGTCCCAAAGCCCACCGATGCAGCTTTAGTCGATGCATGGCAAAAGAAGATAGCGAAATGTCGAAGGATCCTGTTGGAGGGCGTCAAGGATCATATTGTATCCAGCCTGCATGGAAAGGCTACTCCATATTTAATGTGGAAAGCTTTGACGGATCTATTCCAGAGTAATAGTGACCAAAGGAAGCTGGCGCTCAAAGATAAGCTCAGGAACATCAAGATGGAGAAGGGCGACAGTATCGCCAAATACCTCACGAAGTTCACTCAATGCAGAGATGAGCTGGGAAGTGTGGGGGTTACTGTCGATGAAGAGGACATGGTCGACCTGGCTCTCCTTGGTCTTCCGAAGGCTTGGAACTCATATCAATATAGTGTCAATGGTCGGGAGAAGCTGCCGGGATGGGAGCGCCTTTGGGCAGATCTCATGCAGGAGGAGATAAGGAGGACTACTCGAGATGGATCTTCATCAAAGGGAGCTGATGAAGAAAACTGCGCTTTGGTGTCCAAAGCAAAGAAAGGGAAGGGTAAGAAAACCTCTCATTCTGGTGCTAAGGGCAAGAAGCAGGATATGGCGAAAGTGAAGTGTTTTCACTGCCATGATCACGGACATTATGCTACCAATTGTTCAAAGAAGAAGAAGAACAAGCAAGCGGGAAGATCTGCAGATGGAGAAGCTTTGGCTTCACAGTTCGAGCTTGAATTTTCACTGATCGCATGCTTGGTTTCAAGTGTGTTGGGATCGGTGTGGTTCTTGGACAGCAGTGTGTCATTTCATATGACGGGAGATCGGGATTTGTTCTCAGATCTGGAGGACAAAGATTTGGGTGTGTACATCGAGATGGGCGATGATGGTAGATACAGTGCGACTGGTATCGGTACCATATCCTTTCAGAGGGAGTCTGGTAAACCCTTTGTATTGAAGGATGTCATGCATGTACCTGGATTGAAGAAGAACTTGATCTCTGTGGCGATGTTGGAGGATAAGGGGTATGATGTGGTCTTCGGCGAAGGAAAAGCCTTCCTGCGCAGTAAGACTACTGGAGAGACCCGGAAGATAGGGGTTCGAACTCAGAACCTTTATCAGTTGCAGGTAGATGACTGCGCAGCTATGGCATGCAAGGCTGGAGATGTGGTGAGCCGGGATGATGAGGGCGAACTATGGCACAGGAGATTTGGCCATCTTCACCATGGAGCTTTGAAGATTCTGCAGCAGATTTCTACTGGACTTCCTAAGGGCACCCTTGCGCAGTCAGATCAGTGCAAGGGGTGTACTTTAGGGAAGTATGTGAAAGCCACCTTTCACGAGAAGGATAGTCGCGCCACGACGATCCTTGAGAGAGTTCACACAGACGTGTGTGGTCCTTTCTCGGTTGCTTCGACAGCAAAGCACAGGTATTATGTGATCTTTGTTGATGATTTCTCTCGAAAGTGCTGGATCTTCTTCATGCAGAAGAAGAGCGATACATTCGCGAAGTTCTGTGAGTTTAAAGCACCGGTCGAGAAGGAGTCGGGGAAGAAGGTGATTGCTCTAAGGAGTGATAACGGTGGTGAATTCATCTCGGCTGAATTCAAGGAGTTCTGCAGCGCAGAAGGGATTCGGAGAGAGCTCATCGCACCCCATAACCCACAGAAGAACGGGGTGGCTGAGCAGAAGAACAGAACGATCGTGGGTGCTGCACGGGCGATGTTGCATGATCAGGGCCTACCCCTTCACTTGTGGGCCGAGGCATGCAATATAGCAGTGTATGTGCAGAACCGTTGTCCTCACAAGGTTCTTGGCATGAGTACACCAGAGGAGGCTTATTCTGGCAAGAGGCCTGATATTTCCCATTTGCGGATTTTCGGATCTCCTGTCTACATGCATATGACGAAGGATGCGAGAAGGAAGCTGGATCCAACTGCTGAAGTTGGAATATTTGTGGGGTATACTGATACACCTCATAACTATCGGGTGTATGTGCCAGACAGTCGCAAGACTGTTGTGCGACGGGATATAAAATTTCAGGAGGAGAAAGCCATGTAGTGTTCGCTTGAGAGGGAGCTACACTTGCATGCAGATGAGGAGCTGTTAGTTCCTAAGGAGGAGCTTCCGGATGTGGATCAGCCACAAGAGGAGGTTCAGGAGGTGGAAGAAACCACCCAGGCAGCGCCAACCATCAGAGGGCGCATGCGCACTACAGAAGCTGAGCGACTGGCTCGGGATGCAGAGAAGGTTGTAGGACCACCCACAGCACAGCGCAGACAGAGACAGTCACCGGATCGGTACACTGGATACATGGCTCTTGTGAGTCAATGTGTTGTGACGGAGCCATCCTCTTTTGAGGAAGCTGTGGAGGAACCCGCATGGGTTGATGCCATGATCGAAGAACATGATTCGATCATCAGGAACAGTGCATGGGAGATTGTCCCAAGACCGGTTGGGAAATCAGTTGTAGGTTCGCGATGGATCTACAAGGTGAAGCAGGCGGCTGACGGGAGTGTGGAGAAGCACAAGGCGAGATTTGTCGCCCGTGGCTTCTCACAGATCGAGGGGATTGACTATGAGGAGACTTTTGCACCTGTCGCAAGGTACTCTTCCATACGGACGATCCTTGCTCTCTCAGCGCAGATGGGGTGGCACATTCATCAGATGGATGTGAAGACTGCGTTCCTCAATGGAGTTGTTGAGGAGGAGGTGTACATAGAGCAGCCTGAAGGTTTTGAGATCTTCAGCAGTGAGTCGCATGTGTGCCGACTCAAGAGAGCACTGTACGGGCTGAAGCAAGCACCTCGTGCTTGGTACACTCGGATAGACAGCTATTTCACCGGGCTTGGATTCTCCAAGAGTGAGGCGGATCCAAACCTGTACCAGATTGTGGTGGAGGGGAAGCTGTTGATCATCGTACTGTATGTAGATGATCTGATTTTGACTGGCGATGAGCAGTTGATACTTTCATGCAAGGAGGATCTTACACGAGAGTTTGAGATGAAGGACTTGGGCATCCTTCATTATTTCCTGGGATTGGAGATTTGGCAGCGCAGCGGAGGACTGTTTGTTTCTCAGGGCAAGTATGCCCGGGAGATTCTGGAGAGGTTCAACATGCAAGGCTGCAAGCCTGTTGACACTCCTCTTCCGGGTGGTTGGAGGAAGGAGGATGCTACTTCAGCGGAGGTAGTGGATGCCACTGTCTATCGACAGTTGGTGGGGTCGCTTATGTATCTGGTCAATACACGACCCGATATATGCTATGCAGTTAACCAGCTTTCGCAAGCTATGGTTAAGCCTACCAAGCTCTTTTGGAAGGCGGCCAAGCATGTATTGCGCTATATCAGAGGCACATCGGGATATGGTCTATGGTACAGACAGGAGGATGGAGTGAAACTTTCTGGTTTCACTGATGCAGATTGGGCAGGGAGTCCAACGGACCGGAAGAGCACTTCTAGAGGAGTTTTCAGCATTGGGTCGACAGCAGTTTCCTGGTACAGCAGGAAGCAGAGATCCGTGGCACTCAGTTCAGCAGAGGCCGAGTACATGGCAGCAAGTTTGGCTGCATGTGAGGCTATTCGGATGAGGAAGATCCTCGCAGGTTTGTTCAGGTTGCATTTGGAGCCTACAGTGATCTACTGTGATAACCAGAGCTGCATCAAGCTCTCGGCTAATCCAGTTTTTCATGATAGGTCCAAAAATATCGACATCAGGTACCATCACATCAGAGATTGTGTTCAGCGGAGAATCATGATGCTTTCATATGTTCCCACGGAGGATCAGGATGCCGACATCCTGACGAAGGCGCTCACCAGGAGCAAGTTCGAATTCCACAGAGGCAGGATAGGGGTTGCAGATAATCCATATCTTGCCGAGAGGGAGTGTTGAGAATGCAGCAAGATGATGGAGCTTAGTGAAATGAAGTCGCCTTCACTAAGTGGGCCCGCAGGCAAATTCTGGCGCAAAGTCTATTTTTAGACTATGTCTATTTTTAGACATACGGAGCATAATTCGGGGATTCCAGTTGGAGATTCTTGAAGCATGCGACATGTTGGTAAAAATAGATGAGACTCATATTTTTAGGTCACAGGCTATTTTTAGACTGCCTCTCCTAAAAATATGGAAGTCAAATATTATTTACCCTTAATAATATTTTTACTATAAACAGCAGTTTACTCTCTTGGAGCACTTCAGTTCGAGTCATGGAGGTGGCTCATGCAACTGACAGAGGAATCACGTGGTTCCTAGGGTTTGATGGCATCTTGCATGGTTGACTTCAGTTGGACTTCAGTGGCAAAAGTTTTGGAGGAGTTAATGAGACAGATAGTGGAGTTGTGTTCTATTTATTTTAGTTGAACTAGTTGAGATTAGTTTAACTAGATAATCAATTAGTTATGAGTGGAGTGAATTAAATATTATTTAATTCACTAATTAGTAACTCATTAGTCAACTCAAGAACACTTCAGTTCACTACAGTGCATGATCAGTTCAGTGGAGACCAGTGGAAGAGGTAGATGAAAGGGTGAGTAAAGCTATCAGTTGGTAGATTTGTTTTGCATGAGATTTGCATTACACTGGGAGGAATTGTCCATGACAATTACGCAATCAAGGGAAGGGGATTCGAACCTTGAACCTCTTCATATACAGGCCATGATTGCGCAATAGTGGCAAGGCAATTGGCGGGGAGTTTTGAACCTCAGACTTGTTCAAAACTGAGTCAGATTGTGAGTAACTTCATGAGAGAGTACTGAGTACTTGTGAGGAGCATTGTACTTGTTTGGTTACTTGATTTCTCCATTATAATATACACAATAGCTGCGGGGTTTTCAGCTATAGGCTTTCCCCATACATACTGAGTTAATGTGTGATTGATTTGATGTGAGATTGCTTCTGTTATTTCCGCATGTGACAATTAATTGTAGAAGAAGGTTATGTGTTATGCATGCAATTCGAAATTGATGTATAATCGGGATAATATTCATTGAATAAGTGATTTATTCAGCTAATTTATACAAAAAATCCTCAGAATACTTATATGGTAGAAGGACAACAATTTCCTACCTATATGATTGTTCCTCTCAACGATGTATAACTCAGATCTGGTAGAGTTTTAGAAAAACCTTCTATAGATATCCAAGAGCAAGATACTTCTGAGGAGGATTCTCTTCAAGTCAATAAGGGTTCTGAGGAAGAATCTCTTCAAAATTCAAACATTCAAAAAGAAAAAGAAAAGTTAACATCCACAACTCCTATAGTTGAGCAACTCGCATCTTCATCTACACGTCCTTTTCCTGAAAGACTGCAAATTGACAAGGGGGTGGAAAAACAAATCTTGTTACCTAACTATGACTTTCTAGATGAGTTGAAGAATGTTTGTATCAAGATTCCCTTGCTACAAGCCATTCGAGAGATTCCTATTCTAGCAAAAACAATAAAGGAGTTGAGTTTCAAAAGACCAGGAAGGAAACTAAACGACACAAGAAGAATCCACCTGGTAGGAAAGATTGCAGATATTATGATGGGAAAAATTACCATGCAGAAGTATGTAGATCCAGGAAGTCCAATTGTCAAGACACATATAAATGGGATAGAAATTCCAAACACATTGATTGACTTATGGGCTGCTATCAACATTATGAGTAGACAGACTATGGAACAGCTAAAACTTCCTAACCTTCTTTTTACACCTACTTTACTGCAACTTGCAGATCGATCAGTTATTAAACCAGATGGTGTATTAGAAGATATTTCAGTCTCCTTAGATTCTTGGGAATATCCAGTAGAATTTATGATTTTGACTTCCAAGAGTAATCTAGGAGTGCACCCACTTATTTTAGGAAGACCTTGGCTAGCCACAACTAATGCTTTTATTAGTTGTAGATATGGAGACATGTACATTTCTAATGGTAATTCGACAAAGAAATTCAATTTGTATCCTCCAGCAAGAGCAATCACAGAAGTAGGAGACAATGAATGGGTCGATGATGAGGACATTATACAACCTGCCTTTACCATTTCTGAAATCAGTGAGGATAGTCAAATTCTGAACACATTAGAAAATTTTGAGACATCTTCAGAATATGACCCCACACAATTTCATTTGGAATCTGACATAGAATATTTATCATCAAGACAAATGTCTCTTTACTCTATGGAAGAGTTTGGTAGTTCTACTATTGAGATTTTTCCAGGAAAAACACTGAATATCAACAAACACTTGGAAGAATCACAACAAGAAGAACTAACCAAAATCTTGCAAAAACATTCTACTGCATTTGCATGGGAGTATACTGACATGAAGGGTATTGATCCTAAGACTTGCATCCATCATATCTATATTGAGGAAAACAATAGACCAATCAGACAACCTCAAAGAAGGATGAATCCAAATCTTAGGGAGATAGTGAAAGAAGAGCTCTAAAAACTTCTCAATGTAAACTTCATTTATCCAATTTCAGATAGCCGATGGGTTTCTCCTTTGGTTATAGTACCTAAAAAGAATGGTAAATGGAGAGTATGCATTGATTACAGGGAATCGAACAAAGCAACTTTGAAGGATCACTTTCCTTTGCCTTTTATTGATCAGGTATTAGATACATTAGCAGGTAAAAAGTACTTTTCATTTTTGGATGGTTTTAGTGGCTATAATCAAATCCAGGTAGCACCTGAAGATCAAGATAAGACCACATTTACTTGTCCATGGGGAACTTTTGCCTACCGAGTGCTTCCTTTTGGGTTATGTAATGCACCAGCAACAGTCCAAAGAGCAGTACTAGGAATTTTTTCTGATCTAATCCATGATTGTGTAGAGGTTTATATGGATGATTTTACAGTTTATGGTAATTCATTTGAAGAGGCATTAGAAAATTTGGAAAAGTTCTTATAAGATGTAAAGAAACAAACCTTTCATTAAGCCATGAAAAATGCTTTATGATGTTTACTGAAGAGATTGTTTTAGGACATCATATTTCGGGAGATGGGATTAAGGTTGATAGATCAAAAGTTGAAGTCATCTCTAAGTTACCTATTCCAAATTGTCAAAGAGATGTTAGAAGTTTTCTAGGATTTACTGGTTACTATAGAAGATTTATAGAAAACTTCACTAAAATAGCATCTCCACTCTTCAAATTGCTTACAAAAGACCGTGAATTTAAATGGGATCCTGATTGTCAATCAGCCTTTGAAACTTTGAAAACAAGAATATCTGAAGCACCTATCTTGAGAGGACCAAATTGGAAACTCCCTTTCCATATTTCTACGGATGCTTCAGATACAGCTCTAGGAGCTATGTTGGGTCAAAAAGATTTAGTTCCTTATGCCATTTATTATACTAGTAAAAATTTGACTCCCACAGAGTTAAACTATACTGTGACTGAAAAAGAGTTTTTAGCCGTTGTTCATGCAATCAATAAGTTTAGACATTATATAACAGGCTATGAAACTTTTATTCATACTGACCATTCTGCAATTAGATATTTAATGAACAAACCTGTTACTAATGGCAGAGTGACAAGATGGCTCTTACTTTTACAAGAATTCAATATTACTATGTTGGATAGACCAGGAAAACAAAATACAGTAGCTGATTTCTTGTCTAGGATTCAGAATACTAAAGAAGATTCTCCTGTAGAGGATAAGTTTCCTGATGAATACTTGTTTGTAGTAACTATTAAGACCCCTTGGTATGCAGATATTGCTAACTATTTGGTTACAGGGAAACTACCTTCACATTTATTTCCAAGTGAAAAACGAAAAATTATTCAAGAGAGTTCAAAATATTCATGGATTTCTAACGAATTGTTTAAAACAGGGCCAGATCTTGTGATCAGAAGATGTGTCAGGGAAGATGAAATGCCTGATATTCTTAAGGCATGTCATGATGAACCATGCGGCGGACACTTTGTAGACAAAAGGACGGCCTATAAAATCCTCTCTTTAGGATATTATTGGACTTCCCTCTTCAAAGATGCAAAACAATATGTCAAAAGGTGTGACAGCTGCCAAAGAGTAGGGAAACCTACCCTTTCAAATGAAATGCCATTACAAACACAGGTACTCATTGAACCCTTTGAAAAGTGGGCTTTAGATTTCATTGGACCTATTAATCCACCATCCAAGCAAAAGAAGTATATATTGGTTTGTACTGATTATGTTATTAAATGGGTAGAAGCTAAAGCATTAGTATCTGCTACTGAAAATTCAGTTGTTCATTTTCTTTATGAGGATATTTTTACTCGCTTTGGTGTTCCAAGAGAAATTGTAACAGATCATGGGAGCCAATTCACATCAAATTTGGTGGAGAAGTTGATGGAAGAATACAAAATCAAGCACAGAAAATCTACTCCTTACCATCCACAAGCAAATGGTCAAGTGGAGTCCACAAACAAAGTTCTTGAAAGTATCATCACCAAAACTGTTCATCTACATAGAAGAGATTGGGCAGAAAGGCTTCCCGAAGCCTTGTGGGCCTACAGAACTACATGGAGGAATACAACAGGACATTCTCCCTATGAACTTGTTTATGGGAAAGAAGTCTTGCTCCCCATTGAATTCCAAGTCAAGACCTTCAAGATAGCAGTTCAGTTGGGGATGGACTTATCAGAAGCCCAAAATCATAGAATGGAGCAGTTGAATGAGCTAGATGAGATCAGACAAGAAGCAATTCTAAGAACTGATCTAGTTCAATATCAAAGAACTAAATGGCATGACAAGTATATCAAAGAGAAGAAGTTTCAAGAAGGAGATTGGGCATTGTTATTTGATTCCAAGTTTAAAGATTTTCAAGGAAAATTTCAGACTCATTGGCTTGGGCCATATGAAATTGACAAGATCTTTAGCAATGGAGCGGTAAGAATCAAGACCATTGATGAGTTTCAAACTCCTCTTATTGTGAATGGCCATAGATTGAAAATTTATCATAAGACACTCTCAAAAGAGGATTTTGTCAAATTGTTTCAAGAAAGTTCTGCAATCAAGCTGGTACAGAAGAATTCTTCTTCTCCACCAGCCTAGCTTTTATTATTTTCAGTTAAAAAAAATAATAATAATAAAAAATGGTATAAGCCTGAAAACCAATCATTGATTGGCAGTCTTATACAGAAAATATAGGGTGAAAATCAGGAACACCTGACACTCTATATTTTCTAAAAAAAATCTCTCTCTTTCATTTCACAAGTTTTGTCACCACCCACTCCATTTCATTCCACTTCATTGCATTTCATTTCATTTCATTTCACTCCATTCCACTTCATTTTATCCATTTCATTCCAATCCATCAATAAAAATCTTTTTCATGACCATTTCCATCTGGTCATTTGTCATCTGTTCATTTCCATTCATCCAAGTAATAGCTGTGTCAGTTTCTGCAGCTGCCATCTGTTTCCGCAGCTGACTCCAGTTTCCGCAGCCAGAAGCAGATTCCGCAGCTACTACTTTGTTTTCAAAAAGAATGTACAGTCATATGTTATTTCCATAATTATGAAATAAAATGCAGGTGAGAGGATAAAAAATGAAGATATGGAGCATTCAAGACACCAATGAAGAGAAAATAGTTGAATACCAAGGGAAAAGGCAAATATTCCAAAGGTATGAATAAAATTTATTTCAAATAGCATTGAAAAACACATTTTTATATAGTTCTGAACCATGAGCTCTATCCATTATGTGAAATGATTATATTGACAATTCCGTAACCTTTCACGATCTCCATATTATCCTCTCACATTCATTCTCAAACAATTTCGTCATTAAACCCCCGATTTTCACTCATGATCCAATATTCCACCGGTGACAATGAGACGTATTTGATTTGACCAAGGACTCTTACAGCCGCATAAATTCATAACCGTTGATTGAAACGTGTTCACATTTATTTCGCATCCACCAAATTTCAAAATGTGGCCAAGTGTGTTATATTCTATCAATCTCTCAGTCGTATCTTTGTTATGCTCACGAAACCCCTTTCTGTTCTGTCTCACTCCATTCCGTTCATTGTGCTCATTCTCACTCTCGGATATCTACCCACAGTCTCACTCCATTCTGTTTATGGTGCTCATTCCCATTTTATGATACATTCCCACAGTCATTGTGCTCGTTCCTGTGCATTCAACCGTTCTATTTCCATTTGAACCCTCACGCAGGCAAATTTGTGAAGAGCAGAAAAGAGAAATGGGTAAATTGCTAAGAGCAGAACCGGAAGGACCGAAGTTTATGGAGGGATATCCGCAAATAAGGGAGATATTGAAGAAAGAAAAATGGCTGCGTTTTATCCAGAAATTCAGAGGTTATCACAAAGAAGTTACGAAAGCATTTGCAAGGTCGTTTAATGGCTTGGAAGCAAAGATTGGAGACCTTAAGTTTGCGGTCAATGAAGGATCTATAGCAACAGCCACGGAACTTCTTCAAGAGGGTGAGCGTTGGTTTAAAAATAAAAGCATCAGTGATGAAGCATGGAAAACAATATTACGAAACCAAGGTATGGACATAACTATTTTTAAAAGAGGAATTCCTGTGCATGCATTGAAAGAGGAATGGGCTACTTTTCTGCTAGTTATTCAGAAATTCATTACATGTGAAGGCCGTTTTGGGTCCATGTACATGTACCATACCAGGTTACTAATGAATTTTCTAGATAATCAAGCTCTCAATCTTCCATATTTTCTGTTAAATAGCTTGAAGAAAATGGTTGTGACTGTTCAGAAACACTTAGGAGATGTAGAACCACATCTATATCACCACGGCCTTGTAAAAATTTTGATTGAAAATGAGTTAAAGGAAAATAAAGACACATGGGAACAATTTCTGGTTAGAAATTTCTTTGAGGAACCTCAGGAAATTCCTGAAGGTAGTACAACAAGAAGGAGTATAAGAAAAAGAATAAATGTTGAAACCCAAATTACTCCTACTCAGGAAATTCCTGCAGGTAGCACAGCAAGAAGAAGTAGGAGAAAAAGAACAATTGATGAAATCCAAAATACTCCTACTACTACTATGGAAAGAACTGATAGGGAAGAGAGACTGTCAAAAAGGAAGAAGAAGGAAATCAAGGGTAAGAAGCCAATAACACCAAAAGAAAGAAAAACTATTGAGGCCATACATCAAACTCCTTCTGAAGAAGAAGATCATCAAGTGTTATCTGAAAGATTATTTTATCTTCAAAAACAATCATCTATACCCAAGAAGACAGAGAAAGGAAAACAAAAACAAAAGGATAGTGTACCACAACGTGTGAGAAGAAGCAGAAGACTTAAGGGGAAATTGAGAAAAACACAAATTAAGGGTCCTCATTTCATTGATTTGGGTGAGGAGACATCTGAACATTCCCCAACTGACCATAGTCCATTTCAGTCAGTTAGTGAACCTGGTTCATTTCATTCTCAGTCAGACATTGAACATACTCCATCCTATTCTCAGCAAGATGTTGATGTAAGCCCTTCTCAACCAGATTTTGAAAATAACTCTCCTTCACGGAATTTTGGGGACAGCCCAATAAAAATGACACCTGAAATAGACCCCAAGCAGCAGGAAGTATATGACTATATAGAATCTTTGGAAAAGGCAGCTACAGGTCCAAGTACTTCGTCCATTCAGCCTCATACATTACAAGATGATTTAGTCCAATCACTAAAATAGGAAATTTTTGAGCTAGAGCTTTTAAATAGGCACATCAAAAATGAAAATGAGACATTGAAAGAACAAGGCAAACTGGACAAAATCATCCATGATAATACCATGCTACATTTGGGAATATGGTAGAAGAAGAATAAGAAATTGAAAAGGAAATGCCAGAAGTTGAGTAGAGCACTCGTTAATATCAAATTTAGGTGCTTAATGAAGAAACCCAGAATGTTGGCAGTACCAAGGAAGAAGAGGAGAGGATTGGATGTGCTGGCTGAAGTGTCAAGGCACATGAACTAAAGAAATATTATCAAAATTTTGGTTGCATGAGGACATGCAACACCTTCACAGTGGGGGTATGTTGAGTCTCAAATCTGCATCTTTTCCATACACTTTTCTATACCTTTTTCACTCACTTGAACCTCCCAAGTTGTCAATATCATGTGCAAAAGAGCATATAACATGGTTTTTAATTATATTTTTGTGTTTTCTATTTGATTTATATTTTTTTCATTCAGCTGCGGAATCTTGCCACTTTCTGCAGCTGCTGCAACTTTCCGCAGCTATTTTGTGAAACTCTATGCTACAGGTGTCTACAAGGAAAACGAGCCACATGGGCAGGTCAGGAATGATGTGGACATGGTTCGTGTCCTATTGGTTCGAGCAAACTCATCTAAAGAAGTCGCGGTCAAAGGCGTCCACATGGAAGTCAACCATAGAGTCTCATGTTGGCAGGACTCTGTTTCGTGTCACATGAAGATTCATACGGTCGTTTCTAAGTTGCGGAGGATAAATCGACATCTGTACATGGCTCCTTAGTCGAATTCAAGCATCCACTCCTCGTAGATTTACTTTCCAACACAGCCATGATCTTAGATCCGTGGACGTAATGGTCTACGTGTTCTCCACCAGCATGAACTTTAGGAGACAGTTATATTTCTTTTGTTATATATAATGCGTTTGCATACGCATATAGAGTTAGTCGATGTTAGTCTCTGTTATCTTTTATAAGTCTGTTCTGTAGTGTGATTACACTGCACTTGTGCCGTAACATCACCTTTCTGTAATGACTGCTTTTTAATATAAAGAAGACCCTGTTTTTAACTGAAATTCGTAGTTGAAGATCGTTGCCAAGGCTGGTGTAGAGGGCCCCTGCTCAGCTAAGGTTTTGTGCATTAGTGTAAAGTTCTCATTTCATTTCTTTAAAGCTCATTGTGCCATAATCCATTCATATGTTTATACATTGCATTTGTTTCATTTCTGTTTATAAACTTCCATAATTTCCATTTCACTTCTGTCTTTCATGTTTTATGTTGATTAATCACTGATCAGTGTTCTTGTTTCAGGTTATAGATAGGCAGCCCGGGCATTTTCATAGCTTTTTGACTAATGACATGGAACTAACATTGTTCTGCTGCTAATTTGATTTTCATAGTTTCTTTTTAATTTCAGTATTGCTTTGTTCATTTCAGTTTTGCTTATTTGTTTCAGTAGTTAAATTTAGATATATTAAGCTGCTCATAACATCTTCAGTTGCCTCCGAAAGCCACAGCTGGACTGATGGTGAGGGATTGTATTATGAAATGTGTAGTTTAGTTTTAGTTTCCTTTCTGCAAATTTAGATATATTAAGCTTCTCATAACATCTTCAGTTGCCTCCGAAAGCCACAGCTGGACTGATGGTGAGGGATTGTATTATGAAATGTGTAGTTTAGTATTAGTTTCCTTTCTGTAAATTTAGATATATTAAATTGTGCATGACATCTTCAGTTGCCTCCGAAAGCCATAGCTGGATTGATGGTGAGGGATTGAATCATGAATGTATGGTTTGATATTAGTTTACTTTCTGCAAGTTAGATATCAGTTACTCAAGTTGTTTATGATTACTTCTAAAAATCATAGTTGGACTAATGATGAAGGATTAGAAGATAAATTGATGTAATCTGATTTAGATTTATTTTGTTGCAATTTTGAATTTCCTTAAGCATAGTTTCTTTTGTGTTTAGTCAGCAGCAGGAATAGTTTGGTTTTCATGCTCAATAGTTCACTGTTTTGATTTATTAGACTAGCAGCACCTTTTCATTTCAGCAGCACATTTTCATTCCCTTTCAAGTCTTGTCATTGCAAATTTCAAATTTCTTTTTAAAGTTTCAAGTTGGTAAATCATTATAGGGGATATCATTTCCTTGAAAAAACATAACCAAACTTGTTTTCATCTTAAAATTTCCATTTCACCTTAGAAAACCAAAAACGACAAAAAGTTAAGAAATAGGTTATCTTGCACATATAGTGCGCCGCACTTCATCAGCTTACGATTCCCGGATTGACAAATTAAATGCAGCAATTTACGACACACTAAATTGACCAAACAGATACTGTTGGGGAATTATCCAATATGGACATAGATGTAGGTGAAGAGGAGACCGAGGACCTTCCTCAAAATAAATGGTAGGATACCATGGCTGGGCACAAGGTGCTGTAGCTCAAAGGGAATGTGATGCCAAGAGGACTGGTCCTGCTGGAGAGATTATTTGATAAGAATCATGTCCCATTATAGCCAAGTAAGGTTGTTGAATAAAATCAGGTAGATAACCTGAACCTCGGCACTGAGGCCGATACAAATATTTTGAAATTCTCTAATAAGGTACCTGAAGAATACAAGGAGCAATATCGAAAGTTATTTCATACATATAAAGACTTTTTTTCTTAGTCCTATCAAGATTTAAAGACCTTTGATATCAGCATTATCTAGCACAAGATTCCGTTAAAAGGAGATGATAAGCCACACAAACAGAAACTAAGACAGATTAACCCTTTACTTCTTCCTTCCATAGAAAAGGAAATCAACAAACTGCTAAAGGCTAAGATCATTGTACCATTAAGATATTCTAAATGGGTGGCCAACTTGGTCCCAGTTCGAAAGAATAATGGAGAGATAAGACTGTGTGTCGAATTTCGGAACTTGAACAGAGAATATCCGAAGGATAATTATCCACTACCAAAGATGGACCATATACTGCAAAAGGTGGTAGGAGCTTCATGAATTTCTATGATGGATGGCTTTTCTAGATAAAATCAAGTAGCAGTGCTTCCGGAGGACCAAAAAAAAACAACATTCACTACTCCCTGGGGAATGTTTATGTATGCTCGAATGTCGTTTGGACTGAACAATGCAGGGGCTACATTTCAAAGGGCCATGGATATTGCTTTTATGGGGGAACAAGACAAATTCATGGTGGTCTACCTGGACGACATCACAGTTTTCTCAAAGGATGATGCTGAACATATCGAGCACCTGCGCAAAACCTTTGACAAGTGCCGAAGTATGGATTGTCTTTAAACCCTCAAAAATCTTTGTTTGCTTTAGAAGAGGGTAAACTGTTGGGGCATATTGTGACAAAGGAATGAGTAACAATTGACCCGAAGAGGGTACAAGTCATAAATGGTATATCTTTACCCAGAAACAAGAAAGAGGTCCAAGTTTTTCTTAGACGTATCAACTTCCTGAGAAGATTCATACCAAACTATGCAGAGATATTCTGGTACATAACTGAGATGCTGAAGAAGGATAATGAAGTAAAATGGACTCCTGAGTCACAGGAAGCTTTTAACAGGACTAAAAATGCTTTCAAAAAAGCCCCAGTGTTGGCCAAACCGGATTATGCGAAACCCTTCATGATATTTTCTTTTGCATCTCCCCATACTGTTGCAGCAATATTATTGCAGAAAAATGAGGAGGGGTATGAACAACCTATCGCCTTCTTCAACCAAGTGCTTTTCAATTCTAAGCTAAAATATAACATCCTGGAGAAACAAGCTTATGCCTTGGTCAAATCACTCAAGGATTTTAAAATGTATGTCTTGCAGTTGGCCATAACTGCATTCGTACCCACAGCAGTTGTAAAATACATCTTGATTCAGGGAGATAGTGAAGGGAAGAGAGGCAAATGGATTTCCAAGATATAGGAGGATGAATTGGAGATACGCCCCACTAAGCTAATAAAGGGATAGATATTATCTAAGATCCTTTCTAAATTAAACTATCAGCCCTTGGTGATAAATTTATCTATGGTGGCAAATGAAGAGTCTAGGAGAGCAGATGAGCAGGGTGGGATAGAAAATACTACACAAAATACCCATATGAATTACCTTCTTAGTTCATGGTACAAAGAAATTATAGATTACCTCTTGAATCTTAGATGTCCTCTAAGTTGTGACAAGACAAAGTATAGAACACTGAGGCT
Organism: Pinus albicaulis; assembly: GCA_034641835.2. NCBI lineage: Eukaryota > Viridiplantae > Streptophyta > Pinopsida > Pinales > Pinaceae > Pinus > Pinus albicaulis. Next base: position 1,218,226,673 of record CM076575.1, on the reverse strand, counting down.
AAAATCTCAGAAATTCATCGTATAAAATGGTCGTTTGTACTGGAGAGACCCATCGGGCATATTACTTTTATGTCTCACTGAAAATGAAGTAGAAGAAGTAATGGCAGAATTCCACGAAGGCATCTGTGGTGGTCACTACAGATGGAGGGACACGACACATAAGATTTTGAAAGCTAGCTTTTTCTAGCCCAAACTCTTCGGAGAATTTTATGCTCGGGTAAGAGCCTTTGAAAACTGTCAGAAGTTTGCTGAAAGGAAGAAGTTCACACCTTTGCCCATGATCCCAGTGCACATAGAAGAAACTTTCCAGCAACGGGGAATCAATTTCATCGGGGAAATTCATCCTACCTCAAGTGGGAAACATAGGTGGATATTAACGTCCACCGATTACTTCACTAAATGTGTAGAGGCCATGCCAGCAAGGAATGCTACAAATGCAGTGGTATTCAAGTTTCTAGGAGATAACATTATCTCAAGGTTTGGCTTCCCTGCTAATATTGTCATAGACAATGCTCAGGCTTTTATGTCTGCCAAATTTACTAGTTTCTACCAACATTATAATATCGTATTAGGGAACTCTACTACATATTACCCACAGGGGAATGGATTGGCAGAATCTTCAAACAAAACCCCGGTGAGGGCGCTGAAAAAGGCCATTAATGAAAATCATAAGAATTGGTATTCCCAGCTTAATTTCACATTATGGGAAAATATAATCACGAGTAAGAGGTCAATAGGAAAAACCCCATATGAATTTGTCTATGGAAGAGAAATATTTTTCCCGATACAATTGGCCTTACCTGTGGCTAGGTTCATGCAGAATTGTCAAGAGGAACCAAACGACCTCACCGGAAGGATGAATCAGTTAGTAGAGATGGACGAGATTCGAAGTCAAGTAAATTAGAGACTGAATGAGTACCAAGAGAAAATGAAGGAACTATTCGATCAACATGCTAAAGGTAAAGAGATGCAGGTGAGAGATCTGGTGCTAATATGGGACATAAGAAGGGTTGATAAAGGAAAGCATGGAAATTTCAATCCTCTATGGTTCAGACCTTTCAAAATTGTTGAAGAAGGAGGGAAAAACACCTTCAGGATGGAAAATTTGCAGGGTGATCTGCTCAACACCCCTATAAATGGGAAATTCCTAAAACCCTTTTTCCAGTATTGATTCAGGCCAAAAGGTCTGTTGTATGATATTGTACATTATTTAGTTGCTTTTATTATGATGTTTTTTGTTTTGAGTTGTCAGGAAGAAAGAAGAGAAGGTGCTGAGGAGTCATGTTCACAAAGAGAGGCTAACTGATGGTCTGTGGAGTTCTCGACACGTTCAAGGACGAACATGTCATCCCCAAATGGAGCCAATCTTTTTATATTATTCACCACTGCCCTAAGAAGCTTATAAAAGGGGGATCACCCAAAGCATAAAAGGAGAAATACTTAAAGGAGCCAATGGGTTCATGTGGATGATAATTCATATAAAAAAGGGGATAATGCATAATATATATTATTTCCTTGTGGTATACCTTACATAAAACAAAGGGGAATAAAGGAGCAAGACAGCTGGACAGGGTGAGACCTGCCCATACTCCGAACAGTCAAAGAAGAAAGGTGCGTGAAGGGTTTCTGGTGGGATTAAGAATGACAGAGGGAAGGCGGAAGCTCACCCCCCCAGAATGGTGCTGACGTGACATACGATGGGATCCGAGACAGATACTTTTTGGGGTAATGGCCGTGGGCTTAGAGCTGCTCCAAAACCTCACCAGACTTTCTAGTGGGCCTGACCACAAAGGACACCTAGCACTATTAATACAATGGTAAGGTAAGTCCTAGGACACCCAATACACTACCAGTACCTTCATTTAACCCGATGTGTGGTATACACCTAACCGAACTCTAATTGTGAATAACCAGATGCCACGCGTCTCAGTGTCGGTGTCCTTATGATGTCAGCCCTAGAAGTGTTGTCCTAGTCTCGTTTTCTAGGAAATTTGAAGCTATATAACCACACTTTGTGATTCACTGTGGTAAAATACTTTCTTTTACATGATATTGTATAGCTAAAACACGAGTGCCCAGTACTAGGTCTACCAAGTCGCTTTCAAATTCCCTATGTCGTTTTCCCCAAGAATTTTCCTTACTGCATGGGTATTCCATCCCTTTTTCACTATCTAGTTTCGTTACACTTTTCATTTTCATAATGTCATGGGTAAAATCAAGGTTAAAAAGTCTGAACCCGAAACCCCTCAGGTTCACGAATCTAGGGCTCCTCCTTGACCTAAACCATTCACAGACTTTTAAGTCCACATTCGAGACCCACAATACCCTTTCTTTATCAGTAGCATCAAACCTGACCTATTTAGGAGGCCTATAGAAAACAGGGATAGGTTCAGAGTTGTTTTTTCGGGGTTATACCACCGAATTACTCCGACCGTATACCTATTTGTGGAATTGATATGCTGGCTTAGGGAAGCATATGATGAGTGCCAGGACATGTTCCTATCGACTCAAGGGAACAAGATATTTAGTATATTTCCCGAGATCATCAGGAAAGCTCTTTGTTATCTCCCCAATTCTAACTATATTAGTTTCAGTGAAAATTATTTATCCCATCAGTTCTCCAAGCTACCATGGAGGAAGCAGAGTGATTTCATCGCTGCTATCTCCGACTCTCACCTTACATTTTTACCGTCTTTAAACTCGGTCCCTCTGAATACATTCAAGGAAGACCTTCAACCAATAATTGCTCTCATTGCAAGGTTGCTAGGTATAGAAGGAGCAGAGCGAGTCACGAAGGAGTGTGTAGCCCTTTTATGGTTAATGTCACAATCAAGGGTTGTTTTGGATATCCCTGGTTTCTTGGCCTCTGCCATCCAAAACCAGTTTCTAGACCTCCTGGCCACTAGACATTTCTGTTTCTATTCCATGGTGTTATACCTCTTCCTTTTCCAGCAGGCTGATAAGTTCGAGGGTTTGGGTTTGGAACATTTTTCTAAGGTAACTTCTCAACCAAAAACTCTCTTTGAATAGAACCTTGCAATGCAATAGTTGGCTAATGGGGTGGGTTATTAAAATTTCCTGAATGAATTCACAACAGTAGCCTATACAATTATTCACGACAACCCTCCGCCTAGGATTTTTCCTTAACAAAAGATATGGCTACAGTACAATGAGGAAGAAAGCACAGGATATTGGTACCTATTTGATGACTAGACTAAGATCAGGGTTTATGGTGCAGAAGTTTCCCCTTACAGATTTCTAGTTTTTCCCTCCATGAGGATCTACACCTTGGAGTACCTCCGGCAGACCTTGAAGGCTGACCAGCTCCACTTCCTCCCTACGAAAAAGGGGTTCATTCTTAAACTTCCTACAACCATCGACCCCTTCATTGTTAACTCAAGGCATGCCCTCCCCATCGTGGAAAACCTAATCAAGGCTATGGATTTAAGGCAAGGAAAATCTTGGCCCTATGATCCGAAAGGCATCATCTCAAATAAAAGGAAGAATATTAAATCAAATTCTTATGCTCACGAAACTAGACCCTTCATCGAGTGGAGAGATAATCTTGATATCTGGCCTTTTCTTTCATAGATGGAGACCGATTCATCTGTGATAGGGGAAAAAGGCGACACTGCTTCGACAAAAGAAGCAGGTAAGAAACAAGTTGAAGAATTTGAAGCCTCAGGAGAAGGTTCTCCACCTTCCAAAAGGAAGAGAGCAAATGATGAAGAAAATGTCGAGGAAGGGAATTCGTTGGAAAAAGTATCATTATATGGACATTCGGACAAGGGAAAAATAGGTTTTGTGGTAAAACATGATGGTCCATCATCTTCTCATTTCTCAGAAGTTTTACAAGCCATCTTTTTAAACAGGTCAAAGGCGGAGAATGAAATGAAGGGGAAGAACAGAGCTATTAGGGAAAAGCACTGCTCAGAATTAGAGGGATATGTAGACAAATATCATACTCAGTTTTTTGCTGAGATTGATATGGATAAATAACAATTGGTGATGGCCATGAATGAAGCAGTACTAGACCCAAAGGATAGGACCACTAGCTACAGAGTTCTGGAGGTGGCAGTAAACATGTCACAAGTTCCACCAATTAATAAGTGCAATATGTTCCAATGTTTTGGTGATATGCTAAAGGATGAGGTTGTGAGCTTTCCCTCACTCTAAGGAAGCTACAAACCAAGTACAACCAGGTGGTCGAGAACCTTAGAATGGATAATACTAATGCCCGGGCACTCTTAAATGACCTGCATAATTTGCAAGTTGTCGTGAAGGGAAAATGGAGTGATAAAGTATATCCTCAGGGCCATGTCATCTCGGAGTTGCAGAAACAGGTTGCAACTCTGAAACATAAGCTGAATATGGCTGGATTTTAGCATCTACAAACTGCCGAATTAGCCCAGATGGAAAAGGAAAAGGATGATCTAGCAGACTCCCTTGCCAAGGAGAAAGAATAGAGGGTTAAAATTTCTGGCAAGAAGACTGCCCTCCAGCTGAAGATGGACGAGCTACAGAAAAAATGGGATGCACATGTATGCTCCACACCACCTCCTGAAGGATCCAGCTCACTCTCGGAGCAGCTGACCACAGTGCTGGCTGAACTCCACGTGGTGGAGAATCATGTTCAGATAGCACGATAGAAGATCTAGGAGCTTGAGACCCACCTCAATGATAATTCCAAAAAGGTAGCAGCTCTGCAGAAAGAAATAGAAGAGGGGAAACAAGAGAAGCTGTAGCAGGAGAAGACTATCCGAGACCTTATAAGCCAGATGAAAGGAAATATCACCCTTTTGGATGCCCGACGCTTAATTTGGATAGACATCATTACGGAGGTAAATAAGTGTTGGGCTTTCCTAACCCTCATTGAAGAAAATAAGGCCACAGTACGTCACTTCAAAATAAATCTACATGAAGGGTATACAGATGCTTCAAATAAGGTTGAGAATGCTAGAAGGTATATTTCCCTCCTAAATGATTTGAGCTCAGAATATTTGGCCAAAAGAGGAATCAAGGACAGGTTCAAGGAGGTGACAGAATATCAAAGGGTGATGGAAAAGGAAGCTACGCACAACCTGGCACTGGGCAGTTTGGAAAGTATGGTGAAAATCTTGGAATAGTTTGAAATAGAATGGACTGAACTAACACTCGCCAGCCTCCCATCATGCTGAGAGCCTTCAAATTTGGTTCTTCAACCATTATCATCATACGAGTGTCGACTGATGGAAGTGATGAATCAGAATGATATACAATCCCAGAAAACCACTCGAATTAAGGCTAAAACCATAATTACAACACTCATTAAATAATTCTCCCTCCTCCATCAAGTGAAACAACGGTTCCCTACTTAGGCGAGATATGTCGAACTGAAAGAAGTGCATATTCGGGTCGACACCTTCACTACAATACCTGATCCTATAGCTGGCACTTGGCAGAGGTGCAATGATCATGCGAGTTCATCAGCCACCACATCTGCTCCTCTATCCACTCCTTGCACTAGTAAGAAAGCTAGCTCCTCTACAACCACAGTACTTCCTTCTCCAGCTACAACCTTGACTTTGTCCGACCACAAAAAAATTTAACTCGTTATTGGGCTCACATGGCCTCTTGTTTTAATTTTTTTACTTTCAATATTCGAGTGAAATTCATATTTCACTCTTGTAATGTTTACTTTCAGTTAGACAATTGTGTCATTTTCACTAGAAATGGCTACGAGCCCGATTTGTAAGATGATGGGAAGCATTATACCCCATCATCAATTTTGATTTTTTGATTAAGACTTGAAACTACATACAGGCATGTGGAAAATATATTTTCCCAAAATATCTTTCCGCGTATGGCCCTTGAAAATGTTATAAAAGCAGAAAGCAAAGACATCTACAGGGTTCCAGATTTTCCAAAGGACTCACTAGTTCGGCATTCTATATGTATGTTATATGAATTTTGATATTTGATGTTGAAGATCCCGTAGGGACTTAGTCATAAGAATCTTTGTTGGAATTGGGGATTTTGATCTAGGTGATTCACAGTTTGTAGCTCTTCTCTATGTTTTTAATACAAATGTTCATTTCGCATATCTCCACATTTCCTATATCTATGCTCTGGAATGCGAGTGCTACTATGTTTAAATGTGAATTTATCATTATAGGTACTCATGTTTACTCATCTATAGCGCTTTAAATATAGCTTAGTTAGGATATTTTGTTCCATTTTTCATCTCTTCCACTATTCTTTTGATATTAACTACAATGGATCCTTGTCTTTGGAATTGTCCACATATATGGATTCTTATCTTTGCATAGGCCCAATATATATGGTTTTTGTCTTTTAATAAGCTCGGTTGTGGTTAATATCCTACTGTAACCTCTGCCACAGTCATCGCCCACATATTAACCGATATCTGTATGTCATTTTAGAAGTCGGACCCCTCTACAACATTCTGTCTTAAAGCTGTCAGATGCATTTACATATTGAATTTTATACTCAGTTTCTGCAGTTTTCATAGTCGTTGTCTTTAACTTCTGGGTCTTGGTTCCACCCTTATTAAAACCATTCATCCAAGTGATTATAGCATGAGAGCCTAACCTGGTCAACTCCAATTATTTGAGTCATATGCTCCTTGCAGTTAAGATGTCCTAGGCACTAGTATTTATACAAATCAAGGTTGTCTCTAGGAGCTACAACACCCACTTTGAAAAGTTTGTCAACTTCATCTTTGATAGCGGAAAATTTCTGAGGATGCACGGCACAAAGTCATTGGAAAATAGGCTTTGCACCTGGGTAGGTGGGAATCTCGTGCACCATAATACTGGGGTTAATTCGAGGCATTTCTTTGTAATACCAGGCGAAAACATCACAAAATTCGCAAAAGAGGCTAATATACACTTGGACTTCCTCGGAAGAACAAGTGACTCCCATATGGATATTCTCAACAATTCCCGGTTTCATGGAAATGTCGATAGGCATCGTTTGAGTAATATTACCCAAGTTACCTTCAACAAATACTTCATGATTCAAAATAGGCGTTTGAAGTGGCAGAGAAGGAACTTGAGACGCACAACACTCAAGACAATTAGACATTGCCCTGAGGCAAGGCATAAATGAGGAACGATGATGCTCATTGCTCCAAGATAGATCTTCGAGATACATGGTTTCCATGATAGCCTCGTCGGATGGAAACACTTCTTTCAAAGGATCAGGTGAATCTGCATCACCGAGCCAGGGGGATTGAGAATAAACGTCGAGAGACATGCTCAAAGGAGTAGCTTCAGGAGGCGGAGAATCAGATGCAGCTGCAAGCTCGCAATAATTGATTTCGATTGGACTAAGTGGGATTAAATCTCCAAATGAATCAACCTATTCAGGTAAAGGGATGATCCATGGGTCATCTGACCGAGATACCATATTAACTTGAACAATATTTGGTGGTGGAAGGGGAATGATACCCATATTTGGGAGAATAGTGCAAGTGTAATTGTTTTTGTGTGTTGAGAACATAGTGATATCTTGGACCTTTGTTCATGAGGGTGTGGAAAACATGCTTGGATACAGACCTACCGAAGGAGAGCCTCAACATCAAGGCTTGGTTGTAAACTCCCCTTGTCTTTATCATAATAAACTGCATCTGATGTTTATCTTCCACTCTTTTTTACATCTACAATGAGATTTATAGCATTCCTTGATCAGTTAGATAGGTTTTAATTATTTTATGTTTTTCATGGTTTTACGCTTGTCGTGTTGTCTTGACTATATGCACAGGTAATTTAGTGTTGGTAGCAGTGTGTGTCGAGTTGTAGAAGAGTGACAGAACAAGAAGCTTCGACAGAAGATGACAACATAGCATTAAAATGAGGTAGGTCATCTTCCTTGCTCTGAATTTCATTTACAATCTAGGAAGGTAGATGTTAGTATGTTCTTGTAGTTTCTAGACCCGCCCTAGGGCTCGAGGAATCACCTCTATCTGCAGAGGGGATTTACCTAGACAACACTTACCCATAACCCTAACCTTAACCTTAACCTAACCTAACCTTACCCTAAAATTAACCTTTACCTTTACCTAACCTAACCTTAGCCTAAACCTTACCCTTGACCTAACCTAATCTTAACCTTAACCTTAACCTTAAGCTTACCTTCACCTAACCTTAACCTTAACCTTAACCTTAGATTAACATTAACCTTCACCTTAACATTAACCTTAAAGGTAACACTAACCTTAATGTAAACCTAACCTTACCCATAACCCCTTAACCTTAAACTTAACCTAACACTAACATTAACCTTAACCTTACCCTTAAGCATACCCTAAACTTAACCTTAACCTTAAAGGTAACACTAATCATAACCTAAACCTAAACTTAACCTCATTAACCTTAACCCCATAACCTTAACTTTAACCTAACGTAAACTTAGCCTAACCTTAGCCTTAACACTAACCTAACATTCACCTTAACCTTAACCTTAGCCTTAAACATAACCTTAACCTTAACCAAACCTTAACCTTAACATTAACACTAACCTTAACATAACCTTAACCTTATCCTAATCTAACCTTAACCTTAACCTAAACCTTAACCTAAGCTTAAGGACCTAACCTTAACCTTAACCTAAACTAACACTAACATTAACCTTAACCTTAACCTCCTTAACCTTAACCTTAACCTCCCTAACATTAACCCTAACCTTAACCTTAACCTAACCTAACCTTAACCTTAACCTTAACCATAACCTAACACTAACCTTAACCAGAACCTAACCTAACCTTACGCTTAAGGTCCTAACCTTAAACTTAACCTAACCTTAACCTTAACCTAACCTAACCTTAACCTTAACCTTAACCTAAAACTTAACCTTAACGTTAACCTTACCCTAACGTTAACCTTAACCCTAACCTTAACCTTAACCTTAACCTCAACCATAACCTTACCCTAAAGTTAACTTAACCTTACCCTCCTTATCCTTAACTTTAACCTTAACCTTAACCTAACCTTAACCTTAACCTATCCTTACAATTAACCTTAACCTTAACCTTAACATTAACCTTAACCTTAACTTAAACCTAACCTTAAAACTAACCTTAAGCTTAAGCTTAACCTAACCTTAACCTAAACATTAACCTAGACCTTAACATTAGCCTTAACCTTACCTTAACCTTAACCTTAAGGTCCTAAAATTAAACTTAACCTTAACCTAACCTTATCCTTAACCCTATCCGTAACCTTAAACTTAACCTAACCTTAACTTAAACTTAACCTTATCCTTAACCTTAACCTTACCATCAACTTAACCTAACCTTAAACTCCTTAACCTAAGGTTAAGGTTAATTTAATCTTAACATTAACCTTAACCTAAACTTAACCTTAACACTAAACGTAACCTTAACCTTAACCTTAACCTTAACCTTAATTTAACCTTAACCTTAACCTCAACCTTAACCTCCTTAACCTTTCCTTAATCTTAACCTTAACCTTAACCTAACCTTAACTTTAACCATAACCTCCTTAACCTTATCCATAACCTTAACCTTAACTTAACCTTAACCTTACCCTTAACCTTAACCTTACCATTAACCTAACCTAACCTTAACCTTAACCTTAACACTAACCATAGGCTTAACAATGACGTTAACATTAACCTTAATCTTAATGTTAACCTTAACCTTAATGTTAACCTTAATCTTAACATTAACCTTAACATTAAACTTAACCTTGACCTTAACTTTGACCTTAACCTTAACCATAACCTCCTTAAAATAAACCTTACCCTTAACCATACCCTTAACATTAACATTAACCTTAACCTTAAACTTAACCTTAACCTTATCTTAACCTAACCTTAGCCTTAAACTTGACCTTAACCTTAACCTTACCTTGACCTAACCTTAACCTTACCCTTAACCTTAACCTAACCTTAACCCTAACCTTAACCTTATCTTAACATTAACCTTAGCCTTAACCTTAACCTTACCTTAAACTTAAACCTAACATTAACCTTAACCTTAGGTTAACCTAACCTTAACCTTAACCTTAACCTTAACATTAACCTAACCTTAACCTTAACCTTAACCTTAACATAACCTAACCTTAACCTTAACCTAACCCTAACCTTACCCTTAAACTAAACCTTAACCTAACCTTAACCTTAACCTAACCCTAACCTTACCCTTAAACTAAACATTAACCTAACCTTAACCTTAACCTTAACCTTACCCTACCCTTAACCTAACATTACCCTTAACCTTAACCTTAACCTAACCTTACCCTTAGCCTAGCTTAACCTTAACCCTAAACTTACCCTTAACCTAAACCGTAACCTAACCTTAACCTGACCTTAACCTTAACCTTACAGTACCCTTAACCTAACCTTACCCTCCTTAAACTAACCTAACCTTAACCTTAACCTTAACCTTACCCTCAACCTAACCTAACATTAACCTCAACCTTAACTTTAACGCCAACATTAACCTTAACCTTACCCTTACCTTAACCTAACCTAACCTTAACCTTAACATTAACCTTACCTTTAACCTAACCTAACCTTAACCTTAACCTAACCTTAACCTTACCTTAACCTTAACCTAAACTTAACCTTACCCTTCACCATAATCTTAAACTTAACCTTACCCTACCCTTAACCTAACCTTAACCTAACCTTAAGCTTAACCTAAACTTAACCTTAACCTTCACCATAACCTTAACCTTAACCTTACCCTACCCTTAACCCTAACCTAACCTTAACCTAACCTAAACTTAACCTTAACCTTAACCCTAACCTTACCCTTACCCTTACCCTTCACCATAACCTTAACCTTAACCTTAACCTTGACATTAACCTAACTTTAAACATAGCCTTAAACTTAACCTTAACCTTAACCTTAACCTAACGTTAACTTTAACCTTAACCTTAAGGTTAAGGTTAAGTTATCGTTATCGTTAAGGTTAAAGGTAAGGTTAAGGTTGGGTTATGGTTAAGGAGAGTAATGTTAGGTTAAGGTTAGTCTAAGGTTAAGGTTAAAGTTAAGGTTTAGGTTAGGTTTAGGTAGGTTAAGGTTAAGGTTAAGTTTAAGGTTATGTTTAAGGTCAAGGTTAAGGTTAAGGTTAGCTTAGGTTAAGGTTAATGTTAAGGTAAAGGTTAAGGCTAGGTTAAGGTTAGGTTAAGGTTATGGTATGGTTAAGGTTAGGTTAGGTTCCTAAAAATTAAGGTTAAGGTTAATGTTATGGTTATGGTTAAGGTTAAGGAGGGTAAGGTTAGGTTAAGATTAGGTTAAGGAGGGTAAGGTTAGGTTAAGATTACATTAAAGTTATGTTTAAGGTTAATGTTAGGTTAAGGTTAATGTTAAGGTTATGGTTATGGTTAATGTTAAGGAGGGTAAGATTAGGTTAACATTAGGTTAAGGAGGGTAAAGTTAGGTTAAGTTTAGGGTTAAGGATAAGGTTAGGTTAAGGTTGAGGTTAAGGTAAGATTAATGTTAAGGTTAAGGTTAAGGGTAAGGATATGGTTAAGGTTAAGGTTAATGTTAAGTTTAAGGTAAAGGTTAGGTTAGTTTAAGGTATGGTTAGGTTAAGGTAAGGTTATGGTAAGGTTAGGTTAAGTTGAAGTTTAAGGTTAAGGTTAAGGAGGGTAAGGTTATGGTTAAGGTTAAGGTTAAAGTTATATTAAGGTTAAGGGTAAGGTTACAGGCAAGGTTGAGGTTAACCTAAACATTAACCCTTATCCTAATCTTAACCTTACCCTTTACCTTAACCTAACCATAACCCGAACCTCATCCTTTACCTTAACCTTACCCTAACCTTACCCTTAACCTTAACCATAACCTAACCTTACCTTAATCTTAACCATAAAATTAACCCTAACCCTGACCTTAACCTAACCTTACACTAAACTTAACCTAACCTTACCCTCATTAGCCTAACCTAACCTTAACCTTAACCTTAACCAAAACTTAACCTTACCCTTAACCTTACCCTTAACTTTAACCTTAACCTTAACCTTACCTTAACCTATCCTAACCTTAAACATAACCTTAACCATAACCCTAACCTTAACCTTGACCTTAACCTTAACCTTAACCTTAACCTTAACTTCAACCTTAACCTTAACCTTACCTTAACCTAACCTAACCTTAACCTTAATATTAACCTTACCCTCCTTAACACTAACATTAACCTAACCTTCACCTTAGCTTAACCTTAACCTTAACCTTAACCTTAACATTAACCTTACCCGAATGTTACCCTTAACCTTACCCTTAACTTTAACCTTAACCTTAAACTTAACCTTAACCTAACCTTAACCTTAACATAAACATTAACCTAAACCTTAAAATTAGCCTTAACCTTACCTTAACCTTAACCTTAAGGTCCTAAACTTAAACTTAACCTTAAACTAACCTTACCCTTAACCCTATTCGTAACCTTAACCTTAACCTAACCTTAACTTAAACTTAACCTTATCCTTAACGTTAAACTTAACCGTAACCTTAACCTAAACCTATCATTAACCTTAACCTTACCATCAACTTAGCCTAACCTTACCCTCCTTAACCTAATGTTAAGGTTAATTTAACCTTAATATTAACCTTAACCTAAACCTAACCTTAACACTAAACGTAACCTTAACCTTAACCTTAATCTAACCTTAACCTTAACCTTAACCTAACCTTAACCTTAACCATAACCTCCTTAACCTTATCCATAACCTTAACCTTAACTTAACCTTAACCTTACCCTTAACCTTAACCTTACCATTAACCTAACCTAACCTTAACATTAACCTTAACATTAACCATAGGCTTAACAATGACGTTAACATTAACTTTAATCTTAATGTTAACCTTAACCTTAATGTTAACCTTAATCTTAACATTAACCTTAACATTAAACTTAACCTTGACCTTAACTTTGACCTTAACCTTAACCATAACCTCCTTAAAATAAACCTTACCCTTAACATTAACATTAACCTTAACCTTAACGTTAAACTTAACCTTAACCTTACCTTAACCTAACCTTAACCTTAAACTTGACCTTAATATTAACCTTACCTTGACCTAACCTTAACCTTACCCTTAACCTTAAACTAACCTTAACCCTAACCTTAAAATTACCTTAACATTAACCTTAGCCTTAACCTTAACCTTACCTTAAACTTAAACCTAACCTTAACCTTAACCTTAGGTTAACCTAACTGTAACCTTAACCTTAACATTAACCTAACCTTAACCTTAACCTTAACCTTAACATAACTTAACCTTAACCTTAACCTAACCCTAACCATACCCTTAAACTAAACCTTAACCTAACCTTAACCTTAACCTTAACCTTACCCTACCCTACCCTTAACCTAACGCTACCCTTAACCTTAACCTTAACCTTAACCCAACCTTACCCTTAGCCTAGCTTAACCTTGACCCTAAACTTACCCTTAACCTAAAACGTAACCTAACCTTAACCTGACCTTAACCTTAACCTTAACCTTAACCTTACCCTTAACCTAACCTAACATTAACCTCAACCTTAACTTTAACCCTAACATTAACCTTAACCTTACCCTTAACCTTAACAATAACCTTACCTTTAACCTAACCTAACCTTAACCTTAACATTAACCTAACCTTAACCTTAACCTAACCTTAACCCTAACCTAACCTTAACCTAACCTAAACTTAACCTTACCCTTCACCATAACCTTAACCTTAACCTAACCCTACCCTTAACCTAACCTTAACATTAACCTAAACTTAACCTTAACCTTCACCATAACCTTAACATTAACCTTACCCTACCCTTAACCCTAACCTAACCTTAACCTTAACCTAAACTTAACCTTAACCCTAACCCTAACCTTACCCTTCACCATAACCTTAACCTTAACCTTAACCTTGACATTAACCTAACCTTAAACGTAGCCTTAAACTTAACCTTAACCTTAACCTTAACCTAACCTTAACCTTAACCTAACCTTAAACGTAGCCTTAACCTTAACCTTAACCTAACCTTAACCTTAACCTTAAGGTTAAGGTTAAGTTATCGTTATCGTTAAGGTTAAAGGTAAGGTTAAGGTTGGGTTACGGTTAAGGAGAGTAATGTTAGGTTAAGGTTAAAGTTAAGGTTTAGGTTAGGTTTAGGTTAGGTTGGTTAAGGTTAAGTTTAAGGTTATGTTTAAGATCAAGGTTAAGGTTAAGGTTAGCTTAGGTTAAGGTTAATGTTAAGGTCAAGGTTAAGGCTAGGTTAAGGTTAGGTTAAGTTTATGGTATGGTTAAGGTTAGGTTAGGTTCCTAAACATTAAGGTTAAGGTTAATGTTATGGTTATGATTAAGGTTAAGGAGGGTAAGTTTAGGTTAAGATTAGGTTAAGGAGGGTAAGGTTAGGTTAAGATTACATTAAAGTTAAGGTTAAGGTTAATGTTAGGTTAAGGTTAAGGTTAAGGTTATGGTTATGGTTAAGGTTAAGGAGGGTAAGATTAGGTTAAATAGGGTAAAGTTAGGTTAAGGTTAGGGTTAATGATAAGGTTAGGTTAAGGTTGAGGTTAAGGTAAGATCAATGTTAAGGTTAAGGTTAAGGGTAAGGATATGGTTAAGGTTAAGGTTAAGGTTAAGGTAAAGGTTAGGTTAGGTTAAGGTATGGTTAGGTTAAGGTAAGGCTAGGGTAAGGTTAGGTTAAGGTGAAGTTTAAGGTTAAGGTTAAGGAGGGTAAGGTTATGGTTAAGGTAAAGGTTAAAGTTAGATTAAGGTTAATGGTAAGGTTACAGGTAAGGTTGAGGTTAACCTAAACATTAACCCTTATCCTAACCTTAACCTTACCCTTAACCTTAACCTAACCATAACCCGAACCTCACCCTTTACCTTAACCTTACCCTAACCTTACCCTTAACCTTAACCATAACCTAACCTTACCTTAATCTTAACCATAAAATTAACCCTAACCCTTACCTTAACCTAAAATTACACTAATCCTAACCTAACCTTACCCTCATTAACCTAACCTAACCTTAACCTTACCCTTAACCTTACCCTTAACCTTAACCTTACCTTAACCTATCCTAACTTTAAACATAACATTAACCATAACCCTAACCTTCACCTTAACCTTGACCTTAACCTTAACCTTAACCTTAACTTTAACCTTAACCTTAACCTTACCTTAACCTAACCTAACCTTAACCTTAATATTAACCTTACCCTCCTTAGCACTAACATTAACCTAACCTTCACCTTAGCTTAACCTTAACCTTAACCTTAACATTAACCTTACCCTAATATTACCCTTAACCTTACCCTTAACTTTAACCTTAACCTTAAACTTAACCATAACATTAAGATTAACCTTACGCTAACCTTACCCTTAACGTTACCCTTAAATTTAACCTTAACCTTAATCTTAACCTTAACCTTAACCTTAACCTTAACCTTAACATTTAACCTTTAACCTTAATACTAATATTAACCTTAACCTAAACCTTGACATTTAAGCTTAACCCTAACCTTAACCTTAACATAACCTTAACCCTAACGTTACCCTTAACCTTAACCTTAACCTTAACATAACCTTAACCTAACCTATCCTTAACCTTAAGGTCCTAACCTTAACCTTAACCTAACATTACCCTTAACCCTAACCTTACCTTAACCTAATATTAACCTTAACCTTAACCTAGCCTAATTTTTACATTAACATTAACCTAACCTTTAACCTTAACACTAACCTTAACATTAACCTTACCCATAACCTTAACCCTAACCTTAACCTTAACATTAACCTTAACCTTAACACTAACCTTATTCTAACCTAACCTTAACATTAACCTTAACTTTAACCTTAATCTGCACCTACCCTTAAAATTAACCTTAACCTCCTTAACCTTAACCATAACCTCCTTAACATTAAACTTAACCTTAACCTTAACCTTAATCGTAACCTTAACCTAACCTTACAATCCTTAACCTTAACCTAACCTTAACCTTAACATTAACCTTCACCTAACCTTAAGGACCTAACCTTAACCTTAACCTTAACCTAAGCTTAAGCTTAAGCTTAACCTAACCTAATCTTAACCTTATCCTTAACCTTAAATTTAACCTTAAACTTAACCTTGACCTTAACCTAACCTTAGCGTTATCCTTAACTTTAACCTTAACCTTAACCTTAACTTTAACTTTAACCTTAACCTTGACATTACCTTAACCTAACCTTAACCTTAACCTTAACCTTAATCTTAACTTAACCTTAACCTTAACCTTAACCTAATCTTACCCTAAACCTAAACCTAACCTTAACCTTAACCTTAACCTAATCTTACCCTTAACCTTACCCTTAACCTATCCTAACGTTAACCTTAACCTTAACCTAACCTTAACCTTAAGATCCTTAGCCTTAACCATAACCTTAACCTTACCCATCACCTTATGCTAACCTTACACTTAGCCTAACCTTAACCTTAACCTCCTTAACCTTAACCTTAACCTTAACTTAACCTTAGCATTAAACTTACCCATAACCTTAACATAAAACTTAACCTTAACCTTAACCTAACCTTAACCATAACCTTAACACTAACATTAACCTTAAACTTGACCTTACCCTTAACCTTGACCTTACCATTAACCTTAACCTTGACCTTACCCTTATGGTTAAGGTTAAAGTTAAAGTTAATATTAAAGTTATGGTTAAGGTTAGGTTAAGTTTAAGGTTAAGGTTAGGTTAGGGTAAGGATAAGTTTAGCTTTAGGTAAGGTTTAGATTAAGGTTAAGGTTAGCGTTAAGGTTAAGGTTAAGGTTAAAGTTAAGGATAGAATAAGGTTATGGTTAAGGTTAATTTTAAGATTAACGTTAATGTTAAGGTTAAGGTTAAGCTTAAGGTTAAGCTTAATGTAAGGTTAAGGTTAAGGCTAAGGTCAAGGTCAAGGTCAAGGTTAAGGTTAAGCATAAGGTTACGGTTAAAGTTAAAGTTAAGGTGAAGGTGAAGGTTAAAGTGAAGGTTAATGTTAAGGTTAGGTTAAGGTTAAGATTAAGGTTAAGGTTAAGGTCATGGTTAAGGTCAAGGTTAGGTTATGTTATAGGTAGGTTAAGGTCAAGGTTAAGGATAATTTTATTGTTAAGATTAGGTTAAGTTTAGTGTAAGGTGAGGTTAAGGGTAAGGTAAGGTTAAGTTTAAGGTCAGGTTAAGGTTGGTGTTAGTGTGAAGGTTATGGTTAAGGTTAGGGTAAGGTTTAGGTTAGCGTTAAGAAAGGTTAAGGTTAGTGTTAAGGAAGGTTAGCGCTATGGTTAAGGTTAACTTAAGGGTAAGGTTAGTGTGAAGGTTAAGATTGAGGTTAGTGTTAGTGTTAAGGTTATGGTTAAGGCTAAGGTTAAGGTTAGTGTTAGTGTTAAAGAAATTAAGGTTAGGTTAAGGTTAAGGTTAACCTTAACCTTAAATTTAACCTTACCCTTACCCTAACCTTAAATTTAAGCCTAACCTTGACATTACCTTACCCTTAACCTTAACCTTAACCTTAACCATAACCTTAACCTAACCTTAACCTTAACCTAACCTTAACCTAATCTTACCCTAACCTTAACCTTAACCTAATATTACCCTGATCTTACCCTAATATTACCCTAACCTTACCCTCCATAACCTTAACCTAACTTTAACCTTAACCTTAACTTTAACCCTAGCCTTAACATAACCTTAACCTAACCTTAACCTTAACCCTAACTTTAACCTTAGCTTCATGTTAACCTTAACCTTAAAATTAACCTTAACCTTACCCTTCTTAACTTTAACCATAGCCTTTACCTTAACCTTAGCGTTAACCTTACCCTTAACATTAACCCTAACCTTAACCTTCACCTTAACACTAAGCTAACCTAACCTTAACCATAACCTTAACCTTAACCTAAACATTAACCTTAACCTTAACCTAATCTTAACCTTAACCTAATCCTAACCTAACCTTAACCTTAACCTTAACCTTAACCTAACCTTAACCTTAATATTAAGATTAACCGTACCATTAACCTGAGCTTAACCTTAACATAACCTTAACCTTAACGTCCTCACCTTAACCTTAAATTTTAACCTTAACCTTATTGTTAACCTTAACCCTAACTTTAACATTAACTTTAACCTTCACCTTAACCCTAACCTTAACCTTAACCCTAACCTTAACCTTAACCTCAACTTTAACATAACCTTAACATTAACCTTAAAATTAACCTTAACCTTAACCTTATCCTTAATCTTGACCTTATGTTAACCATATCCGTAACCTTAACCTAACCTTAACCTTAATATTAAAATTAACCCTAACCTTACCCTTAACCTAATCTTAACCTAAACCTTAACCTTTATCTTAACCTTAAGCTTAATCTTAACTTGAAGTAACCTAACATAACTTATCCTTAACCTAACATTAACCTTAACCTTAACCTTAGCCTTAAAGGTTAACCTTACCCTTAACCTTACCCTTAACCTTAACCTTAACCTTAACCTAACTTTAACCTTAACTTTAAGCTTACCCTTACCCTTAACCTCAAGCTTACCCTTAACCTAACCATAACCTTAAGCTTACCTTTAACCTTAACCTTAAGCTTACCCTTAACCTAACCATAACCTTAACCTTACCCTTAACCTTAACCTTAATCTTATCCTTAACCTAACCTTAAAAGTACCCTTAACCTAACAATAACCTTAACCATAACTTTAACCTTACCCTTAACCTTAACCTTAACCTAACCCCTTAACCTTAATCTTAACCTTAATCTAACGTTGAACTTAACCTTAACCTAACCCCTTAACCTTAACATAACCTTACCCTTAACCTTAACCTTAACCTTCTTAACCTTAACCTTAACATTTAACTAACCTAACCTTAACATTAAACTAACCTTAAATTTAACCTTTACCTTAACTTAACACTAACCGTACCTTAACCTTAACCTAACCTTAACCTTAACCTTAACCTAACCTTAACCTTAACCATAACATTAACCTGACCTTAACCTTAATCTTACCCTTAGCCTTAACCTAACCTTGCCCTTAACCTTACCCTTAACCTAACCTAACCTTAACTTTAATCTTAACCTTAGACTTAACCTTAACCTTCACCTTAGCCTTACCTTAACCTTAACCTTAACCTTAATGTTTAGGAACCTAACATTAACGTCAACCTAACCTTAACCTTAACCTTAACCTAAACCATAACCTCAACCTAACCTGAACCTTAACATTAACCTTAAACTTAACTTAACCTTAACCTTAACCTTAACCTAAACTTTACCTTAACCTAACTTTACCTTACCCTTAACCCTTACTTAACCTTACCCTGACCCTAACCTTAAACTTAATCTTAACCTTAACCTTAAACTAACCTTAACCTTAACCTTAACCTTAACCTAACCTTACCGTTACCCTAACCTTAAACTTAACCTTAACCTAAAACTTAACCTTAATCTTAACCTTAACATTAACCTTAACTTAAACTAACCTAACTGAACCTAATATTAATCTATCCTTAGCCTTAACCTCGACCTTAACCTTAAAGGTTAACCTTACCCTTAACCTTACCCTTAACCAAACCTTAACCTTACCCTTAACCTAACCTTAACCTTACACTTAAGCTAACCATAACCTTAACCTTAACTTTAACCTTAACCTTACCCTTACCCTTAACCTTAACTTTAACCTTAACCTAACCTTACACTTAATCTTAACCTAACCCCTTATCCTTAACATAACCTTACCCTTACCCTTAACCTTAAACTTCTTAACCTTAACCATAACCTTAAAATTAACCTTAACCTAACCTAACCTTAACCTTAACATAACCTTAACCTTACTCTTAACCTTAAAATTAACCTTAACCTTTATGTCTAGGAACCCAACCTAACCTTAACCTGCACCTTAAACTTAATGTTTAGGAACCTAAGCTAACCTTAACCTAACCTTACCCTTAACCTAACCTTAACATTAACCTATCCTTAACCTTAGCCTTAAATTTAACAAACCTTAACCTTACCTTAACCTTAAATTAACCTTAACCTTAATCTTAACCTTAACCTTAATCATAACCTTGACCTCCTTAACCATAAAATTAACCTTACCCTTACCTTAACCTAACATTAATCTAATGTTACCCTTAACTGTAACCTAACCTAATCTTAACCGTAACCTTAACCTTAACAATAACTTTAACTTTACCCTTAACCTTACCCTCCTTAACCTTAACTTTAACATAAACTAATCTTAACCTAACCCCTTAACCTTAACCTTAAGCTTACCCTTAGCCTAACCTTACCCTTAACCTAACCTAGCCTTAACCTTAACCTTAACCTTAACTTAAACTTAAACCTTAACCTAACCTTAACCTTAACCTTAGCCTTACATTAACCATAAGCTTAACGTTAACCTTAATTTCTAAGAACCTAACCTTAACCTTAACCTTAAATTTCACAATAACCTTAACCTAACCTTAACCATAACCTTAACCTTACCCTTAACCTTACCCTCCTTAACCTAAACATAACCTAAACCTTAAATTAACCTTAACCTTAAACTTAACCTAAACCTTACCTTACCCTAACCTTAACTTAACCTTAACCTAAACCTAACCTTAACCTTTACCTTAACCTACCCTTAACATTAACCCTAACCTTAACCTTACCCTAACTTTAACCTTAACCTACCTTACCCTTTGTTAGAATGAATATTTTGTCGGAAGAAGACCACTTTAGCTACGCATAACAAATAGCCCTAACATCAATTATGGCTACCAATATCTCCAAATCTGTAGTTAGTTGATCAAGACAAAGCTGTACAAATCCAGATCTATGCATAAAAAGACATTAAGCAGTAAAAATGATTTTTTTCTCCATGCATCCAATAGACAAGACAAGAACAATATTTTTGAAAGAATTTTTTATATTAAAGGGCACTTGAGAGGAAAACAAGAAAGGTGTTTCCAATTCTCCTCAATGGGATGGGTTCTTGAAAGTCCTAAGCACTTCAAATCTAAAATTTCTCTCTCTTGTTGGTGTAGAAAACCTAGACAAACATAGAACTCAAAGGGAGCTCACAAAGAAAATAATGGAGAATGTGACAATGATAATGGCTCAAAGTCATACCAAAAGTACAGATCTAGAGTGATCTAATATGCAACAAAAGGTGACAAATGAATGTGGAAACCCTTCTATTTATAACAAAATATTAGGGTAGTCTAGGACTTGGTGCATGAATAAAATATTATTAACCAAATTCTAGAACCACCTTTTAGAATATTTTATTATATTTGTTGGAGGGAAAAGGTATTTGACTTGCGTCAGATCCCTTTATTTGTAAATAATAAATAAATGATTTATTTATTATTTTAAGGAAGTGATTGAATGATAATTAAATAAATAATGATTTATTTAATTATTTATAAATGATTTAGTCATATTTAACAAGGAATATTATTTAAATAGGATTTAAATAATTATTCTTAGAAAATAATAAGATAAATAAGGATTTATCTAATTAATTTCTTTGTTTTGGGTTAGACATAACTTGGAATAATAATTAAATTATTGTTTAATTAATTATTCCATGAGGAAAATTAAACAAATAAAGATTTGTTTAATATTTCCTGTTGGGGTTTCCTATTTGGACCATAAACAACCTAATAAATGTGTTTTATTAAGTTATTTTACATAGCGAAAGCAATTTTACTTAGGGTAAAATTGGTCTTACATTGTGTACTTGGGTTCATCTAATGATAATATGTTAGATGACCAAAAAATGGTGTAACAGATTGCCCCACAACGTGCGATTGTTAGGAGAAAATTGTTTGACCAAAGTACGTTGTAAGAACTCAATCACTAGAGATCAAAAGGGAAGTCAGAGAGAGAAATGTAAGGTAGTCTAAAGTGTTAAAGAACTAGACCCTGAGGAGATGAGACTTCTAGGCACAACAAGTCTCATTTTATGAGAGGTTACCTATGCTAGAGGTGGTTGGGGAGGCATACCTATGCCCGTCGAGACAACGTACAAAAGAATAGGGTTTCTAGTAAACAAGGGACCGAACTATAAAGTACATGCTGGCCTAAACATGAGCCAAATAAAAAATATAATGAGGAATCCCACATACATGTTTTTCTTGGGATAACAGCCAAGAATTATACAATAATATCTGAGTACATGAGATACAAAAACAACCCAAATCCCCCCTATAAACGGGGAAGGGCTCACCAAATCTGACTGATACATGCAAATCAAAGAGGTGTTGCGAGTGGCTAAGGCCAACATCATCAAATATATGGAGTTGCGTCAAAGGTTGTAATGAAGAGGTAATTTGGGCATGTGGGGGGCTACCTGCAGGGCCACCCCCTCATGAGAGTTGAGACATCTCACACACACCCGAGAATCACTAATAGCTACTGCTGCATCACTGGACAATCAAGTATACAGATCTCAATCATGCTGGAAGGAGATGGAGTGGAGAAACAATCAAGTCAAAGGGTAATGAGAAATCCCCTTGCCTGATCCGAGGCACCGAACAAGTGGAGAAGCTGGAACCATGGTACACTACCATCTAGACCTGTCTTCTGGAGTGAAGGAGCTGGTGTCGACAGACGAAGGTCTGCCATAGGTGAGGCAATAAGGGATCCTCAACTAAGGCACGAGAGAAAATAGTAGAGTGACTGACACACTAACATTAATGATGATGATGAAATGGGGGACACTGAGTAGCGGATGGACGACTTCCCTTGTTAGAGCATAAAGAGAATGGATGAATTGGCAATGACTGACACAATATTAAGAGGGATAGGGGACAGTGGGACTGAATGCCATCATGTGCGACATGAGAGAGGGGCCACGCAATGAAGGATGGAGGACTATAGCGGGGTACACAGGGACTCGAGATAGAATCCATGAATGCAATGATGATTCAACTCAGATGCTCTAAACAAGGGCGACTTGATGGTGCTGCCACATAGTAAAGGTCCAATGGGGGACCATAAAAAAATGAGTACAAGAGGGTAGATCATGACGAAAATCAACACGAACAAGGACAAGTATAGAGGCAAAGTGGCGCCCCAAATACAAGTGTTGTAAGTGAGGAAATCCGATTTGAAGGAGAGGTGAATAGGCCCTTCATGGAGAAAATGTGTCCTGGTGAAGTATCAAACAATGAAAAACTAACAGATACCCATTTGAGTACTCGGTGAGAGCTTTCCAATGGTGCAAACGGTGTGTCAAACGAGGCTACGGTTTGGTCACAGTGGGCGAAAGAAAAATCAGGGGTTTTTCTTCTAATAAGGCATTTTCCCTCCAAATGCATTCATTTTATTGTGTAGCTATGGTGAATGTAGAGAGGAGAGGAGGCCCTAAATCTTGCGGCAATCGTAGCGGACAAACCGACCATTGGAATCGAGATCCGTTAGTTGCAGGTAAGAGGCCTAATCCTACTCTTTGTTTTTTATGGATTAAAATTTCAGATTAGGGTCCCAAATCTCAGGAATAGCCCCTCCCTCATATTTACGGCTGGGTCGCACTTTTTGGGCCAAAAACTGTGACCTGGGAAGCAGGTTTTGGCCTAAAAAGTGTGACCTGTCCCCGAATTTGGCCAAAAATTGTGACCTACAGGTGAAGGTGATTTCAGTGCTGTTGTGGGTTGAGAGTTGGATTTTTTGTAATTGGATATAGTTTTTCCTATCTGTAGACTAACAAATATGATATTTTTGTTCAGATATTGTAGATATACAGATCAACTAGAGAGAGAGACCTGGGTTCATTATGGACAGAGATCCAAGTGGATCAGGGTGTCCTTCGTGCATTGGCCAGGTTTGGGGTTCTGAAATTTGTGGAGAACCCTCTGATGAGAGCTGGGGAGCCCTTGTTGGCCCGGATTGTCAGTTATTGGGATCCAGATCATGAAGTATTTATATTGTAGGGGCACAGGATCGAGTTGAAAATCCAGGATTTGTATTTCTTTACTGGTATCCCACCATTAGGGATAGTGGGAAATACATACCCAATGTTACTGTGGAGGCGTAACATTATGGAGTTTGTAGAGTGACATTGTCGACCAGGCCTTCGATTCAAAGAGAATCGAATACCGATTGGGGATCTAGAGAGGTTAGAGACCCGTGCAGTGGCGTCAGCAGTGTTGCGAATCCTGGGCAGCTAGGCACTCCATCACATCATTGAAGGGCAGATGATGTTTGTGGAATCAGTGTTGAGCAGGACCTACTATGGGTGGGCCCAAATGATATTGGTGTCGTTGAAATGATAGTTGTCACTTTGCAAGCGGCAAGTGAACCATGTTTTCTCGTATGGTACCGTGTTGTGCTCCTTCTTTTTCAAGAAGATCCTGACCTTGCGACCTCCTCTACAACTACCAGATGGGGGTCCAAGAGAACCTAGGATGCACCGATGGGGGTGTTTACTAAGTAGAAGAGGAAGAGGGGCGGTCGGGCAGGTGTTCTGACCTAAGTTCTTTGCCCATTGGGATCAGATTCCATTGTACATAGACGACTATCCCTATAGTGGGATGAGTTATTGTGGAGATCCGGACTTGCCACTTCCGCCTGGTCGAGTATGGGGACCTGATGGTAAGTGACAAGGAACTAATCTTTTATGTGCATGTTAAAGTTTGTGAATAGTATATATGGTACTAATTCTTATACTTTTGGTATGCAGATATAGCTCCGGTGAAACTGGTCAGATATATGGGACGACCTGCAGTAGTAGGGAGTGCAGGTGCTAGTGGCTTGAGAATGACACAGAATGAGGACATGGCCGCCCTCCTAGAGGACATACGTCGTAGATGTGAGGGGCTGCTTACCAGTGTTTCAGAGCAGGGATGGCAAGACTTAGACAACCAATACATAGAGTTATGTATTGGTCTTCCTTCGGAATGGCGAGGTGTCATGCGGCACATGGTGATGGCTGGACAGACTGTGCGTGATATACGAGCTATGGGAGCAGAGCCATTTCTCAGGATCCTCTAGAGAGTGATTAGATGTGGGGCAGCTGGTGCCCCCTAGTGTGTATGGAGGGGCAAGTGTTTCCCCCCAGTTTTGAGATGTGTTTTTTGTAACATGCTATGGGCATGTCAAATGTATCAAAGTAGATGGACTCTAAGAACATGTTGTATGATATATGTTATGAATATGCATTGTTTTGATGATTTTGAATGTTATTGTCTTGTGTGTGATAAATGCCAATCGAGAACATGGTTTGCAATGCTATCTATGTAGTGATTTTGTCTTGTAGGTACATGATTGAAAGTAATGAATCTAAATTCACGTATCAAAAGTTTCACTCGTAAATATCATCTAAATAGGATAGGATTATGCACATGATAGACACCATTGAGTTGCAAGACAAGAAGTAGGGAATCCAAATGAACGTGCAGATGGAGGATGCGATGAGAGAGGGCATCGGCTAAGAGGCCACGTACTGCATCATATTCGGCCTGATTATTGGTGGCATTACCAATGCATACCCCATTAGAGAGAATGAGGGTATGCAAGGGGGTAAATATGGCCCAAGCTACCGAGGCCAGATTCCGGGAATAGCAACTTGCCCCATCGACATAGCCAATATAATGTGTGGACGGGAGGTCCTGCAAAATAGTGTCACAAGACAAGAAATGGGAGGAGGAAGAAAAATGATGGCAGCGTGAGTGTAGGGTAGACATCAAACGACAACTATGGGAGGGAGTAGTTTGGATAGGATGGCTATGACTCATAAACTGACTAGAGGGTGATGTATGAGGGCTACGGGAGGAATAGCTAGAGCTCATGCTACAGAGAACATCATAGATACAGATGGTATCAGCCTGGTTATGGGTGGGAAGGAAAAGGTTAGGGAAACCACATGATGCTGCAAAGCTACCTAAGTCATTAGCATGGGAAGGAAGGCTCACATACAAATCGTCATGGGGGATGACAGAAGAAAAAGTAAAAATATGGTCAAATGATGTGGAGCCCAATAATTTCACTGAAGGGAGATCAAGTAAAACAAATGGAAGGGATTAAGAGGGAATATACTTCGAGGGTCGCATGGATGATGATAGGTATAGGATGGGGGTGGCAGGTTCCATCATCTCAACATCAAGGGGGGGAATGTCAATGGTAGCAGTGGGATCCTCGAGTTGACCTAACACATACTGCGTGAGGATGGGAGAGGCGGATTGATTTTGTTCAACCTCATACTCACGAATGACCTATAAAGAGGCTCGGTAATGCGTTAAGTGAGGAAAATGGTGAGAATAATGGCCATGGACACCACACAGAGCATAGGGTTTGTTGGTGTGGAGAGTCTTTGGGTTCTTGACTATAGACGAGGAAGAAACAGAGGGTTCAGGGACCGTAGACTTAGGGAACGCGACTTTAACCATGGGTTTAATACGGGGCAACTCGGGACAAGTATGGGTGGCATGACCGACACCATCACACAAGGCACAAGGCTTGGCGGGTGTAGGAGGGGTAGGGTCAATCGAGGTGGCCTTGTCTTTGGATGCCCCCTTGTGAGCTTTTCCTTTCTTTCTCGTAGTAGTCACAATAGGAGAAGGGTCTTGTTGAGGTGTTGGTGGCACTGTAGCGATGAAAGAAGCTAAGGGAATTGGTTGAACCAGTGTCAAAGCAAGGTAAGGATTGGGGTGACCAGGTAGGGTCTTAACTGGAGGGTTAAGATACCAGACGGGTAGTCCCAGGGTCAAATTAGGGAGGGAATGGGTGGCCATGATGGGGACCAAATAGACTCTGGGAGGAGGATCAAGGAAAGGTATCTAACCGGTCGGGTAATGGCTAAGAGGGACGGCTCCAAGATGGTTTAGACCTGGGGGGACTGACCCAGGAGGGTAAAGAGGCTCATGGGTACTAGTTGGATGAGAAGGTCCAGAAGGAAGAGGATCGGCCAGCTGAGGCAAAGGGCTAGGAGCGGGTTGTGGCGGGCGAGGTTGAGGTTGCTGACTAGCCGAAGCGGGACGTTTAAGGTGAGCTCGAGATGATTTCATCATGAAAACATTTGCTAAGCTGGGATCAGAGATAGGTGGAGGAGGAAGACCAAAGAAGGTTCCAAGCAAGGAGGAGTATTTGTAAATGCCTGGGGAAACACTAGTCAAAGAATTGACGGTTTGCTTATTGGCTACGGAAGAGATGGTTGACTCAGGGGAGGTCTGAGATTTTGGCTCATGATATGTCAACTGGTCAATGGTGACTATATTTCCATTGTAAGGGAAAAACATCTTGTGGTGGATTGCAGCTGGGACAACAGACATGGCATAGGTGTAGCTACACCCCAAAAGAATGTTATAGTCAAGAGGGGCATCGATGAATTCAACGTCAACGCAAACAGTCTTTCTGGCAAGGGTGATAGGACAATTACGGAATAGGCCAATGGGCTGGGAGGCATGGCCATCCCACGCAGGAAGGGTGATTGTGGAAGAGGCCAGCTCAAGAGATCCAAGTTGTTTCCAAACTGAAGTAGACATCACACAGGTAGATGCCCCCTCATCAATAATACACTGAGACACATTAGCGTTCCTAATTTTGACTGGGATTTGGAAATTGACAGAAGTAGGAAGGGGAGGATGATATAAATGACGGCTATAGAAAACAATCAATTGGTCATCAGCAGGATCTACAGTGCCCATGGAGGATAGTAGAGCCTTTCTTTGAGAAGGACACGACTGGAGGAGTTCCAATGTTGAAATGGCAGTAGGAGACTATGCCAAATCATCTACAATGCTATATGAATGAGCAGCTTGACCGAAAGTAGTGTTTCGACGTAATGGGCCCTTACGAACCTTGATGGGAACCTCAAATTTGGGCTAAGGGATCTGCAAAGGACCATTGGGTGTTGAAAGAGGATCTATAGGCGAGTTTGAAGGTTAAGGTCGATGGTGAGAGGTGGGTCAGAATTCATCATGAAAATATGGTAATCAGAGGAACCAGAAGGGGAAATTTGAGTGGGTACCAGGGCATGAGGTGGTTGATTAGCCACGAATCCTTGCTAAGGGAAAGGATCGGTAAACACACCTGGTTGAGAGGTAGCCACATTGGGGGGAATAGTAGGGGAGGCATGTTGTCCATGCAATGTAGCCTGAGACTCCCACATCTGCCGCATCTATGGTAATAGGGGAAAATCATGAGTGTAATGACCATAAACACTGCAACACGAACAAGGCTTATTGGTGCGGAGAAGCTTGTCTGGCTTGGGCTGAGAGCCTTGTTGCTGTGTAGTAGTGTTAGAATCAATACTTAAGGGATTGGATCCATGATTACGAGGGGTAGATTGATTTTGATTGCCTTTCCTCTTTCTTTGAGAATAAGGAGGATTAGTCACACCCTGCTGTGCAAATACTTGCCCTTGAGGGGGTAGTAGTTGCTGTTGTGAGGGTTGAGAAGGCAAGGGAGGTGAAGGTCCAAATGTTGGAGGAGCTGGGACACCAAGTTGTGGGTAAAGATAATGGTTATGATGGGAAAAATTGAGGTAAGCAGAAGGTTGGGAAAAAGGAGGAGGCATGCCGTATCCTGGATACATGCTACCTGGACGGGGAAAAGATGTCGGAGGTGCTGGCCCCTCCTGGAGGGAAACCATAGCCCATAGGAGGTTGAGCGTAGGTATGCAAAAGAGCTCCAAGGATACCGTTGGCAGAGTGAGATGCCCCCGGGGTGTTAGCACCACCAGCTCTGGGGAGGTCAGGAAGGACAATATAAATATAACCAGATTGAGTATAGATGAGGTCATATTTCAAGGCTATTTGGAGGGCAGCTTCTTCGGTTTGAGGTAACTGGGATGCGACATCTTTGCCCATGGCAGGTAAGAGAGAGCGAAGGAACCAGTCCATGTAGACCTGATCTTCAAAGGTGGGAGCTTGACATAAGCTCCTTCGTCTCTGCCATTCCTGGACATGAGCAGAAAGGCGGGTCGAAGATGATTGACGGAAATAAGTCAATAGTTCGGTACCAGTGTTGTATTGGAGAGGGAGATGGAAATAAGATAATAAGGCTTGCGCAATGGTCATAAAGGTGGTATGGGAAGAGGCGGTTTTATCAACATACCATTTATAAGCTTCACCTATAAGCATGCGTTGGAAATTTCTAAGACAGACAGAATCATTAGTAATGGAATTGGACGAACACCACATGTGGAAAGATCAGATATGGTTGGAGCGATCTTCACTAGCAAGGCCTTCGAACTTGGGAATGTCGGAGGGGAGCTTGGTTGGCATAGCAGGGCAACTAACATCGTGGTAGATAGGATCGTTGATCAACTTATTGAAATCAGGGAGATTGAGACCTACCATATAAGGGAGAAAAGTGATAGTCAAGGTAGTTCTCGTGGTGGTTTCACTAGTAATAGACCCAGCTGTAGGATCGGGGTTGCTGCTAGTGTTAGGCCCTGAACTAGACATGGTGAAGGTAACAGGGGGAGAACCAGAAGTAGGGGGAGAACCTAAAGAATCATAAGAAGAGTCGGAGTGCAGACTCGGGGGATGACTAACTCGACGACGGCGGGAAGGAGTAAGTTGACCAACCGGAAACTTAGGGTGAAGGCCAATAAG
Organism: Pinus albicaulis; assembly: GCA_034641835.2. Taxonomy (NCBI): domain Eukaryota; kingdom Viridiplantae; phylum Streptophyta; class Pinopsida; order Pinales; family Pinaceae; genus Pinus; species Pinus albicaulis. The sequence continues at coordinate 1,218,197,138 of CM076575.1, read as the reverse complement.
TCTTCGAGATATATGCCTTGGGGGCGCAATGATGACGAAACAAAGGGAAGAAGAATAACCAACAAAGGTAGGGAGGTTCAGAATCAATTGATGTCAATGTAGAAACAAGGGTAGAGAGGTGCAGTGTTAATTGATTTTAAAGTCTTTGCCTGGTGGTGTTAACCAGGATCTTCTTCACTTAGGGTCAGTGTGTGGCGTGTGTTAATTTTAATTTTTAAACCCAAATGTTTTGAGAGTAAAAGAAAAAGTGTGTTTCGTAACTGAAAATAAATCTACAGAGAACAGTAAATAAGGCTAAAATAACATAAAATTGACAACTAACAATGCATCGATCTAACCCAAGAAGGCAGGTCTCTCAAAACTAGTCTAAAAGAGGGGAAAAAATCTAGTCAAAACACACTAAAAAGGGGCCAATAGATCTAAGGTTGGGAGGGACAGGGATCTAAAGGAGAAATCTTCTAAAAAGAGGTGCAGAAAACAACAGAGAGGCAGAGGTAAGGCTGCTACAATAAAGGAGGAAATTAGCTAAAGGTAGAAGGGACAAGGAGGTGACCCTAAAGGCAAACCCAACCAAAACTATATGAGGTGATTTGAAAGGGAGAAGAGCTGATCTAAAAGGGATCTAAAAATGAGGTATCAGATCTGAAAAGAACAAGGCTGAATCTCTGAAAATTCAGATGTCTGAAATAGTTAAAACTCGTCCACCAAAAATGGAGGGTACTAAAGCCCTAAGGGGTGGGATTCCCACTTAGTTGAGTAAAACAGATCAGAGACAAGTCTAAACAGGTGGAGACAGAGGCTAGAAAACTCTCACAGGAGCTTCAGAGACACCTAGAAAAGTGGCTGGAAAATTGCAGAAAAAAGTGCAGGTCATAGGTTCTAACCTGTTTTCAGTCCAGATTGCAGTTTTTGGGCAGAAAAGTGTGTCCTCTGGTCCAGGTCGTAGGTTTTGAGCCAATAAGTGTGACCTACATGTCTGGGTCTCTCGGCGGCAGATTTCAGAAAAATTTGTCGTCTCAGCTGTGGCTGATGTCTGTCACCTGCGCAATAGGGATAGAAACACACGGAAGTTAAAAAATTTAATGTTTGAAGGTTTCAGAGGTGAAAAACACCATAAAACTGGGAAAGACAAATAACGTAAGAGAAACCCTAGGGTCTAAAATAGCTGGATATGCAGGAATATATAAAACGACAGCGATCGTAAAAGAAAACCCATGTGGAGTCGCCAATTGTTAGTATGAATCTTTTGTCAGAAAAATACCATTTTAACTATGCATAAAAAATAGCCCTAACATCAATTATGGCTGCCAATATCTCCAAATCTACAGTTAGTTGATCAAGACAAAGCTGCACAAATCCATATCTATGCATAAAAAGACATTAAGTAGTAAAAATGATTTTTTTCTCCATGCATTCAATAGACAAGACAAGAACAATATTTTTGAAAGAATTTTGTATATTAAAGGGCACCTGAGAGGAAAAAAAGAAAGGTGTTTCCAATTCTCCTCAATGGGATGGGTTCTTTAAAGTCCTCAGCACTTCAGATCTAAAATTTCACTCTTGTTGGTGTAGAAAACCCAGACAAACATAGAACTCAAAGGGAGCTCACAAAGCAAATAATGGAGAATGTGACAATGATAATGGCTCAAAGTCAGACCAAGAGTATAGATATAGAGTGATCTAATATGCAACAAAAGGTGACAAATGAATGGGAAAACCCTTCTATTTATAACAAAATATTAGGGTATTTTAGGACTTGGTGCATGAATAAAATATTATTAACCAAATTCTAGAACCACCTTTTAGGAATATTTTATTATATTTGTTGGAGGGAAAAGGTATTTGACTTGGGTCAGATCCCTTTATTTGTAAATATTAAATAAATAAATGATTTATTTATTATTTTAAGGAAGTGGTTGAATGATAATTAAATAAATAATTATTTATTTAATTATTTATAAATGATTTAGTCATATTTAACAAGGAATATTATTTAAATAGGATTTAAATAATTATTCCTAGAAAATAATAAGATAAATAATGATTTATCTAATTAATTTATTTGTTTTGGGTTAGACATAACTTGGAATAATAATTAAATTATTCCATTAGGAAAATTAAACAAATAAAGATTTGTTTAATATTTCCTTTTGGGGTTTCCTATTTGGACCATAAAAAACCTAATAAATGTGTTTTATTAAGTTATTTTACATAGCGAAAGCAATTTTACTTAAGGTAAAATTGGTCTTACATGGTGTACTTGGGTCCATCTAATGATAATAGGTTAGATGAACAAAAAATTGTGTAACACCCTAAACCTAACCTTAACCTTAACCTTAACCTTAACCTTACCCTTAACCTAACCTAACCTAACCTTAACCTTTACCATAACTTTAACTTTAACCTTAACCTTAAAGGTTAACCTTAACCCTAACCTTAACCTTAACCTTATCCTTAACATTAAAATTAACCTAAACTTAGCCCAATCTTAACCTCAACACTAACCTAACCTTAACATTAACCTTAACCTCCTTAACCTTAACCATTACCTTACCCTTAACCTTAACCTAACCTAACCTATCCTTAACCTAACCTTAACCTGAAGCTAACCTAACCTTAACCTTAACCTTAACCTTAACCTCCCTAGCATTAACCCTAACCTTAACCTTAACCTAACCTAGCCTTAACCTTACCCTTAACCATAAACAAACCTTAACCTTAACCTTAAAGGTAACACTAAACATAACCTAATCCTAACCTTAACTTAACCTAACCTTAACCTTAACTTTAACCTAACATAAACATATCCTAACCTTAACCTTAACACTAACCTAACCTTAAACTTAACCTTAACCTCCTTAACCTTAACCATTACCTTAACCTTAACCTTAACGTAATATAACCTAAAATTAACCTAACCTTAACCTTAAGCTAATCTAACCTTAAACTTAACCTGAACCTTAACCTCCACTTAAGGACCTAACATTAACCTTAACGTAAAATAACACTAACATTAACCTTAACCTTCATCTCCTTAGCCTTAACCTAAACCTTAAACTTAACCTAAGCCTTAACCTTAACCTTAGCCTCCCTAGCATTAACCCTAGCCTTAACATTAACCTAACCTAACCTTAACCTTAACCTTAACCATAAACTAACGTTAACATTAACCATAACCTAACCTAACCTTAACCTTAAGGTCCTAACATTAACCTTAACCTTAACCTTAACCTAACCTAACCTTAAACTTAACCTTAACCTAAACCTTAACCTTAACATTAACCTCACCCTAACCTTAACCTTAACCCTGACCTTAACCTTAACCTAACCTTAACTTTAGGATAACCTAACCTTAACCTAAACTTAAACTTAACCTTCACCTTAACTTAACCTCAACCTTAACCTTACCCTAACGTTATACTAACCTTAACCTTAACCTTAACTTTAACATTAACCTTAACCTAAACCTAAACCTAACCTTAAAACTAACCTTAAAATTAACCTTAAACTAACCTTAACCTTAACCTAAACGTTAACCTAAACCTTAACGTTAACCTTAACCTTACCTTAACCTTAACCTTAAGGTCCTAACCTTAAACTTAACCTTAACCTAACCTTAAACATAACCCTAACCGTAACCTTAACCTTAACATAACCTTAACTTAACCTTAACCTTACCCTTAACATTAACCCTAACCTTAACCTTAACACTAATGTTAACCTAAACCTAAACTTAACCTTAACCTTAAACTTAACCTTAACCTTAATCTAAATTTAACCTAACCTTTCCCTCCTTAACATTAACCTTAACCTTAACCTTAATATTAACCTTAACCTAACCTCACACTTAACCTAAACCTTAACCATAACCTTAACCTAACCTTAACCTCCTTAGCCTTAGCCTTAACCTAATATCAACGATAAACTTACCCTTAACTATAACCTTAACCTTAACCTAACCGAACGCGTTAATGTTAAATTTAATGGTAACACTAATCATAACCTAAACCTAACCTTAAAATCCTTAACCTTAAATCCTTAAACTTAACCTTAACCTAACCTTAACCTTAACTTTAACCTAACGTAAACTTAGCCTAACCTTAACCTTAACACTAACCTAACTTTAACCTTAACCTTAATCATTACCTTGACATTAACCTTAACCTAACCTAACCTAAACTTAACCTAACCTTAACCTTACCCTAACCTAACCTTAACCTTAACCTAAGCTTAATTACCTAACCTTAACCTTAACCTAAACTAACCCAAACATTAAGCTTAACCTTAAATTCCTTAACCTTAACCTAAACTTTAACCTTAACATTAACCTCCCTAACATTAACCACAACCTTAACCTTAACCTTAACCATAACCTAACCTTAACCTTAACCAAAACCTAACCTAACCTTAACCTTAAGGTACTAACCTTAACCTTAACCTTAACCTAACCTTAACCATAACCTTAACCCTAACCTTACCTAACCTTAACCTTAACCTTAACCTAAACTTTAACCTTAATGTTAACCTTACCCTCACCTTAACGTTAATGCTAACCTTAACCTTAACCTTAACCTAACCTTAACCTTAGGTTAACCTAATCTTAACCTAACCTTAACCTTAACCTTAACCTTAACCTCAACCTTAACCTTACCCTAACTTTAACCTAACCTTACCCTCCTTAACCTTAACCAAACCTTAACCTTAACCTAACCTTACCCTTAACCTTAACCTTAACATTAATATTAACCATAAACTTAACCTAAACCTAACCTTAAAAATAACTTTAAAATTAACCTTAACCTAACATTAACCTTAACCTAAACATTAACCTAAACCTTAACATTAACCTTAACCTTACCTTAACATTAACCTTAAGGTCCTAACCTTAAACTTAACCTTAAACTAACCTTACCCTTAACCCTATTTGTAACCTTAACCTTATCCTAACCTTAACTTAAACTTAACCTTATCCTTAACCTTAACATTAACCTTAACCTTAACACCAACCTTAACCTAAAAATATCCTTAAACTTAACCTTAACCCTAACCTTAACGTTAAACTTACCATAAACTTAACCTAACCTTACCCTCCTTAACTTTAACTTTAACCTTTACCTTAAGCCTAACCTAAACTTAACATTAACACTAAACGTAACCTTAACCTTAAACTTAATCTAACCTTAACCTTAACCTAAACAGTAACCTTAACCTTAACCTTAACCTCCTTAACCTTACCTTAATCTTAACCTTAACCTTAACCTAACATTAACCTTAACCATAACCTCCTCAACCTTATCCATAAACTTAACTTAACCTTAACCTTAACCTTACCCTTAACCTAACCTAACCTTAACCTTAACAATAGGCTTAACCTTGACCTTAACATTAACCTTAATCTTAATGTTAACCTTAACCTTAATGTTAACCCTAATCTTAGAACTAACCTTAACATTAATCTTAACCTTGACCTTAACCTTAACCATAACCTCATTAAAATAAACCTTACCCTTAACCTCACCCTTTACATTAACCTTAGCCTTAACCTTAACCTTAACCTTAACCTTACCTTAACCTAAACTTAATCTTAAAATTGACCTTAACCTTAACCTCTTTAAACATAACCTTAACATAACATAACCTTAACATTAACCTAACCCTAAAATTACACTTAAATTAAACCTTAACCTAACCTTAACCTAACCTTAACCTTAACATTAACCTTACCCTACCCTTTACCTAACGTTACCCTTAAACTTAAATTTAACCTTAACCTAACCTTACCCTTAACTTAACCTAACCTTAACCCTAAATTTACCCTTAACCTAAACCTTAACCTAACCTTAGCCTGACCTTAACTTTAACCTTAACCTTACCATACCCTTAACCTAACCTTACCCTCCTTAACCTAAACTAACCTTAACCTTAACCTTAAACTTAACCTTACTGTTAACCTTACCCTAAACCTAACATTAACCTTGACCCTAAATTTACCCTTAACCTAAACCTTAACCTAACCTTAGCCTGACCTTAACTTTAACCTTAACCTTACCATACCCTTAACCTAACCTTACCCTCCTTAACCTAAACTAACCTTAACCTTAACCTTAAACTTAACCTTACCGTTAACCTTACCCTAAACCTAACATTAACCTTAACCCTAAATTTACCCTTAACCTAAACCTTAACCTAACCTTAGCCTGACCTTAACTTTAACCTTAACCTTACCATACCCTTAACCTAACCTTACCCTCCTTAACCTAAACTAACCTTAACCTTAACCTTAAACTTAACCTTACCGTTAACCATACCCTTAACCCTAACATTAACCTTGACATAACCTTAACCTTAACCTTAACCTTACCCTTAACCCTAACCTTAACCTTAACCTTAACCTAACCTAACCTTAACCTTAACATTAACCTTACCCTTAACCTAACCTAACAATAACCTTAACCTAATATTAACCCTAACCTAACGCTAACCTAACCTTAACCTAACCTTAACCTTAAACTAACCTTAACCTTAACCTTAACCATAACCTTAACCTTAACCTTACCCTACCCTCAACCTAACCTTACCCTTAACCTTAACCATAACCTAACCTGAACCTGGCCTTAAGAATACCCTCCTTAACACTAACACTAACCTTAACCTTAACCTTAAACTTAGCCTAACCTTGACCTTAACCTAAACTTAACCTACTTAACCTTAACCCCTTTACCTTAACCTTATCCTTAACTTTACCATAATCTTAACCTTAACCTTAACCTAACCTTAACATTAACTTTAAACTTAACGTTAAACCTAACCTAACCTTAACCTTAACATAACCTTAACCTTAACCTTACCCTAACCTTAGCCTTAACCTTAACCTTAGCCTTAACTTAACCTTAACATTAACCTTAACCTTAACCCTACCAGAAACTTAACCTTAACCTTAACCTAACCTTATCCTCCTTAACACTACCACTAACCTTTACGTGACCTTAACCTTAACATAACCTTACCCTTAACATTTACCTTAACCTCCTTAACTTTAACTTTAACCTTAACCTAACCTAAACCTTGACGTTAACCTTAACTTTAACCTTACCCTTAACATTAACCTTGACCTTGACCCTAACCTTAACCTTAACCTAAAATTAACCTTAACCTAACCATACCCTTAACCTTAACCTTAACCTTCACATTAATCTTAACCTTAACCTTAACCCTAACCTTAACCTTAACCTTAACCTTAACCTTAGCATAACCTTAACCTTAAGCTAACCTTACACTTAACCTTAACCTTAACATTAACCTTAACCTAAACCTAACCTTAAAACTAACCTTGAACTTCACCTTAACCTAACCTTAACCTTAACCTAAACGTTAACCTAAACCTTAACATTAACCTTAACCTTACCTTAACCTTAAACTTAATGTCCTAACCTTAAAATTAACCTTAAGCTAACCATAACCTTAGCCCTAACAGTAACCTTAACCTTAACCTAACCTTAACCTAACCTTAACCTTACCGTTGACATTAACCTTAACCTTAACCTTAACACTAACGTTATCCTAAACCTAAACTTAACTTTAACCTTAACCTTAACCTCAACCTTAATGTTACCCTAAACTTAACCTAACCTTACCCTCCTTAACCTTAACCTTAACCTTAACCTTAACTTAAACCTAACCTTAACCTTAACATTAACCTTAAACCTAATTTTAACCTTAACCTAACCTTCACCTTAGCCTAAATAGTAACCTTAACCTTAACCTTAGCCTTAACCATAACCTAACCTTAACCTTAACCATAACCTCCTTAACCTTATCCATAACCTTAACCTTAACTTAACCTTAACCTTAACATTATCCTTAACCTTAACCTTACCCTTAACCTAACATAACCTGAACCTTAACCTTAACCTTAACCTAAACCTTAACCTTAACCTTAACCTTGAACTTAACATTAACCTAAACATTAATTTTAACCTTAACCTTAATGTTAACCTTAATCTTAACCTTAACTTTAACATTAACCTTAACCTTGACCTTAACCTTAACCTAACCTTAATCTTAACTTTGCCTTAACCTAACCTTACCCTAACCTTACACTTAACCTTAAACTTAACCATAACCATAACCTAAACTTAACCTCCTTAGCCTTAACCTTAAACTAACCTTAACGTTAACTTTAACCTTAACTTTAACCTTAACCTTAACCTATCCTTAACCTAACCAAATGCCTTAATTTTAACCTTAACCTTAATTTAACCTTACCCTCCTTAACACTATCACTAATTTTAACCTTAACCATATCCTTAAACTTAGCCTAACCTTTCCTTAACTTTAAACATAAACTAACCTTACCTTAACCTTAACGTCCTTAACCTTAACCATAACCTTAACCTTTACCCTAACCTTAACCTTAACGTTAACCTCCTTAACCTTAAATATAACATTAAACCTTATCCTAACCTTAACTTAAATATTAACCCTAACCTTACCTTAACCTTAACCTTAACCATACCCTTAATTTAACCTTATCCTTAACCTTAACCTTAACCTAAGCTAAGCCTAACCTAACCTTAACCTTAAAATAACCTTAAGCTTAACGTAACCTTAACCTTAACCTTACCTTACCCTAACCTTACCCTTAACCTAACCTAACCTTAACCTTAACGTTAACCTAACCTTAACCTTAACCATAACCCTAAACATAACGTTAACCTAAACCTAACCTTAACCTTAACCTTAAGACTAACCTTAACCTTAACATTAACCTTAACCTTAACCTAACCTATCTTTAACCTAACCTTAAGGACCTAAACTTAATCTTAATCTTATCCTTAACCTAACCTTAAACTAACTTTAACCTTAACATTAACCTTAAATTTAACCTTAACCTAACCTTAACCTCCTTAACCTTAACCATAACCTTAACTATAACCAACCTTATCCTAAACCTTAAACTTAACCTTAACCCAACCTTAACCTTAACCTTTAACCTTACTACTAACATTAACCTTAACCTAACTCCTTAACCTTAATGTTAACCTTAACCTTAACCATAACATTAACCTTAACCTAACCTTACCCATAACCCTAACCTTAACCTTAACCTTAACCTAACCTAACCTTACCCTAAACTTAACCTTTACCTTAACCTAACCTAACCTTACCCTAAACCTTACCCTTGACCTAACATAATCTTAACCTTAACCTTAACCTTAACCTTAAGCTTACCTTAACCTAACCTTAACCTTAACCTTAACCTTATATTAACCTTCACCATAACCTTCACCTTAACCTTAACCTAACCTTAATCTTAATCTTAAAGGTAACACTAACTTTAACGTAAACCTAACCTTACCCATAATCCCTTAACCTAACACTCACATTAACCTTAACCTTACCTAACCTAACCTTCACCTTACCCTTAACCATAGCCTAGCCTTAACCTTAACCTTAAAGGTAACACTAACCATAACCTAAACCTAACCTTAACCTCCTTAACCTTAACCCCTTAACCTTAAATTTAACCTAACGTAAACTTAGCCTAACCTTAACCTTAACACTAACCTAACCTTAACCTTAACCTCAACCTCCTTAACTTTAACTATTACCTTAACATTAACCTTAACCTAACCTAACATAACCTTAACCTAACCTTAACGTTACCCTAATCTAACCTTAACCTTAACCTAAACCTTAACCTAAGCTTAAGGACCTAACCTTAACCTTAACCTAAACCAACACTAACATTAACCTTAACCTTAACCTCCTTAACCTTAATCTAAAACTTAACCTCCCTAACATTAACCCCAACCTAAACCTTAACCTCCCTAACATTAACCCTAACCTTAACCTTAACCTAACCTAGCCTTAACCTTAACCATAACCTAAACCTTACCTTAACTAGAACCTAACCTAACCTTAACCTTAAGGTCCTAACCTTAACCTTAACCTTAACCTTAACCCTAACCATAACCTTGACATAACCTAACCTTAACCTTAACCTAAACCTTAACCTTAACATTAACCTTAACCTTACCCTAACCTTAACCTTAACCCTAACCTTAATCTTAACCTTAACGTAACCTTAACCTTAGGTTAACCTAACCTTAACCTCAACCTTAACCTTACCCTAACGTTGACCTAACCTTACCCTCCTTAACCTTAACGTTAACCTTAACCTTAACCTATCCTTACCCTTAACCTTAACCTTAACCTTAACCTTGACCTAACCTTAACCTTAACCTAAACATTAACCTAAACCTTAACATTAGCCTTAACCTTACCTTAACCTTAACCTAAGGTCCTAACCTTAAACTTAACCTTAACCTAACCCTACCCTTAACCCTACTCGTAACCTTAACGTTAACCTAATCTTAACTTAAACTTAACCTTATCCTTAACCTTAACCTTAACCTTAACCTTAACACCAACCTTAACCTAAACCTATCCTTAACCTTAACCTTACCATAAATTTAACCTAACCTTACCTCTTGAACCTTAACCTTAAGCTTAACCTAAACCTAACCTTAACACTAAATGTAACCTTAACATTAACCTTAACCTTAACTTAAACAGTAACCTTAACCTTAACCTTAACCTTCTTAACCTTACCTTAATCTTAACCTTAACCTTAACCTTAACCTAACCTTAACCTTAACCATAACCTTCTTAACCTTATCCATAACCTTAACCTTAACTTTACCTTAACCTTAACCTTACCCTTAACCTTAGGCTTAACAATGACCTTAGCCTTAACCTTAATCTTAATGTTAACCTTAACCTTAATGTTAACCTTAATCTTAACATTAACCTTAACATTAGACTTAACCTTGACCTTAACCTTGACCTTAACCTTAACCATAACCTCCTTAAAATAAACCTTACTCTTAACCTTAACCTTCACATTAACATTAACCTTAACCTTAACCTTAACCTTAACCTTACCTTAACCTAACCTTAACCTTAAACTTGACCTTAACCTTAACCTTACCTTCACCTAACCTTAACCTTAACCCTAACCTTAACCTTACCTTAACTTTAACCTTAGCCTTAACCTTAACCTTACCTTAAACTTAAACCTAACCTTAACCTTAGGTTAACCTAACTTTAACCTTAACTTTAACATTAACCTAACTTTAACCTTAACCTTAACCTTAACATAACCTAACCATAACCTTAACCTAACCCTAACCTTACCATTTAACTAAACCTTAACCTAACCTTAACCTAATCTTAACCTTAACCTTAACCCTTCCCTTAACCTAATGTTACCCTTAACCTTAACCTAACCTTACCCTTAACCTAACCTAACCTTAACCCTAAACTTACCCTTAACGTAAACCTTGAACTGAACTTAACATGATCTTAAACATAACCTTAACCTTACCATACCCTTAACCTAACCTTACCCTCCTTAACCTAACCTAACCTTAACCTTAACCTTAACCTTAACCTTACCCTAACCTTTCCCTTAACCTCACCCTAAACCTAACCTAACATTAATCTCAACCTTAACCTTAACCCTAACATTAACCTTAACTTTACCCTTACCTTAACCTAACCTTAACTTTAATCTTAACCTAACCTAACCTTAACCTTAAAATTAGCCTTACCCTTAACCTAACCTAACCTTAACCTTAACCTAACCAAAACCCTAACCTAACCTTAACCTTAACCTAAACTTAAGCTTACCCTTAACCATAACCTTAACCTTAACCTTACCCTACCCTTAATGTAACCTTACCCTTAACCTTAACCTAGCCTTAACCATACCCTCCTTAACACTAACAGTAACCTTAACCTTAACCTTAAACTCAGCCTAACGTTGACCTTAACCTAAACTTAACCTACTTAACCTTAACACCTTGACCTTAACCTTAACCTTAAATTTACCATAATCTTAACCTTAACCTTAACCTAACTTTAACATATACTTTAACCTTAACGTTAAAATTAACCTAACCTTAACCTTAACATAACCTTAACCTTAACCTTACCCTAACCTTAGCCTTAACCTTAACCTTAGCCTTAACTTAACCTTAACATTAATCTTAACCTAACCTTAACCTTAACCCTACCATAAACTTATCCTTAACCTTAACCTAACCTTACCCTCCTTAACACTACCACTAACCTTTACGTGACCTTAACCTTAACATAAGCTTACCTTTAACATTTACCTTAACCTCCTTAACTTTAACTTTAACCTTAAGCTAACCTAAACCTTAACCTTAACCTTAACTCTTCCCTTAACTTTACCCTTAACCTAACCTAACCTTAACTTTAATTTTAACCTTAACACTAACATTAACCTTAACCTTAACCTTAAACTTAACTAACATAACCTTAACCTAACCTAACCTTAACCTTAACATTAACTTAACCTTAACCTTAACCTCCTTAGCCTTTGTTGTGCAACCAGCTCCAAAAGGAGAAGAAGAGAGATATCAACGCCTTAGAAATAAGCCACTTAGAGGGGGAAACCTCTAATACATTACATGAATGAAAAATTCTTGGATGATACAAATGACCAAAACATCCTTCTATATATAGGACTCCATGGGGCCACAATGTAATCCTAGCCGACCTAACAATAATAATTTAAGGGCACAATAATAACAATATTGGGGTTACAGGGGTACAACAATAACAATAAGGGGGGCTTGTAATGTTCCCAATCATGAAAATGCTACAACAGTGAGAATATCTCAAGATATTCTAATGTTGGAGACCCAGCAATATACAAACACAACATTGAAGCAGCAGCAACACTCAACTCATATAAATGTGCGAGAAATCCATAGCCATGTCATTAAATAATAGCAACAACAATAGAATACAAGATCTTAAGGAGAAATGATACTCAAGATAAGCAATGCTCAACCTCAAGAGACTAGTACATGAATCATGACAAAACCACTGCTACACAATCTATAACAATCTATGACAGTGCAATTTTATAGAGCAATTGCATGCTACATATGTCAAATACATGAATATATCAATATATCACCCAATACAACAATGGGAATGAAGATATCATCTCCCAAAGGCTACCTCATTTCAATCCTAGAAGGATTTTCTCTAGAATATAAAATCTGCAAAATGCCGGAGTTACTGGGTAGCAGCTACAACTCAGAAATAGAACTGGATGGAGAAGACTAGAGATGCTACAACTAATGACAATATCTCCTCCAATGGATCTCTAGAATGAAAGGCTAAACCTCTCACCTAAGATCTCACCGTCCAAAAGTATCTACAAAGCCCCACTGCAAATTCTCCACTAAAATAACGCAGTCACTGGATGAAACTATGTTGTAGGGCTATGGAATGAGTTGGCCTTGATGCCAAAGTCTGCAATAAGCTTCAAAATGTCTCCAATCTGATCTCCCACAGAGAAGAGAGAATCCTCCTCTGAAATAGAAAAAACATCCAAATTTTTCTTTGGAGTACAAGAGGTGGAATATCTGGGTCATATTGTATCTCATGAGGGTGTTAAGGTAGACCCTAACAAAATTAAATCCATTAAGGAATGGAAAGTCCCCACAACCATAAAGCAGTTGCGAGGATTTCTCGGGCTGACAGGGTATTATCACAAGTTTGTTAAGAATTATGGGAGAATAGTAGCACCTCTAACAACATTATTGAAGAAAGATTCATTTTCATGGACTCCTGAAGCAACTAAGGCCTTTGAACATCTTAAAGAGGCAATCTGCCTAGCACCAGTCTTAACTATGCCAGACTTCACAAAAACCTTTATTATGGAATGTGATGCCTCAAGAAATGGAATTGGTGTTGTTTTAATGCAGGAAGGAAGACCCATTATTTTTGAAAGTTGTCCAATCAAAGGAAAGCATTTACAAAAACCTATTTATGAGAAGGAAAAGTTAGAAATACTACATGCATTAAAGAAATGGCGAACTTACCTAATCGGAAGACACTTCAAGGTAAAAAATTATCATGATAGTCTTAAACACTTTTTGGAACAAAGCCTATCTTCAGAAGAGCAGCAAAAATGGGTCACAAAGATGTTGGGTTATGACTTTGAAATAATCTACAAAAAAGGGAAGCTTAATGTTGTTGCAGATGAACTCTCAAGAAAGAATGAAGAGGTGGAAGCATTTCTTTGTGCCATTTCTATTATCCAACCAAATTGGATAACTGAAGCAAGAGATGAATGGAAGAAGGACAAAGAAGTATGTACACTCATTCAAAATTTGTAGCAAGATCCTAGTACATATGATACATTTAGTTGGAAAAATGATTTCTTATGGTACAAAGATCGCTTATATCTTTGTAAGAATTCCCAACTAAAACAAAAGATTATTTTGGAATTGCACACTTCTCCTTTAGGAGGACACTCAGGATTTTTAAAAACTTACCACAAGGTGGAGAAAGAATTTTTTTGGGATGGCCTTAAATTTGATATTCAAAATGTTGTGTGGAATGTTTGGTTTTGCAACAGAATAAAGTTGAGACAATTAAGACCTTGAGACTTCTACAACCTTTATCCATTCCAAGTGAACATTGGGAGGAGATTTCAATGGATTTTATCACAGTTTTACCTAAGTTCGAAGGAAAGAGTATCATCATGGTGGTAGTTGATAGACTTACCAAGTATGCACACTTTTGTGCATTATATCATCCATTTAAATCAAGTAAAGTTGCTACTACATTTATGGACACAATTAAAAAGCTACATGGAAACCCAAAGGTTATTGTGAGTGATAGAGATCCCATTTTTACTCGAAATTTTTGAATGGAGTTATTTTCTTGTTTGGGTACTCAATTAGCTCATAGCTCATCTTATCATCCTCAAACTAATGGTCAAACTGAGATAGTAAATAAATGTTTGGAAGGATATCTTCATTGTTTTGTATCTGATAAACACACACAATGGGTCAAGTGGTTATTTCTCACTGAATGGTGGTATACCACTTCCTTCCATACTGCAGCAAAAATGACCCCATTTATGGCACTTGATGGATATCATCCACCATCCATCACATCATCTTTAAGAGAAAATTCGAAGGTTCAAGCAATGGAAGATCACATCGAGCATCAACAAGAAGTTCTCCAACTCTTATAGGATAACCTGAATTTGGCACAAAATCGAATGAAACAATAGGAAGATAAACATCGCAGAGAGAGAAGTGTTGATGTAGGAGACTGGGTATTTTTACGGCTACAAAAATACAAACAAATGTCTCTAAAGCAAGCTAATAAGGATAATAAATTATCGCCAAAGTACTATGGTCCTTACAAGGTGTTGCAAAAGATTGGTACTATGGGATACAATTTGGAGCTTCTTGCTTCTTCACAAGTGCATCCAGTTTTCCTTGTTTCATGCTTAAAGAAGGTTATAGGTGAAAATCTTCTAGTTCAAACAATATTTCCAGAACTTGATGAGGAAGAAAATATCATATTGGAACCTGAAGTGATCACGGAAACACGAACTCGACAACTATAGAATCTATCAATTTCAGAGTATCTCATCAAGTGGAAGAAATTACCCACTAAAGATTCTACATGGGAGAATGAGAATTTTATACAGAAGCACCCAGAGCTACTCAAGCATTGAAGACAACACTTTTTTGAAGGAGAGGGGCATGTTAGGTCCCTATATTACTATTATAGTCCCTTATTGTTGTTAGTGTAACCCCCTTATTGTTATTATTGTACCCCTGTAACCCCCATATTGTTATTATTTGCTCTTTAAATTATTATTGATAAAGCCTACTAGGATTACATTATGGCCCCATAGACTCCTATATATAGAAATGAGGTTTTCTAATTTGTATCATCCAAGATTTTTTCATTCATGTAATGTATTGGAGGTTTCCCCCTTGAAGTGGCTTCTTTCTAAGGTGTTGATATCTCATTTATTCTATTTTTGGAGTTGGTTTCACAACAAAGCATAATTGTGAAATTACACCTCGTTGGTATTTATTAAGAAGCTTGATATTACAGCTTATTATCTTTCTTGGCTTCCCTTTGATACCCCGTAATTCGATTTTCTTTCCTTCTGAAAAAAAATTCAGGAAAAGTTCTCGAAAATTAAAAGCTACCATCCCTAAAGATTGTAACCATTATACTCCTAGTACAACATCAGCACCTCCCATAGGAATGGAAAGCATTGGACTAGTCAATACATATTCCCCCATGGTTAGCTTGATATTATGGCATTTTCCAGAGTAGTTTATAGTTCCTCCATTTGCAACCATCACTTGACATTCTGGTGCTGGGTATAGGAAACAATTCAATTCCTTGGCTACCTTACAATGAATAAAATTATGGGTACTACCTGAATCAATCAACACTATTACCTTTTTTCTTCTTGATATTTCCTTCTATCTTGAGAGTTTGAGGAGTGGTAATTCCTGCCAATGCATTACATGATATGGTCAGACTCATTTATTCCTCTTTTAGGGTTGGTTCCTGGTGTATATCCTCTTCTTGTTCATTTTCTTCTTTCTCTTCACAATCTATGTAAAATAATTTCTTCTCAACACACTTATGACCTTTAGTGTATTTGCTATCACAAATGTAGCAAAGCCATTTTTCTCCTTTTTCTTCTAATTGTTGTGGTGTCAACCTTGTAGGTTGTGGAAATCTAGGAGTAGCAACACTTCCCTCTTTATAGAAGTGAGTGGTAGGCTTCCTTGTCGCCATAACTTTACATTCAATTTTTCTTGCCAACCTGAATGCCTTCTCCAATGAATCGGGTTCCAAAACGTGAACTTCGTGTTCGATGTTATCCTTTAAAGTACCTATGAAGAGATCAATCCTGTGTTCCTCTGGAATATCAGTTACCCTTATATTCAATTTTGGGAAGTCCTCAATGTGCTCCCCCACTAAACCCTTTTGTTTGAGATTTATCAATTGGCTAAAGAAGGTGTTGCTCTTTGTATCCTCATAATGTGCTATCATTTCCTTCGTAAAAATTGACCAAGTGACAATTTTTTTACGGGAGAAAACCCATCGATACCATACAAATGTATTTTTTTCTAAATGTAAAGTTTCAATGCATACCTTTTGTGTGTTTTTCACATTATGGAGATCAAAATATTGCTCCATCTGTAGTATCCATGTTATAGTATCCTTTTCATCAAACTTCCTCATATCCATTTTTGGAATATGGTGGTTCTTCCCGCCAACATTAGAGTTTATGAAATAATGATTAACATTTATTTTTTTCTCATCATGAGTTTCCTCTACTATCTTTTCACCATCAAGAAACATTTCTTGTATCAACTTTGTCAAACCTTCCATGTCTACTTTTAGTTCATTCTTCATGTTTTCCATTTTTTCATCGATCTTAGCTTCCATGTCATTCATCTTAGATTCCATGCCAGCTTCCATGCCATCTATCTTAGATTCCACGCATTTATTCTAACCATCCATATTATTGTTCAAACTATCCATCTTCGCTTCCACGCCTTTCTTCAAAACTTCCATTTAATTCTTTGTTTCTCTTTGCGAGAGAAAAATTTGGTGCACTTTCTCTTGTAATTTTGATACATCATGTTCGAATTCTTCATCTTTATGAGTCATAGTAGAGCCTTCTGAAGGCTTAATGGGTGTTGAATTATTTTTACGGGGCATTTTTTAGAACCCAATACTGATATCTATTCTACAATACACCCTTATACTCAATTCAAATTGATTCTTCAAACAAGACTTATGCAATTCAGAAAAACAAAATACACACATTTTTCTTGCTTTTGAGGAGCTCGATATTGAAATTGGATTATCTCTGTGATTTTGGCTCTTCAATATCTGAAATTTGGCACTAAGGTAGCCCTCTAAATTCTCTTTCAAATGCCACAGGTCTGACTTGATTTTTATTCTCCAAGGAAAAGTTATGTCCAATCTCCCACAATGACCTATTTATGGACTGGTTCAGTAGAGAAAACTTGTACGACTTTCCACGTTTCTCTGTTTCATCTTTTGGCTCTGAAATTGATAACAAAGAAACTAATTCCATTTACTTGTGACCACTTTTTACGACACTCCAATCGGATGCTCAGAGAGAGAGTTATGAATCATTGCCCACGATCACCAATTTGAGATGAAATTCGGGAGCCTGAAAAAACACTACCTTCCATAGATCATATCTCCAAAAATATTGTGAACCAAGCTTTGAAGTTTTGCGAGGATTTTCCTTAGGATTTAGGCTTCGTGCCCTAAAAATTTCAGATTCTGAACCTTCATAGAAAAAAATGTATAGTTAAAATACCACGACGACCTGTTTAGAGCAGTGAAACCATAGAATCCAAAGCTCTGATACCAAATGTTGTGCAACCAGCTCCAAAAAGAGAATAAAAGAGATATCAACGCCTTAGAAATAGGCCACTTATAAGGGTAAACATACAATACATTACATGAATGAACAATTTTTGAATGATACAAATGACCAAAATCTCCTTCTATATATAGGAGTCTATGGGGCCACAATGTAATCCTGGGCGACCTAAAAATAATAATTTAAGGGCACAATAATAACAATATTGGGGTTACAGGGGTATATCAATAACAATAAGGGGGGCTACACTAACATAATAAGGGACTACACTATTAATATAGAAACCTCACAACCTTTACCATAACCTTAACCTAACCTTAACCTTAACCCTAACCTTAACATTAACCTTACCCTAATCTTAACCTTAAACGTAACCTAACCTTAACCATAACCTTACCCTTAACCTTAACCTTAACCTCCTTAACCTTACCCATAGCCTTAACCTTAACGTTACCCTAACCCTAACCTTAACCTTAACCTTAACATAACCTTAACCTTCACCTAACCTTAACCTTAACCTTAACCTAATCTTAACCTTAACCCAAACCTTAACATTAACCTTACCCTTAACCTTAATATTAACCTTAACCATAACCTTAACCTTAACCTTGACCTTAACTTTAACCATACCCTAACCTTAACAGTAAGGTCAAGGTTATGGTTAAGGTTAATGTTAGGTCCGGGTTAAGGTTAAGGTTAAGGGTAAGGGTTAGGTTAAGGTTAAGAGTAAGGTTAAGGATAATGTTAGGGTCAAGGTTAAGGTTAAGGTTAATGTTAAGGTTAAGATTAATGAGTTTAAGGTTAGGTTAAGGTTAAGGTTAGGTAATGTTTAAGGTTAAGGTTAGGTTAAGGTTAGGTTAGGGGTAAGGTTAAGGTTAAGGTTAAAGAGGGTAAGGTTAAGGTTAAGGTTAAGGTTAAGGTTAAGGTTAGGTTAAGGTTAAGGGTTAGTTTAAGGGTAACCATAACCTAACATAACCTTAAACTTAACCATAAACTTAGACCTAACCCTAACCTAACCTAACCTCACCTTAACCTAACCTTACCTAAAATTAACCCTAAGGACCTTAGCTTAAGGTTAGGTTAGGTTATGGTTAAGGTTAAGAGTTTTTGTGGAGGTAAATCCCCTCTGTGAAGAGAGGCAATCCCTACTAGCCCAGACCGGGTCTAGCAACAATCGTTCACATTATAGTGCAGGTTCCTAATTGCAAATAAACCAACTAGCGATGAAGGCTTACCTGAAATCCAACGCTGTCGCTTGTAGAGAAACTAGTGCTCCCGTTCCTTAGCTCCGACAGATCACAATCCTCACGATCTCCGTGATCGGACACCTGCACATGCCAGAAACAAACAAACGCAAGTGTAAAATACAGTATATGCAACTATATTTCAGTCAAAGAAGACATAACTCAACACCATAATCAACAAAAAGAGTGGAACCATAACCAATAGTCGCTTATCATTAATTAATCAAAGAAGAATACAACCATAGCTCTGATGCTGAATTCTCCTTCAGAGGGTCGCCAGAAGAACACGTCTCAAAAAATCTTGTCGGGGATGAGACAAACCTCTCTCTTTGGATGTCTCGAAAATGATCTCCTTGCTTGGATTTGGCCTTAAGGGAATGAATCAAGGCTCTTGTAGCATAAGGCTATGATGGCTCTTGGGAACTTGGAGACTAGCTTGCAAATGAGATGAGCAAGCTTTTATAGATGGAGGAAAGGTCAAGTTGGGATCCCTATAATCATGGGATTGGCCCTATCCTCAAGGAAGCTTCCATGAGAGGTGGAAAAACCACTTCCTCTACATGGAGATCGAGAGCCAAACCTCTCAACTCAAATTAGATACCAGTTCCTGGATCAGTTAGGACGAAACTTCCACCATTTATTTAAAAAAAAAACTCCTTAAAATTGCTAGCGCGAGTGAGACTCTGGGACAGAGCGCCAATTGGCGCACCCTCTTTGAAGGATTTCCCCCATTGGCACGGGTAATGAACTGGCTACCCACGCCAATGCAAAAAGGGGTGTTTTTAGGGTTTTTCACAAGGAGTTTTCTTCGGGGAAATGAGAGTACATGTTTAGAGGAATGCCATGAAAGTGTTTTCAAGTTATGTCACTGCTCACAGGTCACGGAATAAGCCCTCCAATTGTGTGGGTGGGGAATGGCAGGGACAGTGAAAAATTGCTGTGTAACAGATGCCCCCTAAAGCATGAGGCCCGAGAGAGAGAGAGAGGGGTGAAATTCTTTACGAGAACATGTCCAACTGAAAACACCGTTGTCGAAAAACCTGCGTAGAGAATTACAACTGATGTCTAAAATACATTATATATACATGGTATGGGTGCAACCATCCATATCAGAGTATGTAATAATCCAGATCCAAGGCGTGGACGCAGCCATCTAGTGAGGATCGGTAAATATACTTAGGTATGGTCATAGCCATCCAACCAGTGAGTCATGTAACTAATCATAAGAATCCACAAAATCGTAGCCTAGATTATAACAAGTAGAATCTAGGGTCTTGCGCTCCATCTCGACCCGAACAAAGTACAAGTTCAAGCATGCGAATATGTGAGCTGAAGTCGAACATGAAACAACATCGTGTGATTACCAGCCAATGATGAAAGCTGTTAATAGATGCGAGAGGTACCACCATTAATTCCAATGGTCCTCAAGGTACTACAAGTACAATCTACGGCATGTGAATCAATGAGCTGACGTCAAACACCCGCAGAATCACTCGATTGGAGGCCAATGATGAAAACCTCACGTCGAATGCGAAGAACCTGCCATTGAGGCATGCAGGCTCCAAGGTACCAGAAGGGAGTCTCTAGATTAGCTTCCTGGATAATGAGTTGAAGTCGACAGGAAGTGACCTTGATCGAAGGTGGGCCATAGTGTTTCCCACATCATCGACACGAGATAGAGGAACATAATGTATTTGTAAATCAAGATCAGATGAGAATTAGAGGAAGTTTGAAATATGTAGAGGTCAGCTTCTCTTGAACATATTGGCGACACGACAGTGGATTTGGCAGTATTTGACATCAAAAGATCTAAGGTCATGATGACGAGACAAAGAGTAGATGAGAGGTAAAAAAGGATCACCCAAACCCACGGAGGCAAGAAAACGGGATGAGATGTCCCCAACCCAACACGAATGCAGACGAGTGCCATGTTCAAGAGCGACATACTACCGACACGACAATGATGTTGGTACCATTTTCCCCCACCATTTATGGTGAGTACCTCTTTATTTTTACACAAGCTTGAAGAGGATACCATATGCTTGTCATATAAGTCCATCCTTTGGACGAATCCATCCTAGTACATTTAACAAGCCCTAGGAAGGAGAAACTCGAATATTGTCATTATGACTGAATCCAATGTCATCAGATTTTAACGAGTCTGACAGAGGAAGAACTCGACGTATTTTCATGTTTAGATAGTTTGAAAAGATAACAGAAAAGTAAACTCCGACGGTCCCTTTTCGTAAATAGTTCCTCATACCCGAAAAGGTAGAAAACAATATCTAAGAAAACCTCCTAGTCACGATAGGCTAGGGTATTCCTTTTTCGTAAATAATCTAACCCAACCCAAAAAAGGGGTAAACGTATACTGGGTAGATGTCATTTCGTGGCCACTTTAACGAGATCGAAATGAAAAGGGCCTCGACAATCTTTTCATGTTTAGAAAGTCAGAAAAGAGTTGAAATTTGACTCCTCCTGGAGGAATGAGTGGTATAAAGGGTAGTAGCTAGTTCTGGTAATGGTGGAACTACTCTGAACAAATAAAGGTCAAGAGGCTGGCTAACAAGACTACTCATCACAGCGGTTCCTCAGAAATGGGTAAAACAACCAAGTGAAGGCATATGATCGGCCAAGCAGATAGTGACGATGGAGTGAGAAAACCAAGGCTCATCTGGCAAAAACATGCTGATAAAATGGAAATCACAGGACGTAAAATGGGAAAGGTTTCATTTTTACACAAGCTTGAAATCAGGAAAATCTGCTTGAAGTTGGTTTCATTTTTACACAAGCTTGAAACAAAGATAAACTATGCTTGAAACCGGTTTCATTTTTACACAAGCTTGAAATGGAAACAATCTATGCTTGAAAAAATAAGCATGCCCCCAGCATGGTGATTCAATTCGAGGTGCATGCCCCCCAAGATTCAGTCCATATGAAAGGAAAATGGAGTGAAGGTTCAATTTACGAGATCAAGAGAAAGACTCAACTGGTATTTTACGAGATCTTAACAAAGACTTGAATTGAACAGGAACGTGTTTCATTGTTTTAACGAGGTTGACACATTAAAGGAACTATCCTCGGGAGAGCTTGTTTCATTTTTTAAGGAGCTTGACACAAGAAAAACAAACTTTGCTTCAACCACCTTGTTTCATTTTTTAACGAGCTTGACACAAGAAAACAAACTATGCTCCAACCAGCTTGTTTCATTTTTTAAGGAGCTTGACACAAGAAAACAAACTCTGCTCCGACCAGCTTGTTTCATTTTTTAAGGACCTTGACACAAGAAAACAAATTGTGCTCCGACAACCTGGTTTCATTTTTTAAAGAGCTTGACACAGGAAGGGAACCATGCTCTAACCGACCTCATCATAATGAACAAGAAGTCATCCCTTCCAAGAGTTCTGTATTGGATGGGAGAACAACATCTTCGAAATCAGGACCCAATGCCCCCAACACATTATGCACGAGGGCATCATCACTGAGTACAGGCACGAGGTAGGTAGCCACATAGTTGACCTACAGTGGGGGAGATGCAACAGGTGGATAAAAACTAGGCAGGGATGATGGCGGGCCAGCTGCCACATCAGAACCAAAGAACGAAAGCTGATCAATGGTCACAATCCGTCCTTCATGTGGAAAATAGACCACACAAAAAAGGGATGAGACAAGCACTCCCATGGCATAGGTGTAATCACGCTCAAAGAGAAGATTGAAATCCAAAGGGCCTGTAACAACCATCACATCCATATGGATGGTTTTACCTCCCAAGGTAACAGATAACCTTGGAAGGATCCCTATGGGTTGACTCGTTCTTCTTTTAAATGCCAACAGATTCTACGTAACAGGCGCAAGCGGCGGTGAGCCAAAATCTTGCCAAGTAGTTGAGGATATAACACTAACAGACGTGCCTTCATCTATAATGGTGCTGGGTACGACCAGACCAAAAGCCTGTACTGTTATCTCGAAAGGCACATAAGCCGGAAGACGGTATCCTGCAAATCGACTCCAATTAAAGGAAGCAACCAGGCTACTCGGAGGGGCTACCATCAAACCGAGATGTTCTTCCCCTGGTGTTATGATATAAGAAGGAGCATCCTCCATGACTTCCATCATGGAGTCGGGAAGAGTATCCTCTAACACCTCCATCACGAGAGGGGAAGGAGCCACTTCTTGAGGTATAGGGACAGGAGAATATCTCTCCAAGTCCGAGGAATCTGAAGAAATAAGAAGAACGTGAGGGGTGTGAGATCCACTCTCCATGGAAAAGACCTAGTGCACCATAGGCGGGGCCAGTTCAAACAATACCACGACTAATGGTTGGTCAGGAACGGATTCCTGAATTTGAATTTCTGAGGGAGTGGGATTGACCAAATATGACTCTTGACCAATCATAGGATCGGCTGGTGGAGGACTCAAAGAAAGCTGCTTATAACCAACCGGGAGGCATGGTGTAGAAACAACTAAGTTTTCCAAAACTCGCTTAGCTTCATCCATGTACGGACAAAGGTGAATGGCATGGTGCCCTTCACACAACTTACAGGGACTGGTGACCTTACCCTGCTTCTTAGGAGCCTTACTAGCACTAGTTGAATATTTTCCCCCAACCTGACTCTTGGAAGCCAAAGGCAATGGCAGACGACCATTGGACCATACTTCAAGCACCTTGGGAATGCCAGGGCAATCTTGAAGAAGATGGTCTCCCATGCACAACATGCAAGGGAACTTGACTTTCCGTAGAGGGTTGGAAGGTTTATCAAGAGGAGACTTCTTAGGCACAATAGCTGCAAAGTTAGCCTCTCCTTTATCAGACTTCTTCTTCTTTGTCTTCTTCTTCTTCTTCTTAGTCACCTAGTTACTCGAATCCAGACTTTCACCAGGCGAAGTAGAAGAGGAGGACGCAGAAACAGGCGAAGAAGGGGAGAGGTCCACCTTAGAATCAAAATGATGTTGTTCAGGTGGAGGAATTGATTGAACAGTAGCCGAGACATTCGGGACCATAGAGGTTGAAAACAACCAAACAGGCAACCCAACAGTTAACCTAGGAAGGGACAACGTTGCCATATAAGGAGCACCAACATTTCCAAAAGGAGGAAAAGGACCAAGATTCCCATCGGAAGAGTTCTTGGTTGGTGAACTTCGAGAAAGTTTTATAGTAGAAACAATCTTGAGAAAAAAACATGAAACTAGAATTTTAACTAGGAATAATTTATTGGGCAGTTAATTTTTTAAAACATTGAAACAAAACTCTAATGGCATATTTCTGAAGTCGAGAATTATGCAAAAGGTGACTCTATCACTGATTGAAACAAGCATGAGCTAGGACAAATTCTAGCCAAATGTTTCAATTTAAAGTGTCGAGAAAAGATCGAAATAGCTAATGTTAAATTCTAGGCAAAGGGTGTACCAAATAACCGTGAACTGCAATATACACCTTGGTTTCAAAATGAAAGAGAAATCAACCAAGGACTTAACGTACGTGCAGGCAATCTCCCCGAATGCTGTGTTCGGTGTATCACGGGTATAGGTCGGCAGACTCAACTTCTTATGGATAAAGAATAGGAACCTAGTGG
Source organism: Pinus albicaulis (assembly GCA_034641835.2). NCBI lineage: Eukaryota > Viridiplantae > Streptophyta > Pinopsida > Pinales > Pinaceae > Pinus > Pinus albicaulis. The sequence goes on along the minus strand of CM076575.1, from coordinate 1,218,172,014 downwards.
GGTCTCCCTTTATATACACGATGGTATGGGGAGCACAAGTCTGTACTAGCGCTGTCTAAAGCCAAGAGGTGAATGATAGCTACTAGGTTACATGTCTCTAACCTAGACCTCTAAATATTTCGTTAATGTTTCAATGCCGCCTTAGTGTAAATTGAGTAAATTTTATGGTTGATCTTCAATTATGATTCAGTTTCAAGGCCCTACCTCGTGTCATCTGACAATCTCCTATATGCAACTATGTGAGAAAATAAATCTTTTCAATTCGATGAATGCTATCTAGTTAAGGGAAGAGCTTCAAACAATGATGCCACATAAAACAACATTGCAAACAGAATTTTTTCCAAACTAGATGACTTTCACTATCCAAAAGTAATTTCAAACATTCAACGATGCAAACAATGCAATGTGATCTATGCAAAATCCTCTTTTTCGAAAATTATGCAATTATAATCTATGCACAATTTCCTTTTCCTTTTCAAATGATAAGAATGCACTCAATTCATTTTTTGATGAAATGAGAATCTACTTAATGCATACTTTCAATGAAACAGAACGCACTCAAAGCGATTTTTAGCTTTCAATCATTAAACAATGTGATCTAAGTTCAATGATAAATCTCAAAAATACTTTTCAATGAAATGTGATCTAATGCATTTTAACAAAAAGAACACTATGAGATGAAAACTAAAAGAATGCAAATCTCCTTAATGAAGGATTAATGCAAAAGAGATGTAAACAAACACTAAGAATGCAATCGTTGTTTCAAACACTTTGTCACGAAATCCCTCAAAAGGCGACAAGACATATGAGGTTGAACACAAAGAGGACTTCCAAAGAAAGGGATCAAAACAAGGCATTCATTCGCTTTTACATCAATCAATCATGGAGAGAAGACATTTCAAACAATGAGCAATGTAATCTATGCTCATATAGAGAAAAGACCGGAAGGGAAAGACACACTCGTGAAGGATTCAGGGAGAAAGTCTCAATTTTCACACACCCTGAAATTGGCCCGACTTTGTCATTGGCAACTAGCAGCAACTGGCATGACTTGATCACTGAAAACTAGCACCAATGCCCAATTGGCACGGGTTGCTAACTGACAACAAGCACCAACACCTGAAAATGAAAAAACAAAGAATTTCTCCCAACCAAGACCAGACTCACCACTTCAAGTAGAATCTAAGAAAAACCCAGAAGCAAAGTACTGACCAAAATAAAATTTCGAACAAGGGTAAACCCTAGCACCTAGGGGAGATGGCGTGACTATCTGGCTGTAACCTGCGCCAGACAGGGGATGGCGCGAGTGATGAACTGGCAACCCACACCAATTGGCATGACTGTTAGGGTGGAAACCGCACCAATCAAGCCAACCATGAAAGGATGAAAACTCGGAAAAACAGAGGTCAGATTTGATTCTTTGGGGCTGAAAAAAAAGCCAAACACTCAGAAAAAATTCAACCACAAGAGCCAATCAAGCAAGCAGAATCGAGAAACAATCGAAAAGATAAGACAATACTCCAAGTGTTTAGTTCGTAAACTAAACCAGAGATTGACTGAAGCAGCGTTGATCTACTTGCGCTAATGCAAAGTAAGAGCGTTTTCGAAGGCTGTCTGGCTAACTTCAGGCTCCGTCTATAGTTTACAAAGAAAACAAAAAGCTAACTCCCCAGTGGAGTCGCCAATTTGTTGTGGAGGTAAATCCCCTCTTCGGACAGAGGCGATCCCTACTAGCCTAGACCGGGTCTAGCAACAATCGTTCACGCTATAGTGCAGGTTCCTAATTGCAAATAAACCAACTAGCGATGAAGGCTTACCTGGAAACCAACGCTGTCACTTGTAGAGAAAGTAGCACTCTCATTCCTTAGCTCTGGCAGATCACAATCCTCACGATCTTCGTGATTGGACACTTGCACATGCCAGAAACAAACAAACGAAAGTGTAAAATCTAGTATATGCAACTATATGTCAGTCAGAGAAGACATAACTCAACATCATAATCAACAACAAGAGTGGAACCATAACCAATAGTCACTTATCATTAATCAATAAAAGAATAATACAACCATATCTTTGAAGCTAAATTCTCCTTTGGAGGGTCACCAGCAGAACACGTCTCGAAAAACCTTGTCGGGGATGAGACAAACCTCTCTCTTCAGATGTCTCGACAATGATCTCCTTCCTTGGATTTGGCCTTAAGGGAATGAATCAAGGCTCTTGCAGCATAAGGCTCTGATGGCTCTTGGGAACTTGGAGAATAGCTTGAAAATAAGATGAGCAGGATTTTATAGATGGAGGAAGGGGATTTGGGATCCCTATAATCATGGGATTGGCCCTATCCTTAAGGAAGCTTCCATGAGAGGTGGCAAAACCACTTCCTCTACATGGAGATCCGAAGCCAAACCTCCCAACTCAAATTAGATACCAGTTCCTGGATCAGTTAGGACGAAAATTCCATCATTTATTTTTTAAAAACACTCCTTAAAATGGCTGGCACGAGTGCGACTCTAGGACAGAGTGCCAATTGGTGCGCCCTCTTTGAAGAATTTCCCCCATTGGTGCGGGTAATGAACTGGATACCCGCGCCAATGCAAAAAGGGGTGTTTTTAGGGTTTTTCACAAGGAGTTGTCTTCAGGGAAATGAGAGTACATGTTTAGAGGAATTCCATGAAAGTGTTTTCAAGTTATGTCACTGCTCACAGGTCACGGAATAAGCCCTCCAATTGTGCGAGATGGGGAATGGCAGGGACGGTGACAAATTGCTGTGTAAGAAGAGTAAGGTTAGGTTAAGTTTAAGGTTAATGTTATGGTTAAGGTTAAGGAGGTTAAGGTTAGGTTAGGTTAAGGGTAAGGTTAAGGTTAGGTTTAAGGTAAGGTTAAGGTTAAGGTAAGGTTAAAGTTAAGGTTAAGGTTAGGTTAAGGTAAGGTCAAGGTGAAGGTTAAGGTTAAGGTTAAGGTTAAGGTTAAGATTAAGTTTTAGGTTAAGGGTAAGGTTAACGTTAAAGTTATGGTTAAGGTTAAGGTTAAGGTAAAGGTTAGTGTTAGTGTTAAGGAGGGTAAGGTTAAGTACATTAAGGTTAAAGTTAAGTGTAAGGTTAAGGAGTTTAAGGTTAAGGACGTTAAGGACGTTAAGTTTAAGGTTAAGGTTAAGGTTAAGGTTAAGGTTAGGTTAGGTTAAGGTTAAGGTTAGGTTAAGGTTAGGGTAAGGTGAAGGTTAACGTCAAGGTTATGGTTAATTTTAAGGAGGGTAAGGTTAGGTTAATATTAGGTTAAGTTTAATGTTAATGTTAGGTTAAGGTTAAGGTTAAGGTTATGGTTAAAGTTAAGGAGGGTAAGGTTAGGTTAAGGTTAAGGCTAAGGTTAAGTTTAGCTTAAGGTTAGAGTTAAGGGTAAGGTTAGGTTAAGGTTAAGGTTAAGGTTAAGGAGGTTAAGGTTAAGGTTAAGTTTAAGATTAGGTTAGGTCAGGTTAAGGTTAATGTTAAGGTTAAGGTTAAGGTAAGTTTAAGGTTAGGGTAAGGTTAAGGTAAATGTCAAGGTTATGGTTAAGGTTAAGAAGGGTAAGGTTAGGTTAATATTAGGTTAAGGATAAGGTTAATGCTACATTAAGGTTAGGTTAAGGTTAAGGATAAACTTAAGGTTATTTTTAAGGTTAAGGAGGGTAAGGTTAGGTTAAGGTTAAGATTAAGGTTAAGGTTAAGTTTAGGTTAAGGTTAGAGTTAAGGGTAAGGTTAGGTTATGGTTAAGCTTAAGGGTAAGGGTAAGGTTAAGGGCAAGGTTAAGGGTAAGGTTAAGGTTAAAGTCAAGGTTACAGTTAAGGTTAAGGTTAGGTTAGATTAAGGTAAGGTTAGGGTTAAGTTTAAGGTTTAGCCTAAGGTTAAGGTTAAGGTTAAGGTTAGGTTAGGTTAAGGTAAGGTTAGGTTAAGGTTAAGGTTAAGGTTAACCTTATGGTTAGGGATAAGGTTAATGTTATGGTTAATGTTAAGGAAAGGTTAGGTTAAGGTTAAGGTTAAGGTTAGGTTACATTAATGTTAAGGTTAACCTTAAGGTTAAGGATAAGGTTAGGTTAAGGTTAAGGTTAAGGGTAAGGTGAAGGGTAAGGTTGGGGTGAAGGTTAATGTTAAGTTTAAGGTTAGATTAAGGTTAAGGTTAAGGTTAGGTGAAGGTTAGTGTTAAGGTTAAGGGTGAGGTTAGGGTAAGGTTAACTTAAGGTAAAGTTAAGGTTAAGGTTAAGGGCATGTTTAAGGGTAACCATAACCTAACCTAACGTTAACCTTAACCATAAACTGAATCCTAACCGTAACTTAACCTTGCCTTAACTTAACCTTACCTAAATTTAACCCTAACCTAACCTAAACTTAACCCTAAACCTAACCTAGCCTTACCTTAAAATTAACCAGAAACTTAACTGTAACCCTAACCCTAACCTTAACCTTAACCTTATCTGTAAAATTAACCTTAACCTTAACCATAACCCTAATCTTAACCTTAACCTTAACCTTACCCTTAACCTTAACCTTAACCTTAACTTTAAGCTTAACCTTAACCTTAACCTTAACCTTGACATTAACCTAACCTTAAACTTAGCCTTAAACTTAACCTTAACCTTATCCTTAACCTAACCTTAAGCTTAAGCTTAACCTTAAGGTTAAGGTTAGGTTATCGTTATGGTTAAGGTTAAAGGTAAGGTTAAGGTTGGATTACGGTTAAGGAGGGTAATTTTAGGTTAAGGTTAGTGCAACGTTAAGGTTAAAGTTAAAGTTCAGGTTAGGTTTAGATTAGGTAGGTTAAGGTTAATTTTAAGGTTATGTTTAAGGTTAAGGAGGTTAAGGTTAAGGTTAAGGTTAAGGCTAGGTTAGGTTAAGGTTAATGTTAAGGTCAAGGTTAAGGTTAGGTTAAGGTTACGGTATGGTTAAGGTTAGGTTAGGTTCCTAAACATTAAGGTTAATGTTAATGTTATGGTTATGGTTATGGTTAAGGAGGGTAGAGTTAGGTTAAGATTAGGTTAAGGAGGGTAAGGTTAGGTTAAGATTACATTAAAGTTAAGGTTAAGGTTAATGTTAGGTTAAGGTTAAGATTAAGGTTATGGTTATGGTTAAGCTTAAGGAGGGTAAGATTGGGTTAATATTAGGTTAAGGAGGGTAATGTTAGGTTAAGGTTAGGGTTAAGGATAAGGTTAGATTAAGGTTGAGGTTAAGGTAAGATTAAGGTTAAGGTTAAGGGTAAGGGTAAGGATATGGTTAAGGTTAAGGTTAAGGTAAAATTTAGGTTAGGTTAACATATGGTTAGGTTAAGGTAAGGTTAGGTTAAGGTGAAGGTTAAGGTTAAGGTTAAGGAGGGTAAGGTTATGGTTAAGGTTAAGGTTAAATTTAGGTTAAGGTTAAGGGTAAGGTTAAAGGTAAGGTTGAGGTTAACCTAAACATTAACCCTTATCCTAACCTTAAACTTACCCTTAACGTTAACCTAACCATAACCTAAACCTCACCCTTTACCTTAACCTTACCCTAACCTTACCCTTAACCTTAATCATAACCTAACCTTACCTTTAGCTTAACTATAAAATTAACCCTAACCATAACCTTAACCTAACCTTACACTAACCTTAACATAACCTTACCCTCATTAACCTGACGTAACCTTAATCTTAACCTTAACCTAACCTTAACCTTACCCTTTACCTTACCCTTAACTTTAACCTTAACCTTAACCTTACCTTACCCTAACCTAACCTTAAACTTAACGTTAACCATTACCTTAAACTTAACCTTGACCTTAACCTTAACCTTAACCTTAACCTTAACTTTAATCTTAACCTTAACTTTACCTTAACCTAACCTAACCTTAACCTTAATCTTAACCTTACTCTTCTTAACACTAACATTAACCTAAGCTTAACCTTAACTTAACCTTAACCTTAACCTTAACCTTAACCTTACCATGACATTACCCTTAACCTTACCCTTAACTTTAACCTTAACCTTAAACTTAACCTTAACCTTAACCTTTAACCTTAGCCTTAACATTAAGATTAACCTTACACTAACCTTACCCTTAACCTTACCCTTAACTTTAACCTTAACCTTAATCTTAATCTTAAACTTAACCTTAACCATAACCTTAACATTTAACCTTTAACCTTAACACTAATATTAACCTTAACCTAAACCTTGAGCTTTAAGCTTTACCCTAACCTTAACCTTAACCTTATCTTTAACATAACCTTAACCCTAACATTACCCTTAACCTTAACCTTAACCTTAACCTTATCTTTAACATAACCTTAACCCTAACGTTACCCTTAACCTTAACCTTAACCTTAACATAACCTTGACCTAACCTATCCATAACCTTAAGGTCCTAACCTGAACCTTAACCTAACATTACCCTTAGCCCTAACCTTACCTTAACCTAATATTAACCTTAACCTTAACCTTAACCTAGCCTAACCTTAACCTAACCTTAACATTAACATTAACCTAACCTTTAACCTTAACACTAACCTTAACATTAACCTTACCCTTAACCTTAACCCTAACCTTAACCTTAAACTTAACCTTAACCTTAACATTAACCTTATCCTAACCTAACCTTAACCTTAATATTAACCTTAACCTTAATCTACACCTACCGTTAAACTTAACCTTAACCTCTTTAACCTTAACCATAACCTCGTTAACCTCAAACTTAATCTTAACCTTAACCTTATGTAATGTTCCCAATTGTTATGGAACATTAATGTTTTCCATTTTCACATAGGAGATGAATAAAATGGGTAGGATACCCATTATTTCATGAATAGGTAATAAAAATTCTCTTTGTATGAAGGAGTATCACTTTTGGAGCTTGATTTCATACCTCCATATGTGAAAGGAGGCTTTTGCAAGAAGGCTAGGTCAAGTTTGACCAAGTCAAACTGCATAGTAGCATGAGGTGGAGAGCACATTTTGGGCTAGCGTAGTGGGATTAAGAGGGAAGCTTCTAGAGGAAGGAAACCATAATGAGTGGGGTCCATTGAGAGGGATCCCACATTATTTAAAAGGAGGGAAAGGTAGCCATTGTTTATCATCTTGAGTATTATTCATCTTTGGTTCAGTGGACTTGTAGCAACATCTTGCTGGTTAGCAAGAATTGCTGAGGGAATTCCTATTTATGATTTCCTCTCCTTCTTGAGTAGCTCTTGGAAGATTTCACTCTATTCCCCATATTCCAACATTGAGGTCAAGCATTATCCTTCATCATCAGCATAGTTTCAGATAGAGATTGTGCAGTGTTGCTCGGAGGTTTTCTACAACACCATACTTAGATTGTTTTTCAGAGGAGGGAGCTTCCATCCCTTTGGGAGATCAGAAAGGGATGTTCATGAGATGATTCCACCATCTTTGGCATCGGGCCAACCACTTGCCATCATATGCAGCGCAGTCCCTCTCTTAGACAACATTATTCTTGGAGAGCATTTGATGCGAGGGATTAGCAGACATTTGGAGGGTGATATCTTAGGTGAAAGAATCAATCTTTCACTTCATATTTCCATTGGAGGAGGGTTCTTCATTTTTTTCAGCCATTTTAGTCTTCTCCATTCATTTCTAGTTCTTGAGTTGTTGTTTCCCAGTAACTCTGGCATTTCTGCAAAAGTGCCATTTTTCTTGTATTTCAACCAATCCTTTTAGAGGATTGATGTATTGTATTTTTAGGGGTTGAGATCATACTCCCCCTTCTTATTTGAGCTTCATATTGCCATATCCATGCATTTCTGACATTTATGCAGCCGTGCCTTTTTTAGACAGCACAGTCATAGCCTGCAATCCTTAACTATAGCAGTGTGCTTCATATTCATCATGTCTGTAATGATGAGCTTATGTTGTATTGATTGAATGACTGATTCCTCAAGTCATTACATTCCTTTGACTGCTATAATCATATGTGTTGGCTATTCAAAGTTTTTTCATAAGCAAGCTCAGACAAATAACATAGGTAATCCATTGTATGATCATACATTATTGCAGCCCCATTCCTTGGGTAATATTTGAAAGAAACTAGGTGAGGGAGGCCTGTCTCTTCAAATTAGAAGGTTTTATTTGGTCCCAATCCTTAGATTTTGGTCTTAGAAATTTTGGTCTAAGGGGATCCATGTCTTGGTATCAAACCCTGCTGCCCCCATTTCTGGAAAATGCGTTTTCCATCCATGGAATGCTAGCTATTCCAAAAGAGGAACATTACAGTGGTATCAAAGCAAGATCTTTGGCCCAGCCTGTGGCTTCAAGCCAAAGTGCTGACTCCTTGAAAGAGGAATATTTCAAGCTCTATAGACAAAGTCTACGTATGGCCAGGTAGCCTCTGGATCTCATCGTTTTTTTTCAAAGGTGACATACCTAGTAAATGCCCCTGCAGTCAATCTCTGGAATATAATTTTGAGATTCCTGAAAAAAGGGAACTTTACAATGGTCTTCAAGCCCAAGAAGATGATGATGCAGAATATGAGCTTGATCTCATCCATTTTCAGGACAAAGGAGAGCCTCCCCAAGGAGGAGAAGTAAAGAGAAGAAGAGGAAGGTCCATGCACTTCCTATTATCAAAAATAAAGCAAGCATGAGAGATGCTTGGATCATCAGGTTCTAGATCAATACCTGAGTGAGTATAAATCCCATTCTACAGCATTCAGGGGAGATACAGCTTTCCCTCAGTTTATTCAGCAGAAGGAGGAGAGAAGGCCCTGCAATAGAAGAGAAATCAAAGGCAATAGGTTTCTATTGTCTAGATTTTATGGGAACACTTTAGCTAGAGCTTGGGGTGAGAAAGCTAGAAGCCTTTTTCTTGCTACATCCAATGGCATAGAAAGAAGCAGTGGAGATTGCAGCGCTAAACATGGAGGATAGAGCCTATGTTTGGTGGTTCAAACCTTTGGTCCATTCAAGGGCGAGCTCTTTTGCAGGCTTTGATCAAGGGTTGATCCAAACCTTTGATGGAGAGAGGAAAAAGGAAGAGAAACCTTTTTTATCTATGGAGGAGGCAGCCATAGCCTTAGGGGAGACTACTACTGCAGCCACACAAGAAGACCCCAGGACCCACCAAGATATGAGTGAAGTTCCACTTTTCATTTCATAAAATAATTTAAAGGAATGTGGAAACTTACATGTAGAGGTTCAAGGATCTACGCATTGTGCTATTCTAGAGCACCAGGATTGCACTGCGCTGCGCAAAGGGTTTAAGGAGGAAATGAGCCCTCATCCTCATACATTTTAGTTGAGTTGAATTCAGCCCTTTAGTTTGGAGTTTTAACTATTGGAGGATGAAACAAACCATGTCGCCTTCATGATAAACAATGTATCATGTTTTAAACCAGAGGATGTAACAACTGCTACACCATTGAAGGGATTAGCAGTGCTGTCAAACATGGGTAGAGAGGAGATATCACCTCCATCACATTTGGGTCTTTATCGATCCAACACAGTCATGGGTGAGAGGTCTCCAAGGAGCTGCATTCCAATCTTCCATGGAATGTAAGAAAGGTGATTTGGTTTGGGAGGATGGTAGCCCTCATGGGAGGAGTACCAAAGGAGGAAGAAGGAGAAGACATCCACAAGGAGCTGAGTGGGTGTGGATGAGAAGAAAGAGGCTAATTTTCCACTTGCAAATCTATGATACAAGAAAGAGTCTTGGCTGCATTGGCTCCTCTTGAAGGAGTTTGGCCATCACATGGTGTACTCTTTTTACAGGAGGATAGGATGGGAGAAGAGGTGGCACGATGTTTACATCATTGTAGTGTTCCCATTTTAGTACATGGCTAAATGGAACATTAAAATTTTTCTTTTATCATATTGCAGCTAAATAAATGGGTAAGGAGGCCCATGGTTATGGAAAACATCAATAAAATCCCTCACATTATGAAAGAGGAGCTTCATTGGAGCTCGTTTGCACACCCCATGTGTGAAAAGGGTTAATTACAAAGAAAGCTAGGTCATGTTGACCAAGTAAAATTGCACAATAGATGGAGGTGTGGCTTGTTTGGGAAGCCTACAAAATTTCATGAGGAGGAGAAAACCCTAATGTGTGGGGTCCATGGCTAAGGAGCCTTCATTTGCATAAAAGGAGGGGAAAGCAACCATTTTGGGTTAGCTTGGATATTTTGGATTTCTTTTCTTTCTATAGTTACACAACTATGATAGCTGTGTTTTTTAGCACAAGGGATTTCTTGTTCAAGGATTCCCTCCCTTCTTCAAAACCTCTTGAAGGTTTTATCTTCATCTTCTCCACATCTTGGCTCAAGGCCAAAGCTATTCCTTTCAGTGTAGTGATTCTTGCAGCAAGAGCCATTGTGTTGTTGGGGTTACAGTGGAGGTTCCCACATCATCATTCCGGAGCTCAGATTTCAGAGTAGGAAGATTTTATACATCCAGGAGATCAATAGCAGAGATATCAGCTCCATTTCTCATATCTTGGCAGGAGGCCACTCTCTTCCCATCACTTACAGCGCAGTCCCTCTCTTTGACTGCACAGTTCTTGAGTGAAATTTCAATGAGGGGTTGCACTAGAATTTTGGAGAGTGAAATATTTGGTGAAAGGATCATCCTTTCACTCTATATTTCCATTGGAGGAGGTATATACATTTTATGCAACATTATTCAACCATCTCCTTCATGTTCTCATTTTAGAGTTGTAGCTGCTCCAACAACTTCGACATTTCTGCAGATTTTCCATTTTGTATGTATTGTAGCCAATTCCTTTAGGGATTTTTTATTATAGTTTCCAGGGGTTGAGACCCATCTCCCCCTTCTTTATTTGAGCTTCATATTTCCATATATTCATTGTATCATTATTTTTCATTAGTCCTCCTTCATAGACTGTGCAGTCGTAGTTGGGCATAATATATGTAGCAGTGTATTTCATGTTCATTGTATTTGTGTCTTTAGTGAAGGATTTTCTTCAGCTTGAGTGATCATTTCCTCAAGATCTTGTACACATTTCTGCTACCATATTATCAATGAGAAGAATATGAGGTTTTATTGCATTTTCTGAATTTTATGCACTCACTACTATTTCTGGTTCAAGCTTATGGGTTGTTGTTCACTACATTGAGATACCTTGAGATATTCTCAATAGTATCACTTCTCCCTAGTAGGGAATAATTTGTAGCTATAAAAAATGTCTACAAAAGGCCAGGTAGCTTCTAGATCTCACCCTTCCTTAGAAGGTGACATATCCGGTAAATTTCCTTGCAACCAATATTTGGAATAGCCTTGCAATATTTCTGAAAAGGGGATCTCTTAAGATATTCCCACATTTCAGGAAATTCATAATTTGGAACATTAAAGTGGTATCAGAGCATCGAACTTGGAATAGCCTGTGAAGGTCAAATTTCAGAAGCAGAGAGCCCAAGGATGAAGAAGATGAGATTACTCTAATCTATTTTCAAATCTAGAGGAGACCTCTCCAAGGAGGTCAGGAATATTGAATGAGGAGAAAAGGAAGGACCATGCACTTCCTATTCTAAAAAAGAAGCAGAGCAAAAGCATGGAGTACACTTGGAATTCAAAATTTTAAGTGAGTACCTAGCTGAATACCGAGCAAACCTTAGACTCTCCCAAGATAATTTATCTTTTCCATAGTTTATTCAGCAGAAAGAAGAAGGAAGACCCCACAAGCACGGGATGATGAGAGGTAATAGATTTCTATTATCCACATTTGATGGATCACTCACATGTGCAACAGAGGTTTGGGCAAAGAAGCTAGAGGCCTTTTTCCTACTACATTCTATAGTAGACAGAGAGGCAGTAGAAGTTGCAACATTGCACTTAGAAGGTGAAGCAAAAATTTGGTGGATAAGCCATCTAGACCATGCAAGGGTTTCAAATCTTGTTGAGTTTTCTCAAAGAATGATCAGCAGATTTGGAAAAAAGAGGGAGGAGCCCTCACCACAATTTTATGAGGCATGTACCAACATTGTTGAGACCATGGAGGGGAAGCCTTCATCTTCAGCAGTTTGGGAGGACAATACTCATGAGGAAGCAACACTTGCAGCCTTGCAAGGAGCTTCCAAGTTTCACCAAGGTATGATTGGAAATCCATTTCTTATCATTTCAGAAAACACCTTGGATGGGTCTACATCATTGCATGCAGTTGACTTAGAGCAACAGAATAATACTGTGCTATACAAGAGTAGTGATGTAAAGGAGATCTCACAGAGAGATTTCAATGGAGGTGCACTCCCACACTTTTTGGAGTGCAAGGTTCTTCAACAATTGGAGGAAGGTTTTTCCTTCTCACAGGAACAAATAGAAGATGGGGGACATCTTCGGATGGATAGCTTCTCTAATGACTGTGATGGAAATTCCTTGTGCCACACGTATCATGATGGGAGGTTTTTTCCTACCAACTATTTGGATCCTCATAGGGTCAAATTGATCCTCAGGAAATATTTACTTCAAAATCCCATGAAATGCAAAGGTTTGATTTAGGCTGAGGGTAGTCCTCAAAGGAGGAGTACCAAGATGAAGGAAGGAAGGATACATCCACACATGGTTGAGTGGATGTGGTGGAGGAGGAGAAAGGGGCTAGTGAGCCACTTTCAGATTTATGATATCGGAAAGCAAGAGGCTTGGCTGCGCTAGTTACTCTTGAAGGAGTTTGGCCATCACTTGACATGCTCTCTTTTTAAGAGAAGGAGGAGGCAAAAAAATATTTTGTTGCTTGGGTGGTGTTAGAGAGAGAAAAGGCATATGTGCTATCACATGATGTACAATGTTTCAGGAGTAGGAGATGGCACTACCATGGTGCAAAGGGGATACTCCTTGGCTTTTGATGATCAGGAACTACTTCCACCTTAGGAGAGATTCCATATTTGCAGCAACATTGTTGAAGGGTTGCCCATTTATGTTGAGGGAGTTGAGGGTAACAACGCAGTGCTATCCAGAGACTATCAAGTGCCTCATGCAGAGGAAGGAGGAGCTCTTTCTCCAAGGAGAAGGAATCTTGCATCATTGTAAGGAAGTCCCAGGATCTCATGCATGGAGATCAAGGCACACATGTGCCATTGTTGAGGAGGTGTATCACCATCGAGTCACAAGGAGGAATTAGGGAGAAGACCCAACATCTTGAGATGTGGAGTACACATCCCTACTCATTTTTGGAGGATAATGCACCTAAGAGGGTGATTGGATTGCGCAGTGCATGCATGGACAAACTTGTCCATCCATCTATGCAGTCACCCCTTATGGATGATGTCTCAATGCATGGAGACATTCTGCCAAGGAGACCACTAGGTCACCAGCCGATGGGAGATGCTTCACATGTTGTGGCACCACTCATTGTTTTCGAAGGAGTGGATACCTTGGGAGACAAATTCACAGCATTGAGAGTCTTGGATAGACTCAAGGAGGAGGGGCTATTCCCTCAATATCATTTCCACCCGCTCTCATTTTAGATCCTGCGTTGTGGCAGAAGCAGCAGGGGAAGGTTAGTAGCCTTCCAATTTGCATCTTTGGCATGAGAAATGTCAAAGTAGGAGATGACCATATGACAGATGCCTTTCATGAGGAATCATCAGTGCTGTCACTATGGAGGATGGATCCATGTGGGGGCTCCGGATTGCTGGTGGAGTATTCCCAGGATCATTTTTCTTCCATGATATTGACAAATAAGCATAAGAATAGATGCATAGATTAGGTTCAGATGGAGGAGATACACAACTCCTTAGAGGAGTTAGCACAACCACTTCTCTTCTCTCTGAGGATGGAAGGAGATTCACTCTTGAGCCACTCCATTTGCATGAGCCAGATTTATGGTAAGGGTGTTGTTTACTTGCATGATGATTTATATGTTCATCATTTAACCATATGTGTACAGAAGGTTGATTGGATTCCATATAATGGTTAATTCCAACTCATCATGTATGAGGTGATTTGGGGTAGCATATTTCATAACAATGGAGGAGAGATTCTTGGAGGTCTTGTCTTCATCTTGCCACTAGAGGCAACATCATTGCAGCCCAATATCAGCATATACTCTGCACTTATCCTAAGTGGAGAGGAGGATAGCATGGGGTAGGCCATTTTTCCTACCAAGAGCAGATTTTTAGCCCACCTATATTGCAGGAGCCAAAGGTGGAAGATGATTGTCAGGAGTTGCCATATTGGGAGGTAACTCACTTTTTATGGATCATTGCTTGGGGATGGAGGATCTACATTGGGGAGGTGTTCCTCAACATATTTCAGACTCCATGCCTTGAGTGGAGGTTTTTCCAGTCTATCATTGTAGTTGCTTGAGGACAAGCAACATTTGGGAGGGGAGGACTGTAATGTTCCTATTTTAGTATATGGCTAAATGGAACATTAAATTTTTATTTTATCATATTACAGCTAAATAAATGGGTAAGGAGGCCCATGTTTATGGAAAACATCAATAAAATCCCTCACATTATGAAAGAGGAGCTTCATTGGAGCTTGTTTGCACACCCCATGTGTGAAAAGGGTTAATTACAAAGAGAGCTAGGTCATGTTGACCAAGTAAAACTGCGCAATAGATGGAGGTGTGGCATGCTTGGGAAGCCTACAAAATTTCATGAGGAGGAGGAAACCCTAATGTGTAGGGTCCATGGTTAAGGAGCCTTCATTTGCATAAAAGGAGGGGAAAGCAACCATTTTGGGGTAGCTTGGATATTTCAAATTGCTTTGCTTTCTACAGTTTCACAACTGTGATAGCTGTGTTGTTTAGAACAAGGGATTTCTTGTTCAAGGATTCACTCCCTTCTTCAGAACCTCTTGAAGGTTTGATCTTCATCTTCTCCACATCTTGGCTGAAGGCCAAATCTATTCCTTTTAGTGCAGTGATTCTTGCAGCAAGAGCCATTGTGTTGCTGGGGTTGCAGTGGAGGTTCCCACATCATCATTTCAGAGCTTAGATTTCATAGGAGGAAGATTTTATGAATCCGGGAGATCAATGGGGGAGATATCAGCTCCATTTCTCATATCTTGGTAGGAGGTGACTCTCTTCCCATCACCTACAACACAATCCTTCTCTTTGACTACGCAGTTCTTGAGTGAAATTGCAGTAAGGGGTTTAAATGGCATTTTGGAGGGAGAAATATTTGGTGAAAGGATCAGCCTTTCAATCTAGATTTCCATAGGAGGAGTTATATACATTTTATGCAGATTTATTCATCCATCTCCTTCATGTTCTCATTTTAGAGTTGCAGCTACTCCAGCAACTCTGGCATTTCTGTAGATTTTCCATTTTTTATGTAATGTAGCCAATCCCTTTAGGAATTGTTTATTATAGTTTCCAGGGGTAGAGACCCATTTCCCCCTTATTTATTTGAGCTTCATATTTCCATATCTTCATTTTATCATTATTTTGCAACATTCCTCCTTCATAGACTACGCAGTCATAGTTGGGCATAATATATGTAGCAGTGTATTTCATGTTCATTGTACTTGTGTCTTTAGTGAAGGATTCGCTTCAGCTTGAGTGGTCATTTCCTCAAGATATTGTACATATTTTTGCTACAATATTATCAATGAGAAGGCTATGAGGGTTTATTGCATTTTTTAAAGTTTATGCACTCACTACTATTTCTAGTTCAAGCTTATGGGTTGTTGTTCACTACATTGAGATACATTGAGATATTTTCAATAGTATCACTTGTCCCTAGTAGGGATTATTTCATAGCTATAGAAAGAGTATGCAAAGGGCCAGGTAGCCTCTGGATCTCACCCTTCCTTAGAATGTGACATATCCAGTAAATGCCCCCGCAACCAATCTCTGGAATAGCCTTGCAATATTTCTGAAAAAGGGATATCTTAAGATATTCCCACATTTAAGGAAATCCATCATTTGGAACATTACAATCATTGAGAAGCAGAGAGTATGGATACATGGAGCTGATATGGCATATATATTAGTCATGATACCTTCATTACATGAGTTACATGATGTGGGCATGAGGAGGCAACAAGCACTTGGGTTGCTTGAACTATCTTGGAGAGAGCACAAGCATATTTTCTCTCGCATGATGTATGATGTTGTAGGAGTAGAGGAGGGAACTCTCATAGTGAAAAGGGATTAATACTTATCTTGGACTAATCGGGAGGCATTTCCATCTTGGGAAAATATTCACATTTGCAACATCATCACTGGAGGTGTTCTTGACAAGGAGCATGTCAAGAGACAAAGTTTGGCATGGGCAAGAGTCTCTTTGCATGAGCTCAAAAAGCTGTTACTTGGGAGTAGGATCACACACATGGATCCATATATCATTTTAATTCTAGCCTATTGTAAGAGCATTGTATTTTCATTTTCTGATTTGCATCCTCTTATCATTATGTTGCAGTGCATGGCTCCTCAAAGGGGCAGATTTTTCATGTTCCTCCATGAGCAAAGTTGGGCCAAACCATATGATGGAGGCAGCCATATTTCACATGTCCTTGGGAAAATGTTTTTCCATTTCACACATGTTCAACTAATTCATATGATTAGCATTGTATTTCAAAACATTTTTCCTTGTACATTTCTTGAGCAACAGTTTGCAAAACTGCGTTATGCACTTTTGGGAGACTGTTGGTACTTTCCAACACCATATGAAATCATCAGTACTTCCTCTATTTTGATTAGGAGAATGTTTCCATTTTCTGAATTTTTCCATATTATTATTGGGAGCATGATTGGTGAATTGACACATGAGTTTAATGTATCTTTGAGGGGAGATGATTCCCATAGTTTAAGCATGGCATGTTCTAAGGGGAACATGAGGAGAGACATGGCCACCACAGCCACTTATTTGCCTTATTTGGAGGTGGGCCATGAGTTTTATGATGATATCCATCCACTGTATATATGTGGGCATGTATTTGATTTTGTATTGCTAATTTACTCATCTATTTATTGTTCAGTAGTAGAGGTGCTATTTTTTGTACAATACTTGCCATGTTCTTTTCTGTAGCTATGAGACATTTTTTGTACCTTGATGCATATGGTATAACCTACAGCCAACATGTCATTGGGTAATTCTATGATGATCATGTCCTACTCATCATGGATGGAATGTCTTGGGCCAGCCGGATTATCATTGATGGAGGAGAGATCCTTAGAGGATTGCTCTTCATTTTGCCACTTGAGGGAAAAAAAATTTCAGCCCATGATCAACAAACTCTCTACACTTATCATAATTGGATAGGAGGATAGCATGAGGCAAGATATGAGGCTTTCAATATTCATATTTTCAGCCCACCTTCATTTCCAGGGCTTAACATGGAGGGATATTTCTGTGAGTTGTCATGTTGGGAGGCAGCTTATGTTGTTTGTATGATTGCTTTGGAATGGAATATTCATATGGGGATTATGAGTCCCATTATATATCAGATATCATGCCTCAAGGAGGCCCTCAAACAGCCCATTGTTCCCTTCATGAATATTTTCTTCTACATGACAATTATTTTAGGATGCTCACCAAAAGCTGGATTGTATATGTTGGAGGGACAACTTGGACACTTGATTGATTATATGGCACCTTTTTATTGGAGGATTTCATCATGTTTGGATTCTATTGGGAGATTAAGGGAAAATCCATCAGTCTATCATTGCACTTTCTTGAGGACAAGCAATCTTTGAGAGGGGAGGATTGTAATGTTCCCAATTTTTATGGAACATTAATTTTTGCCATTTTCACATAGGAGATGAATAAAACCGGTAGGAGACCCATTCATTTCATGAATAGGTAATAAAATTTCTCTTGGTATGAATTACGATCACTTTTTCTGCTTGATTTCACACCTCCATGTGTGAAATGAGGCTTTTGCAAGAAGGCTAGGTCAAGTTTGACTAAGTCAAACTGCGCAGTAGCATGAGGTGGAGAGCACATTGTGGGATTAGGAGGGAAGCTTCTAGAGGAAGGAAACCCTAATGAGTGGGGTTCATTGAGAGGGAGCTCACATTTTTTAAAAGGAGGGCAAGGTAGCCATTGTTTATCATCTTGAGTATTATTCATCTTTGGTCTGATGGACTTGCAAAAACCTCTTGTTGGTTAGCAAGAATTGCCGAGGGAATTCATGTTTAGGATTTCCTCTCCTTCTTGAGTAGCTCTTAGAGGATTGCACTCTATTCCCCATATTTTGATATTGAGGTCAAGCATTATCCTTCATCATCAGTGCAGTTTCAGCTGGAGATTGTGTAGTCTTGCTGGGTGTTACTGGGGAGGTTTTCTAGAACACCATCCTTAGCTTGTTTTTCAGAGGAGGGATCTTCCATCCCTTTGGGAGATCAAAAAGGGAGATTCATGAGCTTATTCCACCATATTTGGCACCAGGACACCCATTTTCCATCATATGCAGTGCAGTCCATCTCTTAGATAGCGTTATTCTTGGAAAGCATTTGTTGTGAGGGATTAGCAGACATTTGGAGGGTGAGATCTCAGGTGAAAGAATCATTCTTTCACTTTAGATTTCCATTGGAGGAGTCTTCTTCATTTTTTGCAGCCATTTTAGTATTTTCCATCCATTTCTAGTTCTTGAGTTGCTGCTGCCCAGCAACTCCGGTGTTTCTGCAAAAGTGCCATTTTTCTTGTATTTAAACCAATCCTTTTAGAGGATTGATGTATCGTATTTTCAAGGGTTGAGATCATACTCCCCATTTTTATTTGAGATTCATATTTCCATATCCATGTACTTCTGACATTTATGTAGTTGTGCCTTTTATAGACAGCGCAGTCATAGCCTGCAGTCCTTAACTATAGCAGTGTGCTTCATATTCATCATGTATGTAATGAGGGGCTTGTATTGTATTGATTGAATGACTGATTCGTCAAGTCATTGCATTCCTTTTACTGCTATAATCATATGTGTTGATTATTCACATCTTTTTCATAAGCAAGCTTAGACAAATAATGCAGGTGTTCCATTGTATGCTCATACATTATTGCAGCCCCATTCCTTGGGAAATATTTGAAGGAAACTAGGGGAGGGAGGCTTGTCTCTTCAACTTAGAAGGGTTTCTTTGGTCCCAATTCTTTGATTTTGGACATAGACATTTTGGTCTAAGGGGATCCAGTTCTTGGTATCAAACCCTACTACCCCCATTTTTGGAAAATTCATTTTCGAGCCATGGAATGCTAGCTATTCCAAAAGAGGAACATTACTCCTTAATCATAACCTTAACCTAAACTTACAATCCTTAACCTTAACCTTAACCTTAACCTTAACCTAACCTTAACATTAACCTTAACCTATTCTTAACCTTATCCTTAACCTTAAATTTAACCTTAGCCTTAACCTTGACCTTAACCTAACCTTAGCCTTATCATTAACTTTAACCTTAAACTTGACCTTACCTTCACCTAACCTTAACCTTAACCTTAACCTTAATCTTAACTTAACCTTAAACTTAACCTTAACCTAACCGTACCCTAAACCTAAACCTAACCTTAACCTTAACCTTAACCTAACCTTACCCTTAACCTATCCTAAAATTAACCTTCACCTTAACCTAACCTTAGCCTTAAGCTCCTTAGCCTTAACCATATCCTTAACCTTACCCTAACCTTATACTTAACCTAACCTTAACCTTAACCTCCTTAACCTTAACCTTACCTTAACCTTACCCTTAACCTTAACATAAACCTTAAATTTAACCTTAACCTTAACCTAACCTTAACCGTAACCTTAACACTAACATTAACCTTAACCTTGACCTTACCCTTAACCTTGACCTTACCATTAACCTTAACCTTGACCTTACCATTATGGTTAAGGTTAAGGTTAAAGTTAAGATTAAATTTATGGTTAAGGTTAGGTTAAGTTTAAGTTTAAGGTTAGGTTAAGGTTATTTTAGGTTAAATTTAAGGTTAAGGTTAAGGTTAGGTTAGGGTTAAGGTTAGGGTTAAGGGTAGGTTAGGGTTAAGGTTAAGGTTAAATTTAAGGTTATGGTTAAGGATAGATTAAGGTTACAGTTAAGGTTAAGTTTAAGATTAAGGTTAATGTTAAGCTTAAGCTTAAGCTTAAGATTAAGCTTAGGGTAAGGTTAAGGTTAAGGCTAAGGTCAAGGTTAAGGTTAAGGTTAAGGTTAAGGTTAAAGTTAAAGTTAAGGTGAAGGTGAAGGTTAAGGTCAAGGTTAATGTCAAGGTTAGGTTAAGGTTAAGTTTAAGTTAATATTAAGTTCATGGTTAAGGTTAAGGTTAGTTTATGTTAAGGGTAGGTTAAAGTTAAGGATAAGTTTATTGTTAAGGTTAGGTTAAGGTTAGTGTAAGGTTAGGTGAAGGGTAATGTAAGGTTAAGTTTAAGGTCAAGTTAATGTTAGTGTTAGTGTGAAGGTTATGGTTAAGGTTAAGGTAAGGTTTAGGTTAGTGTTACGAAAGGTTAAGGTTAGTGTTAAGGAAGGTTAGTGCTATGGTTAAGATTAAGGTTAGGGTAAAGTTAGCGTTAAGGTTAAGATTAATGTTAGTGTTAGTGTTAAGGTTATGGTTAAGGTTAAGTTTAAGGTTAGTGTTAGTGTTAAGTAAGGTAAGGTTAGGTTAAGGTTAAGGTTAACCTTAACCTTAAATTTAACCTTGACCTTACCCTAACCTTAATGTTAACCCTAACCTTGACCTTACCTTACCTTTAACCTTAACCTTAACCTTAACCTAACCTTAATTTTAACCTCACCTTAACCTAACCTTACCCTAACCTTAACCTTAACCTAACCTTAACCTAATCCTACCCTAATATTACCCTAATATTACCCTAACTGTACCCTCTATAACCTTAACCTAACTTTAACCTTAACCTTAACTTTAACCTTAGCCTTAACATAAGCTTTACCTAACCTTAACCTTAACCCTAACTTTAACCTTACCTTCATGTTAACCTTAACCTTAACATTAACCTTAACCTTAACCTTAACCTTACCCTCCTTAACCTTAACCCTAACCTTTACCTTAACCTTAATGCTAACCTTATATTTAACATTAATTGTAACCTTAACCTTCACCTTTACACTAAGTTAACCTAACCTTAACCATAACCTTAACCTTAACCTAAACATTAACCTTAGCTTAATCTTAACCTTAACCTAACATTAACCTTAATCTAAACTTACCTTAACCTAAACTAACCTTATGTACCTAACATTAACCTTAACCTTAACCTAGCCTTAACCTTAACCTTAACATTAACCTTAACCTTAAGCTTAACCTTACCATTAACCTAAGCTTAACCTTAACATAACCTTAACCTTAAGGTCCTCACCTTAACCTTAATTTAGTGTTAACCTTAACCCTAAATTTAACATTAACTTTAACCTTCACCTTAACCCTAACCTTAACCTTAACCTCAACCTTAACCTAACCTTAACATTAACCTTAAAATTAACCTTAACCTTAACCTTATCCTTAATATTTACCTTACCTTAACCATATATGTAACCTTAACCTAACCTTAACCTTAATCTTAACCTTACCCTTAACCTAAACCTTAACCTTAATCTTAACCTTAACCTTAATCTTATCCTGAAGTAAACTAACCTAACCTAACCTTAACCTAACGTTAACCTTAACCTTAACCTTAGCCTTGAAGGTTAGCCTTACACTTAACCTTACCCTTAACCTAAACTTAACCTTAACCTTAACCTAGCCTAACCTTAACCTTAACCTTAACTTTAACCCTAACCTTAAGCTTACCATTAACCTTAACCTTAAGCTTACCCTTAACCTAACCATAACCTTAAGCTTATCCTTAACCTTAACCCTAAGCTTACCCTTAACGTAACCTTAAACTTACTCTTAACCTAACCATAACCTTAACCTTAAATTTAACCTTACTCTTAACCTTAACCTAACCCCTTAACCTTAACATAACCTTACCCTTACCCTTAACCTTAACCTCCTTAACCTTAACCATAACCTTAACCTTAACATTTATCTAACCTAACTTTAACTTTAACCTAACCTTAATCTTAACTTAACATTAACCATACCTTAAACTTAACCTAACTTTAACCTTAACCTTAACCTAACCTAACCTTAACCTTAACCATAACATTAACCCGAACTTAACCTTAACCTTAACCTAACCCCTTAACCTTACCCTTAACCTAACCTAACCTTAACCTTAACCCTAACCTTAACTTAACCTTAACCTTAACCTTAATCTTAACCTTAGCCTTACCTTAATCTTAACGTTAACCTTAATGTTTATGAACCTAACCTTAACGTCAACCTAACCTTAACCTTAATCTTAACCTAAACAATAACCTTAACCTAACCTTAACCTTAAAGTTAACATTAAACTTAACTTAACCTTAACCTTAACCTTAACCTTAACCTAAACTTTACCTTACCCTAACCTTAACTTAACCTTAACCTTAACTTAACCTTACCCTGAGCCTAAAATTAACCTTAACATTAACCTTAACCTTAAACTAACCTTAACCTTAACATTTCCCTTAACCTTAACCTTAGCCTTAACATTAAACTTACCCTAACCTTACCCTAACCTTAACCTAACCTTACCCTTACCCTAACCTTAACCTTAACCTTAACCTAAACCTTAACCTTAATCTTAACCTTAACATTAACCTTAACCTAAACTAACCTAACCTAACCTGAACTTAATCTAACCTTAACCTTCACGTTAACCTTAACCTTAAAGGTTAACCTTACCCTTAACCTTACCTTTAACCACACCTTAACCTTACTCTTAAGCTAACCATAACCTTAACCTCAACTTTAACCTTAACCTTACCGTTAAGCTTAACCTTAACCTTAACCTTATCCTAACCTTAAACTTAACGTTAACCTAACCCCTTAACCTTAACATAACCTTACCCTTACCCTTAACCTTAAACTTCTTAACCTTAACCATAACCTTAAAATTAACCTTAACCTAACATAACCTTAACCTTACCCTAACCTTAACCTTAACCTTAAAATTAACCTTAACCTTTATGTCTAGGAACCTAACCTAACCTTAACCTTAATCTTAGACTTAATGTTTAGGAACCTAAACTAACCTTAACCTAACCTTACCCTAACCTTACCCTTAACCTTACCCTTAACCTAACCTTAACATTAACCTAACCTTAGCCTTAGCCTTAACTTTAAAAAACCTTAACCTTACCTTAATCTTAACTTAAACTTAACCTTAATCTTAACCTTAACCTTAATCGTAACCTTGACCTCCTTAACCATAACCTTAACCTTACCCTTACCTTAACCTAACCTTAATCTAATCTTACCCTTAACCTTAACCTAACCTAATCCTAACCTTAACCTTAACCATAACCATAACTTTAACCTTACTTATATCCTTACCCTTCTTAACCTTAACCTAACCTTAACCTTAACTTAACCTTAACCTTAACCATAACCTCACCTTACCCTAAACCAATGCTTAACCTTAGCCATAACCTTAAACTTAACCTTAACCTTAACCTAACCATACCTAATAGTAGCCTTAACCATAACATTAACTCGACCTTAACCTTTAGCTTAACCTAAACTAATCTTAACCTAACCCCTTAACCTTAACCTTAACCTTACCCTTACCCTAACCTTACCCTTAACCTAACTTAGCCTTAACCTTAACCTTAACTTAAACGTAAACCTTAACCTAACATTAACCTGAACCTTAACCTTAACCTTAGCCTTACATTAACCATAAACTTAACATTAACCTTAATGATTAGGAACCTAAATTTAACCTTAACCTAACCTTAACCTTAACCTTAACCTTCGCAATAACCTTAACCTAACCTTAAACTTAACCTTACCCTTATCCTTACCCTCCTTAACCTAAACATAACCTAAACCTTAACTTAACCTAAACCTTAGCCTTAACCTTAACCTAAACCTTAACTTACCCTAACCTTAACTTAACCTTAACCTTAAATTAACCTTACCCTAAACCTAACCTTAACCTTAACCTTAACCTACCCTTAACGTTAACCTTAACCTTAACCTTAACCTTAACCTTAAACTTACCCTAACCTTAACCTTAACCTTAGCCTACTTTACCCTTAACCTAACCTAAACCTTAACCTTACCCTAACCTTACCCTAACCTTAACCTACTTTACCCTTGACCTTAACCTTAACCTTAACCTTAACCTAACCTAACCTTAACCTTTACCTTAACTTTAACCTTAACCTTAACCTTAAAGGTTATCCTTAACCCTAACCTTAACCTTAACCTTATCCTTAACATTAAAATTAACATGGCCTTAACCTGACCTTAACCTTAACCTTAACCTAACTTAACCTAACCTTATCCTTAATCTTAACCTAACCTTACTTTTAACCTTAACCTTAACCTTAACTTTACCCTTAACCTAACCTAACTATAACCTTAACCTAACCTTACCCACCTTAACCTTAACCTTAACCTTAACCTAACCTTAACCTTAAACTTATCCTTAACCTAACCTTAACCTAAATTTACTCTCCTTAACCTTAACTTAACCTTACCCTTAACCTTAACCTTAACCATAAACTAAACTTAAGCTTAACTTTAAGCTTAACCTTAGCCTAACCTTAACCTTAACCTTAACCTTAACCATAACCTTAACCTAATCTTAAATTTAACCTCTACATTACCCTTAA
This sequence comes from Pinus albicaulis, assembly GCA_034641835.2. Classification (NCBI taxonomy): domain Eukaryota; kingdom Viridiplantae; phylum Streptophyta; class Pinopsida; order Pinales; family Pinaceae; genus Pinus; species Pinus albicaulis. The sequence continues at coordinate 1,218,147,462 of CM076575.1, read as the reverse complement.
CACTTAACCTTAACCTTAATGTTTAGGAACCTAACCTTAACCTTAACCTTAAATTTAATGTTTAGAAACCTAACCTAACCTTAAACTAACCTTACATTGAACTTACTGTTAACCTTACCCTAAACCTAATCTTAACATTAACCTAACCTTAACCTTAACTTTAACCTAACCGTAACCTTACCTTAACCTAAACTTAACCTTAGCCTTAACCTGAACCTTAACCTCAACCATAACCTTAACCTCCTTAACCTTAACCTTAATCTTACCCTTACCTTAACCTAACCTTAGCCTAACCTTACCCTTAACCTTAGCCTAACCTAACCTTAACCTTAACCTTAACCTTAACCATAACTTTAACTTTACCCTTAACCTGACCCTCCTTAACCTTAACCTAACCTTAACCTTAACCTTAACCATAACCTCACCTTACCCTTACCCCTAACCTTAACCTTAACCTAACCTTAACCTAACCTTAACCTAACCTTAACCTTAACCTAACCTTAACCTTAACCTTAACCTAAACCTTAACCTAAAATAATCTTAACCTAACCCCTTAACCTTAACCTTAACCTTACTCTTAACCTTAACCTAACCTTACCCTTAACCTTAACCTAACCTTAACCTTAACTCAATCTTATCCTTAACCTAACCTTAACCTTAACCTTAACCTTAGCCTTATCTTAACCATAACCTTAACCTTAACCTTAACTTTTACGAACCTAACCTTAACCTTAACCTTAACCCTGAACCTTACCCTCCTTAACCATAACCTAACCTAAAACTTAACGTAACCTTAACCTTAACCTAAACCTTACCTTACCCTAACCTTAACTTAACCTTAACCTTAGCTTAACCTTACCCTAAATCTAACCTTAACCTTAACCTTAATCTAACCTTAACCTTAACCTAACCTTAAAGTTATCCTTACCCTTACCCTTAACCTTCACTTTAACCTTAACCTTAACCTAAAATTAACCTTACCCTTAACCTAACCTTAACATAACCTTAACACTAACCTTAACCTTAACCTTAACTTTACCCTTAACCTAACCTAACTTTAACCTTAATCTTAACTTTAAACTTAACCTTAATCTTAACCCTAACATTAACCTTAACCTTACCCATGACCTAACCTAACCTTAACCTTAACCTTAACCTTAACCTAACATTAACCTTAAGGTCAGGTTAACGTTAGTGTTAGTGTTAAGGATATGGTTAAGGCTAAGGTTAGTGTTGGTGTTAAGGAAGGTAAGGTTAGGTTAGGGTTAAGGTTAACCTTAACCTTAACCTTAACCTTGATCTTACCTTACCCTTAACCTAAACCTTAATATAACCTTAACTTAAACTTAATGTTAACCTAATCTTACCCTAACCTTACCCTTGACCTTAACCATAACCTTACCCTTAACATTAACCTCAAATTAGGCTTAACCTTAACATAACCTTAACGATAACCCTAACCTTACCCTCCATAACATTAACGTAACCTTAACCTTAACCTTAACCCTAACCCTAACTTTAACCTTACCTTAATCTTAACCTTAACCTTAACCTAACCTTAACCCTAACCCTAACCCTAACCTTAACCTTAACCTTAAACTAACCGTAACCTTAACCTTAAGGTTAATCTTTAGATTAACCTAACCTTACCCTTACCTTGACCTTATGGTTAGGTTAAGGTTAAGGTTATGGTTATGGTTGAGGTTAAGGTTAAGGTTTAAGGGTAAGGTTAAGGTCAAGGTTAAGTTCAAGGTTAAGGTTAAGGTTAAGGGTAGGCTATGGTTAAGGTTAATGTTAGGGTTAATGCTAAGGTTAGGGTTAAGGTTAAGGTTAAAGTTAAGGTTAAGGTTAAAGGCAAGGTTAAGGTTAAAGTTAAGGTTATGGTTAAGGTTAAGGAGGTTAAGGTTAAAGGTAACCCTAACTTTAAATGTAACCCTAACCTTAACCTAACCTTACCTTAACATTAACCTTAATCTAACCTTAACCTTAACCTTATCCTTAAGCTTAAACTTAACCTAACCTTAGCTTAACCTTAAATTTGAACTTAACCTTAACCTCAACCATATTCTTGACCTTTCCATAACCTAACCTAACCTTAACCTTAAACTTATCCTAACCTTCACACTAACCTTAAACTTAACCTTGACCTTAACCTAAACCTTAACCTTAACCATAACCTTGCCTTAACCTAACCTTATCCTTAACCATAACCTCCTTAACCTTAACCATAACCATAACCTTACATCCTTAACCTTAACCTTAAAGGTTAAACTTAACCATAAAATTAACCTTAACCTTATCCTTAACATTAACCTGACCCTAACCTTAACCTTAACCTTAACCTTAACCTTAACCTAATCTAACCTAACCTTACCCTTAACCTTAACCTTAACCTAACCCTTTAAACTTAACCTTAACGTTGATCTTAACCAAACCTAACCTAACCCCTTAAACTTAACCTTATCTAACCTTAACCTTAACCTTGACCTTAACCAAACCTAACCTAATCTAACCTTAAACTTAACCTAATATAACCTAACCTTACCCTTAACCTTAACCTAACTGTTGGGCCAGAATTGTAATCTATGGATAAACTACGCTTCCCTAGATCAGTCTCTAGTCTAGAAAAACAGGTGAAGGACTGCACTACCCTTTTTCCTAACTCAGAACAGATACATAGAGAGGATTGGATGCTTACTTGTTTCAGTCACTTCCAAATGGCTCATTTCTGTCGCTTCCACTACAGCTTCAAATTCAAGCAGTTTCAAATTGCTGAATTCTTCTTACAAGAAAGAACACTAAAACAACAGAATATGCGATAATATAGATATATATTCAAGTTAATTAGAAAAATCAATTAAGCATAAAATACATTCATCAACCAAGATTTTACAACATGGAAAATCAACATAAACAAGGATTCATGTAGGGAAAAACAAGAAGTACTCTTTATTGATGATAGAAGGAGAGGTTACAACCTAGTGATAGATTCATCGTGACCTTCCAACAAAGTTCCCAAGTCTCATCACAACATAAGTCTCTCCAGTAGCAGCTCCACAAACAAAACTCTCTATTGAAAATTCTCCCACATTTCCCTACTTAAATTCTTCCCCCCAAATAGTTAGATCTGTGTTTAATTTATAGAGGAATTGTAGGCAGTTTTGTAATCAATAACATTCCAAAAATAGGTAAGACATGTTTCCATTCATGTAGATGTCAAATGGACACTTGGATCCGAAGCTTGACACATGTGAACCCTTCTAGAAAACACTAACAAAGTGGAGATTTCGAAACAATGAGAATTTTGCTCCCAATCTGACCAACGCACCTTTGAATGTCGGGAATTGCTTTGCAGAGCAACCTGGAATGGGTCTACCTGCATATGCAACACACTTAGGCCCCTTAGAGCCTGCATTGGTGAGCTCCCACATGTTTAATAATAAGCTTCAAACCATGGAAAAGCCTTGCTTTGATGAAAATATTGTTTGATTCATGTTGTTTCCTATCTTAAGGCATATAGCAACTGAGATGATAGGGAATGATAGACCCTTTGATTATCGATCCTGGAGATGATGCCAAATTAACTAGGTCAGTGGGAACGGTGCCCAAATTGACCTATAACAATTGCCCCCTAAAGCATTAGATCCAAATAATAAGAACCTTTGATTGAGATGCTTTACACTGTGATGAGCCTGGAAACAAAGTGGAATGGTCACCTGCATCAATATTACAATACATTACATCATGATAGATCTTCTATTGATCATAATTGCTAAGGGTAGGCATTCCCATAGTTAGCACATAAAACATTCTAATAACATATACATAATTCAGAAAGTTGTCTACATTGGAATGTTGCCCAGATGCAAACATTGCCTAAAGATACAGGCCCATGTTTGGATGACAATTTGTATGTAAGGTCACCATACAGATGATGTGTACAACAGCCCTGAAATCACAGCTCGGATGGCTAAAACTAGATCTGGGGTCTTCTTATCTCATTCACTCGATCATTTGGGTACAAGTCTAGCGATGAAAATATATGATTTGTTGTCGAACATGGAAAGACATCATTTGATTACCAGCCAATAATGTGTGTTGTTAACAAATGCGAGAGAACCACCATTAATTTCAATGGCCCTCAAGGTACTGTAGTACATTTCATAAGGCGTGAATACATGATTTGATGTCAAACGCTAAACAAAATATTTTGGTCAAAATTCCGGAAGCGAGGATCTTGTTGATGCTGTAGCAAGCCTCAAGGTACTGGAATATGATGTTTCTAAGTGAACTTCCTGGATATTTATTTGTAGTCGACAGGAAGTCACCTTATTGAAAAACCGGAGTTATTGATTTCGGAGACAAGGGTATGACTTGATATAGTAGTTTTCAGGGATGACGATCTTGAAAATGAAGGTTTATGAGTATTGCAGATGGATGAGTTCTTAATCACTAGATGACTTCTCTTGAACATATCGACGTCACTGTGATGGGTTGGCAGCATTGACCCCAAACCAAAGTGAAGGTATGATTAACCATAGGTGTGAATGAACCGTCAAGATGATTACCCAACCCAAACAGTCATTGACATGGAGTGAAAGAAGTGTCATGTTCAAGAGTGACTTGCTACCAAAACGAAACTTTGCTTACCTTTCCCAAATTTTCCCTCGTCATTTGTCGACCAGTACATCTTTATTTTTTAACAAGCTTGAGGAGGATAACATTTTCTTGATCTATAATTCAACCCTTCAGGTGAAAAAAGAATAAAGTATCGCTATTTAATAATTTAATGAGTCTAGCGATGAATGAAACTCGATTCTTGCCATGATTGACAAGCCCGTCACCATTTTATGTTTTAACGAGCTTAACAACAGTGATAGCCAGGTCCTTTTTCATATTTAGAGAGTCTAAAAAAAAGGACAAAAGAGGACTCTGAAAGTACTTTTTCGTAAATTTGTCTCTCAGATCTGAAAAAGTGTAAAATAATATCTGAAAGAACCTCTTTGGTCATGTTTAACCAAGGTATTCCTTTTTCGTAAATAATCCATCTCAGTCTGGAAAAGGGTTAAACTTATACTAAGTAGATATCAATTCATTTACTTTAACGAGCTCGAAATGACAAGTGCTCGACAATCTTTTCACATTATCGAAGTCTGAAAAGCGCTGAAAGAAGACTCTAGGGGTTCCTTTTTCACTGTTATAGAATCTCGAAAAAGAGATAAAAGTGTGCTTCAAATCCTTTTTCGTTTTTATTAAAGCTCGAAAAATAAGGAGAAAAAGTATGCTTTGTGGTCAAGTCTTTCTTGAAATAAATCTGCATGACTAACCTCTTTTTCAGTTGTATTTGATGTTCAGAACAACATCAAATGGATTAAAAATACTTGTTTCATGATAAAAACATAATAAAACTATATTCATAGCAATAAATTTAACTTTGCAAGTAATTAAATGACTATATAAAGTAGTTTCACTATTCATTTTTACCATTCCATAGTTACCATTTGTATTTTAGAGCTTTGAAACTGATTTTTCCCTTGAATTTCAGTTGTTGATTGTGGTTGTTTCAAAGGATGGATTTCATTGCCGTTTGATCCAGGTCAATAGCAAAAACCTCCTATTTCTTTCAGTATTCATTTCATTACCTTTCCTTGCACATTTTAAGGGTTTTGAGGCCCCTAGGGTAAATTCTGCCAAAATTAAGGGCAACACACCCATGAATGTCGAAACCTGTGTTGCATAATAGATACAATGAAGTGTAACTGCATGTGCAATGCACTGTCTTATCCCAGAGAGTGCGTTGGGCGCAGTTGAAGTTTTTTGTTTTCATGATGTGTCCAAAATTTGCCTAGTTTTTTGCAATGAATGGTATCTAATGAATCTTATGGTTGATTTTCAGGTTTCCATCAGATTATAATGATGATTACATGGAGAGAAAGAGAACATGAAGAACAATATATGATTTCCCTGAATGATCCGGGTACTGTAAAAGCTTTAAGAGATTACGGGTTGCTTAAGTACTTCAAACTATTGGGAATGTAGCAACAAATAGAACTATTAGAGTTCCTTTTTCAAGCATGGGATCCAGCGATAGAGGCATTTCACATAAAAAATCAAGTGTTTTCCATAACAGTTGAGGATGTGTATTTTCTCACAGCTTTTTCAAGGAGAGGTTTTTCCATTTCACTCACAAGATCTACCGTTGGAGGAGAAACAATGAGGGATTATGTTATGCAGTATTGCTATCTAGGGTCAGAACCTAGAAAATATGGAAAAATAAACATCCGTGATGTCAGGGATTTTCTTTTGAGAACCATCCAATTCACATTTGCTAAACTAGCTAGCACCATTACTGTTGTGTAACCAACTCCAAAAATAGAAGAAAAGAGATATCAACGCCTTAGAAATAAGCCACTTCAAGGGGGCAACCTCTAATACATTACATAAATGAACAATTCTTGGATGATACAAATGACAAAACCTCCTTTCTATATATAGGAGTCCATGGGGCCATAATGTAATCCTAGTGGGCCACAATGTAATCCTAGCCAACCTAAAAATAATAATTTAAGGGCACAATAATAAAAAAATGGGGGTTACAAGGGTTCAATAATAACAATAAGGGGGTTACATGCAATATGCACTGGAATGTTTAGAGCCAAAAATTTTCAACTAGTCTGAAGCTGTTCTATCTCAGATAAAGGAACAATTGAATAAAGAAAAGGGAGGAAGGAATAAAAATTTCAGTTATGGTTCCATTCTCATTTCCTTCGCCTTGGAATGGATTCCACCGATGTAGCCACAACATGTAACATTGGAAATATCTAGTCCTAGAGATCCTCGAATGCAGATATGGGTAGAACTCATGGGTCGAGATTCAGGACAATCGACCATTGTTTTCTTAACTGCATTCTTCGCCTGGTTCAGGCGACAGATCATCGCCATCGATGAGTATCCATATGCAGGCATCGATTTTCGAGAAGATCCAGATCTAGTTTTACGAGATGGCACTCAGTGGGGTGCAATAGGTAAGATTGATTTGACCATGTTTTTTTATTTTTATAAGGTTTATATAGATGTTTTTTTTTTTTTTAATTTCTTTCCAATACTAAACTAAATGTTTAATGTAATGCAGATATCAGTCGCGTTCAACCAGTAGAGGAACCAGAGCGCGAAGCGGATGCGCCAACAGAGAGTGCTGTCGGGAGAGCAATCCTTCAGGACCTTGATATGGCTGAGACTCTTGCTGAGCTCCAGTAGCACATAGAGGGGTTGACCTTCAGGATTCCAAATTTCTGGATCAAAGAGCTTCCCATGTGACTGCAGTGACACACCATTGGATGTGGTTTCTCCGTAGGATTGCTAGATCGACAGCGTGCTATCATGAGCACCACTGGTTTACTTATGAATTTTTGCATACATTTTGTGGTCAGATGACCAACATGTCTTAGGCACAAATTTTTTAAAAAACCTATAACTATCTATTTATATTTTTTCAGATTTTTCCCTATGTTTAATGTGCAATCCTATTCAATGATGTGAATATTTTCTTTACCTATGTTGCAAATGCCTGTCCAAAAATTGATTAGAAAATGAATCAATTAAAGTGTTCAGATTTCTGGAAATGTGTTGATATTGACTGTAATAAAAATGTCTCTCCAAAAGACAAACTCTAAGGAACAATTTAAGAAGTCTTGGATTTCTAACAGTATAAATACTAGTAAGTTGTAGTACCATAAGTTTTGAGTCTAACCTGATGATTATGCGGTTAATACTAAATTAAATGGCATCAGAGAGAAGTGCGATCAATGTGCTATACTCAGCGATATTGGTCATCGATCTACTGATAAAAATCCCTTGAAAACTCACTAACTCGCCATTCGGAGCGAAAATGGCCCACGCTGCAGAGGATAGATTCTGCGTACTATGACTAGCACCATCAGCATATCCAGCAAAAGGTTTCGAAGATTCATACATCTTCCATAAACTGTAAAGCGGATTACTAACGTCAAGAAAACTTTAAAAGAAAAATTAAGATAGTGAATGCAAATCAATAGCATATAAACAATATAATACAAAAAATTACCATGTTCATGATTAAGCATAGTAACGTTTAAGATACAACCCATTTATAGGTTGTGCTAATGGAATCCCATCGTAATCAACTAACTCGTAGGCACCCTTAGCAAGAACTCTTTTGACAATATAGGGGCCATGCCATAATTGCTTGAATTTCCTTGTACCTATGTTATCAGCTTCTTGGTCGTAAAGAAGGACCAAGTCGCCCTCTAAGTAGATGCGAGGCTAGAAATTTTTTTCGTATTTAACCTTTATACGTCTCTTATGCGCTTCGTTAGCCAATTAGGCTTCACGACGCATTTCATCTAGATGGATGAGGTTAAGGATATGCGCTTCTTCTTTAGAGGTGTCAGGTAACAAGTCTATCGCAAGTTTTAACGATGATATTTTGCATTGTATTGGTAAGATAGCTTCCAGACCATACACCAATAGAAAAGGAGTAAATCCAGTTGCGTTTCTCATTGAGGTTCAATACGCCCAAAAGGTGGAGTATAGGATCAAGTTCCAGTTTCTTTTACAAACTCCTATCATTCATTGAAGCATTTGTTTAAGAATTTTGTTAATAGCCTCAAATTGTCCATTTCATTGTGGATAATGAGAAGAATTATCATGCGACAATCCTAACTTGGTTGTTAATTTAGAAATCATATGGTTGCGAAAATGCTTCCCATGATCCGTAACTATAGCTTGTGGGACCCCATACAATGCAATAACATGATTGAAGAAAAATAATGCAGTTGTTTGCCCTATGTTGTTGAATGTAGGCATCACTTCGGCCCATTTGGTAAAATAGTCGACTGCAACAATAATATAACCATGCCCCCTAGACGAAGGAGGGTTATAGGTCATGAAATCGATACCCCATTTCGTAAATGGTCCAGCAGAGACACAGGATGCATTGGCACTTGCGGCTTGCGGATTTTACGGTCATAAATCTGGCATGCATGAAAAATTCTGACTGCGAGGATACAATCTCAAAAAATAGTAGGCCAAAAGTAACCAGCGCGAAGTATCTTCTACGCAGTAGCATAACCAAATAAATGTCCACCACAAGCTCCAGCATGGCAATCATTTAATACTTTTTCCGCCTCCTCATGAGTGAGGCACCTCCTTAAAATTGTATCGACACCACGATGATAAAGTGTATTGCTGATGATCAGATAATATTTGGCTTGGTATCAAATACGTCGCTGATCAGAGCGAGAGGTATTAGGTAGAAAAGTTTGGGTTTGGAGATAAATGATGAAATCTATATACCAGGGTTTAGATGATTTGATCAGAAATAGAGACTCGTCTGGAATAGATGGTTCCAATGTAGTTGCAGTAATATCACAGGGAAGGTCACAGAGAAGCTCAGCCAAAAATAAAGACTTCTTTTACTTGGATTTGATGCATTCCAAATCAAATTCCTACAAAATGACGATCCATTTTGAATATCCCCCCCCCAGAAATTAACGTGATAAGATGTAAGTCATGGGGTTGCAATCCGAAACTACTGTTGTTTTTCGGAGCAGTATATAATGGCGAAATCTTTGGACGGCTTGAACAGCTGCCAAGGAAAGCTTTTCCACGTACGAGTACTTAACTTCTGTATCACTGAGATTACGACTCAAATAATAGATCGGATTTTCAATTCCTTCTTCTACTTGGACCAAAACCATAGCGATGGTCGCTTCAGCCATGGCGATATATAGGAAATAATCATTTTCATAACTTGGAGGATACATTAGTGATGCTCGGAAAATATGGTCCTTGAAAGTATCAAAAGAAGCTTGTGTAACTTGGTCCCAATGGAAGGGAGCTCCCTTTTTCAATAATCGAGTAAATCCTTTAGCCATTTTGGCGTAGTTTGGAATGAATCTTCTCAGGAAGTTAGCCTTTCCTTGAAGTTTCTATATCTGAAGTAAGTTTGATGGTGCAAGAAAATCAAGAATGGCCTGTACCTTTAGTGGGTCTATTCGAATTCATTATTTTGAGACTACAAATCCGAGCAATCGACTAGAACCAACACAAAACACACATTTGTGTGGATTGAGGTGTATCTTGTAGTGTCAGCATCATAAGAAGATGGCTCTCAAATGCATTGGGTGATCAGTCTAATTTAGTGAATGCGCTGGTAAATCATCTAGATACGGTTGAACAATTTGCTTGATGTTGTTGAAATCATAATCTATTGCTCTCTGAAAAGTTGCCCCAACATTATTTAAACCAAATGGGAGTTTTTGATATGCGAATGTGCCCCAGGGATAGATGAATGTTGTCTTATGTTGGTCATCTGGGCATATATTAATTTGATTGTAGCAGGAAAATCCATCCATGAAAGAAAATATTTCACATACAACACAATCATTAATAATATGGTAGATAAAGGGTGTAGGATAGTTGTCTTTTGGACAAGCATGATTAACATCCCGATAATCAACACAAACTCTAATGGTTCCTTGTTTTTTCATAATAGGAATGATATTGGAAACCCACTCAGTTATTAGAATAGGGTAAATGAAACCAGCACGCAAAATATTTTCAACTTCTACTTTGATGGCATTGGCTTTCCTCGGATGAATAGGACGAAGCCGTTGATGAACTAGTTTGACATCAGAATACATATTAATAGTGTGTTCAACTATACTAATATCTATGCCTGGCGTTTCCTCATAAGACCAAGTGAATACGTCATGAAATTCACGAAAAAGAGAGTGGTATGAATTAAGTTCTGATGGATAAAAAAATACACCAACATGAATATTTTCTATAATGCCAAGTTTAGTCAAAATATCGATAGAAATCATTTCTTCAATATTTGATAAATTTATCTTAGATTCAATTGCATTAATTGGAAAAGAATTCAAAAATAAATTTTGAATGGATGGGTGATATAGTTCACTGATATTGTTTTCTTCATAATATGGAAGATGGGAACAATGGTGATAATCTTCCCATGGTTCTCCTTCTATCATCATAGCTTCCAAAAAAATTTCATCTGTCAAAAATTTTGAGAAAAATGGATCAGATGGAGTACCAAAATCTATTGAACGATCAACCCAAACACTCAGCGATGCTGATTTCGGATTTTTCGCCCAAGCCAAATAGATTGATTGCTATTGTATCTCAATAGGGTTGAGTGGTAAAACATCATCCAACGTAGAAATATCAGAATCACCCATACTCTTCCTTAAGCCAGATAGAGTGGAAGAGATCATGTAGCAGGTCTCTATGCTTGCAATTTCTGCCGACGTCACTGGTGGCAGTAATGCAAAGGTTCCCATAAGAGTGGAATCATTTAAGATTCCTACACCAATGTTCTAGGTTTCTAGTTGGGGTAAGTGAATATACGGAATGCTTCCAGTTACTTGCGAAGCGGAGGAAAAAAAGGATAATTGATTAATGACTGTAATAGCACCTTTATGAGGAAAGGAAACCATTCTAAAATATGTAGAAACAATTACAGTCATCGCATATACCCATGGTCTTCTGAGTAAAATATTATATTCAATGGGTCCATCAACAACCTCAACATCAATACTTACCATTTTTCCCCCTAATTCAACTTGCAAGTTATTGATAATACCACAAGTTTTATATGTTCTTCCATAAAAGTCCTTCAACGTAGTTGATGATTGTGATAATCGCAGCGAGCCAAGTGACTTCCAATAGTTTAGAGACATAATATAGGTATATGCTCCCTCATCAATAATAATACGATGAAAAATATTATTGAGAACATTTACATGGATGGAGAATGCCAATTCTGCTGGTAGCTATGGTACATAGCCCGTATGATTAAAGACGACAAGGTTAGAATCAGTCGGATCAATTCCACCAATGACCGACAATAAAGCTTGATTCTGGGAAGGAAAATTTTGTAATACCTCAAGAGAAAACATAGCTGAAGGGAATTGAGAAAAATCTTCAACTATATTATAATTTTGTGCAACTCGTGCTCGAGGATTCAATGTTGATTTATGAATTACTCCCTTTGGTGGATTAAACGTCAATTGAGGAATAACAAGAGGTGGTACTGATTCATTAGATGGATTCTTTGTCGAGGTAGTAGGTTGATTAGTGGCTGGACTACCATAGTATTTAGTCCGCGTTGACACAAAAATATCTTGTGAAGGTTTTGTACTAGATAACATTAACACTTGGGAACTAGGAGCTGGATCCATAGCAACCAAATTTGTGTATGGATTTGGAAATGGGTCAATCAACACAATTGGTGCATTAGAAGTCTTGATGATTTTTGAGACTTCAGCACGGTGAGGACAATCCCTAAATTTTTTTTCCTCATTACAGATTATGCATGGATAACGAGGTTTTCATCGTCCTGACGGTTGATCAGATGATCGTTCCTGCGGGTTAGAATTTTGATTTTTCTTTGACTTCCCCTTTTTCTTACTTCCTTGTTTCTTATCACTTTTTCCTTTGTCGAATGAGACGGCGTTGATTTCAAAAGTAGGAGAAGGATTAGATGTAGTAGTGTTGTGTGTATTTTCAGTGCCTATCAAGCTGTCTCCATCATGAGAGTCCTTTATTTGAGGAGGAACATTGAAATTAGATCACGGTGCATTCGGTATTTTCTCATAGAGCATGCCAGACTGAGTATAACTCAAGTATAAATATTGGGAACGAGTGATAACTTTCTCTTCTATGACGACGCCACATTTAGCCACATCCTCTCTTATGGATGGTAACAAGGATTTGATGAACCATTCAGCAAGGGGCTGATTGAGAACAAATGTCTTAACCATTTGTCGACGGCGATGCCACTCATGAATATGATTTGAAATGTGAGTAGCATTACTCTATTTTAAATTGGTCAAGAGTTCCGTTCTAGTCTCATATCTGATCGGTAACTGGAAATGGGTCAAAAATATAGTATCCAAGGCAGTGAAATTGTCAAATGAAGCTCTAGGTAATTTAATGTACCATTTAGCTTCCAGACTTGTGAGCGTTCTCTGGAAAAGACATAATCGAACATAATCATCATTTAGGGAATTTGATGAACACCATAAATGATAAGTCATAATATGAGTTGATGGGTCTTCTCCAGGGTTTCCATTGAATTTAGGAATGTCGGAGGGTAATTTATGTGGTATCACCGGCCACCAAGGAGCATAGTTGATAATATCATTGGTTAACTGGCTTAAATAGGTAATTCTAAGGTTGCAAAAAAAGGCAATTGTCTATTAAGGTTAGGTTGAGCATATCTAGGATAAGATGGAATTTCTTGGGCAACAGGTCTTTGAGCACCGGCATATGGTATTCGTTGCTGGTAACCCAGATAGGGGTTGTTTTGCATGACAAACACTTGAAAGTTCTGTTGACCAAAACTTGGATATGGTACTTGTTGATATGAAGTTTGAGAAATTTGCGCCTGTGGTTGCCAAGGGGACTATCCACCAGGATTATAACCCAAATTGGTATAATTTGGATTCGGTTGATATGTATAACCAGATTGCGTTTGTGACATCCCATAAAATGGTGGACTAGCTTGTGAATAAATGATTCCTAATACAGGTTGTTGTAAATTAACCAAAGGATTTTGAGTCTATGGACCCAATATTTAATGATATTGAATTGAAGAACTTGCCTGATAAGGTTTATGTACAATATTTTGATTCTGAAACAGGGGTATAGATGTATTAACAAGTGGTATTGAAGTGGGTGTAATAGGTTGAATTGGTTGATACGATTGGACAACCGTTTGTGGTTGGATAGGCAGAGTGGGCTGCCATTGACAAACATGTATCTCAACATTAGTTTGACCAAAATGTGACTGAGTATTGTCATATTGGGTGACCATAGGTTTCCCCCCAACATAAGGAGGATAATAAGATGGAAAATATTGTTCTCCAAATGCTAGGAGTCCAATTGATATGCTACTTAAAGGAATTTACCCACAATGTTTAGCTTGATATTGCCCTAATTATGGATTTAATGAATCAAGTAATTCAGTAATAGCTATAAGACTACCAATTAAAACACCAGACGATGACATTGGTAATGACCATGAACGTGAAGGTGCACCAGAGAAAGTGCCAAATAGTGATTTGTAACATATTGGAACTAAAGGGCCACTGTGAATATATGACTCTGGTGATGTTTTGAACATTGACGGTGTAGCGAGGGTAGGAGCTGACGTAATTGGAATAGCAGACCCAACCAAAGATTTTGGTTCAGACATAGTTTGATTAAATGTATACTCTCCGAAATTGATGTTTGATTGAATGGTAATAGGATCAACAAAATCAGATGGAAATGATTGAGGAAATGACTGGTACAGGTAAAGTTCTCCCCCAAAGTGGGTTTGACTTAAAGGTGTATCAGGTTGAGGGATTTCTTCAATCGCGATTAAACCAGGAGGAAGAGCTTCACCATCAGGCCCAAAATATATTTCAGATGGTTGACTGTGTGAAATATGAGTTTCAGTGGCTACAGAACTTTGTGGGATGACCAAGGTAGGAACAACTTTCGGCTGTTCAGATTCAGGATTTAGAGATTCAAGCAAAGAAGAGACAAGATCTGGATCAATGTGAGTTTGAACAACTTCGGGTCCAGAAGGTATGATCTCAATGATTGAATGGATCGTGACCACGGGTAGCTGTGAAGACTCCGTTTCTACAATAGTAGATGAACCGGGATGTGTGGAAACAATTTGAGATAGCTATGGTTTAAATGATGATGTTTCGCTAGAGGTACGAATTGTACTTGATTCACAGATTGTGATTGCCTTCGCCTACCAGAAATAACTTCCGGTAGTAAAGGTGGTTTTAAAGCTAATCTATGCGAATGAAGAGGGGTAGGATTGTGTTATTCCATGATTACTAATTTATTTGATCCAAAAATAAATAAACAAAAAGAGGGTAATGCTAGGCAAAAGGGCTTACCAGGAAATTGTGAACTGTAGAATACCTCTCGGCAAACCAAGAAGTACGGGTAGGTAATCTCCCCGAATGTTGTATTCGGTGTATCACAATTTCAAGGAAGTCGACTTGGTTCACTATGGATGGATAGCACCTAAAATTTTTCCTCCCAAATATACCCAAAGGTACGTGGAGGCCCAAGTTCGTAAGAGCATTATCTAATGCAAAACCGCATAGTGAGAGCACCCTTTTATACTTATCGTACTGTAACACCACCCAATATACCTGAGCGTATGTTGATGAGCTACGATATAATTATGTACGTGGAGTGAGGTATCACACTCGGAATGTATCGCAGACAAGTTAATGAAAACTGCTATGTTTTACGATGCCGGAACACGTCTCTAGCCTAGACCTCTAAATGTTATTGTTAATGTTCCAAAGCGTTGTTAAGTAAATTGAGATTTATTTTATTTTGATCTTGCTTAACAATTTTCCTTTCAGGTTCACCATGATGATGTATATATAATTCATAAAATGTAAGCTAAGAATGATAAACAAACTTTCAATTTCAACTTTTTCAATGAAATACCTAGCTAATAAGGGAAGAGAGCAAATAATTTGAGAGAAAACAAATCAATGAACAAAACAAATCAATGAATCTCAAAATAAATGCAGATTTCCTAATGTTCCTTTTGCAAAAAACACACAATCCTACATGCAAATGCAAGTTTTTCTTTTCAGTTCCCTTAACGTTATGAATGCAGAAAAGAAACTAGGTGCACTAGATCAATAATCGAAATGCTTTTTACTTTCGAGAAACGAATAATACAAACAAAAGTTTCTCTTTTGAAGGAAAAATGAGGACTTCAACAACAATTTCTCCTATCAAGGAAATAAAGATTTTACGACAATTTCCTATTTCGAAGGAAAACGATTCTTAATGCGACCATAAAAAATACTTTGAAATCAACTTGTCAATGATAATGAAAAACTTTTTTAAAACAACATTGAATAAATTTTCAGTCAAAGGAGAAGAAATATAAAGGGTTACTGGTTAATAGAGCATCAAAATTTTCAGAATAAATCAGCAAACAAAATTGAAGCAAAGTACAAAGTTAGATTCAAGGGGATTTTTTCCTTTAAGGAGCCAACACAGTCTCCAAAGGGAGATAGTGCTCTACAACGCAGGCTGACAAGGGAGACAGTGCTCTGCAAAGCACTGTGCCTTGACCAAGGGTGCATTGAGCACAATAAACAAATAAAAATCTACCTTTTGGCTCACTAAATTTGCAAATGAAGGTCTGAAAAAGCCTAATATTTATGTGAAATAGCTACTAGGTGGATCTAGAAGCCAGATCAGAGACTAAAACACCAAGAATCAACAAAATTTCTCCCCAGTGGAGTCACCAGTTTGTTGGGCCAGAATTGTAATCTACAGAAAAACTATGCTTCCCTAGACCGGTGTCTAGTCTAGAACAATAGGTGAAAGACTGCACTACCCTTTTTCCTAACTCAGAACAGATACAAAGAGAGGATTGGATGCTTACTTGTTTCAGTCGCTTCCAAATGGCTCCTTTTTGTCACTTCCACTACAGCTTCAAATTCAATGTAATGTCCCAAATTTTGCAATAAAGTATTTGGGACATTAATTTTACTTTTATGCTAATAAAAGTGAATAAGTGGGTGAGGGAGCCGATGTATCATCTTAATAAACACTCCTATGGTGCAAAAATTCACTTAAGTGGCTTAAGTTAGTAGCCCAAGTGTGAGAAGGGGCCAAAAGCAAGTGAGGTAGACCATGGTTGACTAAAGTCAACAATGTACCCTAAGAGGGGAAGCTTGCTCAAGAATATTGCGTAGTTGGAGTGGAGGGAAATTCAAATGAGAGAAACCCTAATGTGAGTGGAGTCCATGCACACATTGCATAAAAGATGAAGGAGAGCATTGTGGAGATCATTCTTGAAGATAGAATTTGGAGGTTGAAGCTCTCTTCAACTTGGTGCTGCTTAGCACAAGAGGGATTCCTGTTTAGGAATTCCCTTCTCTTCCATGGGAGGCCATGGATATATTTTTCTTCATCTTCCTCACATCATGGCATGAGGCCAAGGTAGTCATTTGCAGCTACTGCATTATTCTTGCAGCAAGATAACACTAGAGTTGCTGGTGTTGCAGTGAGGGACTTCCATCATCTCACTTCCGGAGTTGTTCTGTAGAGGAGAGGCCATCTCTCTCTCTAGGAGATCAGCAAAGGATATTCCAGAGCTTCTATTGCAGATTTTGAGCTGCAGTAGTTGCCCAGCTACTCCGACATTTTTTGGTTTCATGTATTCTAGCCAATCCCTTGGAGGATTGATGTAATAATTTTTTATGGGGTTGAGATCTTGCTCCCCCTTCTTTATTTGAGCTGTATTGTCATATCATCTTATATATATCATTCTGCAGCCATTTTCCCTCATAGACTGTGCAATTAGAGAGTAGTTGGATTTATGTAGCAATGTGTTTCTTCATTGCATGTAGATTTCCCTTTGAGGCTGGTTTGAGCTCACCTTGAGAGGAATTTTCCTCAAGGAATTTGTATTACATATGCTGCCACATATTATATATCAGATTTTCACTCTTCTTACATGATGTGATGTATTATTTCACTGCTGTTCATATTGGAGTTTCAATGCTGCTAAAGATTCCCTTATTCAGCATTGTTTCAGTATACATGTTGGTGGGAGATCTGAATAACCTGCTTAGGGCTATTTCTTTGAGCTTATATTTTACAGGGATTTGGTATCAGGTATGTTCCAAGGCATCCCAGCAATGGATTTCATTATTTTCACATGGGCTTCCTTATACAACGTCCTCATGAACAGCTGGTGCAGAAATTCCTTGAAGGGAATTATTAGCCTTTGACAAGTTCTATTGGCAGAGTCTTCTAGTGGGCCACGTAGCCTCTAGATCTCATCCTTCCTTATGAAGGTGAAATATCCAGTAAATGCCCCTACAGTCAATCTTTGAAATATTTCAGTGTTGATTTCTAATACTCCTAGATGTGGAAAAAAATAGGAACATCTAAGATGTTCCTGATGGAGCAGAAATTTCCCCATTTGGGACATTACATTCAAGTGGTTTCAAATAGCTTAATGCTTCCTGCAAGAAAGAACACTGAAATAGAAGAATATGCAATAATATAGATATCTATTCAAGTTAATTAGCCAAATCAGTTAAGCATAAACTACATTCATCAACCAAGATTTTACAACATGGAAAATCAAAGTAAACATGGATGCATGTAGGGAAAAACAAGAAGTACTCTTTATTGATGATAGAAGGAGAGGTTACAATCTAGTGACTAATTCATCATGATCTTCCAACAAAGTTACCAAGTCTCATCACAGCATAAGTCTCTCTAGCAGCAGCTCCACAAACCAAACTCTTTATTGAAAATTCTCCAACATTTCCCTACTCAAATTATTCCCCCCAAACACTTAGATCTGTGTTTAATTTATAGAGGAAATGTAGGAAGTTTTGTAATCAATAGCATTCCAAAAATAGGTAAGACATGTTTCCACTCATGTAGATGTCAAATGGATACTTAGATCTGAAGCTTGACACATGTGAACCCTTCTAGAAAACACTGGCCAAGTGGAGATTCTGGAACAATGAGAATTTCGTTCCCAATCTGACCAACACATCTTTGAATATCGGGAAGTGCTTTGCAGAGTAGCCTAGAATGGGGCTACCTACATATGCAATGCACTTATGCCCCTTAGAGCCTGCGTTGGTGAGCTCCCACATGTTTATAATAAGCTTCAAACCATGGAAAAACCTTGCTTTGATGAAAATCTTGTTTGATTCATGTTGTTTCCTGTCTTAGGGAATATAGCAACTGAGATGATAGGGAATGATAGGCCCTTTGATCATCGGTCCTAGATATGATGCCCAGTTAACCAGGTTAGTGGGAATGGTGCCCAAATTGACCTATAACACTAACCCCTTCAACATAACCTTATCTAGCCTTAACCTTAACCTTGACCTTAAACAAACATAACCTAACCCCTTAAACTTAACCTTATCTAACCTTAACCTTAACCTTGACCTTAACCAAACCTAACCTAACCCCATAAAATTAGCCTTGTCTAACCTTAACCTTAACCTTGACCTTAACCTAACCCCTTAAACTTAACCTTATCTAACCTTAACCTTAACCTTGACCTTAGCTTAAGGTTAAGGTTAAGGTAAAGGGTAAGGTTAAGGTTAGGGTTAAGGTTAAGGTTTAACGTTAAGGGTAGGGACACTGTTAAGGTTAAGGTTTAAAGTCAATGTTAGGTTAAGATTAAGGTTATATTAGGTTAATATTAAGTTTAAGGTTAAGGTTATGGTTAGGTTAACGTTAAGGTTAGGTCGTTAAGGTTAGGTGAGATTATGGTTAGGTTAAGGTTAGGTTAGGTTCTTAAACATTAAGGTTAAATTTAAGGTTAAGGTTAAGGGTAAGGGTAAGCGTAAGGTTGAGGTTAAAGTTAAAGTTAAGGTTAAGGTTAAGGTTAGGTTAGGTTAGGGTTAAGGTTAAGGTTAAGGGGTTAGGTTAAGATTAAGGTTTAGGTTAAGGTCAAGGTTAAGGTTAATGTTAAAGTTAAGGTTATGGTTAAGGTTAAGGAGGTTAAGGTTAAGGTTAAGGTTAGTTTAACCTAAGGTTAAGGTTAAGGTTATGTTAAGGTTAACGTTAAGGTTAAGGTTAATGTTAGTGTTAAGGTTAATGATAACCCTACCATTTACCCAACCTAACCATAACCTTAACACTAGCATTAATCTTATCCTTAACCTTAACCTTAACCTAACCTTAAGGTTATGGTTAAGGTTAAGGATAAGGTTAAGGTTTAAGGGTAAGGTTAAGATCAATGTTAAGGTTAAGGTTAAGGGTAGGTGATGGTTAAGGTTAATGTTAAGGTTAAGCTTAAGGTCAAGGTCAAGGTTAAGGTTAAAGTTAAGGTTAAGGTTAAGGTCAAGGTAAAGGTTAAGGTTAAAGTTAAGGTTATGGCTAAGATTAAGTAGGTTAAGGTTAAAGGTAACCATAACCTTAACCTAACCTTACCTTAACCTTAACCTTAACCTAACCTTGAACTTAACTTTAACCTTAACCTAACCTTAACTTTGAACTTAACCTTAACCTCAACCTTACCTTTGAACTTAAGCTTAACACTAACCTTAACCTTAACCTTAGCCTTAACCTAACCTTAACATTAACCTTAAGCTTGCCTTAACCTAACCTTATCCTTAGCCTTAACCTCCTTAACCTTAACCATAAACTTAACTTTAACCTTTTTAACCTTAACCTTAAAGGTTAACCTTAACCCTAACCTTATCCTTAACATTAAGCTTAACCTAACCTTAACCTTAACCTTAACCTCCTTAATCTTAACCATAACCTTAACCTTAACCTAACTTAACCTAACCTTACCCTTAATCTTAACCTAACCTTACCCTTAACCTTAACCTTACCCTTAACCTAACCTAACTATTATTTTAATATAAGCTTACCCACCTTAACCTTAACCTTAACCTTAACCTAACCTTAACCTTAAACTTAACCTTAACCTAACCTTACCCTCCTTAACCTTAACTTAACCTTAACCTTACCCTTAACATTAATCTTAAACATAAACTAACCTTAACCTTAACCTTAACCTTAACTTAACTTTAACCTTAACTTAACTTTAACCTTAACCTTAACCATAACCATAACCTAACCTTAAATTTAACCTCTACATTACCCTTAACACTTAAACTTAACCTTAATGTTTAGGAACCTAACCTAACCTTAACCTTAACCTTAAAATTAATTTTTAGGAACCTAACCTAACCATAACCTAACCTTACCCTAACCTTACCCTTAACCTTAACCTAACCTTAACCTTAACTTTAACCTTAACCTAACCTTAACATTAGCTTAACCTTAAATTAACCTTAGCCATAACCTTAACCTTAAACCTCAATTGTAACCTTAACCTCCTTAGCCTTAACCTTAACCTTACCCTTACCTTAACCTAACCTTAAACTAACCTTACCCTTAACCTTAACCTAACCTAATATTAACCTTAAACTTAACCATAACCATAACTTTAACCTTACCCTTAACCTTACCCTCCTTAACCTAACCTTAACCTTAGCTTAACCTTAAACTTAATGATAACCTCACCTTACCCTAAACCTAAGCTTACCCTTAGCCATAACCTTAACCTTAAGCTTAAACTTAACGTAACCTTACCTAACCTTAAAATTAACCATAACATTAACCTGACCTTAACGTAAACCTTAACCTAACCCCTTAATCTTAACCTTAACCTTAACCTTACCCTTAACCTTACCCTAACCTTACCCTTAACCTAACCTAACCTTAACCTTAACCTGACCTTAACATTAATCTTATCCTTAGCCTTACCTTAACCCTAACCTTAACCTTAACCTTCACCATAACCTTAACCTTAACCTTACCCTTAGCCTTACCCTCCTTAACCATAACCTAACATAAACCTTAACTTAACCTTAATCTTAACCTTAACCTCAACCTAAAACTTACCTTACCCTAACCTTAACTTAACCTTAACCTTAACTTAACCTTACCCTAAACCTAATCTTAACCTGAACCTAAATCTAAGCTTAACCTTAACCTAACCTAACATTAACCTTGACCTTAAATTTAACCTTAACCTTAACCTTAACCCTAACCTCAACCTTAACCTTACCCTTATCCTTGACCTAACCTGAAATTAACCTTAACCTTAACCTTAACCTAACCTAAACCATAAGGTCAGGTTAAGGTTAGTGTTAATGTTAAGGTTATGGTTAAGTTTAAGGTTAGTGTTGGTGTTAAGGAAGGTAAGGTTAGGTTAAGGTTAACCTTAACCTTAACCTTAGCCTTAACTTTAACCTTAACCTTGCCCTAACCTTAACCTTAACCTTAACTTTGATGTTACCTTACCCTTAACCTGAACCTTAACCTTAACCATAACCTTAACCTAAACCTAACCTTAACCTAATCTTACCCTAACATTTCCCTTAACCATAACCTTAACTTTAACCTTACCCTTAACCTTAACCTCAAATTAGCATTAAACTTAACATAACCTTAACCTAAACCCTAACCTTACCCTCCATAACCTTAACCTAACGTTAACCTTAACCTTAACCCTAACTTTTAACTTAACCTTAACCTTAACCTAACCTTATCCTTAACCCTAACCTTAACCTTAACCTTAACCTTAAGGTTAATCTTTAAATTAATCTAACCTTACCCTAACCTTAACCTTATGGCTAGGTTAAGGTTAAGGTTAAGGTTATGGTTATAGTTCAGGTTAAGGTTAAGGTTTAAGGGTAAGGTTAAAGTTAAGGTTAAGTTCAAGGTTAAGGTTAAGGTTAAGGGTAGGTTATGGTTAAGGTTCATGTTAAGGTTAAGGTTAAGGTTAAATTTAAGGTTAAGTTCAAGGTTAAGGTTAAGGTTAAAGTTAAGGTTATGGTTAAGGTTAAGGAGGCTAAGGTCAAAGGTAACCCTAACTTTAAATGTATCCCTAACCTTAACCTAACCTTACCTTAAGCTTAACATTAACTTAACCTTAACCTTAACCTTAACCTTAACCTTAATGTAACCTTAACCTCACCTTAACTTTGAACTTAACATTAACCTCAACCATAACCTTGACCTTTCCTTAACCTAACCTAACCTTAACCTTAACCTTAACCTAACTTTAAAAATATCCTTAACCTTAACCTTAACCTTTACCTAACTGTTACACAACATTTTTTCACCATCCCTGTAATCCCTCTCCCCACATATTGGAGGGTCTTTCCCGTGACCTGTGAGCAGTGCCATACTCTACAAACACCTTCTTTGCATCCTTCTGCATAAGGACATTATTTCTCCTGTTGAACATTTCCTTAGAAAGCCCATAAAAACCTATGTTTTGGTATTGGCGCAGGTAGCCAGTTCACCCCTCGCGCCAGTGTGGAGGATGTACACTAGAGGCCGCGCCAGCTGGTGCTATGTCTCTTTGTTGTACCCGGGCCAGCCTTTTTGGGAATTTTTTTTTAAAAATTAGAGTTGGAAGTTTCCTTTAACCACGTCAGGGATGAGTCACAGGAAGTGGTTAATCTGATGAGCCACAGATCTCCCTCTTTATGTAGGGGTTTCCTCCTCCCATGGAACACTCCTAGAAGATAGGTCTCTCTTCCATGATTATAGGGATCCTAACCTCTCCCTCTCCATCTATATAAACATGCCTTCTCCCTTTATGAAAGCTAGCTGAACATATAGCTAGGAAGTTGAACTTGGAGAAGAGATACTATAGCTGAGTAATCGCTATTAAGAAGGTAGAACCAAGGAGAATTCCATAGAGAGAGCCCAGTCTGAATTCCCAATGAGCTTTGTGAGATGCACTCCACTGGAACCCTATTAGAGGAGACCAAAACATCGAAGCATGGTTGTACTCTTCCTTCCTTTCATTAATATACTCAACTATGGTATTGGTTCCATCTTCGTGTTGTGTTTATTGATGCATTGATTTAGTCTTCTTTGACTGACTAATAGTTACAAATGCGAAATAGTATGTTGTATATCATCCTTTTTTTATTGTGTATGTGCATGTATCCGAGTATGAGAATGAGTGGATCATGATCTTTCAAACTAGGAGTGAGAAGTAGCCACTCTTCTGATGACAACAATAGCGCAGGATATATGGTAAGTTATCTATCAAGTCTCCATCCATTCGTTAACTAGGAATTGATGTCATAGCGTGTTTTTTTTGTGGCTAGACGCACTCTAGGACTAGTGGGATCGCCTGTGTCTGCAGAGGGGATTTACCTCACCAACAAATTGGTGACTCCATTGGGGATCAGTGTGAGTTTTTCTTTCGTCCATTAGGTCTTCTTCTTGGTCTTTTCTTGCTTAGCTTTCCTTTTCTAGTTGATTTGTTGAGTCTTAGACCCCTGTTCAGCCCTAGAGGATCAGATATGACCTCTGTCTTTCCAAAATTTTCATTTTTCTAAGGTTGGCTTGATTGGCATGGTTTCTAGTCTGAAATTCACGCCCACTGGTGCTTGTTTCCAGTTCATCACCCCCACCATCCCCTGCCTAGCACTGATTACAACTAGAAAGTCATGCCATTTCCTGTAGGTGCTAGGGTTTTCCCCGTTTTGGAGTTTTTGGTCCATGCTAGTGTCTCTGGGTATTTTCTTGACTTCAGTTGAGTGCTTTGGGATTTTTTGTGACTGTGAGAAGCCTTCTTCCTTCGGTTGTTTGTCCATTTCTTTTAGAATCATGGCCTTAGGGTTTTCTAGTGCTTTGGTATGCTGCACCTCCTATAGGACTTTGGGTCTTCTGTTTCACAGCCACATTTGTTCCTTGTTAGATTTCATTCAGCTCTCTGGATCTGTTTTGAGTGATTGCATTTGGTGGAATGAGTCTTGAGTGAGTCTTGCCTCTTTCAATCAGTTTTGCTTCTTATCACTCCAAGCATAGCTCACATCACTTGTATGGGTCTGTTTCGACATCTTTCTTCGATTTGAGAGATTGTGACATTGGTTTGAGTTTTGTTTTCTTTTCTTTTGAGTTGATTTAATTATTTCGCTTTGACTCTTGCATTGGCATTCTCGAACTAGTGTGAAGATTCGTTTTTCATGTCATTTAGTGAACTTTTTTCTCTATTACATTAAAAAAATCAAAAAATATATTTTTTGCTTGCATTCTTGTTTGCATTATGGAATTGGAAAATCTTTCATATAACTAGCATAGGGCATTCTAGGAAATATTTCTCCTTCTCATTAGTTTGCATCATATTCTATAGTGGAAGATTTTGTGTGTTCTCATTATTCGCTATTGCTTGAAAACTCCTAGCTTTCTCGTAGATATATTTTCATTGAATGAAATGGTATTTTATGGAATGTAGCTTGCATTCAAGGATTTGTGAGATCCAACATTTGGTAGGACCTTGGACTTGAAACATAAATGCAAGATCAACTTAAAATTTATTCAATTAACCTAAGGCAACATTGAAACTTAATGAAACATTTAGTAGTCTAAGTTAGAGATGTGTTCCGGCATCTTTAACCTAGCATTTGTCGCTTGCCATCTGGCTATAGACAGCACTAATACGGACTTGTGCTCCCCGTACCGTTGAGTATATAAAGGGACACCCCTCTGGGTTGAAATATAACTATCCATAGGAAGCCAGGTCTGCCACCTTGTAACCGTGATACACTGAACACAACATTCGGGGAGACTACCTACACGTACATTAAGTCCTTGGTTGATTCTTCTTCCATTATATAACCAAGGTGTATATGGAAATTCATGGGAACTTGGTACACCCTTTTACCTAGACTACTTGAGCAGTCATTTTTTACCTTTACTGACTCTATAAATTTGAAAATATCATCGAGCACTTGTCCTTTCGTGCTCGCTTAAAAATGAAAGAGACTAGAGTCATCTTTGACTGTTTCTTGACACTTAAAACATGAAATAGCAAGTTTTTGGTTTCAATGTGGTAAAGTAAACTACCTATGGCTACACGCACATTAAAAGTTTGATTACTTGGCCTGTCCTTATTTGCCTTGGTTTTGATCCAAGAGTATTCATTTTCAGTCTTTTTCCCTTTTCTAGTGTGCTACAGTCACAGTGGCAGAACCGTCGGTTTCGTTTATTGGCAGTCCTTTCTCAGATGATTCATCTGAAACTTCTCAGACCTCTCGGTTTGCTGAGCTTCAACAACCTGCCATCCCGTCAGAGTACCCCTTTGGAGAACCGGTTGAGTTCCAATGGCCTCTTTCAAACGCTTGGTTTGGATTTGGGGTTGGGGAACATTTTCCCCCTCTTACATCGAGATCACCATTTTTGGTTGCTATCATACCTCCTAGCCCCCGTAGTCTTTTGCAAGATCTGACAGTGGATTAAGAAATGGACTCGTCTGGTCCTAATGGAAGTGAGGGTATTCTAGTTTCTGATGAAGAATACGAACTTTTCCTGGAAGAAATCCATCATGAGTCTGTTGAATCTTCACTATCGGTGTCGCTTCTAACCGGATATAGGTCTTTGAGTCAGATTATAGCCAGTATTTCCTCCATGGAAACATCAACTCTATCAAGGGGGCTGGTTCTCCCATCATTAGGGATGTTGCCGAAGACCCCTGTTTCTTCGACGCCTTTTATTACGTCTATCCCCACTAGACCTACTATCTACGTGGCTGCTTCGACACCAATTGTCACCACTCAGTCGTCAGAAGTTTCGACTTCGGTAGAGACTTTGATTTCCATGGCGATCCCTGAAGACCTTTCTTTTAAGGATTATTGGCTAGCTGTTCAGCAGCAGAGCTCCCAGACTTATCAGTCCCCTCAGGATCCTTATCATTCTTATTTTTCTCATTATGGATCGGATGGTACCCCAATTTATTCACTTTTGTTTCATTATGACGAGCAAGGAAACCCTACTTACCTACCTGCTCCTAAGGCTTATAAGTTCCTTTTTGGTTTTATACATACCTTGCTTGTGCAACCCTCTAACCAACAAGGACAACCCTTACAGGGACAACCTTCAGTTCAAGAGGGGTATTCTTATGACCCACATGGACAACCCTTTCAGGGACAACCTTCGGTGTAGCAAGGATTTGTGTGTGACCCACAAGGGCAACCCTTACAGGGACAACCTTTGTTCCAGCAAGGATTATTTTACGGCACACAAGGGTAGCCTTACAATCCTCAAGGTCAACCTTTACAAGCTCAACCGGTGATCCAAACAGGGCAACGTCAAAAACCAGCTGAGCAACCATTATATCAAACCAGACCTTCATACGGTCCTGGTGGGGGCAGATCCATCGATATCAACCTTTGGTGCAACCTCAACAACCATATCTTCCAATTGGTACACATGTTGCATAACCAGGACCATCTTATGGTCCCGCTCCAGTTCAACCTAGTTATCAGGCACAACCTGGCCCACCACAACCATCAGGCCAACTTGCTCTGTAGGGGAAACCTGGTGGCCCTCCTTAGCCGGGCCAACCTACACAACCCATTCACCCTTCTCATCCACCACTCTACTCTATGCCGCAGCCGAATCAACATTTGTGCCCGACTTATCCAGCTCAGCAGGGCCCCACTTATCAGTAGCCCGTTCGACCCCAAGGCGGTTATTTCCTTCAAGGTCAATATCGACCGGTATACAACCCACCTCAAGGTCCTGCTTATTACCCTCAATCGCTAGGCTATACTTATACTCTGCAGAAAAATCCTTATGCTGCTCAATCGGGACCCTCGTATACTCAAAATCAGTATCCTGGTCTTTAACCCCCGTATCCTGGTCCTCAGCTGCCATATCAACCAAATTATCCGTCTTATACCCCTTATGGTTCGAATCCTTTAGGACAGAACCAATGGGGGTAAATTTATACTCAACCAGGATGGAGTATGGGTACATGTCCTTATCGAGGACCTGCTATGCCTTTTAACCCTCAATTACCTTTCCTTGCCACGTTGGAGTTACCGGATGTGTCCAAATTGACGAATGATCCCATTTTTCATAATCCTTTTTGGCCTCCGATTCTGACGAAGGTTCCTAGTGATTTTCCCAAGTTTGAGGGAAAGTATAGAGAAGACCTCCAAGCTCACGTCATGACATACCATTTATGGTGTTCTTCCAATTCTTGGGTGGATGACTCTGTTCAACTCTATCTCTTCCAGCGCACTCTCACCGGAGCTGCTGATAAGTGGTATATCGAATTGCCTCGTGGCATCTTTCAAGACTTCAAAACTCTGACTATGGAGTTCCTTACTTATTTCTAGTTGCCGGTTCATTAAGAAGTTGAGACGCATCTCCTAACATCCTTGAAATAGGACTGAGCTACCCATATTTCGGACCACATTCATGAATGGAGACGGCATTGTTGCCTCATCAAGTTCAAAATTTTTGATCAGATTCTTACTCATTGGTTCACTACCTCTTTTTCAATCAGATTGTGAAAGACATTGCCATGGGGGCATGTGTAACCGAGGAACAAGCCATTGCTCATGCCCAGTACCTTGATTTAGTGTACTCTCAATCGGGCATTTTGTATGACATATTTACTGAGGCTCCATAACCTGGGACCTCTAAAGCACTAGCTACCCCATCAGTCAACAAAATTATTAGTTCCGTGTCTCGGACTTCACGTAAGTCTTCCAATGGGAGGCAGAAATTGAATTGTTCCAATAATTTTTCTCCTTAGACTACCCTGGATTCTGGTAAAACCTCAGAATTCAACGCCATTTAGGCCAATCCTGTGGACAAGACTTCCAAGGGGAGAAATAAAGGAAAAGGCAAGGCCAAAGATGATTCCCCAAAACCAGAATTGTCTAAACCTCGTGCTGACGATGGTTCACAACAAAATCCGAAGTATCCCTGTCTGATTTTTGATGAGGACCACTACACTAAGGATTGTCCTAGACGATCTGAGGTTAGTCAAATGCTCAAAGGTGCTAAGGGAACTCCAGAGGTCCTTAAGGAACCTTTTCAATCTCAACAAACCCAGATGGTTGAGTATCCTCTACCATCTACATCGTTTGGCTCTCAAGTATTCATGATGAATGGTTCTACACCCGTTTCCATCACCACTCGGTCAAAGGATTATGTCTGATCATGTCGGGCAGCTGGGAAAGAGGTCGTTGATGGTCCTCCTCCCCCACCTACGTCTGGTCCTCTTGAAATTGAAAGGCCCAGTGCTAAACCCATTTTATGGCCATCTTCTAAAGGTGTTCTCCGAAAATATTCTTATAATCCTAACATCCGTGCTACTCAGCATTACAGTATTGTTGAGGACTTAGCACAGGCACTTTCCATGATGTCCACATTAGAAGTTCTTCAGAGTTGTCTATCTCAATGAAAAGTGCTATTATCTACAATTGGTGGGATTGACCCTGCTGATCCTAGCCCTCTCTCTTTCGACTTAGAGAATTTCATCCCGTGACTTCCGCACCAGATTGCGCTTGTTATACAAGTCAGCATTACTGGTATCAACATCCATAGAGCCGTAGTGGATCAAGGTTCATCTACCTGTGTCATGTCCTCTACTTGCTAGAAGGCTATTGGCTCTCTATCCCTGACTTTGTCACCCAATTCCCTTGAGGCATTCGATGGAAGGGAATCAAAACCCTTGGGTGTTCTCGCTAGCTTTCCGATCACACTGCAAGGAAAGATGGTCAATGTTGAAGTAGAAGTCATTGATGCCAAACTCAATTACAATCTTCTACTAGGTCGCAGTTGGACTCACGCTATGCTATGTGTTCCTTCCACCCTCTTTCGACTTCCAAAGTTTCCACATGAGGGAAAAATCATTACTGTCGATCAGTTGTCATTCTTTACCTCATCTTTCAAGAACAACGTGCCATACGTGGATCAGATTCATTCTCCCCCTGATAGTGTAGGGCCGGGTCTTTTTAAATATCCTGCTCTCATGGGTATCTTTCCCCTACCACCACCAAATACCATTCAAGTTAATATGGTCTCTCAGTCAGATGACCCATGGATCATCCCTTTACCTGAACAGGTTGATTCGTTCAGAGATTCAATGCCACTTAGTCCAATCAAAATCAATTATTGCAAGCTCACAGCTGCGTCTAATTCTCCCCCTCCTAAAGCTGCTCCTTTGACCATGTCTCTCGACGTGTATTCTCAATCCCCCTGGCTCGGCAATGCAGATTTTCCTGATCCTTTAACAGAAGTTTTTCCATCCAACGAGGCTATCATGGAAACCACGTCTCTCGAAGATGTACCATGGAGTGATGGGCATCATTGTTCCTCATTTATGCCTGGCCTTGAGACAATATCAAACTGTCTTGAGCATTTTGTGTCTCAATTTCCTTCTCCACTGCTTCAAACGCCTATTTTGACTCATGAAGTCTTAGTTGAAGGTAACTTGGGTAACATTACTCAAACGATGCCTATTGAAATTTTCATGAAACCGGGGATTGTCAAGAACATCCATGTGGGAGTCACTTATTCTTTCGAGAAGTCCAAGTGTACACTAGTCTCTTTCGCGAATTCCATGATGTTTTCACCTAGTCTTATGAAAAGATGCCTGGAACCAACACGAGTATTGTGGTGCACGAGATTCCCACTTACCCAGGTGTGAAGCTTGTTCGCCAGCGTCTTCATCCTGTGCATCCTCAGAAATCCGTCACTATCAAAGCTGAAGTTGAAAAACTTCTCAAAGTGGGTTTCATTTATCCAATTCCTTTGACAGAGTGGGTTTCTAACATTGTTCCTATAGATAAGAAGCAGGGAGTAATTCGTGTTTGTGTTGATTATCGTGATATCAATTGGGCCTATCCTAAGGATACCTATCCCACCCCTTTCATCGATCAGATCCTTAACAATTATGCAGGGAGTGAAATATTTTCCCTTATGGATGGTTTTTATAACTATAATCAGATCAAAATTCTCCTGTATGATCAACAGAAGACCTCTTTTATTTGTCCTTGGGGAGCATTCACGTATAAGAAAATCCATTTCAGCTTGAATAATGCTGGGGCTACGTTCTAGTGTGCGATGTCTTATGCCTTTCACGATATTAAACATATTGTTAAACCATACCTGGATGACCTTTTGGCTCATTCAGCTATGCGGAAAGACTACCTAGACCATCTCCGTTAGATATTTCTTCGTTGTAGACGCTACAACATCCAGCTCAATCCACATAAATGCGTCTTCTACGTCGACTCTGTTAGAATTTTCGGGTTTATCGTATCTAAAGATGGAATTAGCCTTGACCCGCTTAAGGTTGAGGCTATTATTAATCTCCGCTACCCATTCTCATTACACCAACTTCAAATTCTCCACGGGAAAGAAAATTTTTTACGTCGTTTTATCCCAAACTATGCCGAAGTAGCCAAAGGATTTACACCAGTTTTACAACAAAACGTCCCTTTCTATTGGGATGAGATTGCTCAGTAGTCTTTTGATAGGCTTAAGACATTTCTTGTCAACGCTTCCCTATTACGTCCTCTGAATTACCATTGTGAATTCACCCTCTACCTAGTTTTCACCTTCAGTACGATCGCCATGGTTTTGGTTGAAGATGATGATGATGGTAATGAGCACGTCATTTACTACTTGTCTTGAAACCTTGTTGACCCTGAAGCTAGTTATGCATATGTCGAGAGTTAGCATTGGCTGCAGTCTAGGCCATCCAACGTTTTCGTCATTACATCCTTTTATGCATGGTGATCGTGATTTCTGATTGTAACCCCATGACCTATATTCTATCTCGGAAGTTGCTGGGGCGAAAGTACTCGAAGTGGATCATTATCCTCCAAGATTTTTATTTGGAGTTCACTACTGCCAAATTGAAGAAATCACTTGTTTTCACTGATTTGATTTCTTCTCTCCCCGCCGACTCTGCTCCTTCTCATTCCAAGGATCATATTCCAGATGAAACTCTTTTCTTGATTAGCACCCTCAATCTGTGGTAGGATGATATCATCGTGTATCTCCAAATGTCTACTTTCAGGTCTAAGTTAACGAAAGATGCCCGAAGCCGCATTTGGCATCAATCACAACCTTATTGTATTGTTGGAGATATCGTTTATCGTGTTGGAGTTGATTCTGTACTCCACCGATGTCTGACCCTCGAGGAAGCTGAGAAAGTTTTAAATGACTACCACAGTGGCACTTGTGGTGGTCACATGTCTAGTTATGCCACCACACAGAAGATCCTCTATGCTGGCTATTTCTGGCCATCCATTTTTAAAGATTGCATTGTCGCAGTACACAAATGCCATGCCTGCCATATTTATCAATGCAAGATGCATGGGCCACCCATTCCTTCACACCCTGTCATTACCATTGCTCCTTTTTCCAAATGGGGCATCAATTTTATGACATGTAACCCTCGTTCAGCTAGGGAACATGCCTATATTATCATCGTCATCGACTATTTTACGAAATGGGAAGAAGAAATGCCTACACTGGCTACGGATGGTAAGATAGTGTCACAATTCATATTCAATCATGTTATTTCTCAGTTTGATGTCCCTCAAGCCATCGTTACCGATCATGGTTCTCACTTTAGGGATTATATGATGGCAGAGCTAACATCTAAGTTGGGTCTGCATCACGACAGCTTAATGCCTTATTACCCTCAAGCTAACGGCTAAGTTGAAGCTGTAAACAAAGTCCTTGTTACAATGATTCAACGAACAATTGGGATCCATAAATCAAACTAGAATCTCATGTTGTTTTCACCTTTATGGGCTTATCGAACGTCAATTAAGAGTGCTACCAGATTTACCCCATTTCAGTTGGTATACAGTCTAGAA
Source organism: Pinus albicaulis (assembly GCA_034641835.2). Lineage (NCBI taxonomy): Eukaryota > Viridiplantae > Streptophyta > Pinopsida > Pinales > Pinaceae > Pinus > Pinus albicaulis. Next base: position 1,218,115,198 of record CM076575.1, on the reverse strand, counting down.
GACACGCTTCTGATTGAATGTGAAATCCCTTCACTCAAATTAGCTGTGGAATTACTACCTAATACTTCACCTGAATAAGAGCATATCCTCTACTTAGAGAGATTGGATGAAACTTTTCACTTAGCTGCCTTGGCCATCGAAGCACAGAAGAAGCGAGTCAAAGCCCATTTTGACCAAACAATTTCCCCTCGTTCTTTTATCAAAGTCGATCTTGTTCTCCTATATGACCAAGATAATGACAAGCTGGGGGCAGGAAATTCCAACCCATGTGGCATGGGCCCTACATCATCAAATGTGTGTTACAGAATGGGGCTTATTAGCTTATTGATTATGAAGGTTATCCCTTAGCACATCCCAAAAATGGGTTGTACCTGAAAAAGTATTATGCTTGAGGCATTCATGCATGATATGTGTACATAGGTGATTTTTTCATTTTTTTGCATGTTTTGGTTTGATGTGCTTTGTGAGCTTTTTCTACTTATTGGGTCTTGTTTTTTATGTAGATTTCTATTTCCCCTTATGTCGGTTTCACATATGGTGCTTCCCGCAATACCAAGAACTTTTCTTCGGCAGCCTAGGTAATATATGATCCTGTTGGTGAGTTGATTAACTTACAAGGTATTTTCCTAAGACCAGCTACAAACAATGTCACTGAATATAGTGATGTTTTGGAACTATTAACTGAGGCAGTTGACCTTGGCATATGCGCGTTGCTTGTGAATTTGGATTTGCAGCTTGTTGTTCTTTAACTTAACAGTCATTATTTGGTTCGAAACCCATGCATTTTGAGATTGTATTTGCGTATTCGTTTACTTGAAAGACATTTTTATTTCATTACATATCAACATATACCAAGATGAATGAATACATTAATAGATGCGATAGCTAACATTGTGCCAGATAGACATTTTCACAATTTATAAAAACATCATCATATATAAATAGACCCATGTAGAAAATAGATGTATATATATATATCATTTGTTTGCAACATGTGCATCGAAAAATTGAAAAAATAATATATGTTTGTTTTAGTTACAAAATGAGACGACATGTCTCTCAAAAATATGTGGAAATAAAGCCTAAGTGCCTAATCGGCGTGGTGCTCATGATAGCACATCACCGCCCATACCAACTGCCTCAGTAAGAGGTGGATATGACTCAGGCACTCCTACAGTGTGCCTATGATAGGATCGTGGCACATCATCTAAGAGAGCATAGTCCAAGACCCCATGGGTGATCCCCCCCAGGTTTTGCACTATCTCCTCCTTGCCACCCTCACCATGAGGATCGAAATCGCGAGGAATTCACCTCGCTATCGGTGACATTCCTGCAGGACACTCTGGGCCAACATCTGCATACATTTAAGAATAACTGTCAGAACATGAATATATACCAAAAAATTATAAACTCATGAAAATAAAAAATGAGTCTCACCTAGTTCTTCATCCCAATCCTCTCCCTTCAGGAGTGGGAGGTCTGGGTCTCCGGTAAAGTCTATGCTAGCATAGGTCCAATCCTCCAAAACAATCAGTTGTCATCGGAGCCAATCAAAAAACTCTGACCTCCAAGACATCTGTTGGCCACCCCTTGCTCTAGGTATCAGTGTTTCCCATCGAGCCATCTGTGGCTCATTGGGTGGTGGCATCGGGACTATAACCTCCTGACGCTGGAATATGGGTAATAATTCCAAGAAGAATGATACCAAAATTGATCCATACCCAAACTGCTTTAGTTTGGTCTTCTTGCACTTAGTGAGTTTCCGTTTTATGTTGATAGTCACAGCCTCGTCCCAGTTGAAGAGATTCTAGTTCTTACACTCTGAGGAAATAAGTAGCTAGGTCTTCGTGGCCTCATGCGGTGTCTATGATCTTGCAGCCCATGTGATAGTGTTCAGCACTACTCTTAGTGCCAGATCAAGGACAGTTTGGATGTCCACTTTGCCACTGTCTGTTCCTTTTCGTGCCCCTCGGAACACCCTGTCAATTACTATTGCCATGCTTTCCGAAGGCTGGGTACTGGTCAGGAAAGGGACTGCACCCCTACGTGACAACCTAGTGATGAAATACACATCAGAAACTTCAAGTTCATGCTCCCGATCCTGAAGTACAAACTTTTCCTGATATTCATCCCAAATGCTTATCAAATATTGAAGCAATTTGGGTTGAACCCAGAGACACGGTGTGAGGAAGAACTTCTTGAGCCCACAATTTATGAGGGCATTCATGCATTGTTCATTTTCCATGGTTTGTTCATCCTCCTTAATGTGGTCTCTCTCTATCCACTCAATTACCATCTTTTTTTCTTTGTACCTGCATGCATTGTTCATATAAAAATTGTAATTCCCTTTGGGTATCAAAATTTGTAATCAAATGGTTGCATTTTCTTAAAATTAGGGCAGATTTTGGGTTGCATGGTTGGCCCGACCTCTGTGTAAAAAAGGGTCGATTGGCGTGGGTTCGTGCTCGAAACCCATGGCAACCACGATGCCCTAATTTTTACAAATCCTCCCCTAAGGGATTCAAAATGAAAATTAAATGCAATGAAATATAGCTCAAAAGATAGCAAATGGTGTCAAATCTTACCTAAAACTGACAGGATCTAGATTGGTTCACTGGATTTCTTGAAATCGTCAACAGAAGATCACAAGGAAAATGGGTCATTGTTTCTCTGCAAAGAGGTAAAAGTGAAAAGTAAATAATTTTTACCACTTATGGTCTTTTATAACTTTTTGAAATCTTAGAATAGGTTTTAAAACATATATGTTGATATATTCTCATATTATTTTCTAGGAATATGTTTTACACACATCTTTTTGTGCAATGATAGGCTTTCACATGGTTATGAAGAAGAAACGTGTTGTATTTTATACTTTTTTGGACTCGGTAAAATCACAAAAAAGTCACTACTGGAGTAACCTTTCAGCTCTTTTCTGATTCTCTAAAACTAAAAAGATTGTCGAGTCTCTTGTCATTTTGAACTTGTTAAATTGGCTGCGAAGCGATATCTACCTAGTATACGTTTACCCGTTTTTTGGGTTGGGATAGATTATTTATGAAAAAGGAATATCTTAACCGATCATGACTAAGAGGTTCTCTCAGACACAGTTTTCTACCTTTTCAAATCTGTGAGACTACCTACGAAAAGGGACTGTTGGAGTTTTCTTTTCTGCCTTCCATTCAAACTCTTTGAACATGAAAAGATGTTGAGTTCTTCCTTTGTCAGACTCGTTAAAACCTGATGACATCGGACTTTGTTGTCATGACATTACCCGAGTTCCTCCTTTCTTAGGCTCATAAAATGTACTAGGTTGGATTTTTCCGAAGGAAAAGCTTACATTTCAAGCATATGCTATCCCCTTCAAGCTTGTTTTAAAAAATAATTGGGGTACTCGCCAGAAATGGTGGGGGAATGGAACCAGATTGTAGTCATGTTGGCAGTATGTCACTCTTGAACATGGCACTTGTCTGCATTCGTGTTGGGTTGGGGACATCTCATCTCGTTATTTGTTTGCCTCCATGGGTTTGGGTAATCTCTTTTGACCGCTCATCTTCTCTTTGCCACGTTTCCATGACCTCAAATCCCTTGATGTATAATACTGCCAAATCTAGTGTTGTGCTGCTGATATGTTCAAGAGAAGTTTGCCTCTGAAGTTTTCGACCTTCCTCTGATTCTCTGTTGGTCTTGATTCACAAACATCATATTCCTCTATCTCATGTCGATGATGTGGGAAACATTATGGCCCACCTTTGATCAAGGTCCCTTCCTGTCGACTCCAGCTCATTATCCTAGAAGTTGATCTAGAGACTCCCTTCAGGTACCTTGGAGCCTGCATGCCTCAATGGCAGGTTCTTCGCATTCGATGCAAGGTCCACATAATTGGCCTTCGATCAACTGATTATGTGAGTGTTTGACATCAGATCACTGTTCAAATTTCGTGGATTATACCTTTTGTACCTTGAGAGCCATTGTCATTATTGGTGGTTTCTCTCGTGTCTATTAATAGATTTCATCATTGGCTAGTAATTAGACAATGTTCTTGCATGTTCGACTTCAGCTCACATATTCGCATGCTCAAATTTATACTTTTTTTGGGTCGAAATGGAGCGCAAGACCCTGGGTTTTTTCTGATGAAATCCAGGCTGTGGGTTCTTTGTGGGTTACTATGACTTATTATATGACTCTTTTGATTGGATAGCTGTGACCATACCTAATTCTATTTGTTGATCCCTACTACTAGATGATTGTGTCCATACCTCGGATCTCATTATTTATGTACTCTCTTATGGATGGTTGCACCCATGCCACATGTAAAGTATCATATGTATCAGTTGTATTCGTACTTGCAGGTTTTCCAACAATAATGTTTTGGTCGAACGTGTTCTCATAAAGCATTTCACCCCTCCATCTCTCTCGGACCTCATGATTTAGGGGGCATCTGTTACACAACATTTTGTCACCGTCCCTGCAATCCCTCACACCACATATTGGAGGGTCTTTCCCATCACCTGTGAGAAGTTTCATACTCTGCAAACACCTTCTTTGCATCCTTATGCATAAGGAAATTATTTATCCTATTGAACATTTCCTCAGAAAGCCCATAAAAACCTATGTTTTGGCATTGGCGCGGGTATCTAGTTCACCCCTCATGCCAGTGTGGAAGATTTATGCTAGAGGCCATGCCAGCTGGCACTCTATCTCTTTTTTGTGCCCACGCTAGCATTTTTGGGAATTTTTTTTAACAAATTAGAGGCAAAATTTTCCTTTAACCACCTTAGGGATGAGTCACAAGAAGTGGTTAATCGGATGAGCCACGGATCTCCCTATTTAGGTAGTGGTTTCCTCTTCCCATGGAACACTCCTGGAAGATAGGTCTCCCTTCCATGATTATAGGGATCCTAACCTCTCCCTCTCCCTCTATATAAACATGCCTTATCCCTTTATGAAAGCTAGTTGAACATATAGCCAAGAAGCTGAACTTGGAGAAGAGATACTATAGCTAAGTAAACGGTATTGAGAAGGTAGAACCAAGGAGAATTCCATAGAGAGAGACCCATCCGAATTCCCAACGAGATTTGTGAGACGCACTCTACTAGAACTCTGTTGGAGGAGAACACAACGTCAAAGCTTGGGTGTACTCTTCCTTCCTTTCATTAATATACTCGACTATGGTATTGGTTCCATATTTGTGTTGTGTTTATTGATGCATTGATTTAGTCTTCTTCGACTAGATAATAGTTACTAATGCGAAATAGTATGTTGCATATCACATTTGTTTCTTGCGTATGTGAAAGTATCCAAGTGTGAGAATGAGCGGATCATGATCTATCAAATCAGAAGCAAGAGTTAGTCACTCTTTTGACAACAATAACATCGCAGGATATACGGTAAGTTATCTATTGAGTCTTCGTCCATTCGTGAACTAGGAATTGATGTCATAAGGTGTCTGGTTTGTGGCTAGACCCACTCTAGGGCTAGTGGGATCGCCATTGTCCACAGAGGGGATTTATCTCACCAACACTAACCTTAACCTTAACATTAACCATAACCTTTCCTTAACCTAATTGTATCCTTAACCTTAACCTCCTTAACCTTAACCGTATCCTTAACATTAACCTTAACCTTACCTTAAACTTAACCTTAACCTAATCTAACCCTACCTTACCCTTAACCTTAGCCTGAACCATTAAAATTAACCTTAACCTTAACCTTAAATTTTACCTTAACCAAACTATAACCTTAACATTAACCTCCTTAACCTTAACCATAACCTTAACCTTAACCTCCTTAAGTTTAACCTTAAAAGTTAACCTTAACCCTAACCTTAACCTTAACCTTATCATTAACATTAAACTTAACCTAACATTCACCTTACCTTACCCTTAGCCTTAACCTTAACCTAACTTAACCTAACCTTACCCTTAACCTTAACCTAACCGTACCCTTAACCTTAACCTTAACCTAACCTAACTATAAATTTAACCTAACCTTACCCTCCTTAACCTTAATGTAACCTTAACCTTAAACTTAACCTTAACCTAACCTTAAACTTACCCTTAACCTTAACCTAACCTTAGCCTTAACTTTAACCTTAACCTTAACCTTAACATAAACCTTAACCTAACCTTAACCTTAAACTTAACCTTAACCATAACCTTAACCTAACTTTAAATTTAACATTAACGGTAACCTTAACCTAACCTTAACCTTAACCTAATATTAAGCTTAACCTTACCATAACCTTAACCGTAACCTTAACCTTACCTAACTTAAACTTAACCTTACCCTTAACCTAACCTAACCTTAACCCTAACCTTAATGTTAAGGTTAGTTTAAGGTTAAGGTTAAGGTTAAGGTTAGGTTCAGGTTAAGGTTAAGGGTAAGGTTAGGTTAAGGTTAAGGTTAGGTTAAGGTTAATTTTAAGGTTAAGGTTAAGGTTATGGTTAAGGTCAAGGTTAGCTTAAGGTTACGGTTAAGGTAAAGGGTAAGGTTAAGGTTACGGTTAAGGTTAAGTTTAAGGTTTAAGGTTAACGTTAGGGATAAGGTTAAGGTTAAGGTTTAAAGTCAAGGTTAGGTTAATTTTAAGGTTATATTAGGTTAAGGTTAAGTTTAAGGTTAATGTTATGGTTTGGTTAAGGTTAAGGTTAGGTCCTTAAGGTTAGGTGAGGTTAAGGTTAGGTTAAGGTTAGGTTAGGTTCCTACACATTAAGGTTAAATTTAAGGTTAAGGTTAAGGTTAAGGGTAAGGGTAAGGTTGAGGTTAAAGTTAAGGTTAAGGTTAAGGTTAGTTTAGGTTAAAGTTAAGGTTAAGGTTAAGGGGTCAGGTTAAGATTAAGGTCAAGGTTAACGTTAATGCTAAAGTTAAGGTTATGGTTAAGGTTGAGGAGGTTAAGGTTAAGGTTAAGGTTAAGGTTAAGTTTAGGTTAACCTAAGGTTAAAGTTAAGGTTATGTTAAGGTTAAGGTTAAGGTTAAGGTTAATGTTACTGTTAAGGATAAAGGTAACCCTACCGTTTACCTAAGCTAACCATAACCTTAGCACAAGCATTAATCTTATCCTTAACCATAACCTTAACCTTAAACTTAACCTTAGCCTTCAACTTTACCATAATCTTAACCTTAACCTTAACCTTAAAATTAACCTTACCTTTAGCCATAGAATTAAAATTAACCTTAACCTACGCTTAACCTAACCTTACCCTTAACCTTAACCATAACCTAACCTTAACCTAGCCTTAACCATACCCTCCTTAACACTAACACTAACCTTAACCTTAACCTTAACCTTAAACTTAGCCTAACGTTGACCTTAACCTAAACTTAAATTATTTAACATTTACCTCTTAACCTTAACCTTAACCTTAACCTCCTTAACCATAACCATAACCTTAACTTTAACCTTAACCTTAATCTTGACCTTAACTCTAACCTTAACCTTAAACTTAACCTAACCCCTTAACCTTAACCTTAACCTTAACATTATCTTTATCCTAACCTAACCTTAACCTTAACCTTAACTTTAACCTTAACCTTACCCTTAACCTTAACCTTAACCATAACATTAAGGTTAAGGTGAGGTTAAGGTTAAGTTAAGCATTAAGGTTACGGTAAGGTTAAGGTTAAGGTTATAGTTCAGGTTAAGGTTATGGTTAAGGTTAGGTTAAGGATAAGGTTAACGTTAAGGTTAGGGTAAAGTTAAGGTTAAGGCTAGGGTTAAGGTTAAGGTTAAGGTTAGGTTAAGGTTAAGGAGGGTAAGGTTAGGTTAAGGTTAGGGTAAGGTTAAGTTTAAGGTTCGGGTTAAGGTTAAGGTTAGGTTAAGGTTGAGGTTAGGTTTAAGGTTAAGGTTAAGGTTAGTTTTAGTGTTAAGGTTATGGTTAAGGTAAGGTCAATGTTAAGGTTAAGGTTAATATTAAGGTTAGAATTAAATTTAAGGTTAAAGTTAAGGTTATGGTAAAGGTTAAGGTTAAGGTTAAGGTTAAGGTTAGGTTAAGCTAAGGTTAAGGTTAAGGTTAAGGTCAAGGCTAAGGTTAAGGTTAAAGTGAAATTTAAAGTTAATTAAGTTTAGGGTAAGGTTAGGTTAACATTAAGGTTAAGGTTAGGTTACGCTGAAGGTTAAGGTTATGGTCAGGTTAAGGATATGGTTAAGGTTAAGGTTAATGTTAGGTTAAGGTTAAGGTTAAGGTTAAGTTTATGGTTAGGTTAAAGTTAAGGTTAAGGTTAAGGATAGGTTAAGGTTAAGGTTAGGTTAATTTTAATGTTAATGTTAATGTTAAGGTTAAGGTTAAGGTGAAGGTTAAGGTTATGGTAAAGGTTATTGAGGTTAAGGTTAAGGTCAAGGTTAAGGTTAAGGTTAAGGTTAAGATTAATGGGTTAGGTTAAGGTTAAGGTAAGTTTCAGGTTATAGTTAGGTTAAGCTTAAGGTTAAGGTTAAGGTTAAGGTGAGGGTTAGTGTTAAGCTTAGGCTAAGGTTAAGGTTAAGGTTATGGTTAAGTTTAAGTTAAGGGTAAGGTTATGGTTAAGGTTAAGTTAAGGTTAATGATAAGGGTAAGGTTAGGTTAAGGTCATGTTAAGGTTAAGGTTAAGGTTAAAGTGAAGGTTAACTTTAAGGTTAAGGTTAAGATTAAGGTTACGTTTAAGGTTAATTTTATGTTAAGGTTAGGTTAAGGTTAAGGTTAAGATTAAGGTTATGTTTAAGGTTAAGTTTATGTTAAGGTTAGGTTAATGGTTAAGGTTATGGCAAGGTTAAGGTTAAGGTTATGGTTAAGATTCAGGTTAAAGTTAGGTTAAGGTTAAGGTTAACATTAAGGTTAGTGTAAGGTTAAGGTTAAGGTTAGGGTTAAGGTTAAGGTTAAGGTTAAGGTTAAGGTTAAGGTTAGCTTAAGCTAAAGGAGGTTAAGGTTAGGTTAAGGTTAGGGTAAGGTTAAGTTTATGGTTAGGGTTAAGGTTAAGGTTAGGTTAAGGTTAAGGTTAAGGTTAAGTTTAGGGTGAAGGTTAGGGTTAAGGTGAAGGTTAGTGTTATTTTTAAGGTTATGGTTTAGGTTAAGGTTAGAGTTAAGGTTAGGTTAAGGTTAAATTTAAAGTTAAGGTTAGGTTAAGTTAAAGTTTAATGTTAGCGTTGAGGTTAAGGTTAAGGTTTAGGTTAAGGTTAGGTTAATGATAGAATTAAGGTTAAGGTTAGGTTAAGGTTAAGGTTAAGGTTAAGGTTAATGTTAAGGTTAAGGTTAAGATTAAGGTTATGGTTAAGATTAAGGTTAATGTTAATGCTAGGTTAAGGTAAGGTCAAGGTTAAGGTTAAGGTAAAGGTTAAGGTTAATTTTAAACTTAAGGTTATGGTTAAGGTTAAGGTTATATAAAGGTTAGGCTAAGTTTTAGGTTAAAGTTAAGGTTAAGGTTATATAAAGGTTAGGCTAAGTTTTAGGTTAAAGTTAAGGTTAAGGTTGGGTAAAGGTTAAGGTTAAGGTTAGTGTTAGTGTTAAGTGTAAGGGTAAGGTTAGGTTAAATTTAAGGGTAAGGTTAGGTTAAGGGAGGGTTAGAGTAATGTTTGGTTAACGTTAAGGTTAAGGTTAGGTTAAGGTTAAGGTTAAGATTAAGTTCAGGTTAAGGTTATGGTTAAGGTTAAATTTAAGGTTAGGTTAAGGTTAAGTTTAAGGGTAAGGGTAATTTTAAGGGTAAGGTTAGGGTTAAGGTTAAGGTTAGGTTAACTTTAACGTAAAGGTTAAGGTTAAGGGTAAGGTTAGATTAAGGTTAAGGTTAAGGAGGTTAAGGTTAAGGTTAGGGTCAAGGTTATGGTTAGTTTAATGTTAAGGTTAAGGTTAAGGTCAGGTTAAGTTTAGGTTTAGGTTAGGGTAAGGTTAATGTTAAGGTTAAGGTTAAGCTTAAGATTAAGGTTAAGGTTATGGTTAAGGTTAAAGGTAAGGTTAACCTAACCTAGCCTTAACCTAGCCTTAACCCTTAAACCTTAACTTTAACCTTAAACTTATTCTTAACCTTACCCTTAACCTTAACCTTAACCGTAACCTTAACTTTAACCTTTACATTAACCTTTACCTAACCTTAACCTTAACTCTTACCTTACCCTTAACCTTACCCTTAAAATTACTCTTAACCTTAACCTTAACCTTAACCATAATCTTAACCTTACCTTAAACTTAACCTTAACCTTAACCTAACCTTAACCTTAATGTTAACATAAACTTTCAATAACCTTACCCTTAACCTTAACCTAACCTTACCCTTATCGTTAACTTTAACACTAACACTAACCTTAACCTTTACCCAACCCTAACCTTAACTTTAACCTTAACCTTAACCTAACCTCAACCTAACCTTAACCTTAACATTAACATTAAGTTTAACCTTAGATTAATCTTGACCTTAACCTTAACCCTGACCATACCTTAATATAACCTTAACCTTAACCTTAATCTTAAATTTAACCTTCTACTTTACCATAACCTTAACCTTAACCTAACCTTAAATTTAACCCTAACCTTAACCATAGCCTTTACCTTGACCTTACCTTAACCTAAACCTTAACCATTACCTTAACCTAACCTTAACTTTAACGTTAACCTTAACCTCACGTTAGCACTAACCTTAACCTTAACCATGACGTATACACTAACACTATACTTAAATTTAACCTTGACCTTAACCTTAACCTTATTCTTAACCTTAACCTTAACCTAACCTTAACCTTAAATTTAACCTTACCCTAACCTTAACCTAACCGTACCCTTCGTTAGCTTAACATAACCTTAACATTAACCTTAACCGTATCCTTAATCTTAACCTTACCCTAACCTTAAACGTTAACCTTAACATTAACCTTACCCTAACCTTGACCATAACTTTAACCTTAACTTTAACCTAACCATAACCTTAACCTTAACCTTAAACTTAACCTCTTGAACCTTAACCTTAACTTAACCTTTCCCTTAATTTAAGGTTAATGTTATGGTTAAGGTTAAGGTTAAGGTTAACCTTAAGGTTAGTGTTAAGGTTAAGGTTAAGGTTAGGTTAAGGTTAAGGTTAAAGTTAGGGTTAAGGTTAAGGTTAATGTTAAGGTTAAGGATAAGGTAAGGTTAAGGTTAGGGTTAAAGTTAAAGTTAAGGTTAAGGTTAGGCTAGGTTCCTAAACATTAAGGTTAAGGTTAAGGTTAGGTTAAGGTTAGTTTAAGGTTTGGTTAAGGTTAAGGTTAAGGTAAGGTTAAGGTTACGGTTAATGTTAGGTTTAGGTTAACAATAACCTTAACATTAACTTTAACCTTTACCTTAACCTTGAACTTTCCTTAAGCTAACCTTAACCTTAAACTTAACCTAAACCTAAATTTAACTTTAACCTTAACACTAACATTAACCCTAACCTTAACCTAAACATTAACTTAACCTTAACCTTAACCTTCACCTTAACCTTAACCTAACATTAACCTAACCTTCTTAACCTTAACGATAACCTAATTGTAACCTTAACCTTAACCTTAAACTTAAACTTAATCTAGCCTTAACCTAACCTTAACCTAACATAACCTTAACCTAAACTTAACCTTACCTTAGCCTTAAAATTCACCTTAACCTTGACCTTAACTTAACCTTAAGCTTAACCTAACCTTAACCTTACCTAACCTTACCCTTAACCTAACCTAACCTTAACCTTAACCTTACCTACCTTAACCTTAACCTTACCTAACATTACCCTTAACATTACCTTAACCTTAACCTTAACCTTAAACTTAACCTAACCTTAACCTTAAAATCAACCTAACCTTAACCTTAAACTTAATCTTACCTTGACCTTAACTTAACTTTAACCTTAACCTTACCCTAAACTTAACTTAACCTTAATCTAACCTCCTTAACCTTAACAATAACCTAAATTTAACCTTAACCTTAACGTTAACCTTAATCTAACCTGAACCTAACATAACCTTAACCTAACCTTAACCTTACCTTAACCTTAAACTTCACCTTAAGTTTGACAGTAACTTAACCTTACCCTTAACCTAAACTTAACCTTACCTAACCTTATCTTAACCTTAATTTTAACCTAACTTAACCTTAACCTTAACCTTAACCTTACCTAACCATACCCTTAGCTTTACCCTTAACCTAACCTAACCTTAACCTTAATCTTAACCTTAACCTAACCTTAACCTTAACCTTAACTCAACCATAACCTTAACCTTAACCTTACCTAACCTTACCCTTAACCTGAAAATTAACCTTAACCCTAACCTTAACCTAAACCTTAACCTTAACCTTATGCTAACCTTAACCTAACCTTATCTTAACCTTAACCGTAACCTTACCCTTACCCTTAACCTTAACCATAACCTTGAATTTAACCTTAACCATAACCTTAACCATAACTTTAACCTTAACAAAAGTGTTACCTAACCTTACCTAAACTTAAAATTAACTATAATATTAACATTAACCTTAACCTAACATAACCTTAACCTTAACCTATCCTTACCCTAACCTGACCCTTGACCTAACCTTAACCTTAAGGTTAACCTTTACCTAACCTTTACACTAACCTTAACCTTAACTTTAACCTTAGCATTATCGTTAACCTTAACCTAACTTTAACGTTACCTAAAATAATCTTAATCTTAGGTTAAGGTTTTATGTTAAGGTTAGGTTCCTAAAGAGTAGGGTTAGGTTAAGGTTAAGGTTAAGGGTAAGGGTAAGGTTAGGTTAATTTTAAGGTTAGGTTAAGGTTATGGTTAAGGTTAATGTTAAGGTTAGGTTAAGGTCCGGTTAGGTTAAGGCTAAGGTTAAGGTTAAGGTTAATGTTAGTGTTAAGGTTATGGTTAAGGTTAAGGTTAGGTTAAGGTTAAGGTTATGGTTATGGTTAAGGTTAAGGTTAAGGTTAGCTTAAGGTTAAGGTTAAGGTTAAGGAGCTGGTTAAGGTTAAGCATTAGGGGAATTTTGAGGTCTAAAATGGGCCTCCTAAGGAAATTATAAAATAATAGTGGAAAAAATCTAATAAGATTTGATGACATCATCAAATTTTAGAGGGAAAAATGAAAAAACTACTTTTTCAATTCATATTTTCAACTTATCTCCCAAAGTTTTTACTCAAATTTTGAGCGGGAGTACTCATTGGATGCGGAATTTAATTCCCCATCCAAGGAGTACCCATGTTACATACTTTTGATGGGTCCTACTACACGAAAAATGAGAAATACATAAAAAAACATGATTACAATCACGTTTTTTATGTATTTCTCATTTTTCGTGTAGAAGAGTTCATCGAAAGTATGCAACATGGGTACTCCTTGGATGAGGAATTAAATTCCGCATCCAACGAGTACTCCCACTCGAAATTTGAGTAAAAAATTTGGGAGATAAGTTTAAAATACAAGTTGAAAAAGTAGTTTTATTATTTTATTATTTTTTAATATTTTTACTTTTTTACTCCAAAAATGGTGAATCATCCATTATGGACGACATCATCATCTTGAATCCTATTGGTTGTTATAAAGTTTATTTTTGTTGTACATTTTTCTTATGAGGCCCATTTTAGACCTCAAAATTCCCCTAATGGGTTAGGTTAAGGTTAAGGTTAAGGTTAGGTTATGGTTAAGGTTAAGGTTAAGGTTAAGGTTAAGGTTAGGTTAAGGTTAAGGTAACCTTTACCATAACCTTAACCTTACCCTTTAAATAACATAACCGTAACCTTAACCTTAACCTTACCCTTAACCTAACCTAACCTTAACCTTAATATTAAACTCCTTAAGCTTAACCATAACCTTAACCTTAATATTAACCTAACCTAACCCCTTAACCTTAACCTTAAACTTAACCTAACCTAACCCCTTAACCTAAACCTTAACCTTAACCTGAGCCTTAACAATACCCTAACCTTAACCTTAAATTTAACCTTAAACCTATCCTTAACCTTAGCCTTAACCCTACCCTTAACCTTAACCTTATACTATCCTTAACCTTATCCTTAGCCTTGACTTAAATTTAACCTTAACTTTAACCTTACGAGTACCCTAACCTAACCTTAATCTTAACCTTAACATAAACTTAACCTTAACCTTAACCTTATCCTTAAACCTAACCTTAACCTTAACCTTACCTTTAACCTTACCCTTAACCTAACCTTAACCTTAACCATAGGCTTAACCTAACCTTACCTTAACCTTAACCTTTACTTTAACTCTAAGCTTGAGCTTAACCTTGAGCTTAACCTAACCTTAACCTTAACCTTAACGATAACCTTAACCTAACCTTACCCTTAACCTTAACTTTAACCTTAACCTTAATATTGACCTTAACCTATCCTTAACCTTAACCTTAACCTCCTTAACCTTGGCCTTAACCTAACATTAACCTTAACCTTAACCTCCTTAACCTTAGCCATAACATTAACCTAACCTTACCCTTAACCTTAACCTTAACTTAACCTTATCCTTAACCTTAAGGTTAACATTAACCTTAACCTTAACTTTAACCTTAACCTAACATTAACCTAGCCTTAACCTAGCCTTACCCTCCTTAACCTTAACCTTAACCTAACCTTACACTTAACCTAAGCTAACCTTAACCTAACCTACCATTAACCTAACCTAACGTAAACCTAACCTAACCTAAACCTAACCTAACATAACCTAACCTACCCTAACCTAATATTAACCTTAACTTAGCCTAACGTTAACATAACCTTAACCTTAACATTAACCTTAACCTTAACCTTAACTTTAACCTTAACATTAAACTTAACATTAACCTTAACCCAAACTTAACTTAACCTTAACCTTAACATTAACCTTAATGTTGGAACACGATCTCCTGCAAGGTGCGAATCTAGTGCATTTTGTATATTTTTTATTATAATTAGTCTAGCGGAATGGTTTTTGGGTAGGTTAAAGCCCCTAATGCATTGTAAGCAGGCCAAGGGTAGACCAAGAGTCTGCAAACCGTGGTTTTCTGACCATTGGATGCATAGGCTAAAGTACTATAAATAGTTGAACATTTTTTAGTCAATATGTAGTAATGAATAGAGATTGATGCTAAGTGTGAACTGTTAGATCTGGGATTGGGTTATTTGGATAGGAATCCGACTAGCTGTGTGCATAGACATCCTTTGTCTAGCTGTGTCTGAACCTTGCTGGCTATTTGCGCAGATGGGTTTTGGGGTATGGAAGAGACTTTTTGATAAGTAATATATGCGAAGTATTGTGGATATCTGATGTTGTTTGATCTATCTGGTTATGGTTATTGTGGACTCGAATTATATGTGATTCTGTGATGAGATACAAATGATATGTGTTTATGAGCTGCAAATTATCTGTGTTATGATAACTGTATCTGAAATCTGATTAAGTTTGCTACGAATATATTTTTTTATGTTTATACTTGGCTGTCCGCACATGGATGCGAGCCTGTTATATAAATCTGGTAAAACTATACTCTGGTTAATCATTGAAAGTCCTGCGAACGACCTCTGACTGCGTAGATATGATAGTTGTTGAACGATTCAACTTGCTCTCTCTCTCAAGGTGCAGAAACCTGGTTCTAGCACCCACTCATACTACTTCGTGTGAGACTTTGGCCTGGGCAAGAAAGTCATTGCTGAAAGGGTCAGTAGTATAGGTGTTTGTTGGCAAACCTTAACCTCCAAACCTAGGTCAGGACCCCTCAAGCCAACAAATGGTTCCATTGTTGGGACCAGAAGAATTTTGAGAGAGGGATAGGGTAATGCTAAGGCCGTATTGGAAACCTTAAAGAAAATAAAATTATGAATTGTTCGAATGGAAAGTTCATGAATTTGTAGTGAAATAAAACCGCAGAAAGAGGTTGACCGCAAAAGAGTGGAAAATAGGTATATTTTCATAGATATCTATGATATATTCTTCGTAACTATTTTGATCGAGCTCTAGGAGTGGCTCGCAAGGTTGGTAAAATTTCAGAAGTGTTGGAAGGAAAAATAGGTCACATAGTGGACCCTAGAATTGATCCAACAGTTAAAGAAGGTTGATAACACCATCACTCGAACAGTAGATCGTTGGGTTCTAAGAGGATTGATGACATAATTTTCCATCGATCATTTCGTCTCCTAATCTGAAGCAGAGAGAAGATTCTGTTAGCCACCTCTAAAAATTTTTCCAAGCAAACATGTGGCTAAATTTTTTTATGAGCCTTCAACAGATACATTTCCCATGAAAATCTCTCATCCTTGAAGCCTCTGTGTGTCTATTTCCTTTTTAAAGATCCTCACTGTTGTTCCCATCCAAAAAGCCTCAATGCCCATGGAAAATTGTGCTCAAAAGGTCTCCCCTTTGCCCTTGTACCTATGCAAAGTTCCCCTTTGTTTCCCAAAATTCCTCCCTAAATCCTCTAAATCATTCCAAATCCCTCCTAAGCCTCATGTTAGTGTCATTCTAGTCATACTCCCATCAGTGATAAAAACTGATCTTTTGCATTTGCATATTAGGTGTCTCATGCCGAATAAATTTCACCATTCCGTTAGGCATGGATTCATTGATGGTAGTAATTCTTCATCAGTTTTCCCTCATGTGAAACTTGCTGATTTTCCTCTCTATGTTCTTCAGTCATTATTCACTTTCATTCTCAAAATCATATCAGTAGGTCATAGGATGGGTCTCATTATTTTCTAGGGTCTCGCCATGGTCAAATTAATGATTCAAATGTCAATAATATCAGCAAGGTCATGAGGAAGCCAATAAGCTCAAAAGTCACAGCACCTAGAAGAATAAGAGAGACATTTTATTCAGTTTGATGTAATTTTCTCCTCAAAACCATGTTTTGAGGTGAAAAAATGATAGTTCACATTTATATTATTCATTATGTAATTCTATATCATCATGTGTAATAAATCACAATTCAGAAGCCGTTATCTCCACAAAGTGATGTCCCTGACTTCAGAGAAGTTTTCCACATCATGTTCAGTGCCAAATCATCCTCCAAGCAAATCCATCAGAAAGATCCCAGAAAGAGCTTTCCAACGGTATACTACACCCTCAAAACTAACTTCTGGATTGAAATTTATGCTTAAGTGAAGTAAAAGCCCTCTATATCCTAATCCTTCCCCTTTTCCCATTTTTTTTCCCTTAAACTTTGTTTAATTAAAGTTTTATATCCCTTTAAAAACCCCTTTCCCCCCTTTTTGATTATAAATTCGCATTATAAATCATTTAATAAAAATGATATTTATATGTTAACCACTTCCCCTCCATGCCTTAGGAATTTATAATAAAAAGCTTTATATTATAAATTCCCGTTGTTATAAACCACTTCCCCTTTCCATCACCCGTAAACTTTATAATAAATTTATGTTATATATATAACCCTGCCATTCCCAACCACTTCACCACTGCACTTTATAATAAAAATTTATAATAAAGTCTTATATTATAAACCCCCCATCTCAATCACAAAACTTTTCCAATCACGTGTTTTATTTGAAGTGCCACGATCACTCCAATCGCAAATATCTCCAATGCGATTGATCGCATCGCAAGTCTTGCGCCCTTCCTTCAATTGAAATCTTTCCTCCGATCTCCCGATCGCACCCCCCTTCCGATTACCCGATCGCAAGTCTTCCTCCGATCTCCCGATTGCATCCCCCCTCTGATCCTCCAATCGCAACATCACCCAATTGCAAGTCCCGACCCGATCACAAGTATTTCTTCGATCTCCCGATCACGCCCCTCCTCTGATCACATCGCACATCCCTTCCTTCCGATGCGATTACCCCCACTTCCCTCCGATCTCCAATGCGATTGACTATCGGGCCCACCATAATACATCCACCCGTTCATATATAAAAGGGTTTTTCCCTTTGTTAACCTAAATCTTTGTTAATTTGATTATATACAAAGGGTTCTCCCCAATCACGTCGGAAATGTTGTTTCATATATATCACTCCGCCTACCCTGCTCCCTGATTCTAATTGCGATTACACTTGTATTTTTATATGTCATATCCCCTCCACCTGTCCATTCCGATTGCGATCACACTATTGTTTCATATATATATCTATCCACTCTCGTTCCAATTGCGATTGCAATTTTCATATGATTTCTGCCCCATTTCCCTTCCCTTTTCCCATTTAAAAATAAATTTTCCCTTCACGAAAGGCATAAATTCAATTTATTTTATTGCAATGGTATTTTATTAAAAAGTCATAGAATAAAAAGATAATGGAAAGAAAAGCAATAGTCAAAGGGCCGAGAACTTATTTAAAACAAATTTTGTTACAGCAAGCAGCAAAATAGGAAATATGTTCATCAGATTACCTATTTTCTTTCATACAGCCTAACAACAAAATCTCCAAGTGGTCAAATGCAATGATGTCCCTTATTTTCAGGGGCAGATTGTTGTATTTCTTTACTATGATTGTATTTCAATTCTTCAGCTATTAAAACAACTCCTTTCTCTTGTGGATCTATGTTCCCAAATTCCAGCCTATTTAATGTAATTGTAAATCATTTTTAAGCACCAGGAATAGTCTGAGTCTGAAAGTAGGGGAATAGTGTGGAAGAACATCTCTGCGCTACATTGTACATTTTGACAGGAATTAATAAAGAGATGTAGCTCTGATTTGTGGGATCCATGTGGTATGAGAGTTAGCATTTGTTTTTATTCTTTGTTTCATATGTGAATTGTTATGTATTCCATTCATCCATAAACATTTCCTTTTGAATGCTTTCAAGATAGAAAGGTAGAATCCATTTTATATGCTCTGTCTTGGGGAATCATTCATACTGTGTGTTTTTTTCTATTTGAAAAGGATCCATTTATTGTGCCCTTTTTAGCTCCGCACCAATATTTCCATTCCATCCTCATTAAATTTTAATTGCTAAGTTTCCTGCCTATCTTGCCCCATGAAATACCCTGTGTCCTGATTTAATTCCCAGTTTCAAACTGTCCCTTTTATCCCACACATCCCTGAAATTCATTCATTCATTTTATTTAAACTTTTTATCCATATCATTTTACCTAGCCTAATATCAGATTTCTATTGCATTTTATTGAATATTATTTTACGGAGAGATCCCTCTCCTATCCTTGTAGGGCTAGCTACAAGGATGAGTGTGGTTTAGTTGTTACCCTGATTTTCCTTTTGCAGCCTGGGGTCCAATTCAGGTGCTAACACCTCACAAATACCCTTTTTTTGGCCAAAAAACCCCTTTTCCCATTTACTGTTATCCCTTTCGGCCTCAAATTGCTCTAAAAATGGGCCAAAAACCCATATTCTTCATATATCAGGCTTGGCCTCCTTCGGCCAGGCCACTCAACTTTTTCCCCACATGACCCAGGCACTGAAACCAAGCGCTAGCCCATAGCGCACTTATCAGATCAAATGGTTAGGGGCGATACCTTTCGTCGATCTATACAGATCCAATGGTCTTCACAAGCACCTTCACTCTCCGTTCCCCCCTCCGATCACATCACAACTGTCGATCTAATCCGTAGATCGACAACCCAATTTTCATCCGCCCTGGTGGTCCCCGTAATCGCGCCTTGTACAAATCAGTGGTTTCTATCGCTCTGCCTTTGGAAGGAAGGCGGTATTTCTTATACGGAAGTGATTAGTGTCACCGGTACACATGTGGCCTCGGGCTATTTTGAAAACCACTTTCATCGTGTGTTAAAGATCGACTGCGGGCTTGGTATGATATTGTTGTA
Source organism: Pinus albicaulis (assembly GCA_034641835.2). NCBI lineage: Eukaryota > Viridiplantae > Streptophyta > Pinopsida > Pinales > Pinaceae > Pinus > Pinus albicaulis. Next base: position 1,218,095,534 of record CM076575.1, on the reverse strand, counting down.
CACCATCCAAGCTGTGGCCGGCTATTCGACGACGTTCGCACCCCAAAGATGCTCGGGTGATAATCAAAGCAAAAAGGACCCATGGCCCACCATCAATCTCCTTCCGTTGCACTTATAGCCGTCAATCTACTCCTGAGATCGGATGGTCCGGATCGAATCCTCACCCCCACCATGGACTGAGTCCCACCACCAGAGCTCCACGTCACCTGCCTTTGTGGTTTTTTCCCATTTATTTTTTATTCTGCCCGATTTCCAAAAACCTTCCATCATTTATCTTCCATCATCGATCATCGCCCCATGCAATGATCAAACGATCTGCGTGCATCCCTCCACAGTTCCACCACCTATCCTCCAATCGTCCACTACATCCACCCTCCCCATGCATGGATTTCTTAACATGTTTACGTGTTTTGCAAGGCTACCGGTAGTGAAAACCGCCACTGTTCATAGTCACTGTTCCAGTGACACAAAGCGCAGAGAAGGCCATTGTTAGAGCCTGATATTGCAGGAAAATGTTCAAGAAGGTCTCTGTAGGAAAAATTTCATCAAGGTATGGTGTTCGACACTATTAAACCTCCCCAGCAACATTAAAACTCGAGTTTTCACAGACAGAGACAGTAATGGAGTAGCAAAGAGTATCAGTGAAAGATCAGAGGATTTAAAACTGGTGATTGAAGATTTTTTAAGCCTTAATTCAACATTTAAAAGACGAATGCACCAGATTGAATAACTAGAGACTAACACAGAGGTCCCGATAGGGACTAGGGCACAAAAAACGATATACCAATGTCACCATCAGCAAAATGTTCTTTCCCATGAAAGGACGAAGTGCCCATACTGCTTTCATTTTGTTCCATGTTCCAGAGAGGATCTCCACCCTGATCACAGTCCTAATGCTACCAGATCATTTGTTACATAGCATGGCAGACCACATAGTTCGCATTTGTCTTTTATTTATTCACCAAAGTATTGCAGAGTACTACAGCCGAGAGTACATCACGAGCATACCTGGAGTAAATTTCAGCCTGTCGAAGACCACTCTTTCACCAAAAGAGTATATAATTTCGATGCATAGACATTAAAATAGAATGGGTTTCAACCCACTGCTCCTACTTTGTTTAATGTTTCATTTAGTGTTTCACCTACCTCCTCTGTCTCTCTTTCAACTATAAAATTCATGAAGAAACTCATTGTAAGGGTTGTTGATTGGATATCTGTGAAATATAAGATGTTTCTATTGAGACATGTTCTCTATGTAAAGTTGTAAGATAGGATGAGGAATATGTTTGTAGACTGAATATCAAGCTATTGGTAATGTTGTACATGACTGGTGTTGCTCTTTAATATGACAAGCACATTTCTTTGGATCCTGATTTAAAGTAGCGGTGATGTTTTTATATCTTTGTCCTTGTTTTACCTTGTAGATCATTACATTTCATATCTTTTGGAACACATTAGAAATCTGCCATAGGATTTACTTTTGTTAGGTACCCTATGTTTCTGATCTCCCTGCCTTCAATGTTTTCTGCTATATGTGTTATCTGAGAATTGATTTCAAGCTAATTTAACTAGTGTTCAGATATATGTTGCTAGATGATGTATGAATTAATGAATATGTTCTTAGATGTTCTTGTTAGGCTTTAATTGGATGAATTGGGATACTGGGAGTTTAGAAATCTGTCTCTGTCTCACTAGGGTCCTTTTCAATTAATTGAACCTTTCTAAGTTCCCTTAAGCTGGATACCAAAGCATTGAGAGTTCAAAGTCTCTCTCTGATCTCAGGTTTTCACCTTTGTGTTTAAATCTTTAGTGTTTCCTTGTTTTAAGAGTTAACCTGTTATTTTTTGGATCATAGGTTGTCCAATGGCATGTCCTGTCCCCAGATTTGATTCCTAAAGGGTCACCTTGGAGGTTTCCTTGCTTTCCACCTTCTTTCTTACCATTTCATGTCACACTATCATCTTTAAGATCCAATGCTTTAGATGACTAGCCCAACTGAAAGCCTGCATATTTAATAGCAAGTAAACCCTTTCCTAACTCCATTTCCCAATGGTCTTGAATGTTCTTTGAAATCATCTCTCCTTTGCCTAAAACCCCCTTTGCACATCCTTGCCTCAATTTGAACTCTTCCTTCCTGATTCCCAAAAACCAAAAAAACAATCAAACAAACAAACCCGTGCCCATTAACTAGCCTAATATCTTAACTCAGAGCTTAAAGGACATAAAACCTTGCAAACATAGAGAGATCCCTCTCTGGACCTAGGAGGGCTAGATCCTGAGGTCTGAAAGTGGTTATGATGTTGTCTCATATTTTTGTCTTACCAATCTGGCCAAAAAATGGGAACCCCAACATAATGGTGACTCCACTCGGGAACTTCTGAGTATTTTTCATCTTACTACATCACAAGATCCTCAGAAAGCCCAGAATATCTGGTTAGGTTGGCAGGGAAACACTTCCACTTGCAATTCACTTTCTGCACCACTTGTTGTGTTTCTCCCCACACTCTTAGACAGAGTCTGGAAAAGGCCAGATAGCCTCCAGGCCTCACCCTCTTTCAGAGGTGAAATACTTGGTAAAAGCCCTACCAGTCCATCTCTGGTTAGAGTTTGATGTGTTTTGAGGAGATCCTTGAAAAAGGACATTTCATAAGCACTGTGGTGGACAGTGTACCTCCTAGAAACATCCTAAACCTTCCACCTGGTGACTCCATAGTTCCTTAAAGATCAAAGACTCCACTGGTGATCAGTAGGCTTACTGATTATCTTGGTTTCACATAAGACTCCACTGGGAGACTAGCCTCCACAACAACAACAGCCACAATAGAAGTATCGAGTGGAATTAAGCTACTTGATTCAAAGACAACATTCTGGATTCAAGAGCCATTCATAGAAGAGCTTATCTAGACCCAAACCCACCTAAAATAGTTGAAAACCCCGAGAGAATTCTCAAAAAATCTCCCACACCTAAAAGAAAAACTATTTCCAGACACATCTATAGAGCTAACTCTGCACCAAAAGACTTCACAGCTCTATTAGACTCAATTTCTAACCTAGAATCTCAAAACAGTTTACCTAGAACTAGGTCATTCAGTGTTCTAGACCAGCCAGACCTTGAGCTTCCCGGTTCATTACCCCAAAGTGGTAAACACATTACGGATAGAGAAAAACCTCCATATACACCTCCTGATATTCAATTCATTCAAAACTTAGGACTCAGTCATCCTAAATCAACTCAGTAGACTTCTGCTAGTCCTAGTATCCCTGTCATCCATATACCAGCTACTCAGGCCAGCCCCTTACCTCCTCAGAAAATCATCATGGTAGCCTGGCATGCACCTCTTATGTTACCTTAGCCTCTAGTACCCTTACCCAATGATTACCAATCAAAGATCCCACACTTCACTGCAAAAGAGTCTACCACAACTCAGCATCATGTAGACAGGATGGAAGATTCTTTTGACTACATGGAGATAGATGATGATACAATAAAAATGAGAATCTTTGCCCCGAGCTTAGGAGGTGATGTGAAGAAGTGGTTTAAGGGCTTGCCTCCTAACAACATCCAAGATCTACCCTCCTTATATTAGACCTTCATAAAAAAAGGGGAAGTTAAGGCCAACCCTCTCCTAATCTTAGCAGAATACAAAAACCTTAAAAGAAACGTGGGAGAGAGTATCCATGACTACTCTACAAGGTTCAATAGCATTTATAATGCTCTTTCCCCAGATATGAAACCTCCCCAAGGTATGGCTTTAGTGAAATACCCTGAAGGCTTCAATGCTGACATGGCCTACCAGCTTAGGGAGAGAGATTACAACACACTGGAAGACATGCAAAAAGGAGCAGTGAGTGTAGAGGCTAACCTGAATGAGAAGAAAGCAAGACTGAGAGCTGAGAAAAGGGTGACATATAGAGATGAATCTGTAGCTTCCACATCTGACCCCAATTATGACTGTCTATATAAAAACATGGAAAAGCTACAAAAAATGATGGAAAAAATGGTTGTCACAGTTAATAATCAGAACTGAAATAAAAACCATAACCAGAACCAGAAATTTAGAAGGAACAATACCACTCCTAATAGACAAAGAGAATCAGATCAACAAGTCATACCCGCATTTCAAGAGAACTTCCTTGATGGAGATGAGGGGATAATAGAAGACTTTGAGGAGAACACAATAAATATGTTTGAGACAGATGACTCAATCCACAATTATTCCACAGAGGAATATCTGCCCTCATCCTCATATTGGGATGAGGAAATATTAGAGTCTGAGGATTACAGACTGGGATTTGAAAGTGCTATCATGTAGGTCAGAGAAAAATATGAACTTAGAAGAAAAAAGAGCCCAAACATTTCCAAACCAAAGGTTTCTGAGTTTACCATCAAGAAAAGGCCTGAGAAAACTTCTAAAGAAAATGTTGAAAGTAACAAATCAGCAGTTGGGAGTTCTGGAAAGAACAAAGAAAAAGAAAACCAAAACACTGATAAATAAGCTCAACCAACTAGCAGCACTAGCATTGCAGTTAGTGCTCCTAATAAGACAGTGCCTAACACTGTACATAATGAGAATCAGCCCATTGAGCCTGCCACTAAATTAATGGCTAACAAAAGAGAGGTTATTATCACAAAGAGTCAATCTCTCTTCAATTTGGAGAGTGATATTGCTAAAATTAAGATCTTTGTCCCACTCTCTGAGATGGCCACTCAGGATGTATATAAGGGCCAAATTTTGAAAGCATTAAATCTAGGGGAAAACAGTGACACTATCAATCTGAGTGATGACCAACCAGCCCTCCTGTTTGGTCCAAAGATAGAAGGGAAGTTTTAGGAAGGGGTAATAACTCCTTTTTATATCAGTCTCAATATCCATGAAAAGATCCTTCACAATGCAATGCATGACTCTAGGGCCTCACACAACTTAATGCCTAAAGTAGTTATGGAAAAGTTAGGCCTAGAGATAACTCGCCCTTATAAAGATTTATATTCATTTGAATCGAGCAGGGTAAAGTGTCTTGGCCTAATCAAGGACCTGTGTGTGAACTTAACCCAGATTCCAGCCAAATGTATGGTTATGGATGTTGTAGTGGCAGATGTGCCACCTAAGTATGGCATGTTACTATCAAGGTCATGGGGAGCCAAGCTTCAAGATACAATGCAGATGGATGGGGCATATGCTACAATCCCTGTCTTTATCCAGCTTAGGAGACTATATAGAGAGGCACAAATGAAATTCCTGGTCAGCAGCCCTGAAAAGCCTGAAAATTCTCCTCTGTACTCTGTACACATAGATCTGGACTCCTTTATCCTTTGTAATGATGAATCCTTAGAAGAGCCAGAGCTGGAAAGCAGAGATATAAACAATGGGGAAGATCCCATATATTTCAACATAATGGCCTCTCTAACCTCAGAAGAAAACAAATGTGAAATTTGTGGACAGTGCACTGAAAAGGAAACTCTGAGTAAACAAGAAACAGAACGTGAACAGCTGGCTAGTCACTCCTCACAAACTCATACACCACGCGAAGAAAGAAACCATCCACAGCCCAAGAATGAACCCTTATGGGAAATGAATTTTGATGGGTCATGCAACAAGAAAACCACAGGGCCTGGAGTGTGGTTGCATAACACGGAGACTGACTATGCTGAGAGTCATGCCTTCAACCTGAACTTCAAATGTACAAACAATATCGCAAAGTATGAGGCTCTCATCCTGGGCTTGAATCTGATGAAAAAGTTAGGAGCCCATAGGATAGTTGTGCACGGAGACTTTGAGTTGTTCATAAAACAAGTAAATGGTGAATACATGGCGAAACACCCTAGGCTGAGAGCATATAGGAATGATGTTATGGATTTATTGAAAACCTTTGTGAAATATGAACTAGTGTTTGTTCCTAGGAGTCAGAATGTAATTGCAAATGGATTAGCTTGTATATCTAGTTCATATCACAAGCCTCCCAGTGACCAACAAATCATCATTCAGATGAAGTTCAGACCTGCAGTACCTAATAATGAGAAATATTGGTAGGTTTTTGAAGGAGATAAGCAGATTGAGGATTTCCTGATAGGCAGGAATGAGTTTGAATTCTCTGATTCAGAATCTAAGTCCAATGATAGCTGCCTAAGTGATGAGCCTTCAGACGAGAAAAAAACACCCTGTAACATAGAGATAAACACTTTAAATGAACAGATTGGAAATCCAACCAAAGAATGTAAAAATGCAGATAATGAGGAAATAGAGGTGCTACAAGCAAAAGATAAGAACATACCCCGAGGTCTGGCACCTTTAGAAGAACTTTTCGATTTCGATGATGTAGCAAAAAAGCCCACTATTGAACACTTAGACTCTTAGGTTGAGGAATGCAACATAGGCACTAAAGAAAAGCCTAAGGTGATTAAATTGGCTAAGTCCTTACCCACAATCATGAAAAATAAATATATCGACCTTTTCAAGGAATTCATTGATGTGTTTTCTTGGAGCTACGAGGACTCGAAGGCTTATGACACAAACATGATACAACACAAAATACCTTTCAAATAAAATCAGAAACCCTTCAGACAAAAACTTCACAGAAATAACCCAAAACAATTTCCTGTAGTTGAAAAGGAGATCAAAAAGATGTACGAAGCATGAATAATAGTTCCCGTGAGGTTCTCTGATTGGGTCTCAAACCTTGTAGCTGTGAGAAAGAAAACAGGTGAGATCAGGTTTTGCATTGACTTCAGGAACCTTAACAGAGCCTCACTTAAGGAAAATTACCCCTTACCAAAGATGGAACATATCCTGCAGAGGGTAGTTAGCTCAAGGCGGATCTCCCTGTTAGATGGTTTTTCAGGTTACAACCAAGTGTTAGTAATCCCATAAGACCAACTCAATACAACTTTCACCACTCCATGGGGTACCTTTATGTATGTAAAAATTCCCTTTGGACTGATGAACGCTGGTGCAACCTTCCAACGAGTAATGGAAATAGCTTTTTCAGACGAAATAGGGAACTTCATTGTCATCTATCTGGATGACATAACCGTCTATTCCAAGACTGATGAAGAACACCTAAAAAATCTGAGAAGAGTGTTCGAAAAATGTATAAGGTTCAGTCTATCACTGAATCCTAAAAAGACTGTATTTGGGCTACAAGAAGGTAAGCTTCTCGACCACATCATATCTAAGAAAGGAATCAGGATAGACCCACAAAGAGTTGAGGGAATACTACAAATCACACACTCGAGAAATATTAAAGAGTTACAGTCCTTCATTGGGAAAATTAACTTCCTAAGGAGGTTTATTCCCAACTTAGCTGAACACCTCAGAAGTATGACTAGTATGCTGAAAAAAGGTGTGGGGGTTAAGTGGACTGTTGAGGCTAAAAAATATTTTGAATCGGTTAAACTTGCACTCACCTGGGCTCTTATCCTAATGAAACCTGAGTTCTCAAAAGATTTCCTAATCTTTTCATTTTCCTCCGAGCATACAGTGGCTGCATTTTTACTGCAGAAAAATCCATAGGGAATGGAACAGCCCATTGCTTTCTTTAGCAAAGCCCTGAGGGATGCACCCTTGAAATATAACATAATGGAAAAACAGGCCTATGCCCTGGTAAAGGCCTTGAAAGACTTTAGGGTGTACATACTGCATTCCCACACCACAGCCTACGTGCCTAACATAGTGGTTAAAGACATTTTGTCCCAAGACTCGGATGGGAAGAGGGGCAAATGGATTGTTGTGATCTTAGAATATGACCTAGAAATAAAACCCACTAGACTGATCAAAGGTCAGGGCTTAGCTCAATTAATGGCTGAATCAAATTTACAAGCCCTTGACATAAACATGGTAGATGCCTTGGATGAGCAGGAAGGATTTCCCGACCCTACTGTTGAAGAGCAATTTCAAAACTCTCCCTGGTATTCTAATATCTTGTATGTGCTCATAAACCTCAATTCCCCTCCTAGACTATAAAAAACTAAGGCCAGATTCCTAAAGCTAAAATCCAGAAACTACTGCATACTGAATGAATGTTTATACTGGAAAAATGTAATTGGTCTATTGCTTAAATGTTTGCCTGAAACTGAAGCAGAGAGGATTAAACAAGAGTTCCATACAGGAGAGTGTGGAGGCCACCTGAACTGGAAAGCCACTGCTAACAAAATACTCAGAGTTGGCTTCTATTGTCCCACAATTTTTAATGACATCCATAAGATGATAATTTCCTGCCATAAATGCCATATTTTTGAAGGCAAAATAAAGCTCCTCCCTCTACCTTTACAACCCATCACTGTTGAAGGTCCCTTTATGCAATGGGGCCTATATTTCATAGGAGAAATACACCCTACTTCTTCTGCACAACACAAGTGGATCCTTACAGCCACAGACTACTTCACTAAGTGGATAGAGGCCATACCTTCTAGGAGTGCCACAAATTCTGTCATCATTAAGTTCCTAGAATACCACATCCTCTCTCGGTTTGGCTGCCCAAAAAAAAAGTCACTGATAATGCTACTTCTTTTGGGTCCAATAAAATGGTTGATTTTTGTCACAGGTATCAAATAGCACTCGATCATTCAACTTCTTATTACTCACAAGGTATGGGTTAGCTCAATCATCGAACAAGAGCTTGGTGACCATCATCAAAAAGCTGCTAGAAGAGAAAAAAAGGTCATGGCATAATAAGCTAGTACATGCTTTATGGGCTGACAGGATTACAACAAAGAAATACATTGGCATGTCACCATTTCAACTTGTCTATGGGACAAAAGCAGTGTTTCCTACCAGCCTTGGAGTACCAGTGATTAAACTTGTCCAAGAGATTCAGACAGAAGAATACAACATGGTAAGAAGGATAAATCAAACAATTCATCTCCAAAAAATGAGGGAAGAGGTCTATAACAGAGCTCTGAAAGTTCAGGAAAATATAAAGAATTTATTTGAAAAAATAACCAAGGCCTTCGATTTCAAAATAGGAGACAAAGTTCTGAAGTGGGACTCTAGGAGAGAAGACAAAGGAAAGCATGGCAAGTTTGATAGTTTATGGCAGGGTCCTTACATCATCTAGGCCACTGTCAGTCCAAATGCCTTTTTTCTGCAAGAACTAGATGCCACAGAGTTGTTTGGGGGTCCTGTCAATGGCAGGATGCTCAGACACTACTTTTGTTGATTTCCAATTTATAGTTTTTATTTCCATTGTACATACCATTGCAGTGTTTTGTTTTCAAATAAAAGAGAAAATGTTTCACAAAGAGAAAAAGAGAGGTTCAGACATGCTTAAAACATGAACCTCTAAAGTGCAAATATTGGCTCTAACATGATCAAAACCTGAGCCAAAGGAAGTAAAGACAATTGGTTCTAACACGCCAAAAATCTGAACCAACAGAGAAGAAAGAAGAATCAGCTCTAGCAAGCCCAAAATCAGAGCTGAAATAAAGAAGAAGGTGACTCTAACAAGCTCAAAACTTGAGTCACAAAGCAAGGAAGGAGGTTTCAAAGTTTCAGTTTTCAAGTCTTCAATATTTTTTTCTCAGTTTTCTGCAAATTTCTGTCCATGTTCAACTGTCTTTATGCCTTGGATCCACAACAAACTAGACTGTCTAATCCTAGTTTGACTGTTTTTAAATTTCTGTTGTAGAATGTAGAGAAGAAATCTGCTAGACAGTTTAATCCCAGCAGATATTAGATTAGGTAGAGAAACATATGAGGCCAACAGTTTAATTTGGTCTCATGGAGTAATAAGGGTAGAAATAGAATAGGTTTATTTTCCTATTTGTAAAAAAATGATGATGTAAAGGGTCTGCTAGTACAAATGCACCCTGAAGAGAAAATGATAGGACTATAGTCTGCGTAGGTAGATTGTTTGGGAATGTTTCTGTTGATCTATCATGATTTGTGGCAACTGTTCCAAGAAATAAAATGGATGGTACAAGTAGCAGGCATCTGGCCTACACCAAAGACCATTCTCTGAATTCTTGACTCCTTCAAGAAGAATCCATCCCCATGTGGAGCCACTGTTAGCCACCTATGAAATATTTTTCAAGTAAACAGGTGGCTAAATTTTTTTATGAGCCTTCAAGAGATACATTTCCCATGAAAATATTTCATCTTTGAAGCCTCTATGTGTCCATTGCCTTTTTAAAGATCCTCACTACTGTTCCCATCCAAAAAGCCTCAATTTCCGTGGAAAATTGTGCTCAAAAGGTCTCCCCTTTGCCCTTGTACCTATGCAAATTTCCCCTTTGTTTCCAAAAATTCCTCCCTAAATCATCTAAATCATCCCAAATTCCTCTTAAGCCTCACAAATACCCTTTTGTTTGGCCAAAAAACCCCTTTTCCCCTCTATCGTTATCCCTTTCGGCCTCAAATTGCGCTAAAAACAGGCCAAAAACCCATATTCTTCATATATCAGGCTTAGCCTCCTTCGACCAGGCCCCTAAAAATTTTCCCCACATGACCTAGGTGCTGAAACCAAGCGCTAGCCCGTAGCGCACTTATCGGATCAAATGGTCAGGTGCGATACCCGTCATCGATCTATATATATCCGACGGTCTTCGCAAGCACCTTCATTCTCCGTTCACCCCTCCGATCACATCACAACTGTCGATTTGCTCCACAGATCGATGACCCACTTTTCTTCCACCCCAGTGGTCCCCACAATCGTGCCTCGTACAAACCAGTGGTTTCTATCGCACCACCTTTGGAAGGAAGGCGATATTTCTCGTTCGGCAGTGATTAGCGTCACCAGTCGACATGTGGCCTTGGGCTGTTTTGAAAACCACTTTCATCGCATGCTAAAGATCGACCATGAGCCTGGTGCAATATTGTTGTACACTGTCTGATCTGTGGCTGGCCATCCGATGGCATTCACACCCCAAAGATGCTCGGGTGATAATCAAAGCAAAAAGGACCCATGGCCCACCATCGATCTCCTTCCGATGCGCTTACAGCCGTCAATCTCCTCCTGAGATCAAACGGTCTAGATCGAATCCTCGCCCCTGCCATGGACTGGGTCCCACTGCCAGAGCTCCATGTCACATACCTTCGTGTTTTTTTCCCATTTATTTTGTATTCTGCCCAATTTCCAAAACCCTTCCATCATTTATCTTCCGCCGTCGATCATCGCCCCATGCAATGATCGAACGATCTGCGTGCATCCCTCCACAGTTCCACCACCTATCCTCCAGTCCTCCACTACATCCACCCTCCCCATGCATGGATTTCTTAACATGTTTACGTGTTTTGCAGGGCTACCGGTGGTGAAAATTGCCACTGTTCACAGTCACTGTTCCAGTGACACAAAGCGCAAAGAAGGCCATTTTTAGAGCCTGATATTGCAGGAAAATGTTCGGGGAGGTATCTGCAGGAAATATTTCATTAAGGTACGGTGTTTGACACTATTAAACCTCCCCATCACCATTAAAACTCGAGTTTTCACAGACAAAGACAGTAATGGAGTGGAAAAGAGTATCAGTGAAAGATCAGAGGATTTAAAACCGGTGATTGAATATTTTTTAAGCATTAATTCAACGTTTAAAAGATGAATGCACCAGATTGAATACCTAGAGACTAACACAGAGGTCCCGATAGGGACTAGGGCACAGATAACAATATACCAGTGTCACCATTAGCAGAATGTTCTTCCCCATGAAAGGACGAAGTGCCCATACTACTTTCATTCTGTGCCGTGTTCCAGAGAGGATCTCCACCCTGATCACAGTCCTAATGATACTAGAGCATTTGTTACATAACATGGAAAACAACATAGTTTGTATCTGTCTTTTGTTTATTCACCAAAGTACTGCAGAGTACTATAGCCAAGAGTACATCACGGGCATACCTTAAGTAAATTTCAACCTGTCGAAGACCACTCTTTCACCCAAAGAGTATATAAGTTCGATGCATAAACATTAAAACAGAATGGGTTTCAACCCACTGCTCCTACTCTGTTTAATGTTTCATTTAGTGTTTCATCTATGGAGTGTAAAAAATCTGGTAAACATGAATAATTATATATTATTATTGATAAAAGATGAGATATGAGATATGATTACAATGGGGAATCACTTAGGCTTTAAATATAGCCTCATGGTGTCCCTTGGTGAAGAGGCATGATCTTTGATCATGCCCTTTCACTTAATAAAACCTAAGATAACTATATCTAACTAATAATTAATAAAATATACATAACATTGCCCCTCTCTTAAAGATGATTTGTCCTCAAAGCATACATAACGATGGACAATGTTGACAAATGCCTCGGTTTCTTGAGCGGTGGGCTCTTGCTTCCCACATTTTAAAAAGATTATGAAGCATCTTCTCGAGCTCCATCTGTTGGTGATGTGGATAGAGACAAGATTTGTTATTTACAGGGTCGAGTCCTTTCTTGACTTCTATTGGATGTTCATGTTCCTTATTAGGAGGTATTTTTATTGGCAGGTCTTAGAAGACTTTTTCGTGTTTCCTAACTATTCCTTGTTCTTCTGGTGATTTTTCGTGATTTCTCTTTAGATTTAGAGGTAAGTTACCAACAATTATCGTTCGATGCAACTTCTCCTCATCATCAAACGCTTCCTTCTTAACAACCATATCTGCGTCAACACCGAAGGCCTCAACAGCTTCTAGCACTATATCAGTGGCTTCGAATGTGTTTGTCTCTTCACATTTTTCTTTCAATTCAGGGGATGAAACATTTTGTTGTTTATAAGCATCTGCATTTTCATGGTTTCTTTCATTTTCAATGACTATGTTTGTTGTTGCATCTGTGATAGAAGTCACATTGAATACCAACATTGTTTCTTTTTCTGCCATTGGATTTTCATTTATATAAATGTTCTCAATAACTTCTGTTGCTGCATTACTGGCTTTATTAGTGGATTGAGTTGCATTTTCTTCTCTTGGTTTCTCAGCTCTATAACTTTCATGGTTGATTTCAGAGTCCTTGCTTCTAGGTATTTCAACACTATAGTTTTCATGTGAGCTGATTTCCAATTCAACCTCATTTAATTGCTCTTTTTCAAACATGTTATATTCATGATTATGATCTGAATTAGCTGCATTTTTTTGTTGATTATGTTCAACATTTGGGAATATTGGAGGTTGTGCCTGACTTAACTTATCTATCTTATCATTTAGCTTATTGAAGAGTTATGTCATATTGTTCATAGCTTCGCTATGCTCTGTCATCTTATTCATTGCTTCGCTATGCTTTTATGTGGCCTCGTGATGATTTAGCCACATTTGTCTTTCTATTCGATTTGTCGTATCATGAATCTTTTTGATGTCGTTGAAATGCCCTGCAACTGTACCTTCAAGATCGACTAATCTTTTTCCGAATTCTTCGGAATTATTATTGATTTGTTTCTCAAGATCTCCAAATTTCTTCTGGAATTCAGCCATCGACATCGATGAAGACATTGAACGTGTATGAGGTGGGGAATATTTTTCTGCCAGTTTTCCCCCCCTTTTTTTAAATTAATTAATTAATTAATATTTAATTAATTAATTAAATTAATTTTTTTTTGAAATAATAATAATAATTTCAATTATTATTATTTTATTATTTGAATTATATATATATATATATATAATATTGTTTTTAAAAGTCACTTTGTTTCGAAAAGCCACATTGTTTTGAAAAGGGGAAATGGGTTTTTAATACCATGGGCCCAAAAACCATGAGCAATTACCCTTCCTTTGTCCTCAAATGTACGTATATATCTCTTTTTACTTTTTCCTTTTTCTTTTAATTTAGCTCCCCCTTTTGTGTTAACTTTCCTTCTCTCTTTATTTTATTAATATATATATATTATATATATATTTCTTCCTTCTTCTTTTTTAAAAGAGATGTTGTTGCCCACAAGTACTTGGTTTTTAAAAAAATCTGCAATTTTGGAATTTTCTTGTAATTCCTTAATTCTGGGTGATCACACAGATCCCGAAGAGTGATGGCTCTGATACCAATGGAGTGTAAAAACTATGGTAAACTTGAATAAGTATATATTATTATTGATAAAAGATGAGATATGAGATATGATTACAATGGGGAATCATTGAGGCCTCATGGTGTCCCTTGGTGAAGAGGCATGATCTTTGATCATGCCCTTTCACTTAATAAAACCTAAGATAACTATATCTAACTAATAATTAATAAAATATACATAACAATCTACCTCCTCTATCTCTCTTTCAGCTATAAATTTCATGAAGAAACTCATTGTAAGGGTTGTTGATCGGATATCTCTGAACTGTAAGTTGTTTCTATTGAGACATGTTCTCTGTGTAAAGTTGTAAGATAGGCCGAGGAAGATGTTTGCAGACTGAATATCAAGTTGTTGGTAATGTTGTACATGACTGGTGTTGCTCTTTAATATGACAAGCACATTTCTTTGGATCCTGATTTAAAGCAGCGGTGATGTTTTTCTATCTTTGTCCTTGTTTTACCTTATAGATCATTACATTTCATTTCTTCTGGCACGTATCAGAAATATGGCATAGGATTTACCCTTGTTAGGTACCCTATGTTTCTGCTCTCCCTGCCTTCAATGTCTTTTTCTATATGTGTTATACTTGAGAATTGAGTTCAAGCTAATTTAACCAGTGTAGTGGTCAGATATATGCTGCTAGATGATGTATGAATTAATGAATCTGTTCTTAGATGTTCTTGTTAGGCTTTAGTTGGATGAATTGGGATACTGGGAGTTTAGAACTCTGTCTCTATCTCACTAGGGTCCTTTTCAATTAATTGAACCTTTCTAAGTTACCTTAAGTTGGATACCAAAGAATTGAGAGTTCAAAGTCTCTCTCTGATCTTAGGTTTTCACCTTTGTGTTTAAATATTTAATGTTTCCTTGTATGAAGAGTTAACCTGTTAGTTTTCGGATCACAGGTTATCCAATGGCATGTCCTGTCCCTGGATCTGATTCCTGAAGGGTCACCTTGGAGGTTTCCTTGTTTTCCACCTTCTTTCTTACCATTTCATGCCACACTATCATCTTTAAGATCCAATGCTTTAGATGACTAGCCCAACTGAAAGCCTACATATTGAATAGAAAGTAAACCCTTTCCTGACTCCATTGCAGAATGGTCTCAAATTTTCTTTGAAATCATCTCTCCTTTGCCTAAAACCCACTTTGCACATCCTTGCCTCAATTTGAACTCTTCCTTCCTGATTCCCAACAACCAAACAAACAATCAAACAAACAAACCCGTGCCCATTAACTAGCCTAATATCTTAACTCAGAGCTTAAAGGATATAAAACCTTGCATACATAGAGAGATCCCTCTCTGGACCTAGGAGGGCTAGATCCCGAGGTCTGAAAGTGGTTCTGATGTTGTCTCATCTTTTGGTCTTGCCAATCTGGCTAAAACATGGGAACCCCAATAGATTCTTCAAGGGGTTTAGGGGTAAGTTTCTGAAGACTTTACCATTTCTGATTAAGATATTACTGTGTGAAAAACGTATTCTATGGTGAATGATTGTTGATCCAGATAGAAGTATGACGCGAAGCGGAAAATACTATTGGACCAACCTAGAAGGAGGTAGATCTGTCTACAGCCTGGTAAGAGAAGTAGTTGCGCAGAATTTCTCCAGCCACACCACTTTCAAACCAACGTAGGGGTAAGACAACATGGTTGCACACATGAAATTTCCTACCTTTAATGGTGTGGGAGATGAGGACATGGAGCAGTTCTGGTTTGTCGCAGAATTGGTATGGACTACATAGAACGTAGCTAGTGACACGGTGAAGAGGGAACAACTGTCCCTTGCCTTCGAAGGGAGAGATTTAGATTGGTACATGGAATACATCGGACAACATGAAAACTCAACCATCGAAGAGGTCAAGAATGCCTTAAAACAATAGTTAAAGAAGCCTAAGTTCTATTCTCAAATAGTGGTCGATCTAAATGATTTCAAGCAAGGAACTTCTGAATCTGTATGGGAGGCCAATCAAGAGCTGAAGAAGGTGATCAAGGAAGGAGGATTTCAGTACTATGACAAACAACAAACAGAGTGGTTAATTGCTATGTCGTTTCCTCACCTACGTGTACCTATGGGTCACCAAACTTTCGAATCACTGAAAAAAGACCTGGAGGTCACTATGAAGTTAAAAGTTGCACCTAGAGATGATGCCAAGCTAGGCATCCAACAGATCCAAGGACAACTGGAGGTGATGCATATGGAGATCCAGAACCTCTGAAAGGAGCGAGGCGTAGAGGCTAGCTCAGAAATATGGTGCATATGTTACAGGATGAATGGTCACACCAAGGATAACTACCCGTTGTTAATAGACTACATGCAAGCTAGGAGACCTAGCCCACTGCGCCCTAGGGAAGTGGTAGGACCTAGTGGACCGGCACTATGGTGCGATGATTGTCGCGTTGCAGGGTTGCATGACATGAACCACTATCCCCACCTTGCTGCGTATGTCCTAGAAGTAAAACAAAAATGGTGTAAGTTCTGTAGGTCGATAGGACATGATGAACAAAACTACCGAACGTATGATTTGATGATCGATCGGGGGAATCTCTATAGGGTGTATTCAGACCCATCTTCACCTAGATTGGTCTCAAGCATAGGGGGCTCCCCAACAAGGGGAAGGGGAGGTGGAAGAGGTGGAAGTGCAGGTCAGGGATGAGGGAAACTCATCTGTTATAACTGTGGAGAGATAGGGCACTTTTCCAGGGATTGTCCAAACCCCACAAGACAGACCTGCCGGTATTGCAGACAGATGGACCAAGCGATTTAAGACTGTCTAGTCTTGATAGAAAATATGTAGGAAAAGAAGTCGACACCTACACAGAATGTGTAGAGGGTTAAGGCCTAACTACGAGACAAAGATACAAGCATAAATTTCATAACACGCAGTGGGATGGCCACCGGGGGACCTGGGGAGAAAACTACAACAGAGCCTCTGATCCGACTAGCAGTTAGTAAACAGGAAGGGTTGGATCTAAAGAAGTAGAAAGAAACATTTATCACAACTCACAAGGACTTTGTTGAGGTAGAGGCATCTACTTCGCAGCCGCCTAAGGACCTCAAGGCAGATGAGGAGGTCATACCCTTTTTACAAGCATGTATGAAGCTGCTGTGAAACCCGAGGGTTTTTGGGAATCTTCAGGAATTAATAGATAGCTACGCAACATGACCTATCCTCCCTTCGGAATTCAAGGATGTATATAAACTCTATAGGTATAAGAAACGCACCAGCAGGGAGATTTAGTTGACTGCATAGATCGGTGATTACAAGATGGATTGGGTTATTTTGGACCTAGGGTCAGATGCAATTGTATTACCTAAAAAAAATTAACAACGCATGGGGGAACCTAAGTTGGAATGGTCCACTATCCAGCTACGTATGGCCAATAAACAAAAGATCATTCCATTGGGAAGAATATCGAAGATTTGGGTGGATATCACAAGGGTTAAGGTCTGGGCTGACTTTGAAGTAATTTAGATTTTCAAAGATACAGACCCCTACCCTGCGCTCCTAGGCTTGGATTGGGCCATCGATATGGGAGGAATAATTAACCTAAAGAAGAGAAGAATGGTATTTGAGAATAATGGTACAAGGGTTATAGTACAATTAGATCTAGCGAAGGGTGAACGATACATAGAAACAGTGCATGATGAAGAGGATGTAGATCACATCTATAATTTAACTGCACGAGACGAAGATTGGATCAACCCCACGACAGAGGGGGTACTCTACTGGGAAAAGGACAATGAATATTTCTATGACTCTAATGGGGATATGGAGAACTGAAAAATCTGATTACATGATTTTTTTTCCCTAATATGTCTTCAGATCAAAAAGAACTTCCACCGCATCTCCTCGAAGGTAAGAGATCTACCTTATTTCGAAGGTTCTAGTAATGTTAGGGACTTTTGGTGGGAATTTGAAGCTGAGGTTCCCCAAGAGAAGTGGCTATGGGCTTGTAAGTTTGACATGAAAGGATCACCTACGAAATGGTGGGTAACGCATGAGGAGTCATCCTAGGATTGGGAGGAGTGTCAAAATATGTTGATCCTATGATTTGGGGCCCCAGATAACATGCAAATCAAAAATTTCCTTGGACCCGAAAATCCACGCGAATATTGGTCACTTGGATAAAAAAATGGTGTGATAGAACTACCTAGGAGTGGGTTCATATGCTTATTCATGCCTTGGGACCACTTCCCACTGCATGGCACTTAGATGCGGAGCTCCACCAGTGCACCCGCCACTGGGAGGCTTTAAGGGATGAGTTTCTTGGAAAATTTGGGTTTGTAGGTGGGACATAGGTGCTGGATGCAGTTCTGCGGAACATTGACATTGTAGCATGTGGTGAATCGCACCTGTGTATCACACGTGAAGTACCCACGTGGGAAGTGCAAGTACTAAGTATGGTCGATTATCACAGCCTAGCCCTAAAAGAGGGTAGGGATGATCCACAAGCTGCCTCTGACTCAGAATTGGAAGGGATGTGCATGGTTACCAAGCTGCTTAGGCTGCAAATGGGTAGCATTGAGACGCACCCTACATTGGCTCAGATTGAGGAAATGGATACTCCTACAACAAAGAAACAGTTGCATTCAATCCTCGGCCACACAGATTATTATCAGAATTTTGTTCGACAGTACACACTAATCACAACACCTTTGAGAAACTTTCTTGTGAAGGTGGTTCAGTTCTATTGGGATGATGCGTGTCAGAAGAACATGTATTTGGTTTTAAAGTGCCTAGGGAACAAGCCTGTGTTAAGGAAGGATGTGCAGGAGGCATAGGCATTTAGTCCAAGCTTAGAAGGTACGCTAAGTGCACATAAGGAGCACAAAATCGACTCTGAAGCAGTAAAATTTGGTAAAAAGGAAAAGTTTTGTTGAATGGAGCGGGCAGATGGAAATTAATGAGGAAATTCCTTGAGATTTTTTACTGTTTACTTGATGGTAAGTTCTAGGTGAATTTTACCCTACCGTTGGATGACCACAAGCACTATAAAGTAGGAAGAATAGCTCAAACAAGGGTTTTGTATCGCTTCCATAAACCGTATGTATTTTCTTTATGTTGCACGGTTCTCTGGGCTTGTAGCATTATGTTCTTGATTGATCAACCCAGACCTGATGCCAATAGTCCCCCAAAATCAGGATTCCCTTTTCACACTAAAATGACAGCTAGTAACCCTGCAGGAGCTTCGGCACCTACAGAGCCAGAAATTGCGGAAATCATGGAGATTGGGCCAAAGGACAAGGAAATTAATAGGATAATTGTGCTCTGGATCCCTATGTGGAGGATTGGATTCAAAACCAGCAAAAGGAGCACTGAAGGGACTAGAGCGACAAAAGTGACCCCCCTGTCAACCCAAAGGAGGCCAAAGGACCAAGCCAGAAGGGCTTAGACACAGCTACGAAAAAGGATGCACAGCTACCAAAAATTGTTGAAATGGACGTCAAGGCTAAGAATCAGGTCAGTTTGCAGCTAGACCTGAGCACAATAGGGTTGAATGAAAAAGATACCACCTCTACCTAGGGTACGAAGCGGCCAGTCGAGCCTGTAAAAGGGTCCCGAAAGAAGCAGTGCGCCCAACGTAAGAAATATGATGCGACGGTCACACTAACTGATAGTGACCTCGAGAAAATTATGGAAGCAGTTACATTGGATACAAAGGATAAGTGGGCAGCCATAGAGGAACAACAGAAGGTCGTGATCAGCACCATCCAGGCTGATATTTGCACCCTCTAGTTGAAGACAGATACATTGTAGATTGCATAATTCACATACAGACTCCCTTAGAGACTAGAAATGTAGTGCTAGCTATGGAATAAATTCACCTCTACTCTTTTCCAAGCACTGCCCTTGTAGGAATCCAACTCCAAGCAGGTACATGGATGTAGTTGGATCTAGCCAAGCTTCCCCATGAGGCATTATAGGGCCTCCACACCCTCGTGTTCCAGGATATCCACCATCGTGACCAGAAAGTACACCAACAACTCGGTATGGTTGAGCAAACCATCACCCAGTAGAACAAAAAAGTGCTCCTTGCTGTCTCGCAACAGGCAGAGCTTGAAACAGTGATCCATGTTGAGCCTCCTTTTTGTCCAAATTTTTATGGTTTTTATCAAATAATTCTATGATTGTACCTGGTGTTTTTGTCCTTTTAAGTTGATGATTAGGGGCATTTAGAGACAATAATGATTTATATTATGAATTTTTATTAATCGGTAATTTGATGAGTGCTTTATGTAAATTTCATTCGTAACATGTTTTCTTGGTGACAGGTGAATAAGTCTAGTGAAAAAACAAAGTTGAGTACGGAATGATATTGTTGTAGGTTAAGTTATGAATTTTGTGATCAAATGATGAATAATGTGAACATTCTGATACATGCATCACGCTCAGAATACCATGTTTCATATAACCCAGAAATCGTTCGGAAAAATTCATCACCAAAAGGGAGTGAAGGCTAAAGCAATTCTTAAGTGCGGTTTTAAGTATGGAAATAGACTGAACGTGAACGGTTTTGCAAACTTGGCCATGGTTTTGGGTCAGAGATCCATATTTCTCAAATATTTAATACCTATAGACCATAAATGAACATTCATAATGGCCCTGTTATCAGTAATTTTATTTCTCAAACCCTTAGAGGTGAACCAATGACAACCCAAGCCCGAGGATTAGATCCTTTCTATGCAATTCCTCCAAAGCTGCCAGCGCACGAATCATTTTTGGGATTTGGAGGAAAATAATAGATTTTACATGAGACAATATCGTTCAACCATAATGCAATTCCAATATCCAGAATCCACCACCGAATTCCAATATCCAGAATCTGCCACCAAATTCCAATATCTAGAATTGGCCACCGAGCAATGTAGTTCATGTCAATACAAACTAGATTGGAGTTTATTATGGATAAAATTTGTTGCATAAGAACCCACAATTTTTTATAAAAGCATCAGATGGGAATTTGGAAAACAATAATGAAGGAGGAAAACGTGAATTTTGTGGACTGTTAAGTTTTTTTTATAAATAATTCATATGTGGATGTATTTCTTTGGAGGTGTGGAAATTAAATCTGGTAGTGGAAATTCTTCCTTGATTTGCAGTGAATCCAAACAGAAGGATATGGTTTTGCTGGCCTCATTCGCTGGGATGCGTAGATTGTGTAGCTTGCTAGTTTTTGGGTTCAACAACCAAAATCTTTCTCACGCAAACCACCGGAGCTTGCCAACTATCCATTTCACGGCAACAATTCAATCAAGAAATTGTAATTAATTGACAAATTTCCAATAACAGTTATGAATCAGATTGTATGAAGCTGAGGGAATAGAAGGAAATTCCTCATTGCACCAAAGGATCATAATCCCTCAATTTTTTTAAATCAATTAATGAAATAATGGACATCAAGCATGAAATTGCCATGTTTAATAAATTCATTCCAACAAGTTCGATAAAAATCGATTACATGAGTTGTAAAAGTTGAAAGGTGGAAAATGTAAAGAGTCATAAACACATAGGGGAAGCATGTTAAAAAAATATTTAATATCATTTTTTGTAATATGATAGGATATCTGCGAGATAGTAGTATGGTAAGATGGATCCGTCATATTGTAGGAGAGAGGATTGCGTAGATTTAGATTGAGGTTGGGAGCGTAGAAGATAGGAGATGCTGGAGCTTGTTGGATAATGTTGGATTATGAACAGCCAACATTGTAACTTTATGTTATTTAATTGAATGTTTCTTTGTAATTCAATTCCCATCGTAATACCAATTTGCATTTAAATTATGTTTGTGAGCTCTTTAATTTGTGAGTTAATGCGTTAATGTAGTTCTTTTCTACAGAAAGATTGAGCTGGATGATTGGGCCCATCAATTAGCTCATCATTTGGATTGTTGAAGATTTGTTTAGTTTATTTAATTTAATTTCCTATTACGAATGATTTATTCAACTTCTTGATGGTGTTTGATTGCATTTTCTGAGTTTTGTGTTTCATTTCCTGAATGGTGTGGTGTGCCTCAATTTCATTTTTCCATTTCCTTTACATTATTTAAACGCATAAGTTTGAGTCATAGATTAAATTTAATTGGTTTGGAATTAAATTTTGTTGAGAAATTCAATTAAAAATAGAATACAAATTAGCAAAAATTGTTGTTTTCCATTCTCACTATTTGTCGTGTTCATCTATTATCTAACGCAATATATTCTTTATTGCAGAGATTTATCAATATATTATTAATTGCAAAGATTTATAATGGAATGATATGATGATTTAAAAATATAATTTAATTTATCCAACGTTATTTGGGCATTCCCTGAAATTTTAAATACTTGTCATTATAATTTCCAGAAATAGCATGGGGAGACTTTCAGCAAAAACTACTTGATAATATCTCCAATCAATAAACTAATTTGAACATTGCAATTCCATTTCGTAATTTCCTTTACATTTAATTGCATAGGCTAGATAAATTTTATGCTGGTGTTAATTTAGATTTTATTTCTGTTCTAGCAATTAAATAGATTATCAATTAGTAAGTGCTTCTTTTTCTCAATTTCATTCTTGCCCTATTCAAGTTATTTTATAAATATATATTAAGTAGTAGGGGTTTAAGAGGAGGATAAGATCAACAAGGTTTTCATCTAATTCATTATTTATATTATTGGGAATTTATAAATAATTTAAATTATTATATGAATTGGTCTTGGGATTTGTAATATCCCAAATTAGGGAAAATCTACAATGTTAGGAATATGTTATAGTATTCCTAAATTGGAGAGGCAACAATATGTAAACAAAAACTAGAAATAGTAGTGAAAAACCTCATACCAAAATGTATGGAAATCATGGAGCCATTTTATTATACATATCAGCAGCAATGAGTACAATAGAAATGTGCATAACACAAGTAAGCAAGGCAAATGAGCCTCTAATGAATACATATGCCAAAAGATGAAATGCTGCTACATAGTAGAGTGCCTATGGATCAAAAATTTGCAGTCATAGATAGAGTAATATTACAAGAAATACATAACAACATAGATCTGCATACATATGGCTGATAAAATGATGGGAGAGAATATCTAAGCTCCCGAATACTATTTCAACTCAATCCTCAAAGGATTGGCTGAAATATGAAAAACTGCAAAAATGTCAGAGTTGCAGGGTAGCAGCTGCGACTAAAGAACTAGAAATGGAAGCAGAAGGATGAATATGTTGCATCAGATGAATAAACCTCCTCCAATGGATCTCTCAAGTGAAAGGCTGATCCTATCACTGAAGATCTCACCCTCCAAACAATCTACAAAATCCCCACTACAATTGCTCACTAGAAATAACATAGTCACTAAAGGAAATTGCACTATAGGGGAAAGGAAATGAGTTTTCTCAATGCTGAGATCTACAATAAACTATGAAACCTTCCTCACTCACCTTATAAAGGATTGGAATATCCCTCCTTTGAAAAACAGCTCCGGAAATGGTGTTGTGGGACCTCCACTTCAGCACCCTGCAACACAACGTTATAGTTGAGCAGAAATAACGCTGTAGCTGAAGGAGGTGGCTTGGCCTTGAGCCTGAATGTGGAGAATGAAGTAAAATATCCTTCAAGAGGCCTCTCTTGGAAGGAGAAGATTCCTAAATAGGAGATCCTTGTGCTAAACAACACTGCAACTCTACTAAACAGTAGGAGATTGTACAAGAGTCTAAACAGACCATAAAATCAATAATACATAACATCAGTAACAATGGCTACCTTTCCCTCCTTTTAAATAAGTGAGAACTCTCTCCCATGGGCCCCAATCCTTAGGGTTTCTTCCACCAAGGTAACTTCCTCCCATTCACACTGCATTGTCTCTCCAAGTGGTCTCCACCTCTTATCCCAACGCTGTTGACTTGGTCAAATTTGACCTTGTCCACATGAAAATGTCCTCTTTCATACTTGAGGGTATGAAATCCAGCTCTTCTGAATATCCCCTTTCATATTATGAGGGATTTTATTCATTCTTCTACAATGTATTGGCCTCCTTACCCATTTATTTACCTCCTATGTGTAAACAACAAAATTTAATATTCCATGTAGTTGTGTGCTAAAGTGGGAATATTATCGTCCTCCCCTCCAAAATGTTTCTTGTCCTCAAGAAACTACAAAGAAAAAATAAGGGGCCTTATTAAGGCATGAGGTATGATATGAGTTGGGGTCTACCATCCCCATATGAAGCTCCCATCCCCAAGCAATCATCCAAACAAAGTGAGTTACCTCCCAACATGGCAACTCATGAAAATTCTCCTCCACCTTGAGCTCTGGCAATGTAGGTGGGCTGAAAATCTGATCTTGGTAGACAGAATAGTATACCCCACGCTCTCCCCCTCACCACTTCGGATAAGTGTAGAGTGTCTGATGATCCTGGGCTGCAATAATGTTGCCCTCAAGTGGCAAGAAGAAGATTGGATCCTCAAATATATACTCTCCAATGCTATGAATCATGTTGTACCAAATATCTCCATATATGATGAGTTGGAAATCATCATCATATGGCATCACATCCATCATATGGCTCACCTCGTAAGGAAACAAATGTGTTGCTATGGTGGCCATACCATCTCCCATGCTCCCCTTAGAACATGTAGTGCAAAAAGTGTGGGAATTTTTTCCCGCAAAGGACACATCCACCCAATGTGTCTCTCCCACAATCATGCTCATAAGAAAAGCAATATCAATATCAACAAAGGGAACCATAATGAGAATCATGCTGGCTGCCATGTGAAGTAATGGAGAAGGAAAATGGTCCCTCAAATGTAGCCAACGTAGTTTGACTCTCAAATGCCATAGAAAATGAAATGATGGGTGGCCTCCCCACAATTTGATTGTTGCCCCAATCTCCTCACAAGTCTGGAGAAAGTGTATGGTGTATGGTGAAAATTGAGAATTCTTTGTAAAATATAGACCCTCCCCAAGTCCTCCTAGGGAGTGACCATCACAAATGTTTATGGGCTCAAGTAGACCATGAGATCTAGAAGGAATATTGCTCCTCATTTGAGAAAATTCTTGCACATATATAGTTAAGGGATGCATATATACATTACATAAGTTATCATGCAAACAAATAATACCCTTACCATATGTCTTGCCAATATACATGGAGTGGCTCATAGATGAGTCTCCTCTCATCCCCAAATAGAAAATAGGTGGTTGTGCTAACTCCTCCAAAGAGTCATGTATCTCCTCCATGTCCATATGATCCATGCATCTCCTCATATGTTGATATATCTCCTCCCCAAAACCCTTCCAAAAATACCCCTCCATGATGGTGTGGCATGCTCTCATAGAACCAGTGTGGCTGAAAAGGAAATCCTCATGAGCTACTTGTAGGAACTTCTCGTTGAGCTTGGAAGCTCCAGATAAGAAGATCCTACCATGATAGTAGATGACCCCATATCTAATTGAATATCCCTCCTCAAGCAACTGGTCATCCAATATCATTCAAGTGAAAATATCCTTGGAATAATCCACCAACAATTGGGAGTTCCAATATGGATCTATCCTCCATAGTGATAGTGTTGATGATCTCTCATGAAGAACATCTATCATATGGTCATCCTCTCATTTGAAATATCTCCTGTCAAAGATGCAATTTGGAAGGTTGCTATCCTTCCCCTGCTACTTTTTACATAGCGTAGAATCTTAAATGAGAGTGGGTAAAGATGATGTTGAGAGAATGCCTCTCTCCTCCTTGATTCTACCCAAGACTCTCAGCGCTGTAAAATGACCTCCAAAGGTCTCCAATCCTCTGAATTAAATGAATGACACCTCAAAATGTGAAGCATCTCTCATCATCTGCTGATCTCATGGTCTCCTTGGTGAAATGTCTCCATGAAATGAGACATTATCATCAAGAGTAGATTGCATACATGAATGGATAGACTTGTCCTTGCTCTCACTGCGCAATCCAATCTCCCTCTTAGGTGCATCAACCTCATGAAATAGACAGGGATGTGTGCTCCTCATCACATGACGCTGGTCATCCTCCCTATCTCCTCCTTGTATCTCCATATTTCCACACCTCATCATCAATGGAACATGTAGAACATGAGTTGTGCCTTGATCTCCACACATGAGATCCTGGGGACTTCCTTGAAAATATGCAAAAGTCCCTCTAGTTGGGGCAAGAGCTCCTCCTTCCTCTCCATGAGGTGCTAGATCAACTCCAGATCTAACAACGTTGTTTCCCTCAGCCTCCTCAACATGAATGGGAAACCTCCCAATGATTGGATCCTCCTTTGAAAAAAGGGTCTCCATGCCTTCTTGTGCCAACATACAAGATAAAGGTCTTGCCTCTAGCAAAGTATGATTCAAGTTACCAGCCTCTCCCATGGGTTTCTGAATCCGTTTTTGTTTTATGATTTCCTCCATCACATGTATAGTGTTTTTTTGTTTAGATTTGTTTTTCTTCACCACATGTGTTTCAAAAAATTTCTTATCAAAATTTTCCACCAACTTTTTAATGAACCTTGCATAAGAAGAATTATTTTTATTCTTTAAGGAAAAATACTCAAATATCCACCATGCATAAAAATAATTCTTCTTATGCAAGGTTCATGGTGGATATTTGAGTATTTTTCCTTAAAGAATAATAATTCTTTAAGGAAAAATACTCAAATATCCACCATGCATAGGCCTTACCTCCTAAATTCAGCACTGCTACTCTAATGGCTTCATCTTCAGAAATTAGATGTTGCTACAAAAAGGCATCTACCTCCTCCACCCAAGCCCTGGATGAACATGTAGGAGAACCATCAAAGGTAGATAGAAGAAATCTATCCACATGATGCTACTGGTTCCTCCTCACCTTGACCTTGAAAAACTCTAGGAAAGTGACATGATCTCTAAACTTTTAAGTTTGAGATTAATATTCATGCAGGAAACCACTAAGAGTTCCCCTCTTAGGCATTCCTTTTTCTTCTCTTTATCTTATGGAAAAATGGGTCATGTGACTGCATTGTGCATCATAGGGTGTGGCTGCATGCTCACACTCCCCATAAGAAAATCTATATTTTGACTCAGCTTCAAACCCTCTTGGATATTTTGTACATATCTCCCTCCTTATCTTCTTGAAATCTTCATGAATGCTCTTTACATATCTTGGAAGAAGCTTTGTAAGCCTATCTTCCTATCTTTCTCCACATAATGGAGTCTTCATCTTCTCTTTTATTGATAGCATCATGGATGAGATCCATAGGCTGAGCCAAGATTATTCTTTGATACCATTGTAATATCCAAAATTAGGGAAAATCTACAATGTTAGGAATATGCTATAGTATTCCTAAATTGGAGACCCAGTAATATGTAAACAAAAACTAGAAATAGTAGTGAAGAACCTCATACCAAAATGTATGGAAATCATGGATCCATTGTATTATACATATCAGCAGCAATGAGTACAATATAAATGTGCATAACTCAAATAAGCAAGGCAAATGATCCTCTCATGAATACATATGCCAAAAGATGAAATGTTGCTACATAGCAGAGTGTCTATGGATCAAAACTATGCAGTCATAGATAGAGTAATGCTATAGGAAATACATAACAACATAGATCTACATACATATGGTTGATACAATGATGAGAGAGAAGATATAAGCTCTCGAATACTATTTCAAGTCAATCCTGGAAGGATTGGTTGAAATATGCAAAACTGCAAAAATGCCAGAGTTGCAAGGTAGCAGCTGCAACTCAAGAACTGGAAATGGAAGGAGAAGGATGAATATGCTATAATGGATGAATAAAACTCCTCCAATGGATCTCTCAAGTGAAAGGCTTATCCTATCACCAAATATCTCACCCTCCAAACAATCTGCAAAACCCCCATTGTAATTTCTCACTAGAAATAACGCAATCACTGAAGGAAACTACGTTGTAGGGGCAAGGAAATGAGTTAGCCCAGTGCCAAGATCTGAAATAAAATTTGAAATCATCCTCACTAGCCTTCCAAAGGAATTGAATATCCCTCCTCCTAAAAACAAATCTGGAAATGGTGTTGTGGGACCTCCACTGCAACACCCTGCAACACAACGTTATACTTGAGCAGGAATAATGTTGTAGCTGAAGGAGGTGGCTTGGCCTTGAGCCTGAATGTGGTGAATGAAGTACAGGATCCTTCAAGAGGCCTCTATTGGAAGGGTAAGGATTCCTAAACAGGAGATCCTTGTGCTAAACAACACTACAGCTCTACTAAACAGCAGGAGATTGCACAAGAGTCTAAACATACCATAAAATCAATAATACATAACATGAGTAACAATGGTTGCCTTGCCCTCCTTTTAAACATGTGAGAACTCTCTCCCATGGGCCCCACTCTTTAGGTTTTCCTCCACCAAGGAAACTTCCTCCCATTCACACTGTGCTGTCTCTCCAAGTGGTCTCCACCTCTTATCCCAGTGCTGTTGACTTGGTCAAACTTGACCTTGTCCTCATGCAAATGTCCTCTTTCATACTTGAGGATATGAAATCCAACTCTTCTTAATATCACCTTTCATATTATGAGGGATTTTAATCATTCTTCTGCAATGTATGGGCATCCTTACCCATTTATTTACCTCCTATGTGTAAACAACAAAATTTAATATTCCATTTATCTGTGTGCTAAAGTGGGAATATTACAAGATTGTAATGAGATCACATTTATTTAAATACCAAGATAAGTTTAAATATATTTTTAACATAAATAAAGTTTCCAAGAGTCCTGTTGAAGATATCCTCACTCAGTTTGAATTGAATATTTTCATACAATTATGATTTCCTTCCATCAACAGTATTTTCATCATTTGGAAGTAGCATTTTAAGTACCAATTTTAAAGCGGCATTTTAAGTAAAAATATTGAAGAAGAATTTTAAGTATATATTTTAAATAGTTATTTATTTCACGCTTTCATATTTGCAATTTTAGTTGTAGTTGATTAAGAATTTTTGCACCCTTTTCTTGCATAGATTATTGATTTGCAGTGTGTTCTCTTGAAATTTCTTGTTTCTTTTCTCGCATGATTGCCTTTTCGAATTAGATCTAGGGTTTTTATTGGACAAATCCTTGAGGCTGTATTCTAGCATATATTGTGCTACGTCTCTAAGTCTTACGTCCCCCTAGGTTGACAATTTAAATGTGGGTGTAAATATAGCATTTATACCTCTCAAAAATCCACCGGCTCTGCACGGAGGTTACAAAAGAGATATCGGCCGCAGCCACACCCTGAGCTAAATTTGAAGGATTGGTTGCAGTATTGAAGGTGTCCAGGTTAGAAATGCAGGTCATTAAGATGTAGCTGGAGCAACAAATCAGTGACCTACAGGCCAAACTGCAGCCTGAAACACACCCAGAGGTACGCATCCAATGTGTTGCGCTGGTGATTGTAGCTATGGACACCATTACAAGAAAAAATGCTCAGGGTGCCCAGTTGCTCGAGACAGACCTGTAGTTATGGATCAAAGTCTAGCAAGATACGATCCTCTAAAAAATTAGTCAGAAATTGCGGCATAAAGAGGAAGCTTTTGAGCAGATTGGGGCTACCTTACCCACTTTAGTCCCTACACAATGTCTAGCCCATCTAAGGAACAAAAATTCCCTCAAACATGAGATTGAGGAACTCCAACATAAGAAGGATTTCCTCAGACAATGCTTGAAGCCTTGGACTACCACAACCCTCTAGCTATCACAAGATGTTGATGTTGCTGTTAGGAAACTAAATCAGACACTGGAGAGCGTCACTTCCGTGACAGAAGGACCAACATCACAAAACCTCATGGACATTGCACAGAGTGCTGCTACTCAGAGTCTAGAAGTGATGCCCCCACTAGTTGTAGCCATCAATGCAATGCACACGTAAGTGGAGACCCCACCACCACAATGACTCGAGACGAGTCACAAGATAGTGTTCGGGCACTGTTGGAACAGGGTCTCCTGCAAGCTGCAAATCTGGTCCATTTTGTATATTTTTTATTACATTTAGTCTAGCATAGGGGTTTTGGGGTGGGTCAAAGCCCCTAATACATTGTAAACAGGCCAAGGGTAGACCAAGAGTCCGCAAACTATGGTTTATGGACCATTGTATACGTAGGCTAAAGTACTATAAATAGTTGAAACTTTTTGAGCCAATAGGCAGGAATGAATAGAGATTGATGCTAAGTGCGAACTGTTAGATCTGGGATTGGGTTATTGGGTTAGGAATCCTATTCGCTGTGTGCGTGAAGATCCTTTATCTAGCTGTGTGCGAACCCTGCTGGCTGTGTGCGCAGGTGGGTTTTTTGGTATGTAAGAGAATTTTTGATAAGTAATATATGTGAAGTATTATGGACATCTGATTTTGTTTGATCTATCTGGTTATGGTTATTGTGGACTCGAATTATATTTGATTTTGTGACGAGCTGCGAATCATATGTGTTTATGAGTTGCAAATTATCTGTGTTATGATAACTGTATTTGCAGTCTGATTAAGTCTACTGTGAATATATTTTTTTATGCTTATACTTGGCTGTATGCACATGGATGCAAGCATGTTATATAAATCTGGTAAAATTTTACTCTAGTTAATCATTGAAAGTCCTTTGAACGATCTCTAACTGCGTAGATCTGATAGTTGCCGAACGGTTCGACTTACCTGCTCTCTCTCTCAGGGTGCATAAACCTGGTTCCAAAAGCCACCCATACTACTTTGAATGAGACTATGGCCTGCGCAAGCAGGTCACTACTGAAACGGCCAGTACTATAGGGTTTTTCTGGCAAACCTTAACCTCTGAACCTGGGTCAGGTCCCCTCAAGCCAACACTTAACCTTAACCTTAACCTTAACCTTAACTTAACCTAAACTTAACCTTAAGTTAACCTAAACCTTAACCAAACCTTAACCTTAACTTAACCTTAAACTTAACCTTACGCTTAACCTTACCCTTAACCTAACCTAACATTAACTTTAACCTTAACCTTAACCTTAACCTAATCTTTCCCTTACCGTTAACCTAACCTAACCTTAACCTTAATCTTAATTTTAACCTTAACCTAACCTAACCATAACCTTAACCTTAACCTTAACCTTACCCTTAACCTTAACCTTGACCTTAACCCTAACCTTAAGGCTAAGTTAGGTTAGGTTAAGGTTAATGTTAAGGTTAAGGCTAAGATTAAGGTTATGCTTAGGTTAGGTTAAGGTTAAAGTTAAGGTTAATGGTAAGGGAGAGATTAGGTTAAGGTTAAGGTTAAGGTTAAAGTTAAAGTTAAGGTTAAGGTTAAGGTTAGATTAGGTTAAGGGTAAGGTTAAGGATAAGGTCGAGCTAACGTTAAGGTTAGGTTAAGGTTAATATTCAGTTAAGGTTAAGGTTAAGGTTAAGGTCAATGTTAGTGTTAAGGTTAAGGTTAAGTTAATGTTGGGTTAAGGTTAATGTTAAGGTTAAGGTTAACGTTAAGATTAAGGTTAAGGAGGTTAAGCTTAGGGTTAAGGTTAATTTTTAGGGTAATTTTAAGGTCAAGGTTAAGATTGCGTTAAGGTTAATGTTAAGGTTAAGGGTAAGGTTAATCGTAAGGTTAGGGTAATTTTATGTTAAGGTTAAGGTTAAGGTTAAGGTTAGGTTAAGGTTAAGGTTAACGAGGGTAAGGTTAGGTTAATGTTAAGGTTAAGGTTAGGTTAAGGTGAAGGTTAAGGTTAAGGTTAAAGTTAAGGCTAATGTTAAAGTTAAGGTTAGGTTAGGTTAAGGGTAAGGGTAAGGTTTGGTTATGGTTAAGGTTAAGGTTAGGTTAGGTTAAGGTTAAGGTTAGGGTTAATGTTAAGTTTAGGTTAAAGTTAAGGTTAAGGTTAGCACCTTAAGGTTAAGGTTAGGTTAAGGTTAAGGTAAGGTTATGGTTAGGTTAAGGTTAAGGTTAAGTTTAAAGTTAAGTTAAGGCTAAGGTTAGGTTCAGGGTAAGGGTAAGGGTGAGGGTAAGGGTAAGGTTAGGGTAAGGTTAGGTTAATTTTAGGTTAGGTTACTAAACATTAAGGTTAGGGTTACGGTTAAGGTTAGGTTAGGTTAGGTTCTTAACCTTAACCTTAACACTAACATAACCTTAACTTTAACCTTAAACTTAACCCTAACCTTACCCTTAACCTTACCTTACCTAACCTTAACCTTAACCTTAACCTAACAATAACCTTAACCTTAAACTTAAATTTAACCTTAACCTTGACCTTAGCTTAACCTTACCTTAACATAACCTAACATTAACCTTAATTTTTAGGAACCTATCCTAACCTTACACTTAACCTTACCTTAACATTAACCTATCCTTAACCTCAACTTTAACCTTAACCTTAACCTTACCTCAACCTTAACCTTCAAGAACCTAACCTAACCTTACTCTTAACCTTAACCTTAACCTTAACCTTAACCTTAACCTTAACTTAATCTAACCTTAACCTTAACCTAACCTTAACCTTAAGGTTATGGTAAAGGTTAAGACTAATTTTTAAAGTTAGGTCCTTAAGGTTAAGGTTAAGGCTAAGGTTAATGTTAAAGTTAAGGTTAAGGTTAGCTTAAGGTTAAGGTTAAGGTTAGGTTAAGGTTAAGGTTAAGATTGAGGTTAAGGTAATTCTAAAGTTAAGGTTAGGTTAAGGGTAACATTAAGGTTAAATTTTATGTTAAGGGTAAGGTTAAGGGGTTAGGTTAAGGTTAAGGTTAAATTTAAGGTTATAGTTAAGGTTAAGGAGGTTAAGGTTAGGTTGAGTTTAAGTTTAAATCTAGGTTAAGGTTAAGTTTAAGGCTAGGTTAAGGTTAAGGGTAAGGTTAAAGTTAAGGTTAAGGTTTACATTAGGTTAAGGGTAAGGTTAAGGTAAAGTTAGGTTAAGCTTAGTGTTAGTGTTCAAGAGGGTAAGGTTAAGGCTATGTTTAGGGTTAAGGTCAAAGTTAAGGTTAATGTTAAGGTTATGGTTAAGCTTAGGTTAAGGTTAGGTTAAGAACAAGTTTAAAGATAATATTAGGTCCTTATGGTTAGGTTAAGGTTAAGGTTAGGTTAGGTTAATTTTAAGGTTAACATTAGGGTTAAGGTTAAGTTTAGGTTAACGTTAAGGTTAAGGTTAGGTTAAGGTTAAGGTTAAGTTAAGGTTAAGGTTAAGGTAAGGTTAAGGTTATGGTTAAGGTTAAGATTAGGTTAAGGTTAGTGTTGGTGAGGTAAATCCCCTCTATGGACAAAGGCAATCCCACTAGCCCTAGAGTGGGTCTAGCCACAAACAAGACACGTTATGACATCAATTCCTAGTTAATAATGGACAAAGACTTGGTAGATCACTTACCATAGGTCTTGCACTGTTGTGTAATCCGGAAGAATGATTGCCTCTCGCTCCTAATTCGATAGATCACGATCCGCTCGTTCTCATGACTAGATACCTGCACATACACAAGAAACGAAGACAATACATAACATACTACTTCGCATTCCTAACTATCAGTTGGTAGAAGAATATTAAATCACATGTGTCAAATAAATATAACACAGAGATGGAAACAATATCATATTCGAGTATATTAATTTAAAGAAGGAAGAGTACAACCAGGCTTCGATGTTGCAATCCCCTCTAGCAGGGTTCCAGTAGAGCACGTCTCACAAAGCTCATCGGGAATTCATAAGGGACTCTCTCTATGGGATCCTCCTTGGTTCAACCTTATCTATAGTGATTACTCAACTATAATATCTCTTCTCGAAGTTCAGCTTCTTGGCTATATGTTCAAATAGCTTTTGTAAAGGGAGAAGGCTTGTTTATATAGAGGGAGAAGGAGAGGTTAGGATCCCTATAATCGTGGGGTGGAGTCCTATCCTTTAAGAATGTTCCATCAACCATTTCCTAAAGGAAGAGATCCATGGCTTATCGAGTTTAGCCACTTGCAATGAGTCATTCCTGAGGTGGTTAAAGGAAACTTTCGCCTCCAATTTGTTAAAAAAAAATTCGAAAAAAGGTTGGCACAAGCTTAACACAGGGAAAAAGCACCATTTGGCGCGACCTCTAGTGAAATTTTTTCCCATTGGTGTGAGGGGTGAACTGGCTACCCACACCAATGCCGAAACATAGGTTTTTGATTGCTTTCTGAGGAAATGTTGAACATGAATAATCATGTCCTTATGCAAAAGGATGCAAAGAAGGTATTTGCAGAGTTTGACACTGCTCACAGGTCACAGGAAAGACCCTCCAATATGCGGACCGAGGGATTGTAGGGATGGTGACAAAATGCTATGTAATATATTCCCCCTAAAGCATGAGGTCTGAGAGAGAGGGAGGGTTGAAATTCTTTATGAGAACATGTTCGACCAAAACACTACTATCAGAAAACCTGCAAGTATGAATATAACTAATACATCTGATATATAACATGTGGCATGGGCGCAACCATCCATAAGAGAGTATATAAATAATGAGATACGAGGTATGGACACAGCCATCCAGCAGTCGGGATCAATAAATAGACTCAGGTATGGTCACAACCATCCAATCAAAAGAGTCATACAATGAGTCATAATAATCCACAAAGAACCCACCGCCTAGATTTTATCAGTCAAAACACAGGGTCTTGTGCTACATCTCGACACAAACATAGTACAAATTCGAGCATGCGAATATGTGAGCTGAAGTCAAACATGTAATAACATCGTCTGATTACCGGCCAATGATGGAATTTGTTAATACATGTGAGAGAAACCACCAATAATGGCAATGGCTCTTAAGGTATTGTTAGAGTCGGTATCTTCATCCCTCCGTCAGAGATAAAATTTCTCTTGTTGCATTTCATTTTAGGTGTCTCATTCAGTTCAGTCAGCTGCATTCCATTAGGAGCATGGATCATCTGACAGTAGGGTCTTGTCACTTATATCCCTCATGTCATGTACCTACTGGTTTAGTTCTGTTCATCAAAATCATTTACAGTCATTTTTGGTCTCATGGTTGGAAAACAGTCATTTTAGGGTTTTAGTCTCATTAGGTCTAGGGTTTTATCAATCTGGTCTCAAAATTTCTAATAATTGCCAACAGGCACATGAGTAAGTTTCAAATAAGGTATCAGTACAAAAATTTCATCATCATAATGCTTGAGAATATTTTTTCTTCAAAACTCTGTTTTGAAGAAAAATTGTCTATTTTATCCTTTTGTAACAAATGCAATGTAATTTTCAAATTCTTCAATTTTAATAATGCTCCATTCACAACCCTGGTCGCCTTTGCCAAAACTCCACGCCATCCATCCCTACAAAACAGGAAACAAGCTCATCATTCAGTCCAAAACTCAAAAACAAGCAAAACAAAGTTCTTTTGAAAAAGTGTCAAAGTGTTCAAACATTACAAAGTGGGTTTTCAAAAAGAAAAAAATAAAATTTTGGGCATATAAGATATTTTCATGATCCAACACTCCATTTGCATGCCAAGAGATAGCATTGAGCCAAGACAAATCATGGAGGAGTAAAGCAAGTGTTTGGAGGGCAGATTGTGTGTAATTTGCTGAGCGCGACGCACTGTGAAGGTGTCATGATGCATCAGTGGTGCATGGCACATCAGGAAAGTCGAATGTGTGTAAATTTGAACTGGCGTGATGCATTGGAGGGGCGCGGTGCACTGGGTTAGTTGCGCGGTGCACAAGGCCGAAACACAATTTTTTTCCATTGCTTCCAAAAACTCCAAATCGACTCGGTATATTTTGTCCAAGTTCATGTGACCTTGTAATTTCCATTTACAAATGTTTGATGTTGAATATGAGAGTTTGAATGCCAAGACTCAAACCCTATCATCTTGTTGAGAATTGCTCCCTTAGGGTTTTGAAGTTGGTATTTTAAAAGATAATTTTGTGCCAAATACTCAATTCCCTCTCACTGTTATCTCATTACTATAGTTCATCCCCTATCTCCCTACGTCCCTAAAGCCACTCATACCCATGTCATTCCCATTATCCCTGTCCCATTTGCAAAATTTCCCCAAATCCCAAGTTACCCCAAAAAATCAAGTGGCTGTCCCTTCTCCCTAAATTTATCAAATCACAAGTTTTCAAAAGGAAAATTCCACTTGGTTAAAGTCCGTTGTCCCCACTGCCCTATTTCCCCACAGTCCCTCCCACACTACCATACATTTGGCACTAAAAAAAAAGTACCCAAATTCTCATTTTCATCTCATGCAAGCCAACAAACACCTTGCATAGACCTTGGACATCATGGAGACAGATACTGATACATCATATGACCGAGATAGTGATTCCACCACTGAGCTACATGCACCTAGAAGGCCTCATAAGAGTGGCAAACATGTGAGATAGGAGCCCACCTCATTGGCTGAATTGCAGGCTTGTCCACTTTCCATGGCATGTTTTCGAGAACATTCTTTTTATCAATTTTGTGAAATGATTGCTAGGATTCATTATCATCAGGAGTTGGCTCGTTTGTTTGTATTGCATTTACATGATGGTCAGGTCACCCTTGCCGGTGTAACTTTCACTTTGACACCAGAAACTATCTCTCAAGAAACCGGAATACCAAATGTGGGAGAATAGTGGAACAAAAGACAGCAGGTGGACAGAGTGCATTATGAACCATATATCAGGCCTATCTTTGTGAGACAACTCAGTAGAGTGTTCCCATTCCGATTCCTAAAGGATTCCTATGCGCCTCTGATGAAACTTATTATCAGATATTTCAATTGTGAGGGCCAGTTTTCACGCCTCTATGCCTACCATATCAGGTTATTGATGCATTTCAACAAGGTGAGGATTATGAACATCCCTTATTTCATGTGTTGGAATATCGAGAGAATGACCACTCTTGTGTAGAGGAAAACTCCTGAGCAGCAGTACAACAGTATTTATCACTATGCACTCATTAAGATCATGGTTGTACATCAGATTGGATTGCAGGGTATTTCATGGGAGGATTTCATTTCCCATGATTTCTTCACAGATCCTCAAGTTCCTCTAGAGGTTTTACATGATGCGGGTGAACCTTCACATCAGTATGGAGGTCAGGAGGTAGAGACTACTAGTGTGCCGATGTATATCACTTATCAGAGAAGCACTAGAGGATTATTTGCAGCAGCCCGGCGAGTACTATATCCACCTGGGGTGGAAGGGGTCTCGTTGCCATCATCAGCAGCATAGGTACAGGTATAGGATAAAGGTAAGAGGCCTATGCAGGATGAGGGGCCTTCAGGAGGCCAAGACACATGTTTCATACTGATTGATGAGGATTTCAGCTCTCCAAGCTCAAAGTTGAGAGAGACTATTCAGGAGCAGAAAGCGGAGATAGACACATTGACTGTCAAATTTCAAAGAGCCCAATGGATCATAAAATACCTGGAGTAGCGAAACAAACAGTTGGAAGATCAGCAAAAAATCATGGAGTTGCAAAACATCCGTGAGAACCGTCAAGCTGCCCAAAGAAGCCAAACTGAGATGACATCCATTGAGCGAGAGATTGAGGCTAATAGAGAGGCTTGGCTTGAGAGGGTCAATATTCATCTTGAGAAGCTACTAGAGAAGGAAAAAAAGGAAAATAACATGCTCAGGCACATGAAGAATCATTATTGGGCGAGGAATCATGTTTGCAAGGCGAGAATCAAGATCCTGAAGGCAAAGCTAAAGAGGGCACTAAAGCGTCGCAAAAGGCATGATAGAATCCAAATTTTGGATGAAGCTTCTTTGGCCTAGCATAGTGCTTAATGGTGGACATTCAGCCCAAATTTCCAGAAATTTGGGAAATTTTTTGTCAATTTTGAAATTTTTGGCCTTAAAACAGATTTTCCTGCCCGACGTGTCACGCCACTTGGCGCGCGCTTATAATTGGCAGCTTCTCTTGAGGAAAAATTTTCATTTCTTGATTTTTCATCAAAATTTATGCATTTCTACCCATTAACTAAGGATTTTGATAAGTTTTTGGTTGCTTGAAGGGTCAAAAACACCTTAAAATGGCCTTTCTGCCACTTTTTGGACACAGAGGAAGCAGTGTTGGGAGATTTCATTTTTGGAGGGAAAAATGGCAACCAAATTCATAAATTCTACTTGTATTGGAAAGTAGACAGGCAGAGCTTTCCAACGAGCTATCTTGCACTCAATTTTGACTCCGGGAAGGCCCTCAAAATCAGCCTCAAAGTGGCGCGACGCATAGAGATTTCAGGCATGGCGCATTGGGAATTTTGGCTCCTTTTTCACTCAGCAGCTCAGATTTTCGCCTAGTTTTGGCCAGTTTGACTTTTTTATCTCCAAAGGTGAAACTCTTGATTTAAATTGATGTAATTTCATAACTTTGATGTAATTTTGGCACATTTTTACTCATCCAAGTAGATTCATTCACCAAAAAGTGAAATGTAACTAAATAAATCAGTTTCCTATCTTATAGAGGCAAGCTGTTTCATTGCCTATTTTCTAGTTCTTAGTTAAGATCTTGTTGAAACAGCTCCTAGCATGGTGAGCTCGACCACTAGATGCATGGGGATGAGTTAGGCTTGTCTATATCTTGTAATTCTTCAGTCATTTTCATGGTTGGACATTTGGGATTGCTTAGAGCTTCATTGTACATTTCATCTCTGCATTTTGGCAAAGGAATAGACCACGGTTTGCAGCACTCTTTGGGATCCATGTGGCTCTATGTTTTGATGGTGTTTTTCTCTCTGTGATTGTAATTTTACTAATTTTTTATGTGTATCATCCTCCTTCTCATTTCTTCTTAAGTTAAACAAACAAGTAATAAAAGTGGAATTCATTAGATTTGCAGTGCTCTACCTTGAGTTTTGTTTAATTTTCCATGTTTTCATCTGTTTGAAGAGGATTCTTGAAAACCTCTTATCCTCTTCAGCTCCTCACCAATTTGAACTATCCATTCATTCAACCTAAAGAATCAAAACAATTGCCTTCCTTGCCCCATTCAGAACTCTGCAAAAAATAGGCCTCATCCCCGAACCCAAAATATACCTCTCCCTTTGATCCAACAAAAAACCTTCAAAATCAGATTCAACCTCCTTACATATATACCTAGCCTAAAATCAGCCTTTTTCAAAGTCATCTCAAGCCTCACTGATTATTTTTGCTGAGATTGACAAGGAGAGAGCCCTCTCCCAATCTGGTAGGGCTAGCTACCAGATTAAGCATGGTTTGATGTTACCCTAGACTCTTCCTTCCTTTAGCCTGAAGTGGATTTAGGCTATAACATAGTGGCTACCATACTAGGGATAAAATGATTTTCTTGTTAGTGTTATTTGTTTTATAAGCTACAGATGGAGAGTGAAGTTATGTCAGGTAGCCTTTGAAACGCTTTTGCTTTGCATTAGCGAAAGTAGATAAACGCTGCTTTAGTCAATCTCTAGTCTAGTTTGTAAACGTAACACCTGAATTGTAAATTACCCCAGTACATCTGATCATTCTAGACTTTGGATGATGAGTTTAGAATTTGATAGGCTGAAAAAGTTGGTTTTTTCCCTTTGATTTTGAAAATAATTCAACACACTGGCTTCCAGACGACATACCAGAGCAAATCTGGATCCCGATCCCCCTCCTATGTATGAAAATCCCAATATTATTTTTAGAATCCTTCGTCGAGAAAGTCCTGTGATTCCTCTGTTTAAATCTCATTCATGTCTTGTTGTTTTTGAGTATCTTGAAGATCTTGAGTTTGACGAACAATTTGAGTTGTCGTTGTTTGAGACGAAGTCTGAAAGTGCTATTGGTTCTACTTTCATAAATCTAGAGTTTATCAAATATCTTGAAATTGAACAGACTAATAGATCCATTGACAGTTACATTTTGAATATTCAAAATTCCATTGTGGCAACAAATATTCCTAAGTTCATAGAGTCTGCATCTGCAACTCTTGGGCCATCTGCGATTACATCTAGTTCACAAGTTCATACCGAGCTTCCTTTCATTCCTACCATTCCCGTGCAACCATCTATTTCTGATCAACAATCTGCAGTAACTTCTCCATCCACACCGCATACACCTCATACATCTACTGCTCTGACTCCTCCTATATCCCCAAATCCGATTGTAAATCCACCCAGAGCAATGGCTGCCCGATTTGCACCTCTCGTGTTGCCTCAAAAATTAGATGACATGCCCGAAGATTATCAAAGAAAAATTCCATTGTTCGATGGTACTCCTCAAAGTTTCACTGCTCAACAACATGTGGATAGAATGACAGATTTATTTGACCTTCATGAGATTGATGCAGAAAATGTGTCAATGAGATTGTTTGTTCAAACCTTTGGAGGAGAAGTGCGAAAGTGGTTCAGAGCTTTGCTGCCTAGAAGTATTGCTACATTGGCTAATCTTCAGAGACAATTCTTGGATTTATGGGAAGCGTAGAAAGATCCTCTTTCAATCCTTTCCAAATATGACAATATCAAGAGGAATGTTAGTGAGTCTGTCCAAGATTATTGTATTAGATTCAATACTGTTTACAATGCAATTCCTGCTAATATAAATCCACCTAGGGGTTCAGCTTTGATTAAGTTTCCAGATGGTTTTGATCCTGACATGGCTTATCAATTGAGAGAAAGAAGTCCATCCACTTTAGAAGATATGCAGAAAATTGCAGTCAGTTTTGAAGCTAATTTGAATGCCTAGAGAGCTAGAATGAGAGCTGAAAAGAAAGTAGCAATAA
Source organism: Pinus albicaulis (assembly GCA_034641835.2). Taxonomy (NCBI): domain Eukaryota; kingdom Viridiplantae; phylum Streptophyta; class Pinopsida; order Pinales; family Pinaceae; genus Pinus; species Pinus albicaulis. The sequence goes on along the minus strand of CM076575.1, from coordinate 1,218,054,939 downwards.
AGGAAGATGTTTCCACATTAGATCAAATGCTTCGGAAGATGGAAAAGATGTTTGAAAGATTAACACTTGATAAGTTTGAACCATAGATCAGAAATCCTAACTTTCATGGCCAGCAGTAACCGCAATTCAGAATTAAGAAAATAGAGTAGCGAGCACAAGAGCTGACAGTAAAACAGCAAGTGAAGACACCTTTATAGCAGAATTTTGTTGGTCTGGAATCAGATGATGAAGAGAATATAATAGGGGAAGAGAATCATTTCTTTACACCTGACGATATGCCAATTTACATCACTGAAGATGAGGAGTATTCAGAAAACTCAGCTGTACAAAAAGACAAGGATTTCATCTTGGCAAATGAGACAACTCTTGAAGAAGATTCTGATGGGTACCAGAGGGGATACATGAATGCCTTGACAGCCCAGTAGCGACAATATTCACTCAGAAACAAAGATGTCCCTATTAATCCAATTCAAAAGAGAAAGGAAGTTTCAGCACCAAAGAATGATTCACCCGTGGCGCAGAAGAAGGGAAAAGAGATAGTTGATCCCACTACTAGAAAATCACCATCATCAAATGAAATATCTAATCAGCCAATTGTTTCAAAGGATAAATATGAAAAGAAGGATGTTCAAGCTAAAGAGGTAGAGAAAATTTCAGTTTTTAACTTAGAAAATGAAATTGCTAAGTTAAAAGTATCCATTCCTTTGACGGAGTTGATGAAGAATAGCAGCTATAAGGGTCAGGTGTCTAAAATTTTGAATTTAGATCCATTGTCTGATATGGTAAATGTGGAATATGATCAACTTGAGTTTATTTTTGGTCCAGCATTGGATGGTGAGTCTCTAGATAGTGATGTGCCTCCTTTATATATCAGCCTTAGATTGCATGATTTTGTGTTACACAATGCTATGTTTGATTCCGAAGCCTCTCATAATCTCATGCCGAGGGCAATCATGGAGAAATTGGGATTGGATATCACTAGAAAGTATCATGATCTTTACTCTTTTGATTCCAATAGAGTAATATGCATTGGGCTTATCAAAGATTTGGTGGTCAGCTTGGATCAGATTCCTACTAAAAATGTTTTGATGGATGTGGTTGTGGCGGATATTCCTCCTAGATTTGGCATGCTTCTTTCCAGACCTTGGGGAGTGAAACTAAAGGGAACATTGCTGCTTGATTTCTCCTATGCTACTATCCCTGTGTTTGGTCAGATGAGGAAATTATATTGGGAGCAAAAGATGAAGTATATGATCACCAGCAAGGAGAAACTGGTAAATCATCCAATCAACTATGTACATATAGATTTAGAGTCATTTGTTTTCTATTCAGATAGTTTCAATGATGTAAATTGCCAATTAGTTGAAGTAGAAGACATTCCAGAAATCACCGAGAATTTCAGAGAGGTTTTGAAGAAAGAAAGACAAAAACTTGAAAGTTCCGCTAAGCAATCTGCCTTCCTTTAGCCTGAGGTGGATTTAGGCTATAACAGGTAAAAAAGGTACAATCCATAGCATGTGAATGGTGATCTGACGTCAAACACTCACAGAGTCAATCAATCGAAGGCCAATGATGTGGAACTTACTTCGAATGTGATGAACCTGCCATTAAGGCATGCGGGCTCCAAGGTACCTAAAGGGAGTCTCTAGATAAACTTCCTGGATAATGAGATGGAGTCAAAAGGAAGGGACCTTGATCGAAGGTCGGCCATAATGTTTCCCACATCATCAACACGAGACAGAGGAATATATTTTTTGTGAATCAAGACCAACAACGAATCAGAGGGAGGTTGAAAACTACAAAGGCCAACTTCTCTTGAACATATCGGTGGCACGACACTAGATTTGGTAGTATTTGACATCAAGGGATCTAAGGTCATGGTGATGCGGAAAAGAGAAGATGAGCGGTAAAAAGAGATTACCCAAACCCATGGAGGCAAACATAAAATGAGATGAGATGCGCCCAACCCACCATGAATGCAGACAAGTGCCATGTTCAAGAGCGACATACTGCCAACACGACTACAATCTTGGTTCCATTTTCCCCCACCATTTTTGGCGAGTGCCCAAATTATTTTTGAAAAAAATCTTGAAGGGGATAGCATGTGCTTGCGATGTAAGTTTTTCCTTCAGAAAAATCCAACCTAGTACATTTTACGAGCCCTAGGAAGTGTTGGGGATCTGTAATTTATTAGCAATATTGGCAGAGTCCAATTACAGAAACAACATCGTTTCAAAAAACTTTGGGATTCTAGGATCTAGCCCTCCTAAATACGGAGAGGGATCTCTCCAATATGTAAAAAAATGGATTTTTCTTTGAATTTTGGGGTAATGATATTAGGCTAGTTATGAAGGCCAAAGGTTTGTTTGTTTTTTGGATGGTTGGGATGATAACTGTTCAAGGTGGAAAGTTCTGAGTGAAAAAAGTTCCAAAGGTGAGAAGTTGCAGGAAATTAGAGTAAGCTTCGGTTAAAAAAGGTATAAAATTGCAGGTTTTAGTCCATTGGGCTGTGGAGTCATAATAGGGTTTAATTGGAACAGCAAGAGGCAAAAGTGGTCCATGGGGAAAGTCATCTATGTCTAAGGATCTCTTTGAAGATTGATTTATGGAATGGAATGATACAATAAGAAGGAGAAATAAACAGATGCAGAAACAAGAGTAGCCCAGGATCTGATAGGTAATTTTAAACTAGTCAGCCTTTGGCATGGACTCAAGAAAAACATAAAAGTAAACTAGGATCTGGTAAGTATTTTGAAACTAACCAGCCTTTGATACACTTTCAATAGAAAACATCTCAAAACAGAGGGAAACTTGAAGGCAAATTTTGGATTAGAAACTAGCGGGCTGGGCTCACCACAAATCCTCTCCTAGCTCTTCTTTACTTGGTTACTTTCAAGACAAATACAAAGATAACAACAGAATGGCCTAAGATCTGGTAAGTACTTTGAAACTAGCCAACTTTTAACACATTCCAAGGGAAACAATCAGGAAGTCTGTGGGATCAAAATGGGACCATGGCTCACCATATATTCCTCAGTTCATCTTCACTAAACATATACTGAAAATAAAATCTAAGAATAACATTCAGCTAAGACAATAAGACGAGGGAACGCCATCATTCCTATGCTTAAACTGAATTAAATCATTCCTAAATAACACAGATGGAGGAAAACATTGAGATAAATATTTTTAGTCAGAGAAGGTTACTGATGTACAGTAGGTCCTAACTCTATGCATGCTATTCTTTATAAGAGAATATGAAACATAGCTGGAAACATAAATAAAACAACAAGTTACAATGAGAAAAAAATCACCGTAAACATAGACCAGGATCCCATAAATTAGCTTGTATTGATGCTCCAAGCCAGTTACAGCTTTAAGTCCAGTGATTTAGGCTAGCAACCATCTACACATCTCAGCCTAACCTATCTATCACCAGCAGAGCTCCAAGAGCCAGTGAATACTATGTACAATCAGAAGTTTTTGTTCAAATGTATATCAAAGTTCTACAACCAACCCCTCACTCATCTTCTGAAGAAGTATATATAGAAGAATAAGGAGGTGAGATCTGATAAAAGATCTCAATTTACAATTAATACAGATTCAATACTCTCTGGCCTTTGAGGGGCTCAACGAAGAAATCTGCATGGGGATACTCTGTATTAAATGTTTCTACATAAAGATTAAGCTCAGTGGGAGCTTTGTTGACTTTTAGGCTATGTGTAATGTTGAAGTAACTCTGCAGATATCGTTTGCATTAATATTCCCTGCAGAAGTAACTCTCGAGCTGTGCTAAGGCGAAAAATATTCATTTGATCTATAATTTCGGCCTCTGATTGAGTACTTTGAGGAACAGGTGGCACTATGGTAGCTGAGGAATCAATTTTCCCTAGATTATGGTGGTGGAGGCATTCCTGCTTGACAAAACACTTTAGTTTTTCTGTAAACTGTGTTTTATTTGGGGATTAGGCTTTTGATAAGCATCTTAGACATAATCCCCGTGAAATTGTATATAATCCTCTATTCTGACACATTTAGGTCCTCGGCACTGATACCCTTTGACAATGTTAAATCCATGGTTTTCTTGCTGATATGCAGGGCTGCACAGAGATAAACGGCATCGATGCCTCGTAAAACACCGATGATAAGTGAGATTAGAACCCCTGTGAACGATTTCCTTGATGAAATGAAAGCACGAGGATCGTCACCCTCAGCCTATGAATTTTCCTCAGTATGGTAGAAAAACATTAAACCCTGCAAAATACAAACAAAAGTTATGAAATCCTGCATATATAGTTTGACTGCTTGAGCGGACGTGTGGAAGGAGCGGGGCTGTTGGATGGCATCATCCAATGGTCGGGATTAATTGAGGAGATCATAGAATGGGCGGAAGAAAGGATAGATCAGGGTCATCGATCGTGTAGAGATCGACGGTCGGGAGCGAAGGGGAAAAAAAAAACAGAGAATCGTTGACCGGGCAATCGAATCAGGGGGACGAAATTTGAACCGTCGATCTGCAGATTAGATCGACGGTGGGAAATGATTTAACATCGTGCCAGGACCACTTTAAGGGGTGGGCATCTTCATCGAGCGAAAACCGTCAGATGGGCGGCTTTAGATCGGACAGTCCACGACAATATCGCTCGACATCCTCGTCCGAATGATAACGCGCAATGGACGGAGGTTTTGCAAACAATATAGGGGACGCGTGGCGGCAAGCGTATGGAATCGCTGGCGATCGGGGGAAAAAAAAATTTCGCCCAAGGGTGGTGCGATGGATATCGCCGGTTTTGGGAAACCGGCTTACGGGCGGTGGGGACCACAGAAAGACACACTCTGAACCATCCAATCTGTAGATCAGATCGACGGTGCAAGATAGTTTAAAAATGGAAACGGCGGATAAATGAAAAATAATTAAAAACCCAAGTTTTAATTTAAAACAAAAATTTTAATGTTTTTCGTGGGCGGAATATATAGAATATGATTAGGCGCCCGGCTGCGGGGCCTTTGGGCGCATGGAGGGTTATATGACCGAAGGTTTTTTAAAAGGAAGGGAGCTTAAGGCTAAACCCGAAGGGCTTAAGTCAAAACAATTTATTTTTATGATTTTTCAACCTTTTTCAAAGGAAATGAGGGTTCTGATAATGCTAAGAAGGGGTCTTAGAACCTTATCATGGATTTTCATGAAGTGGAAAGGGAAGAAACATGAAATTGTTGAATTTTCATGGGGAATGAAGGGGCAGAAAAAGAGGTTATATTTTAAAGAGGAGGAAGGGAGAAAAGGGTGCTTGCAACAGTACTTTAAGATGGGAACAGTAGGATTTCAGAGTTTTTCAAGATGGGAACAACAGTATAGGATCTAGATAGAGGCATGAGGCCTTCAAAAAGTCTTCAAGAGCCAACAACTTTTAGTGAGAAAAATTGTTCCTTGAAGGCTCAAAAATAGATTTAGCCACCTCTTGGGATAATCAAATTTTATAGGTGGCTAACAGTGGCTCCACTTGGGGATGGTGCCTTCTTGAAGGCATCAAGAACTTTCAGACCTGGATTCTCTGGGAGGCTGACCATGTGCCTAATCCTTTAATGTTGTCTGGGAGGCTGATCAGTTGCCTAATCCATTGGGCTGCTATTCCTATGCTGGGATGATTTTCTCTAAAAATGTATTAGCAGTCCTAAAAAGCAATGGATCTTCATCAATACAACTTTCTACCTACCCAATCCTACAGATCTAACATTTTTTCTTCAATAGAGTGCACTTGGATTGGAAAACTCTTTTCACAACATTTTATTCTTTTGAAAGTAGGAAACTAATCTAATTCTACTCCTTATTTCTCCCTGAAATCAGATTAAACAGTTGAGTTCAGATGCTTCTCTACCTATTCTACTATCTGTTGGGATTAAACTATCCAATAGATCTTTATTTTCTAATTTCTACATAGGAAATTGAAAAGCACTCAAGTCAGGATTGAATAGTCTAACTTGATGCTAGTCTATGGCATAAAATACAAGCTGCACATAGACATTTATTTCACAAAAATTAAATAAAAAACGGAAGGCTTAAGATCTGAATATTTGGAAACATTTCCTTCCTCTTTTCACAGCTCTGTTTTGACTCTTATTGAGTTGTCTTTCCTTTTCTTCTGGTTCAGATTTTGAGCTAATTAGAACTAGATTTTTACATCTCTTTGAATCATAAAAATAGATCAGATTTGATTCATTTCTCTTTGCAACCTTAGGTTCAGATTTTGATCATGTTTGAACCTTTAATTTCTATCATAAACTATCTACTGATAAGCCAAGATTAGACAGTTTGGCATATCAAATTCACTAACCTATCAATAGAAAATTTAAAGCTAATTAGTCAAGATTAAACAGTTTGACTAACTAGAAGTGTGTTTTTTAGGAGTGGAATTTGTGCTTGCACACTTTCATATTTATCTCTCTTTTTTGGTATGGGGCTATACCTTTCTTTTTTTCAAAATCCGCGAGTCATTTCTCTTTGCAACCTTAGGTTCAGATTTTGATCATGTTTGAACCTTTAATTTCTATCATAAACTATCTACTGATAAGCCAAGATTAGACAGTTTGGCATATCAAATTCACTAACCTATCAGTAGAAAATTTAAAGCTAATTAGTCAAGATTAAACATTTTTACTAACTAGAAGTGTGTTTTTCAGGAGTGGCATTTGAGCTTGCACACTTTCATATTTATCTCTCTTTTTTGGTATGGGGCTATACCTTTTTTGTATTCTTTTTTTTACAAATTTGAATGCAATCGTGGATGAAATATTTATAATGGGAAATATAAAAAGGCTTCAAAACATAACATGGATCAAAAGAAGTAATTTTTGAGCATCCTGCCATTGATAGGACCCCCAAACAATTCTGCTCCATTCAACTCCTACAGGAAAAATGCATTGTTACCAGCAGCTGAATGAATAGAGTAAGGGCCAAGCCATAGGTTGTCAAATTTTCCATGCTTGCCCTTCTCTTCCCTTCTTGAGTCCCACTTTAAAAATTTGTCCCCAACCTTGAAATTGCTGGCCTTTGTTCTTCTGTCAAAAAGCTTCTTAATGCTGTCTTGCTTCTGCAATGCTTTGTTATACAATTCCTCTCTAGTTTGCTGAAGATGAATGGTCTGATTTATTCTCCTGATCATGTCATTATCTTCAGTCTGCAACTCTTGAATCCACTTTATCACTGGTACACTAAGGCTATTTGGAATAATTTCATTAGTACCATACACAAGCTGAAAGGTTGACACACCAATGGATTTTTTGAAAGTGAATCTGTTAGCCCAAAGTGCATGAATCAGCTTCATGTGCCAAGACTTCTTGTTGCCCTCCAACAGTTTCTTGATTATGTTCACTAAATTTTTGTTTGAGGATTCTGCAAGTCCATTACCTTGAGGGTAATAGGCCATGGAATGCCCCAATATTATATGATATATGTGATAGAACTCAACCATCTTCTTTGATCCAAATGCTATTGCATTATCAGTGATGATCTTGGTAGGACAACAAAATCTGGAGAGAATATTAGTCTCCATAAATTTTATGATAATTAAATCATTGGCTTGCCTACAAGGAATGGCTTCTATCCACTTAGTGAAATAGTCTGTGGCAGTGAGAATCCATCTATGCTGGGCAGAAGATGGGGGATGAATTTCTCCTATAAATTCAAGTCCCCATTGTTGAAAGGGGCTTCAACAGTGATTGGATGCAGAGGTAAGGGTAGCAGTTTTCTTTTGCCTTCAAAAAGTTGACACTTATGATAGGCTATGATCATCTTGTGTACATCATGGAAAAGAGTAGGCCAATAGAAACCAGCCCTCAAAATTTTGTTGGTTGTTGTCTTCCAGTACAAATGACCTCCACACTCTCCTTCATGGAATTGGTACTTAACCTTATCTGCATCAAACTCAGGCAAACATTTAAGCAATAGAACACTTGTATTTTTCCAATACAGACATTTATCTATAATGAAATAGCTTACAACTTTCAATTTTAGGAACCTTGCCTTTATTTTTTTCAAACCAGGAGGTGTATTCAAATTAAGCAGAACATAAAGAATATCAGCATACCAAGAGGATTTCATAAAATGACTTTCAACAGTGGGAGTTGAAATTTCCTCTTGATTGTCTAAAGCATTAATCATATGAATATCAAGAAGTTCACAATTTGATTCAGCAATTAATCTAGCTAGACCCTGGCCTTTGATGAGCTTAGTGGGTTTTATCTCTAAATCATATTCAAGAATAACAACAATCCACTTACCTCTCTTACCATCTGGGTCCTGTGTTAGAATTTCTTTAACAACTGAATTTGGGACAAAGGAAATAATATGTGAATGAAGGATGTATACTCTGAATTCTTTCAATGCGTTAACCAAAGCAAAAGCTTGCTTCTCCATAATGTTATACTTCAAAGGGGCATCCCTCAATGCCTTGCTAAAGAATGCAATAGGCTGCTCTTGTCCTTGTGGGTTTTTCTGTAAAAGGACAACAGCTATGGTATGTTCTGATGCAAATGAGAAAATATAAAAGTCTTTTGAAAAATCAGGACTTATTAGAACCGGTGTTTTGGTTAAGGCTTGTTTCACTAGTTCAAAGGATTTCTTTGCTTCCAAAGTCCATTTTACCCCTTGCTCCTTTTTCAGCATGTTTGTGATATTCCTAAGGAGCTTAGCTAAATTAGGGATGAACCTTCTCAAAAATTTGATCTTCCCAATGAAAGATTGCTACTCCTTGATGTTTCGAGGATGAGAGATTTGCAATATGGCCTTAATCCTCTTTGGATCTATCTTTATACCCTCTTCTGAGATAATGTGTCCAAGAAGCTTACCTTCTTGGAGACCGAATAGTGTCTTCTTAGGGTTTAAAGATATTCCAAACCTTCTGCACTTCTCAAAAACTTTTCTCAAATGTTCTAAGTGTTCTTCATATGTTTTTGAAAACACAGTGACATCATCAAGATAGACAATGATGAAGAAGCCCAATTCTTCCAAGAATGCTATGTCCATGGCTCTTTGGAAAGTTACTACAGCATTCATTAGACCAAAGGGCATTTTCACATACAAGAAAGTGCCCCATGGTGTAGTAAAGGCTGTCTTTAATTGATCAGCAGGGTGAACTAAGATCTGATTATACCCTAAATAGCCATCCAGCAAAGAAATTCTTCTAGACACTACCACCCTTTGTAAAATATGATCCATCTTGGGTAAAGGGTAGTTGTCTTTTAATCAAGCTTTGTTTAAGTCTCTAAAGTCTATAAAAAGCTTGATTTCTCCAGTTTTCTTCCGAACAGACACCAGATTAGATACCCATTCAGAATATCTAATAGGGACAATAATACCAACTTCATACATCTTTTTAATCTCCTTCTCAACCAAAGGTAACTGAACAGGGTTTATTCTACGCAGTTTCTGTTTGAATGGTTTTTGGTTTTCTTTGAGGTGAATTTTGTGAAGTATTATTTTAGTGTCATAGGACTTAAGATCTTTGTAACTCCATACAAAAACATCAGAAAACTCTTTAAACAACTCTATATATTTGAGTTTAATGTGAGCTAGTAAAGTTTTAGACAGTTTAATCATTTTCGATTTTTTTTCACTGCCTATATTGCACTCCTCCACTTTAGTCTCTACAGGTTCCAGTTTTGGTTTTCTCGCCACATCGTCAAAATCAAACAACTCTTCTAAAGGGGCCAGACCTTTAGGTAAAATTTCATCTTTAGCATGGAGGGTTTACAACTCATCTGTTTCGCTCGTAAGTTTGCTAGACAATAGGTTAATATTGACAAGCTCAGGAGATGGTTCTTCTTCACCAAGAAAGTTTTCTTCACTGCAGTTTGTTTCATAGTCTGAGTCCGAACTGTTTAGTTCGAATTCATTTCTGAATTGCATGAAGTCTTCTATTTGTTTGTCATTTTCAAATACCTGCCAATACTTCCTATTATCAGGCATTGCTGGTATAAAATTTATCTCAGTTGTATAGTCTTTGGTTTCAAATGGTGCTAAGCATGTCCTACCTGCAAAGGCTAAATTGTGGGCTGCAATGTTTCTTTTCCTTGGGACAAAAATTACTTTGGACTCCTTGAATGTTTTTAAAAGGTACATTACATCATTCTGGTAGGCTCTAATTCTGGGATGATTTGCGTTATACTCCCCAGTTACTTGCCTAATGATCAATTCATAATCCCCATATACATTGATTCTTCTAGCTCCTAAATTTTTCAAAAGATGTAAGCCTAAGAGAAGGGACTCATATTTTGCTATGTTATTGGAACACTGAAAGTTTAATTTTCATGAAATGCATTCTGTGTGGTTGTTTTCAGTGTTAGTAATCCAGACACCTGCACCAGCGTTAGTTCTAGTGCATGACCCATCAAAATACATACTCCAGAGAGGACTTTTCTCAGTTTTATCTTGGTTAGAGTCTTCCTCACCTATCGTGCTCAAGGGTTGTTGTGGAATCTCAGCATTGAGTTGAATTTGTTTTGATTCCCCCATATTTTCATTTATTTGAGGGATACATTCTTGACTCTCAATGTTTAGAAGCAAGGGACACATGACTTGTAGTTCGAGACCCATATTTGGTTTACTGTTGTTTAAAGGTTCAGCAAACTGTTTTGACAGTTCATTGGTCTTTACCCCCTCCTCTCTATCGGCCATTAATTCTGTTAAAGTGACTTGTTCACTAAGTGTTTCATCATTAAACATGATAAAAGAATCGAGACCTATATTGACAGAATAGATAGGAGATTTTTGTGGTCTGTCTTGGCTTGTGACTATGTATTTCATATGGGATTCCCTGTATAATCTTCTAGTTTGATTGAAAACACGGATAGTCGCATAGGTCATGTCCATTTTCATAGTCCCTTGTAACTTAGCCCCCCCAAGACCTTGAGAGTAACATTCCATACTTTGGGGGCACATCAGCCACAACAATATCCATGACTAAGAATTTGGCTGGAATTTGGGCTAAGTTAACACAGAGGTCCTTGATCAATCCTAAACATTTTACTCTACTAGAATCAAAAGAGTAAAGGTCTTTATAAGGTCTGGTGATTTCTAGACCTAGACTCTCCATTACAGCTTTAGGCATTATATTATGAGAAGCCCCTGAGTCATGCATAGCGTTGTGCAAAATCTTGTCATGAACGTTAAAACTTACATAAAAGGGAGGAATAGGTCCCTCTTGATATTTTCCTTCAATCTTTGGACCAAAAATAAGCTCTGGTTGGTCATCGTTAAGATTGACTGTGTCATTGTTGTCTTCTAAATTTAAAGCCTTCAAAATTTGGATCCTATATACATGTTGGGCAGCTAACTCGGTGAGGGGAACAAAAATTTCGATCTTTGAGATTTCCTGCTCCAGGCTGAAAGGAATTTGGTTCTTTGAAAAACTTGTTTCAGCCTTATTAACTGCCATTTTATCAGCAATGCCAAGTTGCTATTTTGTTTTATTTACATTTAATAAAATTGTATTCACAGGAGTACCAGCTGCAGTGTTAGTACTACTAATGTCTACACTCTATTTTTCATTGTCTTGAGTGCTTTTTCCTTTACCTTTATAAGAACTTTCAGCCATTGTTTTATCCTTTTGTTTGAAAACTTTAGGTTTGGTTGCAGTGCTTTTTTGTGAGGATTTGTCAGAGGTTTTGTTGTTGGGGTTTTGTTGACTAGATTTACTTCTGAGGTCATATTCTCTTCGAGGTTCTGCAATGGAATTTTCCATGTTTTGATAATTATTTTCATTATCATCTCTTTTTTCATCATAAGGTGTATAAAGACCTTGTTTTCTATCATAAAGAACCTCAAAGTCTTCATCATCTACCCCAAATAGGTTAATATCATCTTCCTCTCTTATTTGATATGTTTCTTCAACCTCACTTACATAGTTTTGATGAAAGGGAGGAGTGATCTGTTGATCATCTTCCCTAGGTCTGTTTGGAGGTTGGTTCCTTCTAGAATTCTAATTCTGGTTTTTTTTCCTGTTTTGAGGAGCACTTTGGTTTTGACTTGCTTGTGCTCTCTTAATTATGCTCATCTCTTTCATCATTTATTCCATCATTATTTCCATATTTGAATTGGAATTGGAAGGTGTGTATTCCTCTCTAAAGATACTCTCTTCTCAACTTTCATCCTTGCTCTTTTCTCCATTAGGTTGACTTCTACAGAAAGAGCGCCTCTTTTCATATCTTCAAGAGCTGCAAAGTCTCTCTCTCTCAACTGATAGGTCATGTCAGAATCAAACCCTTCAAGAAACTTGTTTAAAGCTGAGCCTTGTGGAGGTTTTATCTCTGGGGAAAGTGCATTATACACACTATTGAATCTAGTGCAATAAGCTTGGACACTTTCCCCAGGGTTTCTATGAAGGTTCTTGTAATCAGAAAGGACTTGGAGAGGATTATTTTTAACTTCCCATTTGTTTAATAATGTTTGATGGAAGCCTTGGAGATCATTGATATTATGGGGGGCTAAGCCTTTAAACCATTTTCTTACTTCTCCCCCTAGGCTTTGGGCAAATAATCTAAGTTTTACAAAATCATCATCAATTTCATTTCTTTCAAAATAGTCATCCATCTTATCCACATGTTTTGATGCAGTTGTAGCATTGTTGGCATCATATAATGGAATTTTGGACTGATAGTCCTGTGGAAGATTGACTAATGGTGCAGGAAGGACTAGGGGAGCATACCATGCAGCCATGGAAGGAGGTGGAGGTGAATTTACAAGGGGTGGATTAACAAAAGGGAAGGTGGGTTGGAATGGAGTGGTTTGGATAGTGGATGTTGAATGAAAGGATGTGTATGGAACAACAGTAGATTGCTAAGTTGATCTTGGATGAGAGACACCTAGGTTGTGGAGTTAATGTGAATCAGGAGGTGTTGTTTCTCTACTACCAAGATGTTCACTAGTTTGAGGAGAAGAAAGTGAAGACTTAGATTCTAGCTGGATTATATCATCAGATGACCTAGTTCTAAATGGATTTACAAAGTCATATTGTGATTGTTGTAGAGCTGAAAGATGTTCAGGAATTGATTTAGCTCTCAAGGGTGATCTGAAAACAGTTGATAATTTGATCTTAGGATACTTCCTAAGGATACTCTCTGGGTTGTCAACTACTTCAAGTGGATCAAGGTCAGGATAGGCTCTAGTGTGGATCTTCCTAGGAGCCACTATGATGTGTTTTTTAGACCCAAATAAACAAGACAAGGTCAACCAGATATGACAGTATTTGAATGGTTAACTAATCTGTTTATCGAAATTTCAATCCTATTGTCTTATAACTGAGTTTGAATGATATTATGATGATCAAGGTTCTTCCCAGTGGAGTCCTAAGGTCTGTTCAGGATTGTGGAGTCGACAAGTGGAAGTTTTTAGCTCTTTTCAGAGGTAAAAGGTTTTATGGTCCACCACCATGCTTGTGAAATATCCCTTTTCAAGGATATCCCGGAACACAACAAACTCTAACCAGAGATTGACTGGGAGGGAATTTACCAGATATTTCACCTATAAAAGAGAATGAGATCCGGAAGCTACCTGGACCTTTCCAGACTCTGTCTAAGAGTATGGGGTAAAACGCAACAAAAGGTAAATGTCAATGTAGAAGTAATTGTTTTACTGCCAATCTGAAATATTTTTTTTGGTTTTTTCCGAGTTATTTTTGAGTTGTGTGGTTTTTAAGAATATCCCAACTCTGTTTCAAAACTTAGCTACGATTATAAGACAAAGACAGTCTACTCTTATGGCTAAGCCAGCTGATTTTTCAAGGTTTGATAAAGTCTTAAGAGAATCCTAGGGTTTACCTAGATTTTCACCGATTCAAACAAGTTTCATCATGATTACCATTTCTTGGTAGTGCTTGAAAAGGCTGCTTTTTACTCACAAAGTTTTATAGAGATGAAAAAAGATTTTGGGTTCGTCCCCAACAGAGTCGCCAGAAATGTTGGGGATCTGTGATTTATTAGCAAGATTGGCAGAGTCCAATTATAGAAACAACATCGTTTCAACCAACTTTGGGATTCTAGGATCTAGCCCTCCTGAATCCAGAGAGGGATCTCTCCAATATGTACAAAGATGGATTTGTCTTTGAAGTTTGGGGTAATGATATTAGGCTAGTTATGAAGGCCAAAGGTTTGTTTTTTTTTTGGATGGTTGAGCATGATAATTGTTCAAGGTGGAAAGTTCTGAGTGCAAAAAGTTCCAAAGGTGAGAAGTTGTAGGCAATCAGAGTAAGCTTCGGTTAAAAAAGGTATAAAATTGCAGGTTTTAGTCCATTGGGCTGTGGAGTCATAATAAGGTTTAATTGGAATAGCAAGAGGGAAGGGTGGTCCATGGGGCAAGTCATCTATGTCTAAGGATCTCTTTGAAGATTGATTTATGGAATGGAATGATACAATAAGAAGGAGAAATAAACAGATGCAGAAACAACAGCAGCCCAGGATCTGATAAGTAATTTTAAACTAGTTAGCCTTTGGCATGGAATCAAGAAAAACATAAAAGTAAACTAGGATCTGGTAAGTATTTTGAAACTAGCCATCCTTTGATACACTTTCAATAGAAAACATCTCAAAACAGAGGGAAACTTGAAGGCAACTTTTGGATTAGAATATAGCGGGTCGGGCTCACCACAAATCCTCTCCTAGCTCTTCTTTACTTGGTTACTTTCAAGACAAATACAAAGATAACAACAGAATGGCCTAAGATCTGGTAAGTACTTTGAAACTAGCCAACTTTTAACACATTCCAAGGGAAATAATCAGGCAGTCTGTGGGATCAAACTGGGACCAGGGCTCACCATATCTTCCTCAGTTCATCTTCACTAAACATATACTAAAAATAAAATCTAAGACTAACATTCAGCTAAGACAATGAGACGAGGGAATGCTAGCATTCCTATTCTTAAACTGAATTAAATCATTCCTAAATAACACAGATGGAGGAAAACATTGAGATAAATATTTTCAGTCAGAGAAGGTTATTGATGTACAGTAGGTCCTAACTCTATGCATTTTGTTCTTTATAAGAGAATATGAAACACAACTGGAAATAGAAATAAAACAACAAGTTACAATGAGAAAAACATCACCGTCAACATAGACCAGGATCCCATAAATTAGCTTGTATTGATGCTCCAAACCAGTTACAGCTTTAAGTCCAGTGCTTTAGGTCAACCATCTACACATCTTGGCCTAACCTATCTATCACTAGCAGAGCTCCAAGAGCCAGTGAATACTATGTACAATCAAAAGTTTTTTCTCAAATGTATATGAAAGTTCTACAACCAACCCCTCACTCATCTTCTGAAGAAGTATATATAGAATAATGAGGAGGTGAGATCTGATAAAAGATCTCAATTTATAATTAATACATATTCAATAGTCTCTGGCCTTTGAGGGGCTCAATGAAGAAATTTGCATGGGGATACTCTGTATTAAATGTTTTACATAAAGATTAAGCTCAGTGGGAGATTTTTTGACCTTTGAGGCTCTATGTAATGTTGAAGTAACTCTGCAGATATCGTTTGCATTAATGTTCCCTGTAGAAGTAAATCTCTAGCTTCGTTGAGGCAAAAAATCTTCATTTGATCAATAATTTTTGCCTCTGATTGAGTACTTTGAGGAACAGGTGGCACTATGGTAGCTGAGGAATCAATTTTCCCCAGATTGTGGCGGTGGAGGCATTCCTGCTTGAAAAAACACTTTGGGTTTTCTGTAAACTGTGTTTTATTTGGGGATTAGGCTTTTGATAAGCATCTTAGACGTAATCCCCGCGAAACTATCTCTAATCCTCTGTTCTGATACATTTAGGTCTTCGGCATTGATACCCTTTGACAGTGTTAAATCCATGGTTTTCTTGCCAATATGCAGGGTTGCACAGAGATAAACAGCTTCGATGCCTCATCAAACACTGATGATAAGTGAGATTGAGAACCCCTGCGAATGATTTCCTTGATGAAACGAAAGTAAGAGGATCGTCACCCTCAACCTGCGAATTTTCCTCAGTATGGCAGAAAAACATTAAACCCTTCAAAATACAAACAAAAGTTATGAAATCCTACATATATAGTTTGATTGCTTCAGAGGACATGTGGAAGGAGCGGGGCTGTTGGATGGAATCATCCAATGGTCGGGATTAATCGGGGAGATCATAGAATGGGAGGAAGAAAGGATAGATCTAGGCCGTCGAACGCGCAGAGATCGATGGTCAGGAGCGAAGGGGGAAAACAAAAACAGAGAATCGTTGACCAGGCAATCGAATCAGGGGGACGAAATTTGAACCGTCGATCTGCAGATCAGATCGATGGCGGGAAATGATTTAACATCACACCGGGACCACATTAAGGGGTGGGCATCTTCATCGAGTGACAGCCGTCAGATGGGCAGCTTTATATCGGACGTTCCATGGCGATATCACTTGGCATCCTCGTCTGAATGATAACATGTGATGGACGGTGGTTTTGCAAATAGTACATGGGACGCGTGGCAATAAGCGTATGGAATCACTGGCGATCGGGGGAAAACAACTTTTCACCCAAGGGCAGTGCGATGGATACCGCCGGTTTTGGGCAACCGGCTTATGGGTGGTGGGGACCACGGAAAGACGCACTCCGAACCATCCGATCTACACATCAGATTGACGGTGCGGGATAGTTTAAAAATGGAAACGACAGAGAAACGAAAAATAATTAAAAACCCAAGTTTTAATTTAAAACAAAAGTTTTAATGTTTTTCGTGGGCGGAATATATAGAATATGATTAGGCACTTGGCTGTGGGGCCTTTGGGCGTGTGGAGGGTTATATGACTGGAGGTTTTTTAAAAGGAAGGGAGCTTAAGGCTAAACCCGAAGGGCTTAAGTCAAAAAAATGTTTTTTTATGATTTTTCAACCTTTTTCAAAGGAAATGAGGGTTTCGATAAGGCTAAGAAGGGGTCTTAGAACCTTATCATGGATTTTCATGAAGTGGAAAGGGAAGAAACATGAAATTTTTTAATTTTCATGGGGAATGAAGGGGTAGAAAAAGAGGTTAGCTTTTAAAGAGGAGGAAGGGAGAAAATGGTGCTTGCAACAGTACTTTAAGATGGGAACAGTAGGATTTCAGAGTTTTTCAAGATGGGAACAACAGTATAGGATCTGGATAAAGGCATGAGGCCTTCAAAAATTCTTTAAGAGTCAACAGTTTTTAGTGAGAAAAATTGTTCCTTGAAGGCTAAAAAATAGATTTAGCCACCTTTTGGGATAATCAAATTTTATAGGTGGCTAATAGGAAGGAGGAACTCGAGTAACGTCATGACAACAGAGTCCGATGTCATCAGTTTTTAACGAGTCTAACAAAGGAATAAATCGACATCTTTTCATATTTAGAGAGTTTGAAAAGAAGTTGGAAAAGAAAAATCCAGCAGTCCCTTTTCGTAGATAGTCTCATAGATCCGAAAAGGTAGAAAACTGTGTCTAAGAGAACCTCTTAGTCATGATCGGCTAAGGTATTCCTTTTTCGTAAATAATCTATCCCAGCCTGAAAAAGGGGTAAACGTATACCTGGTAGATATCATTTCGCATCCAATTTAACGAGTTCAAAACAACAAGTGACTCGACGATATTTTCAATTTTAGAGAGTTAGAAAAGAGTTGAAAGGTGACTCCAGTAGTGAATTTTTCATGTTTTTACCGAGTCTGAAAAAGTATAAAATACAACTCATTTCATCGTCATATCCATGTGAAAAACCTGCCACTACCCAAAAATATGCATGTAAAATGTATTCCTCGAAAATAATATGAAAATATATCGACAAATATGTCTTAAAACCTATTTTAGGACTTTGAAAAGTTATAAAATACCATAAATGGTAAAAAATATTTACTTTTCACTTTTACCTCTTTGTAGAGCAACAGTGACCCATTTCTCTTGCGATCTTCAGGCGACGATTATGACCAATGCAATGGAACAATCCGGATTCTATCTATTTCAGGTAAGAGCCAAATCCATTGGCCATATTGAGCTATATTTTACTGCATTTGGTTGTCATTTAGGATCCCTTAGGGGAGGATTGCACATTTTTAGGGCATTGTGGTTGGCGTGGCTTTTGGGCACGGACCCGCGCCAATCGATCCATTTTTACATAGGGGTCATGCCAGTTGGCACGACTGTTAGCCAAATAGCCATGCCAACCGCGCAACCCAAAATCCACTTTAAATATAAGAAAATGCAACCAGTAGTTTGCAAATTTAAACACCCAAGTGGATTTCTAATGTTCCTATGATCATTTCATGTAGGTACAAAGTGTGAAAAGATGGTAATTGAGTGGAAGGAGAGAGATCATAGTGAAGAGGTTGGAAAATCAATGGGAAATGAACAATTCATGAATGCCCTTAGGAATTGTGGGCTCAAGAAGTTCCTTACAACACCATGTCTTCGGGCTCAGCCTGAATTGCTTCAGTATCTAATCAGCATTCGGGACGAAGATCAGGAAAAGTTTGTACTTTGGGATCAAGAGCTCGAACTTGAAGTGTCTGATGTGTATTTCATCACAAGGTTTTCATGTAGGGGTGCAGTCCCTATCTTCTAAGAATGTTCCATCAACCATTTCCTAAAGGAAGAGATCCATGGCTTATTGAGTTTAACCACTTGCAATGTGTTGTGTAACCAGCTCCAAAAAGAGAAGAAAAGAGATATCAACGCCTTAGAAATGAGCCTCTTCGAGGGGGCAACCTCCAATACATTACATAAATGAACAATTCTTGGATGATACAATTTAAAAAACCTCCTTTCTATATATAGGAGTCCAAGGGGCCATAATGTAATCCTAGTGGGCCACAATGTAATCCTAGCCGACCTAACAATAATAATTTAAGGGCACAATAATAACAAAATGGGGGTTACAAGGGTACAATAATAACAATAAGGGGCTTACACTAACAATAATAATGGACTATACTAGTGATATAGGGACCTAACATGCCCTTCTCCTTCAAAAAAGTGTTGTCCTCAACGCTTGAGTAGCTCCGGGTGCTTCTGTATAAAATTCTCATCCTCCCATGTAGAATCTTCAGTGGATAAGTTCTTCCACTTGATGAGATACTCTGAAATTGATCGATTCCGTAGCTGTCGAGTTCTTGTTTCCGTGACCTCCTCAGGTTCCAATATGATTTTTCCTTCCTCATCAAGTTCTGGCAATATTGTTTGAACTGGAAGATTTTCACCTATAACCTTCTTTAAGCATGAAACATGGAAAACTGGATGTACTCGCGAAGAAGCAGGAAGCTCCAATTTGTATGCCATAGAGCCAATCTTTTGCAACACCTTGTAAGGACCATAGTACTTTGGTGATAATTTATTATCCTTCTTAGCTTGCTTGAGGGACATTTGTTTGTATGGTTGTAGCAGTAAAAATACCCAATCTCCTACATCAAAACTTCTCTCGCTGCGATGTTGATCTGCCTGTTGTTTCATTCGATTTTGTGCCAAATTCGGGTTATCCTTTAAGAGTTGGAGAACTTCTTGTTGATGCTCGATGTGATCTTCCACTGCTTGAACCTTTGAATTTTCTCTTAAAGATGATGTGATGGATGGTGGATGATATCCATAAAGTGCCATAAATGGGGTCATTTTTGCTGCGGTATGGAAGGAAGTGTTATACCACCATTCAGCGAGAGGTAACCACTTGACCCATTGTGTTTGTTTATCGGATACAAAACAACGAAGATATCCTTCCAAACATTTATTTACTATCTCAGTTTGACCATCAGATTGAGGATGATAAGATGAGCTATGAGCTAATTGAGTACCCAAACAAAGAAATAACTCCGTCCAAAAATTTCCAGTAAAAATGGGATCTCTGTCGCTCACGATAACCCTTGGGCTTCCATGTAGCTTTTGAATTCTGTCCATAAATGTAGTAGCAACTGTACTTGCTTTAAATGGATGAGATAATGCACAAAAGTGTGCCTACTTGGTAAGTCTATCAACTACCACCATGATGACACTCTTTCCTTCGGACTTAGGTAAACCTGTGATAAAATCCATTGAAATCTCCTCCCAACGTTGACTTGGAATGGATAAAGGTTGTAGAAGTCCCGGGGTCTTAATTATTTCCACTTTATTCTGCTGGAAAACCAAACATTCCGCCACAAACTTTTGAATATCAGATTTAAGGCCATCCCAAAAAAATTCTTTCTTCACCCTGTGGTAAGTTTTTAAAAATCCCGAGTGTCCTCCTAAAGGAAAAGTGTGCAATTCCAGAAGAATCTTTTGTTTTAGTTGGGAATTCTTACAAAGATATAAGCGATCTTTGTACCATAAGGAATCATTTTCCCAACTAAATGTATCAGATGTACTAGGATCTTGCTGCAACTTTTGAATGAGTGTCCATACATCTTTGTCCTTCTTCCATTCATCTCTTGCTTGGGTTATCCAATCTGGTTGGATAATAGAAATGGCACAAAGCAATGCTTCCACCTCTTCATTCTTTCTTGAGAGTGCATCTGCAACAACATTAAGCTTTCTTTTTTTGTAGATTATTTCAAAGTCATAACCCAACATCTTTGTGACCCATTTTTGCTGTTCTTCCGACGATAGTCTTTGTTCCAAAAAGTGTTTAAGACTATCATGATCAGTTTTTACCTTGAAGTGTCTTCCCATTAGGTAAGTTCGCCATTTCTTTAGTGCATGCAGTATTGCTAACATTTCCTTCTCATAAATAGGTTTCTGTAAATACTTTCCTTTGATTAGATGACTTTCAAAAGCAATGGGTCTTCCTTCCTGCATTAAAACAACACCAATTCCATTTCCTGAGGCATCACATTCCACAATAAAGGTTTTTGTGAATTCTGGCGTAGCTAAGATCGGTGCTAGGCACATTGCCTCTTTAAGATGTTCAAAGGCCTTAGTTGCTTCAGGAGTCCATGAAAATGCATCTTTCTTCAATAATGTTGTTAGAGGTGCTGCTATTCTCCCATAATTCTTAAAAAACTTGCGATAATACCCTGTTAACCCGAGAAATCCTTACAACTGCTTTATGGTTGTGAGGACTTTCCATTCCTTAGTGGCTTTAATTTTGTTGGGGTCTACTTTAACACCCTCGTGAGATACAATATGACCCAAATATTCCAGCTCTTGTACTCCAAAGAAACATTTGGATGTTTTTGCATATAATTTTTTCTCCTACAATAGTTTGAACACCCTGTCAACATGTTCAACATGATCCTTCCAAGACCTGCTGTAGATTAGTATATCATCAAAAAATACTAGCACAAATTTTCTAAGGAAGGGTTTGAAAATGGAATTCATCAAACCCTTGAAATGTAGAAGGTGCATTGGTAAGGCCAAAAGGCATGACCAAAAATTCATAATGACCCTCATGAGTTCGAAATGTTGTTTTTGGAATATCTTGAGTCTTCATTCTAATTTGATGATATCCTGAACGAAGATCCAACTTGGTAAAATAAATTGCTCCATGTAATTCATCCAATAATTCATCAATCACAGGAATGGGAAATTTGTCTTTAATGATGAGCTTATTAAGCTCCCTATAATCCGGACACATTCGCCATGATCCATCCTTCTTGTGTACCAATACTACAGGAGCAGAGAAAGAACTTTGACTAGGTTGAATTATACCCGCCTCTAACATTTCTGCAATCATACGTTCAATTTCACTTTTTTGGAAGTAAGTATATCTATAAGGCCTGATGTTTGGAGGAACACTTCCTGGAATCAAATGAATAGCATGATCATGATCACGAATAGGTGGGATTCCTTTGGGAGTTTCAAATACCTTGGAATGATTGTCCAAGACTTGTTGGAGATCTGCAGAAATAGATGATTTTGATGTCGGAACTTCTAGAGAGCATAATTGTGCAATTACACCTCGTTGTTCTTTCTTTAGAAGCTTTGTCATGACATTAGAGCTTATTATCCTTCCTGGCTTCCCTTCAATACCCAGTAATTCGACTTCCTTTCCTTCTGAAAAAAATTTCAAGAAAAGTTCTTGAAAATTAAAAGCTACCGTCCCCAAAGATTGTAACCATTGTACTCCTAGTACAACGTCAGCACCTCCCATAGGAATGGCAAGCATTGGACTAGTCAATACATATTCCCCCATGGTTAGCTTGATATTATGGCATTTTCCAGAGCAATTTATGGTTCCTCCATTTGCAACCATCACTTGACATTCTGGTGCTGGGTATAGGAAACAATTCAATTCCTTGGCTACCTTACAATGAATACAATTATGGGTACTACCTGAATCAATCAACACTATTACCTTTTTCTTCTTGATATGTCCTTCTATCTTGAGATTTTAAGGAGTGGTAATTCCTGCCAATACATTACATGATATGGTCGAACTCATTTCTTCCTCTTCTTGAGTTGGTTCCTGGTGTATATCCTCTTCTTGTTCATTTTCTTCTTCCTCTTCACAATCTATGTAAAATAATTTCTTCTTAGCACACTTATGACCTTTAGTGTATTTGCTATCACAGCTGTAGCAAAGCCCTTTTGCTCTTTTTTCTTCCAATTGTTGTGGTGTCAACCTTGTAGGTTGTGGAAATCTAGGCGTAGCAACACTTCCTTCTTTATAGAGTTGAGTGGTAGGCTTCCTTGTCGCCATAATTTTACATTCAACTTTTCTTGCCAACCTGAATGCCTTCTCCAATGAATCAGGTTCCAAAACACGAACTTCATGTTGGATGTTATCCTTTAGAGTACCTAAGAAGAGATCAATCCTGTGTTCCTCTGGAATATTAGTTACCCATATATTCAATTTTTGGAAGTCCTCAATGTGCTGCCCCACTAAACCCTTTTGTTTGAGATTTATCAATTGGCTAAAGAAGGTGTTGCTCTTTGTATCCTAATAATGTGCTATCATTTCCTCCGTAAAAATTGACCAAGTGACAATTTTTTTACGGGAGCAAAGCCATCGATACCATACAAATGTATTTTGTTCTAAATGAAAAGTTGCAATGCGTACCTTTTGTGTGTTTTTCACATTATGGAGATCAAAATATTGCTCCATCTGTAGTATCCATGTTACAGGATCCTTTCCATCAAACTTCCTCATATCCATTTTTGGAATATGGTGGTTCGTCCCGCCAACATTAGAGTTTATCAAATCACAATTAACATTGATTTTGTTCTCATCATGAGGTTCTTCTCCTATCTTTTCACCATTAGGAAACCTTTCTTGTATCAACTTTGTCAAACCTTCGATGTCTGTTTTTAGATCATTCTTCATGTTTTCCATCTTAGCTTCCATGCCATCCATCTTAGCTTCCACGCCATCCATCTTCTCTTCCATGCCTTTCTTCAAAACTTCCATTTCATTTTTGTTGCTCTTTGCGAGAGTGAAATTTGTTGCACTTGCTCTTGTAATTTTGATAGATCATGTTGCAATTCTTCATCTTCATGAGTCATAGTAGACCCTTCTAAAGGCTTAATGGGTGTTGAATTATTTTTATGAGGCATATTTTAGAACCCAATACTGATATGCCCTTGGAATCAATTCAAATTGATTCTTCAAACAAGACTTATGCAATTCGGAAAAAAAATACACACCTTTTTCTTGCTTTCGAGGAGCTCGATATTGAAATTGGATTATATCTGCAATTGAAAATCTTCAATATCTTAAATTCAACCCCGTAGTAGCCCTTTGAATCGTCTTTCAAATTCCACAGGTCTGACCTAATTTGGATTCTCCAAGGAAAATTTGTGTCCAATCTCCCACAATGACCTAATTCTGGACTGGTTCAATAGAGCGAACTTGTACGACTTGCCACGTGTCACTGTTTTGTCATTTTTATGTGAAATTGATAGAAAAGAAAC
This sequence comes from Pinus albicaulis, assembly GCA_034641835.2. Classification (NCBI taxonomy): domain Eukaryota; kingdom Viridiplantae; phylum Streptophyta; class Pinopsida; order Pinales; family Pinaceae; genus Pinus; species Pinus albicaulis. The sequence continues at coordinate 1,218,031,116 of CM076575.1, read as the reverse complement.
TAAATTCCGTGCACTTGCGACCAAGTTTTACGGCACTCAAATCCACTGCCCAGAGAGAGAGTTATTGAAATTTTCCCACGATCACCTCTTTGAGATGCAATTCTGGAGACTGAAAAAGCACTACCTTCCACAGATCATATCTCCGAATATATTGCGAACCAAGTTCTGAAATTTTTTGATGAATTTCCTCAGGATTTCAGCTTCGTACCATATGAATTTAAGATTCTGAACCTTCGTAGAAAAATGTTTATAGCGAAAATGCCACGATGACCTGTTTAGGAGCTTGAAAAAAGACCTAACTTCCACAGATGATATGTCCGAAAATATTGCGAACCAAGCTCTGAAATTTTTAGAAAATCTTCCTCAGGATTTTAGCTTCGTACCCTAAAAATTTCCGCTTCTGAAACTTCGTAGAAAAAAAATTATAGCGAAAATTCCACGATGACCTGTTTGGAGCAGCGAAACCCTAGAATCCCAAGCTCTGATACCAAATGTTGTGTAACCAGCTCCAAAAAGATATGAGAAGAGATATCAATGCCTTAGAAATGAGCCTCTTTGAGGGGGCAACCTCCAATACATTACATAAATGAACAATTCTTGGATGATACAATTTACAAAACCTCTTTTCTATATATAGGAGTCCATGGGGCCATAATGTAATCCTAGTGGGCCACAATGTAATCCTAGCCGACCTACAATAATAATTTAAGGGCACAATAATAACAAAATCGGGGTTACAAGGGTACAATAATAACAATAAGGGGGTTACACTAACAATAATAAGGGACTATACTAGTGATATAGGGACCTAACACAATGAGTTATTCCTGAGGTGGTTAAAGGAAAATTCTGCCTCCAATTTGTTAAAAACATTCCAAAAAATGTTGGCATGGGCTTAACATAGGGACAGAGTGCTAGCTGGTGCACCCTCTAGTGAAAATTTTCCCCATTGGCACGAGGGGTGAACTGGCTACCCGCAACAATGCCAAAAAATAGGTTTTTGAGTGCTTTCTGAGGAGATTTTCAATAGGAAGGATCATGTCCTTATGAATAACGATTCAAAGAAGGTATTTGCATATTTTTACACTGTTTACAGGTCATGGGAAAGATCCTCCAATATGGAGGGTGAGGGATTGTAGGGACAGTGAAAAAATGCTATGTAACAGTTAGGTTAAGGTTAAGGTTAAGGGTAAGGTGAAGGTTAAACTTAAGGCTAAGGTTAAGGTTAAGGAGGTTAACCTAACCTTAACCTAACTGTAAGAAGCTAACCTTAAAGCTTAACCTTAACATTAACCTAACCATAACCTAACATTAACCAAATCTTACTCTTAAGCTTAACCTTAACCTTAACTTTAACCTTAACCTAACCTTAACCGTAACCTTACCCTAACCTTAACCTAACCTTACCCTTAACCTAACCCTAACCTTAACCTTAAACTTAACCTTTCCCTTAACGTTAACCTAACCTTAAAATTAACCATAACCTAAAATTAACCTTAACCTCACCCTTAACCTTAACCTTAACCTTAATCTAACATTAAAATTATACTTAACCTAACCTTAACCTTAACCTCAACCTTAACCTCCTTAACCTTAACCATAAGCTTAATAGTAACCTTAACCTTAACCTTGAACTTGAAATTTACCTTAACCTTACCCTTAACCTAACCCCTTAACCTTGACCTTAACCTCAACCTTAACCTTAAGCTTACCCTTACCCTTAACCTAACCTTAACGTTAAACTTAACCTTAACCTTACCCTTAACATTAACCTAACCTTAAACTTAACCCTAATCTAACCTTAACCTCAACCTCAACCTTAACCTCCTTAACCTTAACCATAAGCTCAACTTTAACCTTAACCTTAACCTTGACCTTGACCTTTACCTTAACCTTAACCTTAACCTAACCCCTTAACTTTACCCTTAACCTAAACTTTAACCCTAACCTTACCCTTAACATAACCTTACCTTCACCCTTACCTTAAGCTTAAGCTTAAGCTTAACCTTAACATTAACCTTAGGCTTAACCTTAACCTAACCTTAACCTACACCTTAACCTAACCTTAAATTTAACCTTAATCTTAGCCTTACCTTAACCCTAACCTTAACCTTAAGCTTAACCTTCACCTAACCTAACCCAACCTTAACCTTAACCTTAACTTTAACCTTAACCTAACCTTAACCTAACCTTAACCTTAATCTTAACCTCCTTAACCTTAGCCTTAACATTAACCTTAACCTAACGTAACTTAGCACTAATATTAAGGTTAAGCTCAAGGTTAAGGTTAAGGGTAAGATTAAGGTTAAGGTTAGGTTAGGTTAAGGGTAGGGTTAAGGTTAAGGAGGGAAAGGTTAAGGTTAAGGTTAAGGTTAGGTTAAGGTTGAGGTTAAGGTTAAGGTTAAGTTTATGATTAAAGTTAAGGTTACGTTAAGGTTACAGTTAAGGTTAAGGTTAAATTTAAGGTTAGGTTAAGGTCAACATTATGGTTAAGGTTAAGGTTAAGGTTAGGCTAAGGTAAAGATTAAGGTTAATGTTAAAGTTAAGGTTAACATTAAGGTAAGGTTAAGGTTAAGGTTAAGGTTAGGTTAAGGTTAAGTTTAGGTTAAGGTTAAGGTTATGGTTAAGGTTAAGTTTAAGGCTAGGTTAGTGTTAGTGTTAAGGTAAGGTGAAGGTGAATGTTAAGGTTAAGGTTAAGGTTAAGGTAAGGTTAAGGTTATGGTTATGTTAAGGTAAGGTTAAGGTTATGGTAAAGGTTAAGGTTAAGGTTAGGTTAATGTTATGGTTATGGTTAAGGTTAATGTTAAAGTTAAGGATAAGGTTAATGTTATTTTAGGATAGGGGTAGCATGAAGGTTAAAGTTAAGGTTAAAGTCAAGGTTAAGGTTAAGGTTAAGGTTAATGTTAGAGTTAAGGTTAAGGTTAAGTTAGGTTAAGCTTAAGATTAAACAGTTATATTAAGGTTAAAGTTAGGTTAAGGTTAAGGGTAAGGTTAAGGTTAAGGCTAGCGTTAGTGTTAAGGTTAAAGGTTAAGGTTAAGGTTAGGGTTAAGGTTAAGTTTAAAGTTAAGGTTAATGTTAAGCTTCAGCTTAGGTTATGGTAAAGGTTAAGGTTAAATTTAGGTTAAGGTTATGGTTAAGGTTAAGTTTAAGGTTTAGGTTAAGGTTAGGTTATATTAAGGGTAAGGTTGAGGTTAAGGTTAAGGTCAAAGTTAAGGTTAACGTTAAGGTTAATGTTAGGTTAAGGTTAATATTATTGTTAAGATTAAGGTTAAGCAGGTTAAGATTAAGGTTACGTGTTAGGTTAAGGTTAAGGTTAGGTTAAAGTTAGGGAAAGGTTAAATTTAAAGTTAACGTTAAGATTAAAGTTAAGGTTAATGGTAAAGTTAGGTTATGGTTAAGGTTAAGAAGGTTAACCTTACCCTTAACACTAGCACTAACCTTAACTTGACCTTAACCTTAACCTTAAAATTAAGCTTAACCTTAACCTTAACCTAAACCCTTAACCTTAGAATTAACTTAACCTTAACGTCAAACTCAACCTTAACCTTAACTTTAACCTTATCCTTAACCTTAACCTAACATTAACCTTAACCTTACCCTTAACCTAACCTAAACTTAACCTTAACCTTAACCTTAACCTAACCTTAAGGTTAACCTTAAAGTTAACCTTAACCTTAACACTAACCTTACCCTTAACCTTACCCTTAACCTAACCTTAACCTTAAATTTAACCTTCACTTTAACCTTAACCTTAACATTAACATTATCCTCCTTAACCTTAACCTAACAATACCCCAACCTTAACCTTAACCGTAACCTTAAGCTCCTTAACCTTAACCTAATCTTAACCTCACCCTTAACCTTAACCTTACCTTAACCTTAATCTTAACCCTAACCTTAATCTAACCTAACCTAACCTTAACCTTAACCTTAATCTTAATCTTAGCCCTAACCTTAACCTAACATTAACCTTTACCGTAACCTTAACCATAACCTTAACCTTAACCTTAACCTAACCTTAGCCTAACCTTAACCTTAACCTTAACCTTTAACATAACACTAAACTCAACAGTAACCCTAACCTTAACATTAACCTTAATCTAACCTTACCCTCCTTAATATTAACCTTAACCTTAACCTTAATCTTAATTAACCTAACCTAACCTTAACCTTGACCTTACCCTTAACCTAACCTTAACCTTAACCTTACTGAACCTAAACTTAACATTAACCTTAACCTTACCTTTAACATTAACCTTAACCTTAAATTTAACCTTAACCTTACCCTTAACCTAACCTATAATTAACCTTAACCTTAACTTTAAGCTTAACCTTAACCTTGACCTTAAACTAACCTTAATATTAACCTTAACCTTCTTAACCTTAACCTTCTTAACCTTAACCATAACCTTAACCTTACCCTTAACCTTACCCCTAACCTTAACCTTAACCATAATCTTAACACTGACCTTAAACTTAACTTTAACAATAACCTTAAACTTAACACTAACCTTACCCTTAACTTTAACCTTAACTTTAACCTTAGCCTTAACCTTAACCTTAACCTTAAACTAACTATTGTGGTGGATTCGACACACGGGTGTACGAAATCGCATGTGTTTAGGGAATGTGGTATTTTCTCTAAACCATAAGTAACAAGCAGTATTTGAGGGGAGCTCAGAAGTATAAGACTTAAATGAAGTAATACACTAAAGTATGCTGTATTAAAAAACTAAAACTAAAAACACAAAAAGAAGCTATATAGAGAGTTCCAAATAGTAACAAGGTAAACCACGGCTCGATGTCATTCTTCTTATTGACTACTTGGAATGAAAGCAAATCTTACACACTTGCCAAAGGGCCTAGGCAGTGGCTCTAGGACCCGATGCAAGGATGTTTGTACTTCAATTTCTGCCTTCTGACACAGTTAAACTCTCTCTCTCTACTACAATGGGCTAAGATTGTTGGGTGGCCAACAATCAAGTCCTCTTCTTCAGATCCTATGCTCCTTGGGTCACACAAGACACTGGTGTTGCTTGGGCAACTTTGGCCAGCATAACCTTGTGATCGCCTATTGTTCATCTCTTTTAGGGTTTATATAGGTGAGCTTTCAAACCTTGTTCCCTCCCTTGGTACATCATGGATGGTGACCCAAGGGAGGGGAATTACTCCATTGTGTGCTGAAATATGCTTTCATGTGCTCACACAAGGCCTAAGGAGGCGCTGGTGCTATCCTTAGGCAGCTTTCACATAAGGCGAAACTGTCCTTTTCTTGCTTGTAGTCCTTAAAAGTGAATTTTTGCTACTTCCAGGAATGCGCGCTATCGGGCTCCAGTGCAAGCAAAAGGTGTTCTTTTCGAAGGAAAAAGCATGCATTTGAGCGTTTATGAATAGTTCAAATTTGATTTGCTCAAAACCTTAGAGATTATTGACTCCATAATGTATTCTTGTCCTGTAAATCCTTAGGCTCGACAATAATTGATGTCATTTTCTACCATACGATTTTCCAGTGTTAACACTAACCTTAACCTAACCTTAATCTTAAAATTAACCTTAACCTTAACTTTAACCTTGACCTTAATCTTGACCTTAACATAAACTTAACCTAAACTTTTACCTTAACCTAACCTTAACCTTAACCTTAACCTCCTTAACATTAACCTTAACCTTAAGTGTAAGGTTAGGGATGAAGGTTAATGTTAGGTTAGGTTAAGGTTAAGGTTAGGTTAGGTTATGGTTAAGGTTAAGGTTAAGGTTAAGATTAGGGTTAAGGTTAAGATTAAGGAGGTTAAGGTTAAGGTAAGGTTAGGTTATGGTTAAGGTAAGGGTAACCTGTTTAACCTTAAACTTAACATTAACCTTAACCTAACCTAACTTAGCCTTAAGGTTAAGGTTAAGGTCAAGGTTAAGGTTAAGGGTAAGGTTAAGGTTAAGGTTAAGTTAGGTTAAGGGTAAGGTTAAAATTAAGGAGGGAAAATTTAAGGTTAACGTTAAGGTTAAGGTTAAGGTTAGGTTAGGTTAAGGTTAAGGTTAAGGTTAAATTTAAGGTTATGTTAAGGTTAAGGTTCAGGTTAAGTTTAAAGTTAAGGTTAAAGTTCAGGTTAGTTTAAGGTTAAGGTTAAGGTTAAGGTTAAATTTAAGGTTAAGGTTAAGGTTAAGGTGAAGGTTAAGGTTAACGTTAAATTTAAGGTTAAGGTTGAGGTTACGGTTAGGTTAAGGTTAAGGTTAAGGTTAAGTTTAAGGTTAAGGTTAGGTTAATGTTAAGGTTAGGTTAAGGTTAAGGTTATTTTTATGATTAAGGAGGTTAAGGTTAAGGTTAAGGTCAAGGATAAGGTTAAGGTTAGGTTAGGGTGAAGGTTATGGTTTAGGTTAAGGTTAGGTTAAGGTAAGGTTATGGTTATGGTAAAGGTTAAGGTTAAGGTTAAGGTTAGTGTTAGTGTTAGTGTTAAGGTTAGGGTTAAGGTTAAGGTTAAGGTTCAGGTTAGGTTAGGTTACGTTAAGGTTAAGTTTAAGGTTAAGGTTATGGTTAGGTTAATGTTAGGTTAAGGTTAAATTTAAGGTTAATATTAAGGTTAAGGTTAGGTTATTGTAAAGCCCAAGGTTAAATTTAGGTTAAGGTTATGGTTAAGGTTAAGGTTAAGTGTAGGTTAAGGAGGTGAACCTTGCCCTTAACAATAACAATAACCTTAACCTGACCTTAACCTTAACCTAACCTTAACCTTAACCTTAAAATTGACCCTAATCTTAACCCTAACCTTAAATTTAAACTTAACCTTAACTTTAACCTTAACCTTAACCTTAACCTAACCTTAACCTTAACCTTAACCATAACCTTACCCTTAACCTAACCTTAACCTTAATCTTAACCTTAACCTTAACCTTAACACTAAAATTAACCTCCTTAACCTTAATCTAACCTTACCCTAGCCTTACCCTAACCTTAACATTAACCTTAACCTTAACCTCCTTAAGCTTAAGCTTAAGCTTAACCTAACCTTACCCTTAACCTTAACCTTAACCTTACCTTAACGTTACCTTAACCTTAACCTTAACCTTAACCTAACCTAACCGAAGCCTAACCTTAACCTTAACCTTATCCTTAACCTTAACCCTAACCTTAACCTTAACCTTAAACCAACCTTACCCTAACCATAACCTTAACCTTAACCATAAACTTTACCTAACCTTAACCTTAAAATTTACCATAACACTAAACTTAAGACTGTTAAGCCCCTATATCACTAGTATAGTCCCTTATTATTGTTAGTGTAACCCCCTTATTGTTATTATTGTACCCTTGTAACCCCCATTTTGTTATTATTGTGCCCTTAAATTATTATTGTTAGGTCGGCTAGGATTACATTGTGGCTCACTAGGATTACATTATGGCCCCATGGACTCCTATATATAGAAAGGAGGTTTTGTAAATTGTATCATCCAAGAATTGTTCATTTATGTAATGTATTTGAGGTTTCCCCCTCGAAGAGGCTCATTTCTAAGGCATTTATATCTCTTTTCTTCTCTTTTTGGAGCTGGTTACACAACATTTGGTATCAGAGCTTGGGATTCTAGGGTTTCGCTGCTCCAAACAGGTCATCGTGGAATTTTCGCTATAACTTTTTTTCTACGAAGTTTCAGAAGCTGAAATTTTTAGGGTGCGAAGCTGAAATCCTAAGGAAGATGTTATAAAAATTTCATAGCTTGGTTCGCAATATTTTCGGAGATATCATCTGTGGAATTTAGGTCTTTTTTCAAGCTCCTAAACAAGTCATCGTGGCATTTTCGCTATAAAATTTTTTCTACGAAGGTTCAGAATCTAAAATTCATATGGTGCAAATCTGAAATCCTGAGAAAATTCTTCAAAAAATTTCAGATCTTGGTTCGCAATATTTTTGGATATATGATCTGTGGAAGGTAGTGCTTTTTCGGGCTCCTGAATTGCATCTCAAAGAGGTGATCGTGGGAAAAGTTCAATAACTCTCTCTCTAGGCAGTGGATTTGAGTGCCATAAAAATTGGTCACAAGAACACGGACTGTAGTTTCTTGGCTATCAATTTCAGATACAAAGGACGAAACAGTGACACGTGGCAAGTCCTACAAGTTCGCTCTACTGAACCAGTCCAAAATTAGGTCATTGTGGGAGATTGGACACAACTTTGTCTTGGAGAATCCAAATCAGGTCAGACCTGTGGAATTTGAAAGAAGCTTCAGAGGGCTACTACAAGGCTGAATTTTAGATACTGAATATTTTCAATTACAGAGATAATTCAATTTCAATATCGAGCTCCTCAAAGAAAGAAAAAGGTGTGTATTTGTTTTTTAAAATTGCATAACGTTTGTTTGAAAAAGCAGTTTGAAGTGATTCCAAGGGAATATTGAAGAATATTTATCAAAATTGGGTTATATAATGCCTCCAAAAAATAATTCCATACCCATTAAGCCCTCAGAAATCTATACAATGATGCATGAAGAGGAAGAATTGCAATATGAGATATCAAAATTACGGTACCAAGTGCAACAAGTTTCGATCTTACGAAGAGCAATCAAAGATGAAATAGATGGTTTAAAAGCAGAAATGGAGGCTAAGTTGGATGGTTTGAAGGATAAAATAATATCTAATATGGATGATAAATTAGTGGAAGATCACAGCGAGCATCAACAACAAGTTCTCCAACTCTCAAAGGATAACCCAACTTTGGTGCAAAATCTAATGAAACAACAGGAAGATCAACATCACATCGAAAGAAGTTATGAAGCAGTGATAGAAACAAGAAATCGACAAGTACGATCAATTTCAGAGTATCTCAGCAAGTGGAAGAACTTTCCTGTAGAGTATTTCACATGGGAGGATGAGAATTTTATACAAAAGCATCAAGAAATAATCAAGCGTTGAGGACAACACTTGTTTGAAGGAGAGGGGCATGTTAAGCCCCTATATCACTAGTATAGTCCCTTATTATTGTTAGTGTAACCCCCTTATTGTTATTATTGTACCCTTGTAACCCCCATTTTGTTATTATTGTGTCCTTAAATTATTATTGTTAGGTCAGCTAGGATTACATTGTGGCCCACTAGGATTACATTATGGCCCCATGGACTCCTATATATAGAAAGGAGGTTTTGTAAATTGTATCATCCAAGAATTTTTCATTTATGTAATGTATTGGAGGTTTCCCCCTCGAAGAGGCTCATTTCTAAGGCGTTGATATCTCTTTTCTTCTCTTTTTGGAGCTGGTTACACAACAAAGACTAACCTTAACCTTAACATTAACCTTAAATTAGCATTAACCTCCTTAACTTTAACCTTAACCTTAACATTAACCTTAACCTAAAATAGCCTAACCTAACCTTAACATTGACCTTACCCTTAACCTAACCTAACCTTGACCTTAACCTTAACCTTAACCTAACCTTAACCTTAACCTTAAACTTAACTTTAACCTTAACCTTAGCCTTAACCTTAATATTAACCTTAACTTTACCCTTAACGTTACCGTTAACCTAACCTATCTTTATCCTTAACCTTAAATTTAACCTTAACCTTAACCTTGACTTTAAACTAACCTTTACCTTAACATTACCTAACCCAACCTTAACCTTAACTGTAACTTTAAATTTAGGGGTAAGGTTAAGGTTAGGTTTAAGGTAAGGTTAAGCTTAAGCTTAAGGTTTAGGTCAAGGTTAATCTTAAGCTTCGGTTAGGTTAAGGTTAAGGTTATGGTTAAGGTTAAGGTTAGGTTAAGGTTAAGGTTAAGGTTTAGTTAAGGTTAAGGTTAATGTTAAGGTTAAGGTTAAGGTAAGGTTAAGATTAAGGTTAAAGCTAAGGTTAGGTTAATGTTAAGGTTAAGGTTATGGTTAAGGTTAAGGCGGTGAAGGTTAAAGTGAAGGTTAAGTCCTTAAGGGTAAGGTTAATGTTAAGGTTAAGGGTAAGGTTAAGGTTAAGGTTAAGGTTAAGTTAATGTTAAAGTTAATGGGTTAGGTTAAGGTTAAGGTTAAGGTCAAGGTTAGTTTAAGGTTAAGGTTAAAGTTAAGGATGTTAAGGTTAATGTTAAGGGTAAGGTTAGGTTAAGGTTAAGGTCAACGTTAGGTTAAGGTTAGGGTAAGGTTAGTTTAAGGTTAAGGCTAAGGTTATGGTTAAGTTGAAGGTTAGTTTAAGGTTAAGGTTAAGGTTAGGTTAAGGTTAGGTTTAGGTTAGTGTGTGCTGGAAAAGACGTAGTCTAACAAAGTCATCATTTAAGGAGTTTGATGAACACCACAAATAATAAGTTATAACATGTGTTGATGGGTCTTCTACAGGGTTTCCATTGAATTTTGGAATTTTTTAGGGTAATTTATGTGGTATCACCAACCACTAAGGAGAGGAATGAGATAGGATGCCAAATAATGATATGGGTGAATTAAATGGACAAAATATCAAAGATGAAGCAACAATAAATGTTGTTGTAGCTGAAATAGATGATTCAGTATGGGATGTTATATCAGCCATGGTCCATTGACCCAATGTATACCCTATATAATATACAGGAACTCAAAGTGAAACAAGATCCATAAATGCAGAGGAAGGTGATTGAGGAAAATACTCGTACAGGTAAAACCCCTACCGAAAATGAGTTGGAGATACGATATACTTACGTACGTAGAGTGAGGTATCACACTCGGAATGTATCGCACACAAGTTAATGACAGCTTCTATGTTTTACGACGCCGGAACACGTCTCTAACCTAGCCCTTCTAAATGTTATCGTTATGGTTCCAAGGCTTTGTTAGGTAAATTGAGATAATTTTTAAGTTGATCTTGTTTATCAATTTTCATTTCAAATGTTCACTATGATAATGTATTGGAAATTCCTAAAATTCAAACTAAGAATGATAAGAAATATTTCATTTTTAGTTTCTCAATGAAAATCCTAGCTACTAGAGAGAAAGAGAAATCAATTTGACAGAAAACAAATCAATGAGAACAAACTAAATGAAGATTTCCTAATTGTTCCTTTTGCAAAATACACAAACAAATACATAAAAATGAAGGTTTTTATTTTCAGTTCCTTTAATGTTATGAATGCAAAAAAGAAACTAATTTCAATAAATCAACAAAAAAAAATGCCTTTTACTTTTGAGAAATGAGGAATATAAACAACAATTTCTCTTTTGAAGGAAAAATGAGGAATTAAACAACAATTTCCCCTATCAAGAAACAAAGAATTTAAGACAATTTCATTTTTCAAAATCAAATGGTTCTAATGCGACAATGAAAATACTTTGAAATAAATTCGTCAATGATAAAGAAAAATTATTTAAACAAAAAGTGAACAATTTTTTCTTTCAAAGGAGGAAGAGGTAGATAAGATCACTGGTCAATATGAGGCTCAAGATTTTCAAAACACAGTAGAGAACAAACTAAAAAAAAATTCAATGACAAATTCAATGGAATTTGGATGGTTTCAGGAGGCAAAACAGTCTCTAAGGAGAGACAGTGCTTTGCAACATAGGCCTGAAAGGGAGACCGTGCTATGCAAAGCACTATTTCCTATCCAAGATTGCTTTGGGCACAGTGTACAATGAAAAACACAGTTGTATAACACACTTCTAATGCAAATTTTGATTTCAAATATCCTAATATTTTTTAGTAACAACTGGCGGGTGAATAAAAAAAACTAGAGGCTAAAACACCGAGGATAAAGAGTAGACTCCCCAGTGGAATCACCAATTTGTTATGCAGAATTATGAATTATGGATAAATAATTCTTCCCTAGATAGGTGCTTATATAGAATAACAAGTCAAAGAATTTAAGACTATCTTTCCTAACTGTAAACAGACACACAGAATGAAACAAGAAGTTTACTTGGAGTCCAAGTGCTTCCAAAGTCTCCTTCTGTCGCTTTTGCTGTAGCTTCAAATTCTAGCCAGTAGTGAAAAATATTTCCTACAAGAACGAACACTAAACAACAAGAGATAGCAATAATACTGATGTATATTCAATTTATTTAGCTAAATCAATAAAGCATAAACCATATACATCAAATAAGAAATCATGATATGGAAAATCAAAGCTTATATAGATGCATATAGGGAAAAATAAGTAGTAATATTTATTAATGATAGAAGGGGAGGTTACAACCTAGTGATTGAATTAGTGTCACCGTATCTAGCAGCATCCTAGCCTCATCACAATGTAGATATCTCCAACAATATTTCACTCAAATCAACTCCTCAATTGAAATTCCACCATCATTTCTCTACCCAAATTCTTCCTTCTCAAACACTAAGATCTGTGATCAATTTATAGAGGAGTTGAAGGTAGTTTTACAGTCAATTGAATTTCCAATAATAGGAAAGACATGTTACCAATATTGTAGATTTCAAATGGACACATGGATTTGAATTTTGACACATGTGAACTCTTCTACCAGGCACCGACCAAGTGGAGATTCCGGAAAAATGACAATTTCGCTCCCATGTGACTAATGCACCTGTTAGGGATCTGTAATTTTAGCAGACTGGTGAGACTAAAATGGTAGAAACAACATCGTTTCAACCACATTTGGGATTCTAGGATATAGCCCTCCTAAATCCGGAGAGGTATCTCTCCAATAAGTGCAAATATGGATTTGTCTTTGAAGTTTGTGGTAATGATATTAGGCTAGTTATGAAGGCCAAGGGTTTTGTTTGTTTTTGGATGGTTGAGCATGAATATTGTTTGAGGGGAAAGTTCTAAGTGAAAATATTTTCAAAGGTGAGAAGTTGCAAGTGTATAGAACAGCAAGGTTAAAAGATAGATATAACGCTGGTTTTTAGTCCATTGGGCTATGGAGTCATAACAGGGATTTAATTGAACAACAACATCAAGAGTGATCCAAGGGGCAAGTCATCTATGTCACAATATCATTGATATTGAAATGATGGGATGGAAACAATAAAGTGTTGGAGGGGTGGAAACTGATAATAATTTCACAAGGGATTTATAGTCAGTCCGAACAAGAAAAAGCCTGTTAAGTAACTGTTTAAAACCAACCAAGTGCAGGGCTAACCATTGACTTCTTGGGAAAGTTTTTATTAAAGCAGCTTAATTGACAAACAATCTAGTAATCCACATAATTACCTTCAGAAAGTATGAAAATACATAAGAGAAAACAAAGTGTAACTTAAGATCAGATAAAGTACTTTAAAACCTAGTTTGCTTTCAGTCAACACCAAGGGAAACCTTCAGAACCTACTTTTGGAGAATAGAAGCTAGAAATAGGGCAAACCATGACTTTTCTAGTCTAACTTTAATAAGAAAATAAGGAAAATAACTTTCAAGAACAATTTTAAAGGCAAACAGTAGGACGAGGGAACTCTAGCATTCCTAACTGCTTAACTGTATTAAATCACTCTTAAATAAACAAATTGGAGGAAAACATTGAGATAAATATTTTCAGTCAGAGAAGGTTACTGATATACAGTAGGTCCTAACTCTATACATGTTGTTCTTTATCAAAGAATAGTGAAAAATATGACATACATAGAAGGAAAACAAAAACAAAGAAAGGTGCACTTCACCAGTGATATAGACCAGGATCCCAAGAAACAACTTTTATATTGATGTGAAACCAGTTACAGTCTTCAAGTCCAATGTTTTAGTTCAGCAATCATCTTCACTATTCATCCTAACTAATCTATCACAAGCAGAGCTCCAAGGGCCAGTGAACACTATTTACAATCAGAAGTTTAAGCTCAAATTTATTTCAAAGTTCTACAACCAACAGTTTCTCATCTTCTACAGAGGTATTTATAGAAGAATGAGGAGGTGAGATATGATAAAAGATCTCTTAGGACAATTAATACAGATTCAAGACTTCTCGGCCTTTGAGGGACTCGATGGAGAAGTTAACAAACATTCTGTCTGCATTAACTGTTTTACATTTATGAATTAAGATCGGTGGGAGCTTTTATTTGACTTTGAGGCTCTGCGTCCTCTGTGGAGTAGCTCTGTAGATATTTTATTCATTAATTTCCTTGCAGAAGAACTCTGTGGTTGTGTTTGAGAAAAACATCTGATCCGGTTCAATAAATTTGGCCTCTTTTTTGAATGCTTTGAGGCATAGGTGGAACTTATGGTAGCTGAGGAATCAATTCGCCTCAATTGAAGCGGTGGAAACCTTTCTGTCGGTTAAACACTTATGATTTTCTGTTGACTGTGTTTTAATCTAGGGAATTAGGCTTTTGATAAGCATTCTTAGCCGTAATTCCCCAAATTTGTCTTTAATCTTCTTCTTGTTGCGCTCTATTCTTCAAAGCTTATACTCTTTTAAAATCGTGTTCAAAACGCAGTGTCTTGTCAATGTGTAGAGCCACGCAGGGCCTTCATAGTATCGGTGCCCATGGAACATTGATAAAACGTTTGAATGGAGCCCTGCAAATGGTTCTCTTTATAGGCCGAAGGCACGAGGATTGTCATTCTCACCTCCTGGCCTTTCTTCAATATAACAGCGAAAATATTTAAAACCTGCATAAAACATAAAACAATTAAGAAATCCTGCATTTTAGGTTTAACTGCTTCAGAAGGTAGGAAAGAGCGTGGCCATTGGATGAGAGCATCCAATGGTGGGGATCTGCATAGAGAAGGTTAAAGGAGAGAGGGAGAAGAATAAGGCAGAGTGATTTTGGACCATCCAATCTAGACACGTGGATGGTCCGGATTCAATCGAAGAATCGCAATCGGGTTTAGTGAGCGAATGGAGCGATTGAAACACGTGATGCGATGAAGCAGAAGTCGTTAATATAAAGGTTAGATCAATGGTGGAGTATGAATTGGGGTTGGTAACAAATGTATACGATGCAAAAGTTGCGATGCAATTGAAAACTCCGATGCGATGGAGCATTGGCTGCTTGATCGGCCTTCGATCAATGGCGGAGATTTATTTCAGAACAGACCGGCGAAAAACCTTTATAATATATGAAAACTTAACTTTTTGAAATAAAACAAAGTTTTTATGGATCAGGGGTGGAAAATATATATAAGGCGGATAAGCGCTCGATTGCAGGGCCTTTGGGCTTTATGAACTGTGATATGGCCGGGGCATATTAAAACAAGGGCCAATCGCAATCAAGCCATCGGGCTGGGTCTTTCAATCAATCCATTGTATTTTCTCCAATTGCGATTGCGCGATCGGCTCTTTTCAATCAACCCATTTAATTTTAAGACGTGATTTTGGTTTTTATACCAAACCTTTGGAAAAGTGGGTTTTTGGATTTTACAAAGGAAAGAGTGGATCGGGAATGGATTTTCAATGGTTTTAAGCACGAAGGTGGGCCCACAGGATATATATTAAAATAATATGATCAAAGGATAGGGCTCAATCACAATCAAAATTTCGCAAGACGTCAAAACAAACTGGTGCACTGAGTTTTTGAGATGTGATCGGGAAGGTTTATATAAAAGAGTTGATCGCATCGGGGTTTTAAAAGGAACACAAGACTTGCACACCATCGAAATTTTCCGATGCGATTAGCACTATATGGGTTTGGCGCTTGGTTTTTATGACACAGGCACATGTGGGGAAGTGGTTTAGGACTTAGCCCAAGGAGGCTTAGGTCCATAGTAAATAAAACTTGTATTTTTTATGAATTTTCAGAGTTTTCAATGGATTTTAGAGGTTTCGATAAGGCTAAAGAATGAGTCTTTAACCTTGTAAAAGTGTTTTTCATGAGGGGAAGAAGAAGAATCATGAAAAAAAAGGGATTTTTATGGAGAAAAAGGGGAGAAAATGAAGGTAAGTTTGGAGGAGGGGGAGGGAAGAAATGATGGTTTTACAGTAGTTTCTTCTCATGAAAATAGCATAATTTCCGAGTATAAAAATGGGAACAGCAATGAAAATTTTGGACAGAGGCATGAGGCCTTTAAGGAGTCTTCAAGAGCCAACAATTTTTTAGTGATAAAATTTGTTCCTTGGAGGCTCAAAAAGTCTTAGCCACCTTTTGGTATAACAAATATTATAGGTGGCTAACAACACCTATGAGTGTTGAGAAGTGCTTTGTAGAGCAGCCTTCCATGGGGCTACCTACATATTCAGCACACTTATTCCCTTTAGAGGCAGCGTTGATGAGCTCTCATATGATATATTATAAACTTTAAATCTTGGAAACCTTTGCAGATGAAATTCTTTGAATGATTTGTCTTGTTAGTCTTAGGGCATATAACAACTAAAATGATAGGGGATGATAGACCCCATTCATTGGTTCTTGAGATGATTCCTATTTAACCAGGTCATTGGGAATGGTGCCCAAATTGACCTATAACAGTTTCCCCCTAAAGTGTAATAATTAAAAATAGGGAAAATCTACAATAATGGGAATGTCTTAAGATATTCCAAAATTGGAACTACATCAATCCATGAACATAATAATGAAAGAGAAATGTAGCTCAACTCATAAACATGGGATACCAAAATGGAGACATTAATCCATGTATTATATCAGAAAATACATACATAACAAAGAGGCATTGATCATATACCATGAAGGAACAAGCCTCCCATAAGAAATCACTCTACAAATGAACTTCTGTCACAATACAAGAATGTCGGAGACTGCTACAGTGCAGTTAAAAACATACTGTTACAGAAACATTATGTAAAAAATATGTAGGGTTGTTATAAGCCTCAAAATATATGCTCAATATAGATCTATGCTCAATATAAAATCCTACAAGGAATCCGAAAAGGGGTTTTCAGAAATACACTCTATACAATATGGAATCTAAATCCCAATGGCTGAAGATACAATACAAACTAAAAAAGGAGTGTAGAAGGCTGAATTATGATAGATATGAAGTATACCCCCTAAAATATCTCCTCCCATGAAAGGATGAACCCCTCAATCACAAGGAAACACTGCAAAGGAACCACCAAAACATTTTCTGAAGCTGCCTTAAAAAATAACGTATTCCCTAGCTGGAACAACACTGGGAATGATGGGAAATGTATGGCTTGATGCCAAGGATCTGAAATGTTCCCAAGAACTCTCCAAACAGATCTCCCAAGAGAAGGAAACCTTCCTCCTATGAGAAAATAGCTCAGAAAGTGGGGTTCTAACCCCTCCACTGCTGCACTCTGCAACACAGCACAATAACCTGTAGAAACTGCACTGATGAAGAAGTTGTAGCTTGGCCTCTAAAACTGAATGTGGAAATGAATACAATACTCTTTGTAGAGGCTTCTCAAGGAAAGAGGCGAGATTCCCACTTGGGAACACCTGGTGCTAAACAACAAGAGGAAGCAATAGTATAAGTAGACCAATCTCAAAATGTCCTTGGCCCCACTCAATTAGGTCATTCCCTCCATTAGATCTATCTCCCTCCAAAATTGTGTTATTCTCTAATTAATCTCCACTCCTCCTTACCAACGTTGTTGACTTGGTCAAAGTTGACTGAATCAACATGACTCAAACCCTACTCACACTTGGAGGAGATTTATTTAGCTGCTACAGAGGTCTCCTTTCACACTTGAAGTGTTTTTATTGCTTCTCAAGAGACTTATGGGCCTTCCCACCCATTTATTTACCAGCCTAGTGATAAAACAACTATAATATTCCATTTAGCTTGGAGGCTAAATTTTTGGAATATTATAGTCCTCTCCTCCAAAATGTTGTTTGTCCTCAAGCAACTGTATAAGGAGACTAATATTCCTCCCCTCCTCGTCTTGTGGACTCCTCATCAATAGTTCCCACCATTGCTCAAACAATCTGCAATAAATCAATACTCCCTCTCAAGCATAAAAAACCAAATAGTTCATATCATGGAGAGGTGGAAGGTATAAGCAGAAACCTTCTTGATTTCCAATGGCCTCCTCAAGATATGTGTAATGACAAGCATAGGGGATCTCACTGTAGTATTACTTTTCAGGAATTTCTGCAAAATCTTCAATGAGGAAGTTGTATAAGGAAAAAAATGCAATAAAAATGAACAAAAGGAAGTGGATCCTATTATATATGCTATATGTAGCTTAAATATGAAATGGCATTAGAAACAAATCATTCTAGCTACACTAAACAGATCTCCCTAGCTCATATATGCTCGAAAACACACCAATCCCACAAATTCACAAAATAGAATTGCTGAAGACTGCAATAGCATAATTTTTATAAGGGAATCTACAGAAAAATATGATTTAATATAGATCTGGAGCTTCCATTAATAATTGAATTAGAAATGAGAGGTTTGATCCCTTTTACAAGCACATCATAACATCCCAGCAAGGGTTTCTGGAAAAATAGCAACATAAAATGCAACGCTGCAGAAAATAACGTTGTACCCTGCAACGCTGTATTAGAAAATAAAATATATGATCTGAAATAGATGAAAAATACATAAATTTTCCCAAGGCCTTCTTCAATTGACCTCCCGGAGTGAAATAGACACCTCCTTCACAGAAACAAGCACAAAATAGGAGGATCTAACCCAGCAGCTGCTGCTATTGCCAAAATGATGCAGTTACTGGAGGTGAATGAACTATATATAATGCATAATGGATATCCTCACGATAGATGATGAAAATAAGCTTGGAACCTTCCCCTTAGATCTCACAATCAGCTAAACCAAAGGTGAAGATGGAATTCCCGCATGATAATTCTTTTGCACTAAACAGTGCTGCAACTATAGCTAAACACCTGGAGCTTGCAATCAGTGAAAAGAATAAAAAAATATGATTACTAAATTCATTCCTTTATTCTATCTCCTCCTTCTTATCCTTAGTGAGCTTCCTCACCCCGGACCCCACTCATTGATGAGGTGACATCCTAGAGAATATTTCCCTTCCAAAACTGTGCTGCCCTAGTTGGTTTCCCTCCTCTTGTGACAACGTTGTTGACTTGGTCAACTGGATATATCTCATTTCTTTGCCCCTCTTTCACACCAAAGTGGCTTTATTTTTCCTCCTAATCCAATCCCTTTTCACACTGGGATATGTTTTATTGTCCTTCCTACTCTTTTATTTCAAAATGGAGTAGCTATAATATTCCAAGTAGCAGTGGCTAATTGGGAATATTACAGTCATCCCCGCTCAAAAGTTTTTTACCCACAAGCAACAATAAAGAAGGATGTTGCAATATTTTCTCTCCCTCCCAAGTGGCATCTTCATCTGGTATATTATTCCATTGAATCAGATATTCCATGATAACTCTATTTCTTATCTGCCTCTCCCTTGTGTCTAAGATTGCTTCTGGCTACAAAATCAAGTGGCCCTCATCATAAATAGGAGGGAGATCCATCTTGGCAACTAGATTCCTCCCAATGGCCTTCTTGAGGTAAGAAACATGGAAGATATTTTGGATCGTGCTCCCCTTAGGAAGCTGCAACTCATATGCTACCTTACTGATACATTTGATCACCTTGTATGGCCCATAGAAACGTGGTTTGAGCTTCTCAACTCCTTTCTCCTTGAGTGTAGACTGTTTGTAAGGTTGAAGACGAAGATAGACAAGATCTCCCACCTCAAATTGTCTTTCTATCCGACCATGGTTTGCATACATCTTCTGTTGGTTCTCGGCAGTAGCAATGTTGTCCTTGAATTCCCTAAGTATGTCCTAGTTCTCTTGAATCCATTCCTTTTCTGTTGGAGCCTTACTTTCCCTACACATAAAATCAACCAATGATAGTTCCTCATACCCATATAAGGCTCGGAATGGAGTCATGCCAATAGAAATATGGCGAGTAGTGTTGTAAAAATACTCTCCCAAGTGGAGCCAACGTAGCCAAGCTCTCTGCTGCCCTACTACATAGTTCCTCAAGTAGCGTTCTAGCCACTTTTTCACTATCTCAGTCTGTCCATTGGTTTGGGGGTGATAGCTAGTGCTTGGAGTCAAATAAGTCCCCACTAACTGAAAAATTTCCTAACAAAAGCCACCCATGAAGCAGTTTTCCCGATCACTCACTATGGTCCTCGGGAGACCATGGAGTCCAAATACATCTCTGAAGAAGAGCTCAGCTACCTATGAAGTAGTATAATGTGCAAAAATTTTAAAGAAATGAGAGTAATTTTTTAGTCTATCAACAACATCAAAGATACAATCCTTACCTTGTACTGTCGGTAAGCCAGTGATGAAGTCCATAGAGATACTCTCCCACTTCCCATCCAGAATAGGTAGTGGCTGCAATAACCTAGCAGGGTGGGTGTGTTCTCCCTTATTTTGCTGACAAATGGTGCACTCTATGACATGTCAGAGTACATCCTCCTTGAGACCCTTCCATGAGAATCTCTCTCTTATGGCCCTGTAAGTCTTTGTGAAACCTTGATGCCCGGCAAGTGGGGAATCATATGATGCCAATAAGATCTTCTCCTTGAGCTTGGAGTTCTTAGCCAAGAACATCCAATCCTGGTAATAGATGACCTCATCCATTAATTTAAACCTCTCATCTGATACCACCCCATCAAGTATCTCACATGCAAAGTCATCTTTGGAATACTGAACTAAAAATTAAGCTTTCCAATCTACGTCCATGCCCCTCAAAGACAGCACTATAGGCCTCCTGGATAGTGCATCAACTACTACATTGCTCTTCCCCTTGACATACTCTATGTCAAAATCATAAACTTGGATTTTTCTCACCCATTTCTATTTTCTCTCTTGGAGTTGTTTCTATTCAAGGAAGAATCTAAGACTATTATGGTCAGTCTTCACCTTGAACTTATTCCCTACCAAGTATTGCCAGAATTTGGCTAATGCATGCATGATTGCCAAAATTTATTTATCATAGATGGGGTAAAACATCTCATGAGGGAGAAAATTCCTACTCTCAAAGGCTATAAGACACCCACCTTGCATCAAGACTGCCCCAATACCTTCACCTGATGAATCACATTCTAAAACAAAAGGTTGAGAAAATCCAGGGAAAACCAAAACAGGACAACTACTCATTACCTCTTTGAGCTTATAAAAAGCCCTCTGCACTGTAGGTGTCCAATGGAAAGCTCCTTAATTTTTCAATTCTGTCAGTGGTGCTGCTAGTTGTGAAATCCCTTTCACAAACTTCCTGTAATAAGTGCATATGCCCACAAAACCTATGAGTTCTTTAACATTCCTGGGTTCAAGCCAATCTCTAATAGCCTAGATCTTCTCCTCATGTACCCTCACTCCATCTGTTAGTGTCAGTCTTTGAAGCCTTCCTCCAGTGATCAAAAATTCTCTTACAAGGTGATTTTAAGGTGTCAAGGTCAAATTTTGTCATTTCAGTGAGTCTTCAAGAAAAATTTGGTCACTAGGTATTAGGTCTAGGGTTTGTTTTCACTCTTTTCAAAGTTGTCCAAATCTCGGTACATGTCACCATTCAGCTGAGTGTACCATCATTCAGAGGGTTTTCATCATCATGTCAGGTTCCAATGGGTCATTTTACACCTTTTTCATGCTTCAGTTGTGCCTTAGTAAGGTTCATTTCCCTCTGCTAGGGATTTGAAGGTAATTTCTCTTGGATGGTCAAATCATCAGCAAAACTTGTATCCTGATGTTAATACACTTTTCCCTATCCTTAATTTACCTTATTAAACACTTCCCATCACTGAGATCCCCCAAATTCCTCATTTTCGCACAAACCCTAGTTTCTTGCTACAACTTGGCAATTTTCTAGGCTACACCTGTGTTTTGCCCTTTTGGAACCCTTCCCCTCACTCAATCTCTTAAATTCCACTTTTCCTTGCTTCCTAACATCCCTCCCTACTTCCCAAAATTTTCTCAAGAATTTAGAAGCCCCTTATCCCCTTCATTTCGCTTCGTTTCGACAAATCCCTTGTTCCACACATCGGGATAGGTTTTACTCCAATGATGTTTCTGAGAAAGAAAATATGAATTTCGGAAAATTGAGAGCGGTTTTTGTCCAAACTAATCCAAGGAAGAAATACCTCCTTCACTTTGTACACAAGTGTCATGGATTTAGATAAATGTCAAAAATACAGTCACCTCAGGAGAATTGATGCACCTCTGAAATGACCTTGGGGAAATAAATATTTCTCCTAGCTTGGATGGAAAAATGACTTTATTGATAAGTAAAATGATAACTAGACACAAATATATTTCCAATGAGCTATCATGAGCTCAATTTGGAGTTGAGGAAGACCTTCAAAAGTTGACTGCAGCAACACTCTGCATTGAGACAGCCTCATTTTTGCACATTTTGACCAATCTTGGGAGATTTGATTTTTGACAGGGCAAATGAACTCTGAATTTAAAAATTCTAGTTGGGTTGGAAAGTAGACTCAATAATATTTCCTGTGAGCTATCCCGCACCCAATTTGGACACTAGGAAGGCCTCCAAAAGCCTCCTGGAAAAGGGCGCTACGCATTGGGTTTGTGGCGCGGCGCATAGAGCTGCAAGCCCAATTTCACCATAAAATTCTCCAAATTTTCCAAATGTGCTAAAAATTGTGGTGTGCAAGTAAGTTAAGAGTTTTTTCCATTGCAAGTGAAGATTTTTTCTCAAAATTTATGGTGGTTTAGTGTGTGAAAGCTCATCATTCAGTCCAAAAGCACAAAGGGTACAAAACAGAGTTTGTAAAGTGAAATGTCAAAGTTTACAAAATTATAAGATGGATTTTTCAAATGAGAAATTTAACTCCTTGGCATATAAGATATTTTCAAATTTAAACTTCATTTTTGTGCCAAGAGACAGAAATGAGCAAGAGAAGAGGTGTGAGGAGTGAAGGGAGAAGCTTGGAGGTAGAAGTGTGGCGAAGTTGCAGAGCGCGGCGCATTGGGCAGCCAACGCGACGCACTGGAGGAGCGCAGTGCATTGGGCCTACCTCCCCTGTGTAAAAAATACACTGGCGCGGTGCATTGGAGGGGCGCGGCGTGTTGGGTTAGGTGCACGATGCACATGGCAGAAGACAAATGTTTTGCTATTTCTTCCAACTCATCAAACTAACTCGGTCAATATTTATCCAAGTAAGTCCATGCAATAATTCCATTGCCATTAATAGGTATTTGGTGTTGTTTGCGAGGAATTTAACACGAAAAACCAAACCCTATTATCTTGTTTGAGGATTTGCTTCCTTTAGGGTTTTGAAATTATTTTTGTGCTAAATATTCCCATTTCTCCACCTAGTTTTTTCCCCTCCTCATTGTTTGTATCCTCACAACAGCCCGTTTCACTGTTTATGCTATATCCCTAGTTACCCATTCCTACCCATTTCCATTCCCTCCCCATCCCAATTGTGAAATTTCTCCAAACTTAAGTGGTTGTCCCTAAATCACAGATTTCAAATGGAAAGTTGCACTTGACAAAATTTCATTGTTCCTACTGCCCCATTCCTCCATATTCCCTCCCATTTGACATATATTTGGAAATAAATCAAAGACACCAAAGTTCTCATTATCATACAAGACAACACAGACCTTGGACATCATGGAGACGGGTATTTCTTATGACCAAGACAATGACTCTACAACTGAATTGCATGCACCAAGGAGGCATTAAAGCGTCGAAAAAGGAATGTTAGACTCCAAATCTTGGCCAAAGCTTCTTTGGCTCAACATAGTGCTTGATGGTGGAAATTCAGCCCAAATTTCTAAATTTGGGAAAAATTTTGTCAATTTTGAATTTTGGGCCTAAACACAGATTTTCCTGCCCGACGCGTAGCGCCACTTGGCGCGCACTTATACTTGGCAGTGCTTTTGGAGGAAAAATTTGCATTTCTAGATTTTTCATCAAAATTTATGCATGCTTATGGATTACCTAAGGATTTCATCAAGTTATGGGTTGCCTAAAGGGTCAAAAACACCCTAAAAATGGCCTTTCTACCACTTTTTGCACACACAGGAAGCAGTGTTGGGAGATTTCATTTTTGGAGGGGCAACTGGAAACCAAATCGAGAAATTCCACTTGGGTTGGAAATTAGATAGGTAGGTCTTTCCAACGAGCTATCCTAAACTCATTTTGGACTTCAGGAAGTCCCTAAAACTCAGCCTCAAACTTGTGCTACGCATAGAGATTTCAGGTGCGGCGCATAGGGAAATTTGGCCTATTTTTCACTCAGCAGCTCAAATTTTCACCTAGTTTTGGCTAGTTTGACTTTTCTATGTAACTCTTGATGTAAATTGATGTAATTTCATGACTATGATGTAATTTTGGCACATTTTTACTCATCTTAGTAGATTCATTCACCAAAAAAGTGAAATGTAAGTGAATGAATCAGTTTCCTATCATATAGAGGCAAGTTGTTTCATTGCCTATTTTCCAGTTCTTAGTTTAAATCTTGTTGAAACAACTCCTAGAATGGTGAGATAGACCCTTAGAGGCATGGGGATGAGTTAGGCTTGTCTATATCTTGTATTTTCTCAGTCATTTTCAGAGGTTGGACACTTGGGATTGCTTGGCACCTGATTGTACATTTCATCTCTGCAATTTTGGCAAAGGAATATACCAGGGTTTGCAGCACTCTTTAGGATCCATGTGGCTCTTTGTTTTGATGGTGTTTTTCTCTATGTAATTTTAACTTCACTGATGTTTATGTGTATCATTTCCCTTCTCCTTTCTTCTTAAATTAAACAAATGAGTGATAAAGGTGGAATTCATTAGCTTGCTTTGCTCTGCCTTCAGTTTTGTTTAATTTTCCTGTTTTCATCTGTTTGAAGAGGATTTTTGAATGCCTCTTGCCCTCTTTAGCTCCTCACCGGTCTGAAATATCCATTCATTCAATCCAAAGCATCAAAACAATTTCCTTCCTTGCCCCATTCAGAACTCTGCAAAAGCTAGGCCTCATCCCCGAACCCAAAACTGCCTTTCCCTTTGATTCCAACAAAACCCCCAAAATCAAAATCAAACTCTTTTACTTATATACCTAGCCTAAAATCAGCCTTTATTTCAAGTCATCTCAAGCCTTATTGATTATCTTTTCTGATATTGACTCGGAGAGAGCCCTCTCCTGATCTGGTAGGGCTAGCTACCAGACTGAGCATGGTTAGATGTTACCCTGAACTCTGCCTTCTTTTAGCCTGAGGTAGATTTAGGTCAATAACATAGTGGCGACCATACTGGGGAAGATAAAATTTGTTGTTTTCTTTATAAACTACAGACGGAGCCTGAAGTTAGCCAGGTAGCCTTCGAAACTATCTTGGTTTGCATTAGCGAAAGTAGATGAATGCTGCTTCAGTCAATCTCTGGTCTAGCTTATGAACTAAACATCTGGTTTCCTCAGTGAAATCAAGTTCAGATCTGATTATTGATGGTGGACAACGATTAGACATCGGAAGGCTGAAATCATTCACCTGGCGAATCTAAATCAGTTTCAAGACCAGATCCAAGGACTCCACTGGAGGATGATCCTGATTAGAAGAAACATGAAAGGACAATATGGAAAGATCAGATATTCAAGTTGGAATTTCATCCAAGACATTTTGTTATTTTTCATAAATTATTTCTTCTCCTTTCCTGAGAATGTCAAGAAGGCTTTGCAAAGTATATTGTATTTGACAAAAGATTCTCGGCCTGCAGTTGACTCTTTCCCTTTGAAGATTGTAAATATCAAATATTTGCATGCTTTTGAGCTTGATCAAGACCTTTCTTCCGAATCTTGAGATGACCATCTTCAAACTGATGAACCTCAAGAAACCAAGACTGATTCTGCAGCATTTGTACATACCCCTATACCTTGTAAACTTCTAGATCGATACAAGCCTCTGATTTTACCTCCTATACTCCATGCTTTCCCTGCAAATTATTACCTTTACTTGCCAAGGTTTGATGGTGAATGTGACAATATCACTACTGAGACACATGTTCTGAATTTTGAGTCTTTTCTTGACCTTTTTGAATTTGATGAAGAGGATGTTAGTATTAGGCTTTTTTCTCTTTCTTTGCAAGGCAAAGTCAAGAGTTGGTTCAAAGCCCTGCCTGATGCGAGCATCTCAGATTTCCAGCAGTTCGTCAAAGTTTTCCTCGATAGGTGGGTGATCAGATAGAACCCTTTCTTGATTATAGAAGAGAATAACCAGCTGAAAAGGTAGCCAGGGGAGACAGTACAAATTTTTTTTTCTAGATTTAACCAAGTTTATTATTTAATGCCAGTTGATATAAGACCTCCTCTTGGATCCGCTCTCTTGCACTACCCGGGTACCTTTGATCCAAAAATGGAGTTTCAGATGAGAGAAAGGAATCTTGCAACACTTGAAGAGATGCAGAAAAATGCATTAAATGTAGAGGCTCATTTTTTGATCCGAAGGGCAAGGTTGAAGGAACAAGAGATGAAAAACATAGATCCGAAGAAATCGACATCTATAGAGGTAAAGCTTGACATGTTGGTAAGTGCAGTGGAAGAGATGATGCAAAAGATCATCACAAGGAATGATTATAATGTTCAAGCCCATGGCTCGCTGATTGAAGAAGAACAAGTTGTTGATCCAAAACATTTTGTTTCTTGTCTCAGTTGTCATAGATATGATAATTATTGTTTTGTAGATCATCTTGGAGAAGAGAGATCTGTTGATTTGACATATATGCTTGACGATGTGTTTTATACTGATGATTTGCCTCAGTTTGATTAGTATGATGACGATTATGTGCTCCAAACAGAAGCTAATTATCTTGCAGACAAATCAGCAGCTAGTTTGTGGAAGGAAGAAGTTCACTTTCAGTAGTTCGAATGCAATTTTCAGCCATCACATATCAGCTATGGAAATGACGAGGAAAGTGCAGCAAATTTTGAAGTAAGTTAGGGATCTTTTCCTTTTTGTTTTGATTCGTTTTAGTTCATCAGAGATAACTTCCATGCAATCAGAAATCAACTTTCAACAAGTATTAATTTGGACCATCTTGAGGGCAATAAAAACCTTGTTCAAGACTTCTCATATCCAGATTTGCAGCCCCCGAATGCCATTGATTATCAAATTGCAGATGAAGCCATGGAAGCTGGAACATATGATCAAATGATAAAATATGACTTCGTACCATTTTGTTTTGAATCATTTTAGTTTTTGAAGGGTAAATTGCATAGTAAATATTCAAATGAGCAACCTGTAGAAAATCATGCAATCTCATCGGAACCAATAGAAAATGGGTTGCAGCAGTCTTTTCATGTTTTCACGATCCAATAGCTGATGTGTTGGATGATGTCTGCAGTCAAAGTCCTTCTCCATTGACTATATGTAAGCTTGAACTATGTGCTGATATAAACTTGATCTGGCAGCTGGTCTCTTTGTCATTTTTAGTAGGAGTCTCGTCACAAAGCTCAAAGAAAAGTTTGCATTCCTGGTATGAAGAGAAGAGAAGTAATCCATTGGATGACCTAAGTCCTAATGTCCATGAACTTCAAGATCCTTATGCAGTGTTTTTGGATGCAGATAGAGAATCCATAGTATTTAACAGATCCGTTCACAAGTTTTTATGGAAGTTGCCTCTCGATAGTTCTCTCTTGTTTTTAATAAGCAAGCACTTGCGGAGAATTCAAACAGCAGTCGGAATACTTACTTGGTTGCATTGGTTGTTTCATTTCACTTGATCAGGTGATGAATGAAACTGTTAGAGTAGGTTGTATTGAATAAGCTTCATATTGAGCATATTTTCCAGTTTGTCGGTTGTGTTTAAGTATCGAGTAATTTTTTAGTTGAGTGAGAGTCAATTTGTGTCATCAAGTCATCAGTTTTCAGTCATGCATTTCAGCTTGAGTTTTTGACTCCATTGCCCAATGGATGAAGGCACTGTCTACTTTCCAAAGATCTATAGTTCTTGGCACCTCCAAGGAGCTACCATCCCCATTGGAGTCAATGTTAATGTCAGTCTTTGCAGCCTTCCTCCAGTGATCAAATATGCTCTTACAAGGTGATTTTAAGGTGTCAAGGTCAAATTTTGTCATTTCAGTGAGTCTTCAAGCAAAATTTGGTCACTAGGTATTAGGTCTAGGGTTTGTTTTCACTCTTTTCAAACTTGTCCAAATGTCAGTCCATGTCACCATTCAGCTGAGTGTACCATCATTCAGAGGGTTTTCATCATCATGTCAGGTTCCAATGGGTCATTTTGCACCTTGTTCATGCTTCAGTTGTGCCTTGGTAAGGTTCATTTCCCTCTCCTAGGGTTTTGAAGGTAATTTCTCTTGGATGGTCAAATCATCAGCAAAAATTGTATCCTGATGTTCGTACACTTTCCCCTATCCTTAATGTACCTTATTAAACACTTCCCATCACTGAGATCCCCCAAATTCCTCATTTTCGCACAAACCCTAGTTTCTTGCTACAACTTGGAAATTTTCTAGGCTAGACCAATGTTTTTCCCTTTTGGACCCCTTCCCCTCACTCAATCTCTGAAATTCCACTTTCCCCTGCTTCCTAACATCCCTCCCTACTTCCCAAAATTTTCTCAATAATTTAGAAGCCCCTTATCCCCTTCATTTCACTTCATTTCGACAAATCCCTTGTTCCACACATCGGGATAGGTTTTACTCCAATGATGTTTCTAAGCAAGAAAAGATGCATTTGGGAAACCTGATAGAGGGTTTTGTCCAAAATAAGCCAAGGAAGAAATACCTCCTTCACTTTTTACGCAGGTGTCATGGTTTTAGAGAAATGTCAAAAATACAATCGCCTCAGGAGAATTGATGCACCTCTGATATGACCTTGGGAAAATAAATATTTCTCCTAGCTTGGTTGGAAAAATGACTTGCTTGATAAGTCAAATGATAACTAGACACAACTATGTTTCCAATGAGCTACCATGAGCTCAATTTGGAGTTGAGGAAAGTTGACTGCAACAACACTCTTCCTTGAGACAGCCTCATTTTTGCACATTTTGACCAGTCTTGGGAGATTTGATTTTTGACAGGGAAAATGAACTCCAAATTGAAACATTCTAGTTGGGTTGGAAATTAGACTCAATAATATTTCCTGCGAGATATCCTGTGCCCAATTTGGACACCAGGAAGGCCTCCAAAAGCCTCCTTCAAAAGGGTGCTACGCATTGGGTTTGTGGCACGACGCATAGAGCTGCAAGCCCAATTTCACCATCAACTTCTCCAGATTTTCCAAATGTGCTCAAATCTGTGGTGTGAAAGTAAGTTAAGAGTTTTTTCCATTGCAAGTGAAGATTTTTTCTTAGAATTTATGGTGGTTTAGTGTGCGAAAGCTCATCATTCAGTCCAAAAGAAAAAAGGATACAAAACAGAGTTTGTAAAGTGAAATGTCAAAGTTTACAACATTATAAGATGGATTTTTCAAATGAGAAATTTAAATCCTTGAAATATAATATATTTTCAAATTTAAACTTCATTTGTGTGCCAAGAGACAGCAATGAGCAAGAGAAGAGGTGTGATGAGTGACGGAAGAAGCTTGGAGGTAGAAGTGTGGCAAAGTTGCAGAGCGCGGCGCATTGGACAGCTAGCGCGATGCACCGGAGGAGCGTGGCGCATTGGGCCTGCCTCCCCAGTGTAAAAAATACACTGGCACGGTGCATTGGAGGGGTGTGGCATGTTGGGTTAGGCGCGCGACGCACATGGCAGAAGACAAATTTTTTGTTGTTTCTTCCAACTCATCAAACTAACTCGGTCAATCTTTATCCAAGTAAGTCCATGCAATCATTCATTTCCATGAATAGGTATTTGGTGTTGTTTGCGAGGAATTGAACACGAAAAACCAAACCCTGTTATCTTGTTTGAGGATTTGCTTCCTTTAGGGTTTTGAAATTATGTTTGTGCTAAATATTCCCATTTCTCCACCTAGTTTTTTCCCCTCCTCATTGTTTGTATCCTCACAATAGCCTCTTTCACTGTTTATGCTATATCCCTAGTTACCCATTCCTACCCATTTCCATTCCCTCCCCATCCCAATTGTGAAATTTCTCCAAACTTAAGTGGTTGTCCCTAAATCACAGATTTCAAATGGAAAGTTGCACTTGACAAAATTTCATTGTTCCTACTGCCCCATTCCTCCATATTCCCTCCCATTTTACATATATTTGGAAATAAATCAAAGACACCAAAGTTCTCATTATCATACAAGACAACAAAGACCTTGGACATCATGGAGACGTATATTTCTTATGACCGAGATAGTGACTCTACAACTGAATTGCATGCACGAAGGAGGCATTAAAGTGTCGCAAAAGGCATGTTAGACTCCAAATATTGGTTGAAGCTTCTTTGGCTTAGAAGAGTGCTTGATGGTGGAAATTCAGCCCAAATTTCAAGAAATTTGGGAAAAAATTTGTCAATTTTGAATTGTTGGGCCTAAACACAGATTTTCCTGCCCGACGCGTAGTGCCACTTGGCGCGCACTTATAATTGGCAGCTCTTCTGAAGAAAAATTTGCATTTATAGATTTTCCATCAAAATTTATTCATGCCTATGGATTACCTAAGGATTTCATCAAGTTCTGGGTTGCCTAAAGGGTCAAAACCACCCTAAAAATGGCCTTTCTGCCACTTTTTTCACACACAGGAAGCAATGTTAGGAGATTTGATTTTGGGAGGGGAAAATGGCAACCAAATCAAGAAATTCCACTTGGGTTGGAAAGTAGACAGGTAGGGATTTTTAAAGAGCTATCTTGAACTCCATTTTGACTTCATGAAGGCCCTCAAACTCAGCCTCAAACCTGTGCTATGCAGAGAGATTTCAGGCGCAGCGCATAGGGAAATTTGGCCTATTTTTCACTCAGCAGCTCAGATTTTCGCCTAGTTTTGGCTAGTTTGACTTTTTTATATAACTCTTGATGTAACTTGATGTAATTTCATGAATATGATGTAATTTTGGCACATTTTTACTCATCTTAGTAGATTCATTCACCAAAAAATTGAAATGTAAGTGAATGAATCAGTTTCCTATCATATAGAGGCAAGTTGTGTCATTGCCTATTTTCCAGTTCTTAGTTTAGATATTGTTGAAACAGCTCCTAGAATGGTGATATCGACCCATAGAGGCATGGGGATGAGTTAGTATTTTCTATATCTTGTATTTTCTCAGTCATTTTCAGAGGTTAGACACTTGGGATTGCTTGGCACCTCATTGTACATTTCATCTCTGCAATTTTGGCAAAGGAATAGACCAGGGTTTGCAACACTCTTTGGGATCCATGTGGCTCTGTGTTTTGATGGTGTTTTTATCTATGTAATTTTAAGTTCATTGATGTTTATGTGTATCATTTCCCTTCTATTTTCTTCTTAAATTAAAAAAATGAGTGATAAAGGTGGAATTCATTAGCTTGCTTTGCTCTGCCTTCAGTTTTGTTTATTTTTCCATGTTTTCATCTGTTTGAAGAGGATTATTGAAAGCCTCTTGCCCTCTTTAGCTCCTCACCGGTCTGAACTATCCATTCATTCAATCCAAAGCATAAAAACAATTTCCTTCCTTGCCCCATTGAGAACTCTGTAAAAACTAGGCCTCATCCCCGAACCCAAAACTGTCTTTCCCTTTGATTCCAACAAAACCCCAAAAATCAAATCAAACTATTTTACTTATATACCTAGCCTAAAATCAGCCTTTATTTCAAGTCATCTCAAGCCTTATTTATTATCTTTGTTGAGATTGACCTGGAGAGAGCCCTCTCCTGGTCTGGTAGGGCTAGCTACAAGACTGAGCGTGGTTTGATGTTACCCTGAACTCTGCCTTCTTTTAGCCTGAGATAGATTTAGGTCAATAACATAGTGGCGACCACACTGGGGAAGAGAAATTTTTTTTTTCTTTATAAACTACATACGGAGCCTGAAGTTAGCCAGGTAGCCTTCGAAACTCTCTTGCTTTCCATTAGCGAAATTAGATGAATGTTGCTTCAATCAATCTCTGGTCTAGTTTATGAACTAAACATCTGGTTTCCTCAATGAAATCTAATCAATTTCAGATTTGATTGTTCATGGTGGATAGCGATCAGACATCAGAAGGCTGAAATCATTCACCTAGCGACTCTAAATCAATTTCAAGACCAGATCCAAGGACTCCACTGGAGGATGATCCTGATTAGAATAAACATGAAAGGACAATATGGAAAGATCTGGTATTCAAGTTGGAATTTCATCCAAGACATTTTGTTCTTTGTCATAAATTATTTCTTCTCTTTTCCTGAGAATGTCAAGAAGGCTTTGCAAAGTATATTTTATTTGAGAAAAGATTCTCGGCCTCCAGTTGACTCTTTCTCTTTGAAGATTGTAAATACCAAATATTTGCATGTTTTTGAGCTTGATCAAGACCTTTCTTCCGAATATTGCGATGACCATCTTCAAACTGATGAACCTCAAGAGACCAAGACTGATTCTATAGAATTTTTAAATATCCCTATACCTTGTAAAATTCTAGATTGATACAAGCCTCTAATTTTACCTCCTATACTCCATGCTTTCCCTGCAAATTATTACCTTTACTTGCCAAGGTTTGATGGTGAATGTGACAATATCACTGCTGAGAGACATGTTCTGAATTTTGAGTCTTTTCTTGACCTTTTTGAGGTTGATGAAGAGGATGTTAGTATTAGGCTTTTTTCTCTTTCTTTGCAAGGTGAAGTCAAGAGTTGGTTCAAAGCTCTGCCTGATGTGAGCATCTCAAATTTCCAGCAATTCGTCAAAGTTTTCCTCGATAGGTGGGTGATCAGACAGAACCCTTTCTTGATTATAGAAGAGTATAACCAGCTGAAAAGATAGCTAGGGGAGACAGTACAATAGTTTTCTACCAGATTTAACCAAGTTTATTATTCGATGCCAGTTGATATAAGACCTCCTCTTGGATCCGCTCTCTTGCACTACCCGGGTACCTTTGATCCGGAAATGGAGTTTTAGCTGAGAGAAAGGAATCTTGCAACACTTGAAGAGATGCAGAATAGTGCATTAAATGTAGAAGCTCATTTTCTGATCTGAAGGGAAAGGTTGAAGGAACAAGAGATGAAAAACATAGATCTAGAGAAATCGACATCTCTAGAGGTAAAGCTTGACATGTTGGTAAGTGCAGTGGAAGAGATGATGCAAAAGATCATCACAAGGAATGAGTATAATGTTCAAGCCCATGGCTCACTGATTGAAGAAGAACAAGTTGCTGATCCAAAACATTTTGTTTCTTGTCTCCGTTGTCATAGATCTGATAATGAGTGTTTTGTAGATCATCTTGGAGAAGAGAGATTTGTTGATTTGACATCTATGCTTGATGATGTGGAATAGGTTTTACTCCAATAATGTTTTTGAACAAGAAAAGATTAATTTGGGAAAACTGAGAGAGGTTTTTGTCCAAAATAGGTCAAGGAAGAAAAACCTCCCTCACATTTTACACAGGTGTCATGGTTTTAGAGAAATGTCAAACATACTGTCGCCTCAGGAGAATTGATGCACCTCTAAAGTGACCTTTGGAAAATCAAGATTTCTCCTAGCTTGGTTGGAAAAATGACTTTATTGATAATTCAAATGATAACTAGACACAAAGAGCTTTCCAATGAGCTATCATGAGCTTAATTTTGAGTTGATGAAAACCTTCAAAAGTTGACTGCAACATCACTCTGCGTTGAGGAAGCCTCATTTTTGCACATTTTGACCAGTCTTGTAATATTTCATTTTTGACAGGAAAACTGAACTCAAAATTGAAAAATTATAGTTGGGTTGGAAATTAGACTCAATAATATTTCCAACGAGCTATCTCACGTGCAATTTAGACACCGGGAAGGTCTCCAAAAGCCTCCTGCAAAATGGCGCTACGCATTGGGTTTGTGGCGTGGCACATAGAGCTGCAAGCCAAATTTCACCTTAAACTTCTCCAAATTTTCCAAATGTGCTCAAATATGTGGTGTGCAAGTAATTTAATATTTTTTTCCATTGCAAGTGAAGAGTTTTTCTTAGAATTTATGGTGGTTTAGTGTGCGAAAGCTCATCATTCAGTCCAAAAGCACAAAGGATACAAAACAGAGTTTGTAAAGTGAAATGTCAAAGTTTACAACATTATAAGATGGATTTTTCAAATGAGAAATTTAAATCCTTGGCATATAATATATTTTCAAATTTAAACTTCATTTGTGTGCCAAGAGACAACAATGAGCAAGAGAAGAGGTGTGAGGAGTGAAGGAAGAAGCTTGGAAGTAGAAGTGTGGCGAAGTTGCAGAGAGCGGTGCATTGGGCAGCCAGCACAACACACCGGAGGAGCGCAGTGCATTGGCACTACCTCCCCAGTGTAAAAAATACACTGGCACGATGCATTGGAGGGGCGCGGCGCGTTGGGTTAGGCACACGACGCACATGGAAGAAGACAATTTTTTTGTTATTTCTTCCAACTCATCAAACTAACTTGGTCAATCTTTATCGAAGTAAGTCCATGCAATCATTCCATTGACATGAATAGTTATTTGGTGTTGTTTACAAGGAATTGAACACGAAAAACCAAACCCTATTATCTTGTTTGAGGATTTTCTTCCTTTAGGGTTTTGAAATTATTTTTGTGCTAAATATTCCCATTTCTCCACCTAGTTTTTTCCCCTCCTCATTGTTTGTATCCTCACAACAGCCCATTTCACTGTTTATCCTATATCCCTAGTTACCCATTCCTAGCCATTTCCATTCCCTCCCCATCCCAATTGTGAAATTTCTCCAAACTTAAGTGGCTGTCCCTAAATCACAGATTTCGACTAGCAAGTTGCACTTGAAAAAATTTCATTGTTCCTACTGCCCCATTCCTCCATGTTCCCTCCCATTTGACATTTATTTGGGAATAAATCAAAGACACCAAAGTTCTCTTTATCATACAAGACAACACAGACCTTGGACATCATGGAGACGGATATTTCTTATGACCGAGACAGTGACTTTACAACTGAATTGCATGCACCAAGGAGGCGCTAAAGCATCGCAAAAGGCATGTTAGACTCCAAATCTTGGCTGAAGCTTCTTTGGCTCAGCATAGTGCTTGATGGTGGACATTCAGCCCAAATTTCAAGAAATTTGGGAAAAAAAATTTCAATTTTGAATTTTTGGGCCTAAACACAGATTTTCCTGCCCAACGCATAGCACCACTTGGCGCATGCTTATAATTGGCAGCTCTTCCGGAGGAAAAATTTGCATTTCTAGATTTTTCATCAAAATTTATGCATGCCTGTGGATTACCTAAGGATTTCATCAAGTTCTGGGTTGCCTAAAGGGTCAAAAACAACCTAAAAATGGCATTTCTGCCACTTTTTTCACACACAGGAAGTAGTGTTGGGATATTTGACTTTTGGAGGGGCAAATAGCAACCAAATCAAGAAATTCCACTTGGGTTGGAAAGTAGACAGGTAGGGATTTCCAGCGAGCTATCCTACACCCAATTTGGACTTCAAGAAGGACCTAAAAATCAGCCTCAAACTTGTGCTACACATAGAGATTTCAGGCGCGGCGCATAGGGAAATTTGGCCTATTTTTTACTCAACAGCTCATATTTTCGCCTAGTTTTGGCTAGTTTGACTTTTTCATGTAACTCTTGATGTAACTTGATGTAATTTCATGAATATGATGTAATTTTGGCACATTTTTACTCATCTTAGTAGATTCATTCACAAAAAAAGTGAAATGTAAGTGAATGAATCAGTTTCCTATCATATAGAGGCAAGTTGTTTCATTGCCTATTTTCCAGTTCTTAGTTTAGATCTTGTTTAAACAGCTCTTAGAATGGTGAGATAAACCCTTAGAGGCATGGGGATGAGTTAGGCTTGTCTATATCTTGTATTTTCTCAGTAATTTTCATAGGTTAGACACTTGGGATTGCTTGGCACCTCATTGTACATTTCATCTCTGCAATTTTGGCAAAGGAATAGACCAGGGTTTGCAGCACTCTTTAGGATCCATGTGGCTCTATGTTTTGATGGTGTTTTTCTCTATGTAATTTTAAGTTCACTGATGTTTATGTGTATCATTTCCCTTCTCCTTTCTTCTTAAATTAAACAAATGAGTGATAAAGGTGGAATTCATTAGCTTGCTTTGCTCTGCATTCAGTTTTGTTTAATTTTCCATGTTTTCATCTATTTGAAGAGGATTCTTGAAAGCCTCTTTCCCTCTTCAGCTCCTCATTGGTCTGAACTATCCATTCATTCAATCCAAATCATCAAAACAATTTCCTTCCTTACCCCATTCAGAACTCTGCAAAAACTAGGCCTCATCCCCGAACCCAAAACTGCCTTTCCCTTTGATTCCAAGAAAACCCCCAAAATCAAAATCAAACTCTTTTACTTATATACCTAGCCTAAAATCAGCCTTTATTTCAATTCATCTCAAGCCTTATTGATTATCTTTGCTAAGATTGACCCGAAGAGAGCCCTCTCCTGATCTGGTAGGGCTAGCTACCAGACTGAGCGTGGTTTGATGTTACCCTTAACTTTGCCTTCTTTCAGCCTGAGGTAGATTTAGGCCAATAACACCATCTAATCCTATGATGTGCCCCAAATACAACATCTATGTGAGGCCAAATTGACATTTGGAGAGCTTGGTATAGAATTGTTGCTCCTTGAGGATATGTAAAATTGTCTCAATATGCTGTAAGTGCTCCTCCCAAGTGCGATTTTAGATAAGAATATCATCAAAGAAGAAAAATACAAAATTTCTCAAATGACCACGGAATATGTGGTTCATGTAGGATTAGAAAGTTGTTGGGGCATTGGTCAATCCAAAGGGCATTACTAGAAACTCAAAATTCCCATAGTGACATCTGAACATTCTCTTGGGGATATCTTGCTCCCTCACCTTGATTTGATGATACCCGGATCTCAAATCAATCTTGGAGAAGTATTTAGATCCCCTCAACTCATCCATGAGTTCATCGATACTGGGTATAGGTTACCTATTTTTCATGGTCTTCTTGTTCAAGGCCCTATAGTCAATGCACATCCTCAATGTGCCATCATTCTTCTTTACTAAGAACACTGAAGAAGCAAAAGGACTAGTACTAGGCCAGATGTGTCCTTGTTACACAACATTTTGTCACCATCCCTATAATCTCTCATCCTGTACATTGGAGGAATATTCCTCTTACCTGTGAAGAGTAAAATATCCTGAAAACACCTTCATGGCATCCTCCTGCATAAAGACAAACATTCTCATAAAGAACATTTCCTCTCAAAAACCATAAAAACAAATGTTTTAGCATTGGTGCAACTAGCCAGTTCATCCCTCATGGCAATGGGGGAAATCCACACTAGAGGGCACGCCATTTGGCACTTGTCCCTATTTTTCACTCATGCCAAGCCTATTAAGGAATGTTAAAAAAAAATAAATGGTAGAATTTTGATTCTAACAAACTCCAGAATGAATCATCAAATGAAGTTGAGTGGTTTGGCTCCGGATCTCCATGTATAAAAAGTAGTTTTTGACCTCTCATGGAACCTTCCTAAGAGATAGGACCTATCCCATGATTATAGGGACCCAAAATTCCCTTCCTCCATCTATAAAATCTTGCCCTCTCCATTTGCAAGCTAGCTGAACTGGTAGGAAGAAAACTATAGCTGGGCAACTATTGAGAGCAGAGCCGAAGAGAACCCCGTAAGAGAGAGAGCTTTGTCTAGATTCCCGACAGGCTTTGTTGAGACGTGCTCTGCTACAAGCCCCGCTAAAGGAATATCATAGCATCAGAGAATTTGGTTGTAATCTCCCTTTTGTCATTTATATTATAAGCAACTCTGATTTTGGTTCCATTCTTGTGTTTAATCTTTATGCGGTGCAACGAATTATATCTTCTCTGATTGATATATAGTTACATTTTTTAAGTATTACATTGAATGTCATCATTTCTCTACGTGTGTATAGGTGTCCGGATGTGATGAACGAAAGGATTGTGATCTGTCAAGATAGGGATGAGGAACACCGCTTCTTCATCGACAACATCAGCGTGGGATTCGAGGTAGGGGACTTATTGCGATTTTTGTTTTTCTTGTAACTAGGAACCAATGTCATTGCACGATTTCATTGTTGCTAGACCCAATCTAGGGCTAGCGGGATCACCTCTGTTCACAGAGGGGATTTACCTCCTCAAAAATTTGGGGACTCCACTGGGGAATCAGTGGGAGTTAGTCCTTCCTCCTTTGTGTTGTTTTCTGGCTTTTGATTTATTTATTTGATTTTCTGGTTCACCTTCCTTGGTGTTAAACCCCTATTCAGCCCCTAGAAGACTAGATTCAGTCTCTATTTCTCCATTTTCATCATTTTTCTAGGGAAAACTTGATTGGCACAGTTTTTCCCCTGACAATCACACCAAAGGGCGCTTGTTGCTAGTTAGGCCCCCACGCCAATGCCTTTTTGGCGCAGATTACAACCAAACAGGTGTGCCGACTCTGCTTGGTGTTAGGGTTTGCTTGCTTTTGGGCTCTATGAGCTTGGGTTTTGGTCCTCGATCATTTTTTATGATTTCTTGAGTTCTTTGAAGTCATTTTTTACTGTGTTTATCCCCTGTCCTCCGGTTTTTCTCTTTTTTCTACCAGTTTTGAATTCTAGCCCTGGGGCTTCTAGGTGCTTTAGTGTGTTGAGCCTTCCTTGGGATTTTTGGGTCTTTGCTTTCCTGGTCAACCTCGTTTTTGCTTCTTTGCATTCATATTGATAGATTCCATTGAATCATTGCGTTAATTGAGTGATTTTCATTTCTTTCATTCGATTTCACTTTTTGTTACTCCAAGCCTAGATTACACGGTTTGTTTGAGTCTCTTTCAAGATTCTTCTTCGCTTTGAGGGATTTTGTCATTGGTTTGAGTCTTGATTGTGTGCGTTTGAATGGAGTGAACTAGTTTTTTTCAACTCTCTCTTGATCATTTCTTGAATTGGTGTTTTCATTAGTTTTTCATTCATTTAGTGCATTTTATCTAATATATTGAAAAACACAAAAAACAAAATCTTTTGCATTTTGATTGGCTTAGTGAAAATTGATAGCTCTTTCGCATTGCTAGTGTTATATAACTCTAGAGAGATTTTTTCTAGTTTCTTTAGCTTGCACTGGAAATAGTAGTGGATTTTTTTGTGTGTTCATTTTGTTTTCATTTGAAATCTCTCAACTTTCCCGTAGATAGCTCTTCATTGAACAAAATGAAATTTTGTGGCATGTAGTTTCCATTTAGAGGTTTTATGAGATCTGAAATTTGATAGGGCCTTGAAATTGAAACGTAAATTTAAGATCAACTTTAAAATTTACTGAATTAACCTAAGGCAACATTGAAACATTAACAGAACAACTAGTAGTCTAAGGTAGAGACGTGTTTCGGTGTCTTTAAGCCTAGGGGCTTTCACTCACCATCTGGCTACAGACAGCACTAGTACAAACTTGTGCTCCCTGTACCATCGTGTATATAAAGGGAGACCCCATTAGGTTGCAATCCTTTATCTGTAGGAAGCTAATTTTTCTGCCTTTAATCCATGATACACTAGACACAGCATTCGGGGAGATTACCTACATGTACGTCAAGTCCTTGGTTGATTTCTCTTTCATTTTTACCAAGGTGTATATGGTAGTTCATGGATATCTGGTGCACCCATTTACCTAGATTTTCAAAGCAGTCACTTTGATCTTTACTGACTCTTCTAACTGAAAATATCATCAAGCTCTTGTCCTTTCAAGCTCGTGTCCAACCTAAAAGTGATAAAGTCACCTTTTTCTTGTTTCTCGACTCTTAAAATATGAAACATTAGAGTCTGGTTTCAATGTTTTAAAAATTAATCGCCCACAAAATATTCCTGGTTAGAATTTTTGTCCTTAGTGTTTTATTTCAAGGTCATCTCTGATGGCAACTTTTCCGGAGTTCACCAACCAAGGAATCCCCTCTGATGGGAATCCTAGTCCTTTTCCTTCTTTTGGGAATGTTGGTGCTCCTTATATGGCAATGTTGTCCCTTCCTGGGTTAACTGTTGGGTTGCCTGTTTGGTTATTTTCAGCCTCTATGGTCCCAAGTGTTCCGGCTGTTGTACCATCCAATCTTCCACCTGAGCAACACCATGCTGATTCGAAGGTGGACCTCTCCCCTTCTTCGCCTATTTCTTCATCCTCATCTTCTACTTTTCCAGGTGAAATTTTGGATTCTAGTACCGAGGTGGCTAAGAAGAAGAAGTCAGATAAGCGAGAGGCTAATTCTGCAATTGTTGCTTCTAAAACACCTACTCTCGATGAACCTTCCAACCCTCCACAAAAAGTTAAGTTCCCTTGCATGTTGTGCCAAGGAAACCATATTCTTCGAGATTTCTCTGGCATTCTGAAGGTGCTCGAAGTATGGTCCAAAGGTCGTCCACCATTGCCTTTGGCTTCCGGGAGTCAGGTTGGGAGCACGTCTTCATCTAAGTGCTGGTAAAGCTCCTAAGAAGTAGGGTAAGCTTGCCAATCCATCTAAGTTATGTGAAGGGCATCATGCCATTCACCTTTGTCCATATATGGATGAAGCCAAGAGAGTTTGGACAACTCGATTGTTTCTGCACCGTGCCTTCCGGCTGGTTACAAACAACTTTCTTTGAGACCTTCACCAATTGATTCAATGATCATTCAAGAGTCATCCTTGCTTGATATCACTCCCCTAGAAATTCACCATCATGAATCTATCCCTGACCAACCATTGGTCATGGGATCGGTTGAGCTGGCCCCATCTGTGGTGCACCAGGTCTTTTATGTTGAGAGTGGATCCCACATCCCTCGTGTTCTTCTTATTTCTTTGGATTCCTCAGACGTGGAGAAATATTCTCTCATCCCTATACCTTTGGAAGCTACTCCTCCACCTCCCATGATGGAGGTTCCGGAGGATACTCCTTCTGCCTCCATGATGGAGGTAGCAGAGGATGCTCCTTCTTCTCCCGTAACACCAGGGGAAGACCATCTCGGTTTGATGGTAGCCCCTCCAAGTAGTTTGGTCACACCCTTCGATTGGGTTCGATTCGCAGGTTATCACCTTCCTTCTTATGTGCCCTTTGAGATTACGGTACAGGCCTCCCATTTGGTCGTACCCAACACCATTATAGATGAAGGCACGTCTATTAGTATTTTATCCTCAACTACTTGGAAAGCTTTCATTTCACCACCACTTGTGCCTGTTACGTAGAATCTATTGGAGTTTAACAGAGGAACTAGTCAACCATTAGGGATCCTTCCGAAGTTGCCTGTTACTTTGGGAGGGAAAACTATCCATATGGATGTGATGGTTATTCCTGGCCCCTTGGACTTTAATTTACTCTTGGGCTGCGATTATACTTATGCCATGGGAGCGCTTGTCTCCTCCCTCTTTTATGTGATGTGTTTTCTGCACCAAGGTCAGATCGTGACCATTGATCAGCTTGCATTCTTTGGTCTGAATATGGCAGCTAGTCCACCATCATCCCTGCTGGATCTTTATCCCTTGGTTGTGTCATCCCCACTGCATTTCAATTATTTGGCTACCTATCCTATCCCCATATTTAGTGATAGTGCCATTGTACATCCTGTGCTGGGGGCATTGGGTCCAGACTTCTAAGATGTTTTCCTTCCATCAGATGGGAAACCCTTGGAAGCCATGACTT
Organism: Pinus albicaulis; assembly: GCA_034641835.2. Classification (NCBI taxonomy): domain Eukaryota; kingdom Viridiplantae; phylum Streptophyta; class Pinopsida; order Pinales; family Pinaceae; genus Pinus; species Pinus albicaulis. The sequence continues at coordinate 1,217,989,731 of CM076575.1, read as the reverse complement.
CTTATTAATTATGATGAGGTATGTCAGAGCATGGTTCTTCTGCTTGTTTCAAGCTCCTTAAACCATGAAACAAGGTCTGTCGGAGCAGAGTTCCTTGTCTTATGTCAAGCTCCCTAAAAAATGAAACAAGGTTGTCGGAGCAGAGTTCGTTTTCTTGTGCAAAGCTCCTTAAAAAATGACACAAGTTCATCGAAGCCAAGGATAGTTTGTCTTCTATATCAACCTCATTAAAAAATGAAACAAGGTCATCTGAGGATAGTTCTTTTAATTTTTCAACCTCGTTAAAAAAATGAAACACTTTCCTATTCAATTCAATTCTTTGATAAGATCTCGTAAAATCCCAGTCGAGTCTTTCTCTTGATCTCGTAACTGAACCTATACTCCCTCCATTTGTCTACTGAGGTACATGGACTAAAGCTTGGGAGGCATGTACCTCGAATTTAGTCACCATTCTAGGGGCATGCTTGATTTTTCAAGCATAGTTTGTTTCTGTTTCAAGCTTGTGTAAAAATGAAACCAATTTCAAGCATAGTTTATATTTGTTTCAAGCTTGTGTAAAACTGAAACCATTCCCATTTTACCTCTCGTGATTTCCATTTTATCAGCCTGTTTTTCCAGATGAGCCTTGGTTTTCTCATTCCACCGTCACTATCTGCTTGGCCGATCATATGCCTTCACTTGGTTTTTTTACCCATTCCTGAGGAACCGATGTGATGAGTGATCTTGTTAGCCAGCCTTTTGACCTTTATCTTGTTCTAAGTAGTTCCACCATTACCGGAACTATTTTCTACCCTTTATACCACTCGTTCCTCTAGGAGGAGTCACCTTTTAGCACTTTTCTGACTCTCTAAAATTGAAAATATTGTGGAGACGCTTGTCGTCTTGAACTCATTAAATGGCTGCGAAATGATATCTACCTAGTATATGTTTACCCCTTTTTTGGGCTCAGATATATTATTTACGAAAAAGGAATACCTTAGCCTATCACGACTAAGTGGTTCTCTCAGACATAGTTTTCTACCTTTTCGGATCTGTGAGACTACCTACGAAAAGGGACTACTGGAATTTTTTTTTCTACCTTCTTTTCAAACTCTCTAAACATGAAAAGATGTCTAGTTCTTCCTTTGTCAGACTCGTTAAAAATAATGACATCGAAATCCGTCGTTATGACGTTACTCGATTTTCTCCTTCCTAGGGCTCGTTAAATATACTAGGTTGGATTTGTTAGAAGGACAAACTTATATTGAAGGCATATTCTATCCCCTTCAAGCTTGTTTCCAAAAATAATTGGGGTACTCACCAGAAATGGTGGGGGAAAATGGAACCAATATCATCGTCGTGTCAGCAGTATGTCGCTCTTAAACATGGCACTTGTCTGCATTCATGTTGGGTTGGGGACATTTCATCTCATTCTTTGCTTGCCTCCATGGGTTTGGGTAATCTCTTTTGACCGCTCATCTATTCTTTGCCATGTCACCATGACCTCAGATCCTTTGATGTCAAATACTGCCAAATACAGTGTCGTGCCATCGATATGTTCAAGAGAAGTTGGCCTCTACAGTTTTCAACCTCCTTCTAATTCTCTATTGATCTTGATTCACAAGCATCATGTTCCTCTATCTCGTTTTGATGATGTGGGAAAAACTATGGCCCACCTTCGATCGAGGTCACTTCCTGTCGAATTCAACTCATTATCCAGGAATTTGATCTAGAGACTCTCTTTAAGTACCTTAGAGCCTGCATGCCTCAATGGAAGGATCTTCGCATCTGACACAATGTTTTCATTATTGACCTTTGATCGCATGATTCCACAGGTGTTTGACACCAACTCACTGTTCACCTTACCCTCCTTAATATTAACCTTAACCTTAACCTTGACCTTACCCTTAACCTAACCTTAACCTTAACTTTATTGACCCTAAACTTAACATTAAACTTAACCTTAACTTTAACCTTAACCTTACCCTTAACATTAACCTTACCCTTAACTTTAACCTTAACCTTACCCTTAACCTAACCTATAATTAACCTTAACCTTAACTTTAACCTTAACCTTAACCTTAACCTTGACCTTAAAATAGCCTTAACCTTAACCTTAACCTCCTTAACCTTAACCATAACCATAACCTTACCCTTAACCTTAACCTTAACCTTAACCTAACCTTAACCTTAACCATAATCTTCACACTAACCTTAAACTTAACTTTACATAACCTAGCCTTAGCATTAACCTTAACTTTAACAATAACCTTAAACTTAGCACTAACCTTAACCTTAACCTTAACTTTAACCTTAGCCTTAACCTAATTGTTGTGGTGGATTCGATACACGGGTGTATGAAATCACGCATGTTTAGAGAATGTGGTCTTTTCTCTAAACCATAAGTAACAGCTAGTATATGGGGGGAGCTCATAAGTTTAAGACTTAAATGAAGTAATACACTAAAGTATGCTTTGTTAAAAAACTAAAACCAAAAACACAAAAAGAAGCTATATAGAGAGTTCCAAACAGTAACAAGGTAAACAACGGCTTGATGGCCTTCTTCTTATTGAATGCTTGGAATGAAAAAAAATCTTACCCACTTGCCAAAGGGCCTAGGCAGTGGCTCTAGGACCCGATGCAAGGATGTTTTTCCTTCAAGTTCTTCCTTCTGATGCATTTCAACTCTCTCTCTCTATTGCAATGGGCTAAGATTTTTGGGTGGCCAACAATCGAGTCCTCTTCTTCAGGTCCTGCTCCTTGGGTCACACAAGACATTGGTGTTTCTTGGGCAACTTTGGCCATCATAACCTTGTGATCACCCATTATTCATCTCTTTTAGGGTTTATATAGGTGAGCTTTCAAACCTCGTTCCCTCCCTTGGTACATGCTGGATGGTGACCCAATGGAGGGGCATTATTCCATTGTGTGCTGAAATATGGTTTTGTGTGCTCAGACAAGGCCTAAGGAGGCGTTGGTGTTGTCCTTAGGTAGCTTTCACATAAAGAGAAACAGTCCTCTGCTTGCTTGTGGTCCCAGAAAGTGACTTTTTTCTACTTCTAGGAATGCGCGCTTATCGGGCTCTAGTGCGCGCAGAAGGCGCTCTTTTCGAAGGAAAAAGCACACATTTGAGCATTTATGACTAGCTCAAATTTTATTTGCTCCAAACCTTAGAGATTCTTGATTCCATAATGTATTTATGTCCTGTAAATCCTTAGGCTCGAAATTAACTGATGTCGTTTCTGCTGTACGATTTTCCAGTGTTAACACTAACCTTAACCTAACCTTAATCTTAACCTTAACTTTAACCTTGACCTTAATCTTGACCTTAACATAAAATTAACCTAAAATTTTACCTTAACCTTAACATTAACTCAACCTTAACCTTAACCTTAACCTCCTTAACATTAAACTTAAGGTTAAGTGTAAGGTTAGGGCTGAAGGTTAATGTTAGGTTAAGTTAAGGTTAAGGTAAGGTTAGGTTATGGTTAAGGTTAAGGTTAAGTTTAAGGTTAAGGTTAAGATTAAGGAGGTTAAGGTTAAGGTAAGGTTAGGTTATGGTTAAGGTAAGGGTAAATTTCTTAACCTTAACCTTAACCTTAACCTTAACCTAACCTAACTTAGCCTTAAGGTTAAGGTTAAGGGTAAGGTTAAGGTTAAGGTTAGGTTAGGTTAAGGGTAAGGTTAACATTAAGGAGGGAAAAGTTAAGGTTAACGTTAAGGTTAGGTTAAGGTTAAGGTTAAGGTTAAATTTAAGGTTAAAGTTAAGGTTACGTTAAGGTTAAGATTAGGGTTAAGTTTAAATTTAAGGTTAAATTTCAGGTTAGTTTAAGGTTATTTAAGGTTAAGGTTAAATTTAAGATTAAGTTTAAGGTTAAGTTTAAGGCTAAGGTTATGTTAAGGTCAAGCTTAAGGTTAAGGTTAAGGTTAAGGTTAGGTTAATGTTAAGGCTAAGGTTAATTTTAAGGTTAAGTTTGGGTTAATGTTAAGGTTAGGTTAAGGTTAAGGCTATTTTTAAGGTTAAGAAGGTTAAGGTTATGGTTAAGGTCAAGGTTAAGGTTAAGGTTAGGTTAGGGTGAAGGTTAAGGTTAAGTTAAGGTTAAGGTAAGGTTAAGGTTATGGTTAAGGTTAAGGTTAAGGTAAGTTTAAGGTGAAGGTTAAAGTTAAGGTTATGGTTAAGGTTAAGGTTAGGCTAAGGTAAGGTTATGGTTATGGTAAAGGTTAACGTTAAGGTTAATGTTAGTGTTAAGGTTAAGGTTAGGGTTAAGGTTAAGTTTAAGGTTAGGTTAGGTTAAGGTTAAGGTTAAGGTTAGGTTAATGTTAGGTTAAGGTTAAAGTTAAGGTTAATATTAAGGTTAAGGTTAGGTTATGGTAAAGCCCAAGGTTAAAGTTAGGTTAAGGTTATGGTTAAAGTTAAGGTTAAGGGTAGGTTAAGGAGGTGAAACTTACCCTTAACAATAATAGTAAACCTTAACCTGACCTTAACCTTAACCTCAACCTTAACATTTACCTTAATCTTAACCTTAACCTCAACCTTAACCTTAAATTTAAACTTGACCTTAACTTTAACCTTAACCTTAACCTTAACCTAACCTTAACCATAACCTTACCCTTAACCTAACCTTAATCTTAATCTTAACCCTAACCTTAAGCTTAACACTAACATTAACCTCCTTAACCTTAATCCAACCTTACCCTAACCTTACCCTAACCTTAACCTCCACCTCCTTAACCTTAACCTTAACCTAACCTTACCCTTAACCTTAAACTTACATTAAAATTACCTTAACCTTAACCTTAACCTTAGCCTAACCTAACCAAAGCCTAACCTTAACCTTATCCTTAACCCTAACCTTAACCTTAACCTTAATCTTAACCTTAACCATAAACTATACCTAACCTTAACCTTAAAATTTACCATAACACTAAACTTAACACTAACCTTAACCTTAACATTAACCTTAACTTAACATTAACCTTAACCTTAACATTAACCTTAACCTGAACTAGCCTAACCTAACCTTAACATTGACCTTACCCTTAACCTAACCTAACCTTAACCTTAACCTTAACCTAACATTAACTTTAACCTTAAACTTAACTTTAACCTTAACCTTAGCCTTAACCTTAATCTTAACCTTAACTTTACCCTTAACCTTACCCTTAACCTAACCTATCTTTAACCTTCACCTTAACTTTAACCTTGACCTTAACCTTAACATTACCTAATCCAACCTTAACCTTAATCGTAACTTTAACTTTAAGGGTAAGGTTAAGCTTAGGTTTAAGGTAAGGTTAAGGTTAAGGTTAAGGTTTAGGTCAAGGTTAAGGTTAAGCTTAGGTTAGGTTAAGGTTATGGTTATGGTTATGGTTAAGGTTAAGGTTAAGTTAAGGTTAAGGTTACAGTTAAGGTTAAGGTTAAGGTTAAGGTTTAGTTATGTTAAGGTTAATATTAAGGTTAATGTTAAGGTGAGGTTAAGATTAAGGTTAAAGGTAAGGTTAGGTTAATGTTAAGGTTAAGGTTATGGTTAAGGTTAAGGAGGTTAAGGTTAAGGTGAAGGTTAGGTCCATAAGGGTAAGGTTAAGGGTAAGGTTAATGTTAAGGTTAAGGGTAAGGTTAAGGTTAAGGTTAAGGTTAAGTTAACATTAAGGTTATGGGGTTGGGTTAAGGTTAAGGTTAAGGTTAAGTTAACGTTAAGGTTAAGGGGTTAGGTTAAGGTTAATGTTAAGGTCAAGGTTAGTTTAAGGTTAAAGTTAAAGTTAAGGAGGTTAAGGTTAATGTTAAGGGTAAGTTTAGGTTAAGGTTAAGGCCAACGTTAGGGTAAGGTTAGGGTAAGGTTAGGTTAAGGTTAAGGTTATGGTTATGGTTAAGGTTAAGGTTAGGTTAAGGTTAATGTTAAGGTTAGGTTAAGGTTAGGTTTAGGTTAAGGTTAAGGTTAAGGTTAGTGTGTGTTGGAAAAGACGTATTCTAACAGAGTCATCATTTAAGGAGTTTGATTAATACCACAAATGATAAGTTATAACATGTGTTGACGGGTCTTCTATAGGGTTTCCATTGAATTTTGGAATTTTGGAGGGTAATTTATGTGGTATCACTGGCCACCAAGGAGAGAAACCAGATAGGATTCCAAATAATGATATGGGTGAAGTCAATTGACAAAACATCAAAGATGAAGCAACAATAAATGTTGTCATAGCTGAAATAGATGGTTCAGTTTGGGATGTTATCTCAGCCATGGTCCATTGACCCAATGTATACCCTATAGGATATATAGGAACTCGAAGTGAAACAAGATCAATAAAAGCAGAGGAAGGTGATTGAGGAAAAGACTCATATAGGTAAATATCCTACCGAAAATGAGTTGGAGCTATGATATACTTATGTACGTGGAGTGACATATGACACTCAGAATGCATCGCACACAAGTTAATGACAGCTACTATGTTTTATGACTCCAGAACATGTCTCTAGCCTAGGCCTTCTAAATGTTATTGTTATGGTTCCAAGGCTTTGTTATGTAAATTGAGATAAATTTTAAGCTGATCTTGTTTATCAATTTTCCTTTCAAATGTTCACTGTGATAATGTATTGGAAATTCCTAAAATGCAAACAATGATAAGAAATGTTTCATTTTTAGTTTCTCAATGAAAATCCTAGCTACTATAGAGAAAGAGCAATCAATGTGAGAGTAAACAAATCAATGAGCACAAACTAAATGAAGATTTCCTAATTGTTCCTTTTGCAAAACACACAAACCACTACATGCAAATGCAGGTTTTTATTTTCAGTTCCTTCAATGTTATGAATGCAGAAAAGAAACTAATTGCACGAAATCAACAAAAAAAAATGCCTTTTACTTTTGAGAAATGAGGAATATAAACAAAAATTTCTCTTTTGAAGGAAAAACAAGGAATTAAACAACAATTTCCCCTATCAGGAAACAAAGAATTTATGACGATTTCCTTTTTCAAAATCAAATGGATCTAATGCGACAATGAAAATACTTTGAAATAAATTCGTCAATGATAAAGAAGAATGCTTTAAAAAAAAAGTGAACAAATTTTTCTTTCAAAGGAGGAAGAGGTAGATAAGATCACTGGTCAATATGAGGCTCAGGCTTTTCAAAACACAGTAGAGAACAAACTGAAAAAAATTGCAATGAAAAATTCAATGGAATTTGGATGGTTTCAGGAGGCAACACAGTCTCTAAAGAGACATAGTGCTTTGCAACGCAGACCTGAAATGGAGACCATGCTATGCAAAGCACTGTGTCCCATCCAAGAGTGTGTTGTTCATAGTGTACAATGAAAAAAACAGCTATCTAACACACTTCTAATGCAAATTTGGATTTAAAAAATCCTAATATTTGTGAGTAACAACTGATGGGTGAATAAAAAAAAATCAGAGGCTAAAACACCGAGGATAAAGAGTAGACTCCCCAGTGGAGTCGCCAATTTGTTATGCATAATTATGAATTATGGATAAAACATTCTTCCCTAGACAGGTGCTTATCTAGAACAACAGGTCAAAGACTTTATGACTATCTTTCCTAACTGTAAACAGACACACATAATGAAACAAGAAGTTTACTTGGATTCCAAGTGCTTCCAAAGTCTCCTTATGTCGCTTTTGTTGTAGCTTTAAATTCCAGCCGGTTGTGCAAAATATTTCCTGTAAGAACAAACGCTAAAAAATAAGAGATAGCAATAATACTGATGTATATTCAAGTTATTTAGCTAAATCAATAAAGCATAAACCATATACATCAAATAAGAAATCATGATATGGAAAATCAAAGCTTATATAGATGCATATAGGGAAAAATAAGTAGTAATATTTATTAATGATAGAAGGGGAGGTTACAACCTAGTGATTGATTTAGTGTCACCATCTCAAGCAACATCCAAACCTCATCAAAATGTAGATATCTCTAGCAATATGTCACTCAAATCAACTCCTCAATTGAAATTCCACCAACATTTCTCTACCCAAATTCTTCCTTCTCAAAGACTAAGATCTGTGCTCAGTTTATAGAGGAGCTGAAGGTAGTTTTACAATAAATTGACTTTTCAATAATAGGAAAGACATGTTCCCAATATTGTAGATGTCAAATGGACACATGGATTCGAAGTTTGACACATGTGAACTCTTCTACAAGGCACTGGCCAAGTGGAGATTCCGGAACAATGACAATTTCGCTCCCATGTGACCAACGCACCTATGAGTGTTGAGAAGTGCTTTGTAGAGAAGCCTTGCATGGGGATACCTACATATGCAATGCACTTAGTCCCTTTATAGGCAAAGTTTATGAGCTCTCATATGATATATTATAAACTTTAAATCTGGGAAACCTTTGCAGATGAAAGTCTTTGAATAATTTGTCTCGTTATTTTTCTTAGGGAATATAACAACTGAAATGATAGGGGATGATAGACCCCATTCATTGGTACTTGAGATGATGCCTAGTTAACCAGGTCATTGGGAATGGTGCCCAAATTTACCTATAAAAATTTCCCCCTAAAGTGTAATATCCCAAAATAGGGAAAACCTACAATAATGGGAATATCGTAAGATATTCCAAAATTGGAGCTACATCAATCCATGAACATAATAATGAAAGATAAGTTTAACTCAAATCATAAACATGGTATACCAAAATGGAGACATTAATCCATGTATTATATCAGAAAATCCATACATAACAAAGAGGCATTGATCATATACCATGAAGGAACATAAGTCCCATAAGAAATCACTCTACAAATGAACTCCTGTCACAATACAAGAATGCCGGAGACAACTACAATATAGTTAAAAACACACTGCTACAAAAAAATTATGTAAAAAATATGTAGGGCTATTATAAGCCTCAAAATATAGGCTCAATATACATCTTTGTTCAATATAAACTCCTACAAAGAACCCAGAAAGGGGTTTTTAGAAATACACTCTATACAATATGGGATCTAAAGCCCAATGGCTAAAGATACACTAAAAACTGAATAAAAAAAGTGTAGAAGGCTGAAGTATGATAGATATGAAGTATACCCCCTCAAATATCTCCTCCAAATCACAAGGAAACACTACAAAGGAACCACTAGAATGATGGGAAATGTATGGCTTGATGCCAAGGATCTGAAATGTGCCGAAGAACTCTCCAAACAGATCTCCCAAGAGAAGGAAACCTTCCTCCTATGAGAAAATAGCTCAGAAGGTGGGGTTCTAACCCCTCCACTGCTGCACCCTGCAACACAACACAATAACCTACAGAAACTACACTGCTGAAGAAGATATATCTTGGCCTCAAAAAATCAATGTGGAAATGAATACAATAATATTCCCAGAGGCTCCTCAAGGAAAGAGGTGGGATTCCCGCTCGGGAACACCTTGTGATAAACAGCACAACTACCCTGCTAAACAACAAGAGGAAGCAATAGTCTAAGCAGAACAATCTCAAAAAGATAAACTAAAAACATCAATTCAAATGGCTACAATCCTATTCATTAAATATAATGTGAGCTTTCTTGCCCTTGGCCCCACTCAATTAGGTCATTCCCTCCATTAGATCCATCTCCCTCCAAAACTGTGTTATTCTCTAATTAATCTCTACTCCTCCTTACCAGTGTTGTTTACTTGGTCAAATTTGACTGAATCAACATGACTCAAACCCTGTTCACACTTGGAGGAGATTTATTTAGATGATACAAAGGTCTCCTTTCACTCTTGAAGTGTGTTTATTGCTGCTCAAGAGACTTATGGGCCTCCCCACCCATTTATTTACTGTCCTTGTGATAAAACAACTATAATATTCCATTTAGCTTGGAGGCTAAATTTTTGGAATATTACAGTCCTCCCCTCCAAAATGTTGTTTTTCCTCAAGAAAATGTATAAGGAGAGTAAGATTCCTCCCCTCCTCCTCTTGTGGCCTCCTCATCAATAGTTCCCACCATTGCTCAAACAATCTGCAATAAATCAATATTCCCTCTGAAGGATACAAAACCAAATAGCTCACATAATAAAGAGTTGGAAGGTGTAAGTGGGAAAATTCTTGATTTCCAATGGCGTCCTCAAGATATGTGTTATGGCAAGCATAGGGGATCTCATCGTAATATTCCTCTTCAGGAATTTCTGCAAAATATTCAATGAGGACGTTGTATAAGGAAAACCATGCCATAAAAATGCACAAAATGACTTGTATCCTCCTATATATGTTTTATTTAGCTTAAATATGAAATTGCATCATAAACAAATCATTATAGCTACACTAAACAGATCTCCCCAGCTCATATATGCTCAAAAACACCGCAATCCCACAACTTCACAAAATAGAATTGCTAAAGACTGCAATAGCATAATTTTTGTTAGGGAATCTATATAAAAATATGATTTAATAAATATATAGATCTTATATTAATCATTGAATCAGAAATGAGAGGTTTTACCCCTTTTACAAGCACATCATAACATCCTGACAAGGGTTTCCAGCAAAATAGCAACATAAAATGCAACACTGCAGAAAATAACACTGTACCCTGCAACCCTGTATTAGAAAATACAATATATGATCTAAAAAAGATGAAAAATATATAAATTTTCCCAATTCCTTCTTCAATTGATCTCCGGGAGTGAAATAGACACCTCCTTCACAGAAACAAGCACAAAATAGGAGGATCTAACCCAGCAGATGTTGCTACTGCAGAAATGACGTAGTTACTAGAGGTGACTGCGCTTTATATAATTTAGAATGGATATCCTCAAGATAGATGATGAAAAATAAGCCCAGTACCTTACCCTTAGATCTCACAATCAACTAAACCAAAGGTAAAGATGGAATTCCCGCATGAGAATTATTTTGCACTAAACAGTGCTGCAACTACAGCTAAATAGCTGGAACTTACAATCAGTCAAAAGAGTAAAAAAGGATGATTAATGAATTCCTTCCTTGCTGCTATCTCCTCCTTCTTATCCTTGGTGATATTCCTCACCTCGGACCCCACTCATTGATGAGGTGACTTCCTTGAGAAGATTCCCCTTCGAAAACTACGATGCCCTAGTTGGTTTCCCTCCTCTTGTGAAAACATTGTTGACTTGTTCAACTGGATCTATCTCATTTATTTGCCCCTCTTTCACACCAAAGTGGCTTCATTTGTCCTCCTAATCCAATCCATTTTCACACTGGGATATGTTTTATTGTCCTTCCTACTCTTTTATTTCAAAAATGAAGTAGTTATAATATTCCAGGTAGCAGTGGCTAATTGGAAATATTACAGTCCTCCCTACTCAAAAGTTTCTTGCCCACAAGAAATAGTAAAGAATGATTTTGCAAGATTTTCTCTCCCTCCCAAGTGGCATCCTCTTCTAGTAGATTCTTCCATCGAATCAGATATTCCATGATAACTCTATTTCTTAGTTGCCTCTCCCTTATGTCTAAGATTGCTTCTGGCTGCAAAATCAAGTGGCCCTCATCATCAATAGGAGGGAGATCCATGTTGGCAAATACATTCCTCCCAATGGCCTTATTGAGGCAATAAACCTGGAAGATATTGTGGATCTTGCTCCCCTTAGGAAGCTCCAACTCATATGATACCTTACTGATACATTTGATCACATTATATGGCCCATAGAAATGTGGTTTGAGCTTCTCAGTTCCTTTCTCCTTTAGTGTAGACTATTTGTAAGGCTGAAGATGTAGATAGACAAGATCTCCCACCTCAAAAAAAATTTCTATCCGACCACGGTCTGCATACATCTTCAACTAGTTCTGGGCAATAGCAATGTTGTCCTTGAGTGCCCTGAGTATTTCCTGGTTCTCCTAAATCCATTCCTTTTCCCTTGGAGCCTTACTTGCCCCAAACATAACATCAAAAAATGAGAGTGCCTCATACTCATATAAGGCCCAGAATGGAGTCATGCCAATAGAAATATGGTGAGTAGTGTTGTAACAATACTCTCCCAAGTGGAGCCAATGCAGCCAAGCTCTCTGCTACCTTGCTACATAGTTCCTCAAGTAGCATTCTAGCCACTTTTTCACTATCTCAGTCTATCGATCGATTTGGGGTTGATAGCTAGTGCTTGGAGTCAAATAAGTCCCCACTAACTGGAAAATTTCCTACCAAAAGCCACCCATGAAGTGGTTTTCCCAATCACTCACTATGGTCCTCGGAAGACCATGGTGTCTAAATACATCTTTAAAGAAGAGCTCATCTTCCTATGAAGCAGTATAATGTGCAGAAATGTTAAAGAAATGAGAGTAATTTTATAATATATCACCAACAGCAAAGATACAATCCTTACCCTGTACTTTCAGTAAGCCAATGATGAAGTCCATAGAGATACTCTCCCACTTCCCATCCGGAATAGTTAGTGGCTGCAATAACCCAGCAGGGTGGGTGTGTTCTCCCTTATTTTGCTGACAAATGGTGCACTCTCTGACATGTTGGAGTACATCCTCATTGAGACCCTTCCATGAGAATCTCTCTCTTATGGCCTTGTAGGTATTTGTGAAACCGTGATGCTCGGCAAGTGGGGAATCATGTGATGTCAATAAGATCTTCTCCTTGAGCTTGGAGTTCTTAGCCAAGAAGATCCAGTCCCAGTAATAGATGACCTCATCCATTACTTTAAACCTCTCATTCGATACCACCCCATCAAGTATCTCACATGAAAAGTCATATTTGGAATACTCAACTAAAATTTGAGCTTTCCAATCTGCATCCATGCCTCTCTGTAATGTTACAAATTTTTATGGAACATTAATTATTGTTAATTTTATGTAGGAGATGAATAAAATAGGTAGGAAACCCATTCTTTTCATTATTAGAGAATAAAAGTCCTCTAATTATGAAAGAAGATCATGTTTGGGTTGGATTTCACACCTCCATGTGTGAAAGGAGGTTTTTGCATGAAGGCTAGGCCAAGGTGGACCAAGTGAAACTGCGCTGACATGATTTGGAAAGAACAAAGTAGGAAAATGTAGGAGGGAATATTCTAGAGGAAGGGAAACCCTAATTCAAAGTAAGGCCCATGGAGGGAGGCTCAATTGTTTAAAATAAGGGCAAGGCAGCCATTGTGGACATCATTCATCATTTTACATTTGAGTCTTAGAGACTTGTTGTTGCCTCTTGCTGTTGAGCAGAGCTGCAGTGTCTTCGGGCATGAGGGAGTCTTGTTTAGGAATTCCTCTCCTTCTTGAGGAGATCTTGAAGGATTACACTCCATTCCCCATATGCATTCAGGCCATAGCTTTAGTTATCTAAATCAGTGCAGTTTCTATAGCAGACATTAAGCAGTGTTGCTGGGTGTTGCTAGGGAGGTTTCCACACACCATCTGGAGCTAGTTTTCCAGTGGAGGGAGGTTCCATCCCTTGGGAGATCAGAAAAGGGGGTTTATGAGTAGATCCCTCCATATTTGGTAGTAGGAAAACTACATTCCATCATTGGTAGCGCAATCCCTTTAGTAGACAACGTTATTCAGAGAGAGGATTTGCTGTGAGGGACTGACAGTCACTTGGAGGGGGCGTATTGGGTGAAAGGATCAACTTTTCACTTCAGATTTTCATTGGAGGAGGGTTCTTCAATTTTTTGCAGCCATTTCAGCCTTCTCCGTGTATTTCCATATTTTGAGTTGCAGCTGCTACTGCAACTCCAACATTTTTGTATTATAGTATTTTTGCATAGATTTCAGCCAATCCTCTTAAAGGATTGATGTTATGTATTTTCAGGGGTTGAGATATTGCTCCCCCTTATTTATTTTAGCCCACAATGTTACATCTTTGTATTTTCATTATTAATGAAGTAGTTCCTCTATAATGCTGAGCAGTCATGGCCTAGGGCTTTATTTATGCAGCAGTGTATTTCACATTTTCATGGACATGTTTCTTGAGGCTTGTTTTGCCTTGCTTGAGTGATCAATTCCTCAAGAAGTTGTATCTTTTATGCTGCTATGACTTAACATGATGGCCATTGGATTCTCTAGCTTTTGATGTATACATATATATCATTGCTATTTCCATTTGATGTATTTGTTATTGTTGTAGCTGTAATGCTGGGGTTATCTTGAGAGATTCCCAATCTTGTTGTTTTTCCCTCTTGGGAATATTATCCCTTCACAAATCTCTATAGACAGAGTCAGCTAGTGGGCCAGGTAGCCTCTGGAGCTCATCCTTCCTTGTGAAGGTGACAAATCTAGTAAATTCCTCTACATTCTATCACTGGAATAGATTTTCTTGTCGATTGATACTATTTCTGAAAAAGGAACATTACAGTGGTATAAGAGCATCGAACTTGGCATAGCCTGTGAGTTCGATTTCAGAAGAGAATGATGAAGAAGATGAGCTTGATCTCATCTAATTTTGGAATAAATAAGAGCCTCCTTGAGGAGGAGGAGAAGAAAAGGGGATAAAGGGAAGGTCCATGCACTTCCTATTCTCTTGAAGACCAGCATGGGAGATGCTTGTATTTTTAGATCTTAAGCAAGTACTTGGGTGAATATAAACCCAATTCTATAGCATTCAAGGGAGATAAAATGTTCCCACAGTCTATTCAACATATGGAGGAGATAAGGCCCTGTGGAAAAAGAGAAATCAAAAGCAATAGGCCTCTATTTTCTACATTTGATGGGGTTACTTCAACTAGAGCTTGGGTGAGGAAGCTGGAGGCATTTTATTTGCTGAATCTAGTGGTAGAAAGGGAACCAGTGGATATTACAGCACTGCACTTGGAAGAGTAGCCTTCAACATCCATGGATGGGGCAACCATCGCATGGGAAGGATAATCCTTTTCAGCCACACAAGGACATCCCAAGACCCACCAAGGTATGAACAAAATTCCACATTTTATTTTAGCAATTAATCTTAAGGATGGTGGAATTTCATATGAAGAGGTCCAAGGATCAAATCACATGGCCACTTTAGGGCCTCATGATTGTACTGTGCTATGAAAAGGGTTCAAGAAGAATATGAGCCCTCATCCTCAAAAACCTTTGATGAGTTTCATTCAGCCTTTAAGGTGGGAGTGTGAACTTTTTGAGGATGAAGTGAACCATGACACCTCCATGGAGAATCATGAAATAAATTGTGAACCGTAGGAAGAGACAGTTGTTACACCATTGAAGGGATTAGCAGTGCTATTGAACATGGGTGGAGAGGACATATCACCTCCATCACATTTGGATCCTCATTGGTCCAACATAGTCATGGGAGAGAGGCCTTTCATAAGAGGTCTCTAAGGAGCTGCATTTCAAACTCTCATGAAATGCAAAAAGCAAGATTTGGTTTGGGAGGATGGTAGCCCTCAAGGGAGGAGTACCAAAGAAGAGGAGAAGTGGCAGGGTGTTTACATCATTGGGCATGAAGGAGAAGGAATAAATATTGCTGATATGACATATATATCAGTCATGATACCTTCATCACATGAGTCATATTATGTGAGCATGAGGAGGCAACAAGCACTTGAGTTGCTTGGGATTGATGGGAGACAACACAATTAGATTTTCTCTCATCTGATTGATGGTGTTGCAGGAGTAGAGGAGGGCACTATCATAGTGCAAGAGGATAACTCCTTAGATGGGATTTATTGGGAGGCATTTCCCTCTTTGGAGAAGCTTCATATTTGCAGCAACATCACCAGAGTTGTTCTTGACAAGGAGCATGTCAAGGAACAACGATTGGCATGAGCAGGAGCCTTTTTGCATGAGCTCACAGCACTGACATTTGGGAGGAGGATCACATGCATAGATCCATATATCATCTCACTTCCAGCCTATGGTAAGAGTCTTGTGTGTACCTTTGTTGATTTACATACTCTTATCATTATGATGCAGTGTAGGGCTTCTCAAAGGGGCAGATTTTTCATGTTGCTCTATGAGAAAAGTTGGGCCAAACCATGTGATGGAGACAGCCATATTTTATATGGCCCTGGGAAAGTGTTACCTTCCATGTATGTTCAGCATTTATATTCAGACACTTACCATGCATTATCAGATGTAAGAACACACATTACTATTCATGAGCTGAAAAACAACTTGCCATATCATTTCTCAAAGCAGTAGTTTGGGGAAACTGCACTGTGGCCACTTGGGAGACTGTTGGTACATCTTTGCACAACATGAAACCTTTGGTAATTACCTCATTTTATTGCTGAGTATGGTCTCCTTGGCTGATATTTCTGTTATCTCAATGGAGGACATGTTCAGAGGAGAGACACATGGGATGACTGTGTCCTTGATGAGGGAGGACTCCCATATTATATGCATTACATGTTCTAATGGGAACATGAGAGGAGACATGGCCACCACAACCATCTATTTGATTTCTTTTGAGGTGGGCCATAAGTATGATGATGACAAACATCATTGTTTATATTTGGGAATGTATTTGATTTGTATTGTTGGTTCACTCATCTATTTACTATTCAGTAGTAGAGGTGATATTTTTGTATAGTACTTGCCATGTTATTTTCTGTAGCTATAGTGGGTGAGATTGTGTTGTAACCCTATGAGACATTGTTTGTACCTTTCTACACATGGTATCGCCTACATCAAACATGTCATGGGGGTATCCTATGATGACCATGTCCTATTCATCATGGGTGAAGTGTCTTGGAGCAGCTCATTCTTCATTGATGGAGGGGAAATCCTTGAAGGATTGCTTTTCATTTTGCCACTTGAGGGCAATAATTTTGCAGCCCAGGATAAAAATACACTCTACACTTGTCATAAGTGGAGAAGAGGACAGCATGGGGCAAGTTATAGTGCTTTCCATGATCAGATTTCAACCCACCTTCATTTCTGGAGCTCAAGGTGGAGGGAGATTTTCCATGAGTTGCCTTGTTGGGAGGCAGCTTATTTTTTTTATGATTGATGGATTGGGAATGAGAGATTCATATGGGGATGATAAGTCCCATTATATATCAGATCTCATGCCTCAAGGAGGCCCTTATATAGCTCTTTGTTCCTTCATGGATATTTGTTTCTACATGATAGCTATTTGGGAATGTTCACCCCAAGGCTAGATTGCATATGTTGGAGGGACAATTTGAAGACTTGATTGCTAATATGGAATCCTTTTCTTGAGGATATCATCACATAAGGATGCTATAGGAGGAATGGAAGAAAGAAACTCAGTTCATCCTTGCAATTTCTTGAGGGAAACCAATATTTTGATAGGGGAGGACTATAATGTTCCAAATTTTTATGGAACATTAATTTTTGTTAATTTTATGTAGGAGATGAATAAAATGGGTAGGAGACCTATTATTTGCATTATTAGAGAATAAAAATCCTCTAAGTATGAAAGAGGATCATGTTTGGGTTGGATTTCACACCTCCATGTGTGAAAGGAGGTGTTTTCATGAAGGCTAGGCCAAGGTGGACAAAGTCAAACTGCGTTGGCATGAGTTGGAAAGCACAAAGTGGGACAACATAGGAGGGAAGCTTCTAGAGGAAGGGAAACCCTAATTTGAATTAGGGCTCATGGAGGGAGACTGAATTTTTTAAAATAAGGGCATGGCAGCCATTGTGGACATCATTGATCATTTTACATTTGAGTCTTAGAGACTTGTTGTTGCCTCTTGCTGTTCAGCAGAGCTGTAGTGCCTTCGGGCATGAGGGAGTCCTGTTTAGGAATTATTCTCCTTCTTAAGGAGCTCTTGAAGGGTTGCAATCCATTTCCCATATTAATTCATTCATGCCATAGCTTCAGTCATCTACATCAATGTAATTTCTGTAGCAGACAATGTGCAATGTTGCTGGGTGTTGTTGGGGAGGTTTCCACACACCATCTAAAGCTAGTTTTCTAGTGGAGGGAGGTTCTATCCCTTGGGATATCAGAAAAGGCGGTTTATGAGAAGATCCCACCATATTTTACATCAGGCCAACCACATTCCATCATTGGAAGTGTAGTCCCTTCAGTAGACAGCGTTATTCAGAGAGAGGATTTGCTGTGAGGGATTGACAGTCACTTGGAGGGGAAGTCTTGGGTGAAAGGATCAACTTTTCACTTCAGATTTTCATTGGAGGAGGTTTCTTCATTTTTTTGTAGCCATTTCAGCCTTCTCCATGTATTTCCATATTTTTAGTTGCAATTGCTACTGCAACTCCGACATTTTTTTATTATAGTATTTTTGCATAGATTTCAGCTAATCCTCTTAAAGGATTGATTTTATGTATTTTCAGGGGTTGACATATTTCTCCCCCTTCTTTATTTGAGCCCACATTGTTACATATTTTTATTTTCAATATTAATGCAACATTTCCTCTATAATACTGCGTATTCATGGCCTAGGGATTTATTTATGCAGCAGTGTATTTCACATTTTCATGGACAAGTTTCTTGAGGCTTGTTGTGCCTTGCTTGAGTGATCAATTCCTCAAAAAGCTGTATATTTTATGCTGCTATGACTTAAAATCATGGCCATTGGATTCTCCAGAATTTCATGTATACATATATATCACTGCTATTTCCATTTGATGTATTTTTTATTGTTGTAGCTACAATGTTGGGGTTCTCTTGAGAGATTCCCAATCTTGTTGTTTTTCCCTCTTGGGAATATTATCCCTTGATAACTCTCTATAGACAGAGTCTGCTAGTGGGCCAGGTAGCCTCTGGAGCTCATCCTTCCTTGTGAAGGTGAAAAATCTAGTAAATGCCCCTACAATCTATCTCTAGAATATATTTTCTTGTCGATTGATAATGTTTCTGAAAAAGGAACATTACACCCTCAAAGACAACGTTGTAGGCCTCCTGGATAGTGCATCAACTACTAAATTGCTCTTGCCCTTGACATACTCTATGTAAAAATCATAAGCTTGGATTTTTATCACCCACTTATGTTGTCTCTCTTGGAGTTGTTTCTGTTCAAGGAATAATCTAAGACTGTTATGGTCAGTATTCACCTTGAACTTATTCCCCACCAAGTATTGTCGGAATTTGGCTAATGCATGCATGATTTCCAACATTTCTTTATCATAGATGGGGTACAACCTCTCATGAGGTAGCAACTTCCTGCTCTCAAATTCTATAGGATGCCCACCTTGCATCAAGACTGCCCCAATACCTTGCATCAAGACTGCCCCAATACCTTCACCTGATGCATCACATTCTAGAACAAAAGGTTGAGAAAATTTAGGCAAAACCAAAACAATACAACTACTCATTACCTCTTTGAGCTTATCAAAAACCCTCTACGTTGTAGGTGTCCAATGGAAAGCTCCTTTATTTGTCAAGTATGTCAGTGGTGCTGCTATTTGTGAAAACCCTTTCACAAACTTTCAATAATAAGTGCATATGCCCACAAACCCTCTAAGTTCTGTAACATTCCTTGGTTCAGGCCAATCTCTGATAGCCTAGATCTTCTCCTCATGTGCCCTCACTCCATTTACTCCTATGATGTGCCCCAAATACAACATCTCTGTGAGGCCAAATTCACATTTGGAGAGCTTGGCATAGAATTTTTGTTCCTTGAGGATATGTAAAACTGTCTCAATATTCTGAAAGTGCTCCTCCCAAGTGCGGTTGTAGATAAGAATATCATCAAAGAAGACCAATAAAAACTTTCTCAAATGACCATGGAAGATGTGGTTCATGCAGGATTGGAAAGTTGCTGGGGCATTGGTCAATCCAAAGGGCATTACTAGAAACTCAAAATGCCCATAGTGACATCTGAACATTGTCTTGGGGATATCTTGCTCCCTCACCTTGATTTGATGATACCCAGATCTCAAATAAATCTTGGAGAAGTATTTAGATCTCCTCAACTCATCCATGAGTTCATCGATCCTAGGTATAGGGTACCTGTTCTTCATGGTCTTCTTGTTCAAGGCCCTATAGTCAATGCACATCCTCAATGTGCCATCTTTCTTCTTTACTAAGACCACTGAAGAAGCAAAAGGACTAGTACTAGGCCGGATGTGTCCTAGAGCTAGCAGCTCTTGGATAGCCCTCTCAATCTCATCCATATAAGCCTTGGGATGCCTATAAGGAGTGGTGATTACTTCTCTAATCCCTTGTTCCAGCTCAATAGTGTGTTCAAATGCTCGTTCAGGAGGTCTCCCTGGTGGGATATCTCCAAATACTGTAGAATACTTCTCCAAGAGAGACTGAACATGTGGATGCACTGGTGAATCCTTGCCCTTCACCTCTGATATATGTAGCTATACTACCTATTAAACATCCCCTCTACATAGATTTTCCTCCATCCTGTGTGCTAAAACAACCTGAGGGGGTTATGTGTTTATACCCTTGATCTTTTGATGTTGGCCATCCTTCCCTCTTGTCCATTCCATCTCTAAAGTTATCCAATTAGTGGTAACTCTCCCAAGAGTGATTAACCAATGGACTTTGATATGACATTGGTGTCTAGAATGTCTACCAAAAATAAGTGGTTTATCAAAGTGTAGGTTCCCATGGTGATGGTTAGTGCCGGAACATACTTGGCACACTACAGGGTCATAATTCCTGGGACCAAAACTGAGAATCCCTAAAACTCATCCATGTGGATTCCTCTCCTTTGTAACAGTTTTGGATCAATAAAATTATGATTATCCCCACTATATATCACCACAAAGACTCTTTGCCCCATAATAGTACCTCTCACCCTCAAGGTTAGATACTTTGGGACCCCTCTTAACGCTGTAATATCTCCCCCTCCTGGAGAAAAGTCTTCTATGGGTGGTACATCACTGGAATTATTCTTAGAGGAGGTCTTGACATGATGTGTCCTTCCTATAACGCATTCTCCCTCCAAATCCCGAACATGGGTTTTCTTCCTTGGTCCTGAGTAAGCCTCTTACTGCAATCATGTTCTTGCCCTAGACAAGATATGTTGTAGATCTCTAGCTTTCTCCACAGCTTCAAGGAGTGTGGTTGGTTTAGTGGATTTGACCAACCCTTGAAATGGTTCAGCCACCCCATTAATAAACATGCATACCTTCCTACTGACAGTGGTGTTGGATACCATTACTGAAAGCTACAAATACTCAGCAATATAATCCTCAAGATCTCCCTTCTGTTTGAGTTTGGTTAACTTGACAAAGTGGGCATTCGGATCTCTTGGATCAAACCTCTCCACTAGCTTCCTGGTGAAAGTTGAGTATGAAGTGATATGATGATGCCAAAGTTTGGTCAGCCCATGAAACCACCATTCTTGAGCTTCCCCTTCTAGGTTCAGTGCAACTATCTTGGTGGCTTCTATCTCAGAAACCTTGTTGAGCTGGAAGTATGTGTCCAACTTCTCCACCCAAGCCTTTTTTGGACACTTAGGTGTCCCATAAAATGTGTCTAGGAAGAACCATACCATACTGCACTGTAGGGATGATCCCTGCATCAAGTTCTCCTCCTTTTGATGGGGATTAATCCTCCTCCCTTCCTTGATCCAACAAAAATTTCTAAAGCTCAAGTACTCCTTGAACCCTTGAGATTGGAGTTAATATTATTCAAAATATTCTCTCAGGGTTCCATCCTTATCTCCTCCAATTATAAATTAAGGCATGGTAGAGCATTGTGATGCAGCTGAATTCCTATGCCATTTGCAGTGTTGGTGCTTGCCTCATGGAAAAACCCTATAGAATCCCCTTCATGTCTCATCTCCTTGAGATCCCTTGCAATGTTGTATAGGGTTTGAAGTAGGATATTTGAAATTTCTTCCTCCTCCATGATGAAGATAAATTTCCCCCACAAGCTGAGCCAAGAGAAGAGATCTGATACCACTGTAATATTCCTTTTCAGGAATTTCTGAAAAATATTCAATGAAGACATTGTATAAGGAAAACCATGCACTAAAAATTCACAACAGGACTTGGATCCTCTTATATATGTTTTATTTATATTAAATATGAAATGGCATCAGAAAAAAATCATTCTAGCTACACTAAACAGATCTCCCCAGCTCATATATGCTCAAAAACACCCCAATCCCACAACTTCACAAAATAGAATTATTGAAGACTACAATAGTGTACAGAAAAATATATAGAAAATATGATTTAATACAAATATATAGATTCCATTAATCATTGAATCATAAATGAGAGGTTTGACCCCTTTTACAAGCACATCATAACATCCCGGCAAAAGTTTCCGGCAAAATAGCAACATAAAATGCAGCACTGTAGAAAATAATGTTGTACCCTGCAAATATGTATTAGAAAATAAAATATATGATCTGAAATATATGAAAAATACAGAAATTTTCCCAAGGCCTTCTTCAATTGACCTCATGGAGTGAAATAGACACCCCCATCACAGAAACAAGCACAAAATAGGAGGATTTAACCCAGCAGCTGTTGCTACTGCAGAAATGACATAGTTACTAGAGGTGAATGTGCTGTATATAATTCATAATGGATGTCCTCAAGATAGATGATGAAAAATAATCTTAGGAGCTTCCCCTTAGATCTCACAATCAGCTAAACCAAAGGTGAAGATGGAATTCCCGCATGAGAATTATTTTGCACTAAACAGTGCTGCAACTACAGCTAAACAACTAGATCTTACAATCAATGAAAATAATAAACAAATATTATTACTAAATTCCTTCCTTGCTGCTATCTCCTCCTTCTTATTCTTGGTGAGCTTCCTCACCCTGGACCTCACTCATTGATCAGGTGACTTCCTTGAGAAGATTCCCCTTCCAAAACTGCACTTCCCTAGTTGGTTTCCCTCCTCTTGTGATAGTTTTGTTGACTTGGTCAGATGGATGTATCTCATTTATTTTCCCCTCTTTCACATTAAATTAGCTTTATTTGTCCTCCTAATCCAATCCCTTTTCACACTGGGATATGTTTTATTGTCCTTCCTACTCTTTTATTTCAAAAATGGAGTAGTTATAATATTCCAAGTAGCAGTGGCTAATTGGGAATATTACACTCATGACCAATGAGAGACTCCCAAACCCATGCTATCATCCAAATGAAATGAGCCATTCTAGGTAGCTCATCAAAAGAGTCCTCAACCCCCGATGTAGGCAATGTGTTGGGGTTGCATGGACAGATTAGATTTTTCCATTCAAGTGGTTTCTCTCTCCACTTATGGTAAGTATGGGGTTGTTTCATGTCTTGGGATGAAATTTCATGGCCTCCATGATTGGCTCAAGTTACCCCACAAAGAAAATCAGCCATGAAATGCCTCATCCAAGAACGCAAGTTCTTTAAATGGCTCCTCCGATGTGAAGATAAGAAGTGTGGTGTGGCAATCATGGTTTGCCCATTACTTCTCCTATAACATAAAACATGTAAAGTAGGGAGAATCATACTCCCAATGGGCATCTCCAAATCATATAGCACTCTCCAAACAAATCTCCCCATAAATATAATAATATCAGCCAAAATATGGAAGAAAAAACCAGTGAAAACAAGCTGCCATATGACAACTGGAGAGTGGATCATAAATCCGCACATGAAACCAAAGTAGTGCATCCATTGCTTGCATAAAAAAAAGTAAGAATAAGTTCTTTCCCAGCCACTTGTTTTCTTCCACAAACATTCTATAAGATAGAAGCATGAAAGTACAATGTAGTGTCAATGGTGCACACCAGAAATAATGTGGCTTCCCCCACAAACCGCCAATAAAATAGCCAATCTCAATTATATGCTTGGCATCAAGCACATCATAATATAATTCATAAGAAGGAATGACCCTCCACAATACAACATGCTGCTCATAGAAAGTAAAGAAGTACAAATGATAATGAAAAATTGTACCTCCACCACCATGTACTTCGGTCCTTGAGCTAAAATGGCGCAACTGGAAATTTTCCCTCACTCTCAATGAGTAGGGAAGTGGTTGTTCCAACCTCTCCAGCACCATATGGGTTGTGCATCTCTCCATTTGCTAATGTATATCCTGTTGGATGCCCTCCCAATTGAACTCCTCCATCAATGAATGAAATTCATCAAGGTGCATGGAAAGAAAGTCCACATGTGTTGCATGTAGTAGCGTCCTCTTGAGCTCAGAAAATCTGGTCAAGAAGAATTTCCCATAAGAATAGATGACCTCACCAACCACCATGTATCTATCATTTATATCTGGTTCATCAAGTATCATGCAAGCAGTAAGATCCTTGGAGTACTCTACCAAAAGTTGAGACCTCCAATATGGATCAACCCTCATAAGAGACAGCACTAAAGATCTGAAATGTGAAGCTCCCCACATGTTAATGTCTATTTCTTTGACATCCCCGATGCCAAATTCATCCTCCAAAGTCTTCACCCCTCCGGAATCTAAGAGTGGTGAACCAATTGGTAAAACGTCTCCCACCAACTCTAGATCTGGTGGCCTCCTAGGTGGAATGCCCCCACGTAGTGAGACATCAAAATCTGAAGTGGACTATACATATGATTGGACAGATCTGTCCCTTTCTTCACTGTGCAATACAGTCTCCTTCTTTTGTGTAGAAACTTCCTGAAATAGATAAGGGTGAATCATCCCTTGATGTTGATCCTTTCTTCCCCTCTCACAATCCACAAAAATTGATACATGATGCTCCAAAATTGTGCTTTGATCTCCACATGTTGGGTCATTTGGAACTCCTTGAAAAGACACAAGGGATCCTCTAATGGAAGCAATGGCTCCCTTCCCATATCCACGTGGTGATGGATCTCCTCCTGATGCTACAACACTGTCAACTCTTCTTTGCTCATCCTCTTCATCAATATGTGAGAATGCCTCATCATCAATGAGAGACCCTTGATCTTGGTCTTACCTTGAAGGAGGAACCTCCATGTCTTCATCTATAGAAGAGGGATTTTCAAGAAGTGGGGATATTTCCCTTGGCAAGGTATCATGCATGTTTCTATCCCCTTCAACAAAATTATGGAGTGGAGTTGGCAAAATACATCTCTCCAACTCATGCAAAGGTTTTGAGTTTTTGGGTTCAACAAGAGATGTTTTACAATGTTTAAGATCAAATCTCCTCACTAATTTCTTAGTGAACCCTGCATAAATGTTTACATTTACATGATAAAATGAATCATAACTATAAAACCACCAATCATGGGCCATACCTTTGAGGTGCAGTGCTACTACTCTAATGGCCTCCTTTTCCAAAACTTGGTGTAGCTGGAAATAGGAGTCTAGCTCCTCCACCCAAGCTTTGGTTGTGCACTTTGATGATCCATCAAAGTTATATAGAAATATTCTACCTCCCTTGCCTCTATTGTGGGATATTCTGTCTTCCTTGAGTTGGAAAAACCCTTGGAAGTCTAAGTGCTCTTTGAATCTCCATGATTGAGACTCATACTCCTGAAGATAGACACTCAAGGTCTCCTCCCTTGGCACATCTCCTTCCTCCATCCTTCTCGCAGTGAATGTGGGAAATTGACTGTGTTATGGATCTACATGTGTGGTTGAATGCCCACACCCATCATATGAATAACTAGGGCTTGCTTAACCTTCAAACCCTCTTGGGATTTTCCTACACTCCTCCCTTTTAATCTCCTTGAGATCTTCTTTGATAATTTTCATAGTTTGGAAAAGAAGCTGGGAGATCTTCTCTTCCTTCATTTCTCCAACTAATGGAGTCTTTTTTTTCTAGTACACCTTATCTTCTCCTTGTCTTCTATATAGCATGTTGGCTGAGATCCACAGGCTGAGCTAAGATCCATTGTAATATCCCAAAATAGGGAAAATCTACAATAATGGGAATATCTTAAGATATTCCAAAATTGGAGCTACAAAAATCCTTGAACATAATAATGAAAGAGCAGTGTAACTAAAATCATAAACATGGGAGACAAAAATGGAGACATTAATCCATGTATTATATCATCAAATTTATACATAACAATGAGGCATTGATCATATACCATGAAGGAACAAGCGTCCCATAAGAAATCACTCTACAAATGAACTACTGTCACAATAGAAGAATGCTGGAGACTGTTAAAACACAGTTAAAAAAATAGTGCAACAGAAAAATGATGTACAAAATATGTAGGGTTGTTATAAGCCACAAAATATATGCTCAATATATATCTATGCTCAATATATATCTATACTCAATATCAACTCCTAGAAATAACCTGGAAAGGGGTTTTCAGAAATACACTCTATACAATATGGGATCTAAAGCCAAATGGCTGAAGATAAACTAAAAAATGAAGAAAAAGAGTGCATAAGGCTGAATTATGATACATCTGAAGTATAACCCCTCAAATATCTCCTCCCATGAAAGGATGAACCCCTCAATCACAAGGAAACACTACAAAGGAACCACCAGAACATCTGCTAAAGCTGCCTTCAAAAATAATGAATTACCTAGATGGAAAAGTGTTGGGAATGATGGGAAATGTATGGCTTGATGCCAAGGATCTGAAATTTTCCCAAGAACTCTCCAAACAGATCTCCCAAGAGAAGGAAACCTTCCTCCTATGAGAAAATAGCTCAAGAAGTGGGGTTCTAACCCCTCCACTGTTGCACCCTCCAACACAACACAATAACCTGAAGAAACTATGTTGATGAAGAATTTGTAGCTTAGCCTAAAAACATGAATGTGGAAATGAATACAATACTCTTCCCAGAGGCTCCTCAAGAAAATAGGTGGGATTCCCGCTCGAGAACACTCGGTGCTAAAAAACACAGCTACCCTGCTAAACAACAAGAGGAAGCAATAGTCTAAGTAGACCAATCTCAAAATGATAAACTAAAAAAATAAATTCAAATGGCTTCCATCCTCTTCCTTAAATATAATATGAGATTTATTTCCCTTGGCCCCACTCAATTATGTGATCCCCTCCATGAGATCCATCTCCCTCCAAAACTGCATTATTCTCTAATTAATCTCCACTCCTCCTTACCAGCGTTGTCGACTTGGTCAAATTTGACTGAATAAACATGAATCAAACCCTGTTCACACTTGGAGGATCTTTATTTAGCTGCTACAAAGGTATCCTTTCACACTTGAAGTGTTTTTAATGCTACTCAAGAGACTTATGGGCCTCCCTGTTAGTATGAATTCTTCGTCGAAGCGTACGAAAAAGAACCACTTTAGCTACGCATAACTAATAGCCCTAACAACAATAATGGCTGCAAAACATCTTCAGATCTGCAATTAGTAGTTAAAGTGCTGCAACAAACAGATCTATAAATGGAAAGACATTAAGCGGTAAAGTAAAGAGTTTGCTCCATGCATCCAACAGACAAGACAAGAACACGATTTTTGAATGAATTTTTATATTACAGGGCACCTGGGAGGAAACAAGAAGGTGTATCGAGATCTCCTCAATGGGATGGGTTCTTTGTAGTCCTCAGCACTTCAGATCTAAGCTTTCTCTCTCTTGTAGATGTAGAAAACCCAATGCAGAAAATAGAGCTCAATGGGAGCAAAAATGGCAGAAAATGAGACCAAGTGTATAGATCCAGAGTGATCTAGTATGCAACAAAAGGTCCAGAATGAAGGGGAAAACCCCTCCTATTTATAACAAAATATTGGGTCATTCTAGATCTTGGTGCATGATTAAAATAATGTTAACCAAATCTAGATCCACCTCTATGGAATATTTTATTATTATTTGTTGGAGGGAAAGGGACTTTGACTTGGGTCAAAATCCCTTGATTAGTGAAGAATAAATAAATAAATGATTTATTTATCCTTTTAAGGAGGTGGTTGAGATATAATCAAATAAATAATGATTTATTTAATTAATAGTGGTTGATTTGGTCATATTTAACAAGGAATATTATTTAAATAATTATTCCTAGAAAATAATAAGATAACTATGGGTGTATCTCATTAATTTCTTTGTTTTTGGGTTAAACATGACTGGGAATAATAATTAAATTGTGGTTTAATTAATTATTCCTTTAGGGGTTTCCTTAATTAACATAGTGAAAGCAGTTTTACTTGGGGTAAAACTGGTCTTACATGGTGTACTTGGGTCCATCTAATAAGAAAAGGTGAGATGACCAAAAAATGGTGTAACAGATTGCCCCCCAGCGTGCGAGTGTCAGGAGCAAATCGTATGACCGAAGTACGTTGTAAGAATACAATCACGAGACAACGAAAGGGGATGTCAGAGAGAGAAGTGTGAGGTAGATAGTGTGCTGAAGGACTAGACCCTAAGGAGACGAGACTCGCAGGTGCAACAAGTCTCTTTTTATGAGAGGGTACCTGTGCTGAAGGCGGCGGGGGAGGCATACCTATGCCCGCGGTGACAAAGTACAAAAGAATAGTGTGTCCAGTAAACAAGGGACCGAACCATAGAGTACAACTGGCATAATCAAGGGCCAGATAAAAATACAATGAAGAGTCTCACATACATGCTGTGCCTGGGATAACAGCCAGGACTAGGACAATACTATCTGAGTACATGAGATAAATACAACCCAAATGCCCCCTGTAAATGGGGAAGGGCTCGCAAAATCTGACTGATACATGCAAATCATAGAGGTGCTACAGGTGGCTAAGGCCAACATCATCAAAATCTGGAGCGGCATCAAAGGCTGCAATGAAGAGGTCATCCGGGCATGTGGGGGGCTACCTGCAGGGCCACCCCCTCATGAGGGCTGAGACATCTCACACACGCCCGGGAATCATCAAGAGCTGCTGCTGGGTCACTGGACTGTCCAGTATACTCATCTCGATCATGCTGAAAGGAGCTGGAGAAGTAATCAAGTCAAAGGGAAGTGAGAGATCCCCCTGCATGATCCGAGGCACCGAACAAGAGTGGAAGCTGGAACCAAGGTACACCGCCCTCTAGACCTTGCTTCTGGAATAAATGTGCTGATGTCGACAGAAGGAGGTCCATCGTAGGTGAGGCAATGAGAGATCCTCAACTAAGGCACGAGAGAAGAACAATAGAGCGATAGATAGACTGACACCAATGATGATAGTGGAAAGGGGAAGGATGTAGTGGCGAATGGACGACTTCCCTTGTTAGAGCATAAATGGCATGAATGACATGGCAGCGACTGACACAATATCGAAAGGGACAGGGGACAGTGGGGCTGAAGGTCATGATATGCGACACAAGGGAGGAACCAAGCAAAGAAGGATGGAGGGCTATAGTGGGGTGCGGGGTAGACTCCATGAATGCAATGATGACTCGACTTGGATGCTCTAAACAAGGGCGACTGTATAGTGCTGCCACACAGTAAAGGCCCCAATGGGGGGTCATAGAAACATGAGTACAAAGTGGGTACTCATGACGAAAATCAACCCGAACATGGACAAGTAAGGGGGCGATATGGTGCCCCAAGTACAAGTGGCGTAAGTGAGGAAATTCGATTTTAAGGAGCGGTGAAGTGACCCTTCGTGGAAAAAAAAAAAAAAAATGTCCGGGTGAAGTATCAAATCACCAAAAACTAAGTAAAACCCATTTGAGAGCTCGGTGAGATCTATCCAGCGGTGCTGACGGTTCGTCGAACGGGGCTACGGTGTGGTCGCCGCAGTCGAAAGAAGAAACAGGGGTTCTCTTTTAATGAGGCAGTTGTCCCTCCAAAATCATTCATTTGCTAGTGTTGTTGTGGTGAATGTGGAGAGGAGAGAAGGCCCTAAATGTTGCGGCGAACGTAGCGGGCAAACCGACCGTTGGATTCGAGATCTGTCAGTTGGAGGCGAGAGGCCTAACCTTGCTCGTGCATTTTGATGGATTACATTTGCAGTTGAGGGCCCAAAACCCCCAGAAACAGCCCCTCCTTCATCTCTATGGCCGGGTCGCACTTTTTTGGGGCAAAAAGTACGACCCAGGATGCAGGTATTAGGGCAACAAGTGCGACCTGGTCCAGAAAATGGCAGAAAACTGCGACCTGGGAGATGAGGGGGGTTTGGTGCTGTTTGATGGCTGGGAGTTGGGTTGTGGTGTGTGGTTACGGTTTTCCCGATCTGTACCCTGACAAAAAGAATGTGGTTGTGCAGATATGGCAGAGTTGCGGGTCAATTGGAGAGAGAGGGATCTGGGAACACTTCGGACAGAGATCCAGGCGGATCAGGGCGTTCGTCGTGTATTGGCCAGATATAGGGGCATATGGTGCCCTCTCGGATGTGTGTAGGGGCAAGTGGTGCCCCCCAGAATGTATGGGGGGGCATATGGTGCCCCCAGTTTTTGGATTTTGTTTGTAACATGCTATGGGCGTGTCGGATGTATATGTATGGGGGGGGCGTATGGTGCCCCCAGTTTTTGGAACATGCTATGGGCATGTCGTAAGTCTATGTATGGGGGGCGTATGGTGCCCCCGGTGATGTATGTAGGGGCAGGTGGTGCCCCCATTTTTTGAGTTTGTGTGACATGCTGTGGGCATGCCAAAATGTATTTATAAAAAGGGGAATCTAACCACATTTTAATGATGTGGTGTGCCATTTGTTCTGGTTATGGTTATGCAGTTTGAGAAAGGAAATGGAGTGTTACCAATCTCTTTTGGTACTACATATAGGGATCAAATGGACTTTAAGTTTCCGAATTGGCATACCTGGTGTCACTATCCCAAAGGGAGGATTTGGAGATAATGAACTGATGCTCTCGTAGAAAAGCTATAGGTTGGTCAACAATAATGTCTAAGAGACTGGGTTGCTGATGTAAGATGAGGGAACGATAAGGGGTATCGTCCCGAGAGTGATCTGAAGTGATATGGGACTCTAGAGGTTCTTCTAAATGTGGAAGAATACGGGGTCTAGAGTCAACATGACCAAATACACTAGGAGAGTGGTGGAGAATGGCTTCTCTTGGTCTCTCAAATGTGGGTGCCCCCTTACCCAAACATTGGGTTTCGATGTAATGACCACAAGGTGGATGTGGTGTGAACGCATGGGTTCGATGTAAGGGGGAATAGATGAAGTCGGGGGTGGGAATTTCTTCCATAATGTCGTCATCGTGATAGAAGATGGGGTGACTAGTGGAAGAAGAACTACCTGACGTGGTGAAGTGGCCTGAATCATCATCATGAGAAGAGAGGTTCACATGCGCATCGTCACAATGGGTGGCCGAAGAGTAAGTAGATAACGGATCTACCGATGTTGAGTCCGAGATGACCGCTGAAGGAAGGTCAAGCGAAACAACAGGGGAGGATTCGGATGGAACATTCCCCAATGGTCTCATGGATGATGACAGGTACAAAATGGTGACTGAGGGCTCCGTTGGCTTAACAGCGGGAGGCGGAATGTGAATGTCCTCTGGTCCGATCGAAGCGGCCTTGAACTGGCGGTACAAGTCCAAGGAGGAACGGTACTCGTCAAGGCGGGGACAGAGGTGGGTGTAATGGCCGTGAAAATCGCATAAGGCACAAGGGTGGTTTGTGCGCAAGTGTTTGAGTTTTGGGAGGGATTCGGGGATAGTGACATGTACTTCTGGGAGATCAGAGTCGGGGAATGTCTCGTTGACCAGAAGCTTGAGGTGGGGCAATTCAGGACACATGTGAGTGGCATGACCGACGACATCACACAAAGCGCATCGAATGGCGGGCTTTGGTGGTCGTGGGGGGGTATCGGATGTTGGGGGGGCCGGATCGTGATGGGTTGCCCCCCTTCGGGCTTTGCCTGTCTTCCCGGGAGCCGTCACAACAGGAGAAGGGTCCTGTGGAGGTGCTGGGGGCACAGTGGCTTTGGAGGAAGTGAGGGGGACCGGTTGAACCGGTGTCAAAGCCATGTAAGGTTTGGGGTGACCAGGGGGGGTGGCGGCTGGGGGGTCAAGGTACCAAACCGGAATACCCAAGGTCAAGTTAGGGAGAGAGAGGGTGGCCCTGACGGGGACAGAATATACTCCGGGAGGGGGAGCCAAGAAGGGGATCTGTCCAGCAGGGTAGTGACCAGGAGGTACGGCTCCAAGATGGTTAAGGCCGGGGGGGACCGAGCTTGGAGGATAAAGAGGTTCGGGGATACCAGCTGTAGGGGGAGGGCCGGAAGGAGGAGGTCCGGCTGGCGGAGATGAATGGCTAGGAGCGGGTTGCGGAGGGCGGGGGGGAGGGTGCGGACTAGCCGAGGCAGGCCGTTTATGGGCAGCCTGAGACGATTGCATCATGCAAATATTCGACAAGCTGGGATCAGTAACAGGAGGGGGAGGAAGGTGAGGAAAAGTACCAAGCAGGGTGGAATCTTTATAGACGCCGGGGGAGACACTGGTCAAAGAATCGACGGTTTGCTTGTTGGCTATAGAAGAGATGGTCGTCTCGGAGGCGGATGGAGACGGCGGCTCATGATACGATAGCTGGTCAATGGTGACTATCTTTCCATTATGTGGAAAAGACATCTTGCGGAAGACCGCGGATGGGACAGCAGACATGGCATAGGTGTGGCTTCGCCCCAATAGAATGTTGTAGTCTAGAGGGGCGTCAATGACTTCGACATCAACGCAAACAGTCTTACCGGCGAGGGTGATGGGACAGTTACGAAACAGGCCAATAGGCTGGGAGGCATGACCATCCCACGCTCGAAGGGTGATCGTGGAAGGGGCCAACTCGGGGGATCCGAGTTGCTTCCAAACCGAAGCGGACATCACACAGGTGGATGCCCCCTCATCAATTATGCACCGGGATACAGTGGCGTTCCGGATTTTGACTGGGATTTGGAAAGCAACGGAAGGAGGAAGAGGAGGGTGGTCCGATTGAGTGGCGTCGAAAACAATCATTTGGTCATCAGCAGGATCAACAGCGCCCACGGAAGATAGTAGAGCCTTCCTTTGAGAAGGGCACGGCTGGAGGAGTTCCAGTGTGGAAATGGCAGCAGGGGATTGTGCCAAATCATCTACTATATTGTACGATTGAGCGGCTCGACCGGAAGCAGCATTTCGGCGTAATGGACCCTTTGGAATCTTTGGGTGAACCTCAACTTTGGGTTGAGGGATGTGTAAGGGGCCACTGGATGTCGAAAGAGGCTCTGTAGAACCTGAAGATGGAGGCTCGGGAGCAGACTGAGTAGGGGGCTTGGGGTACTGGCGAGACCGAGTTTGAAGGTGAAGGTCGACGGAAGGGGACGGATCGGAGTGCATCATGAGGATCTGGTAGTCAGAGGAACCAGAAATGGACGAGGGTGTGGCGGCATGGTTGTCAGGGGGGTGGGTAGCCACGAATCCCTGTTGAGGGAAAGGATCAGTGAACACAGCTGGCTGGGTAGTGGCCACATTAGGAGGAGCGTGAGGGGAGGCGTGTTGTCAGCGCAATGTGGCTTGAGACTCCCACATCTGTCGCATCTGGGGTAAAAGAGGACAATCGTGAGTGTAGTGACCGTAAACACCGCAACACGAACAGGGCTTGTTTGTGCGAAGCGGCCTGTCCGGCCTGGGCGGAATGCCCTGCGGCTGGTTGCTAGTGTTAGGGTCCGGACCAGAATTGGGACCTCGGTTACCGGGGGCAGATGGGTTCTGGTTGCCTCTCCGCCTTCTTTGAGAAGAAGGGGGATTAAACGCACCCTGCTGCGCAAATACTTGCCCTGGAGGGGGTTGTAAGGGTTGTTTCAGGTGGTGAGGAGGCAAGGGAGGCGGAAGCGCATATGCTGGAGGAGCCGGCGCACCAGGCTGCGGATAAAAGTAATGGTTGGGTTGGGCAGCATTGAGGTAAGCAGGAGGTTGGGCAAAAAGAGGAGGCATGCCGTATCCTGGATACATGTTGCCGGGAGGGGGCAGAGTGCTAGAGGTGCTGGCCCCCCCCTGAGGAAGGCCATGGCTCATAGGAGGGTGAGCAGAGGGGTGGGAAAGAGATCCAACAATACCGTCGGCGGAATGAGATGCCCCGGGGCGTTAGCGCCACCGGGCCTGGGGATGTCAGGAAGAACGGTATAAACATAACCAGATTGAGCGTAGATCAGGTCATATTTTAAAGCTATTTGGAGGGCGGCTTCTTCGGATTGAGGAAAGTGAGAGGCGACATCTTTGCCGATGGGAGACGGGAGGGTGCGAAGGAACCAGTCCATGTAAACCCGATCTTCAAAGGGAGGGGCTCGACATAAGCTCCGTCTTCGTCGCCATTCCTGGACATGGGCAGAAAGGCGTGTGGAAGAGGATTGCTTAAATGAAGTCAAGAGCTCCGTACCAGTGTCGTATCGGAGAGGGAGCTGGAAGTACGACAAGAAGGCTTGGGCAAGAGTCTCGAATGTGGTATGGGAGGAAGTGGCATGTTCGACATACCATTTAGAAGCTTCGCCGGTAAGCGTGCGTTGGAACAAACGAAGACGGATGGAGTCATCGGTAATGGAGTTGGAGGAACACCACATGTGAAAAGACCGGACGTGATTGGTTGGGTCTTCGCCATTAAGGCCCTCGAACTTAGGGATATCAGAGGGTAGCTTGGTAGGCATAGTGGGCCAGGTAGTATTATGGTGAATGGGGTCGTTAATCAACTGATGGAAATCGGGGAGGCTGAGGCCTGCAATGTACGGCAGCACAGGGGTGGCCGGAGTAGTGGTTGTGACGGTTTCGCTAGAAGTAGGGCCGGCATTGGGGCCGGGAGAACCGCTAGCATTAGGCCCTGATCCGGACATGGTGAAGGTAAAAGGAGTCGGAGGGGGAGAACCGGAAGGAGAAGGGGGACCCGATGAATCAGGAGAGGAGTCGGAGTGCGGACTCGAAGGTGGACTGGCTCGACGACGACGATGCGGAGCAGGTCGATCAACCGGAAACTGAGGATGAAGGCCAAGAAGTCTCCGGGAAAGGCGCCTTGGGGGCGCGATGATGACAGGAAGAAGGAAACCGACAAGGGCAGAAAGGGACAGAATCAAGAAGGTCAAGGGCAGATAAGGTGCAGTGACGATTGATTTTAGAGTCTTTGCCAGGCGGTGTAAACCAAGCGCTTCTTCACTTAGGGTCAGTGTGTGGTGTGCGTTAATTTTAATTTTTAAACCCTTTCCGTTGTTGAGAGCAAAAAAGTGTGCTGCGTAGCTGAAAATAAACCTACAGAGAACAGAGTAAAATGCTGAAATAACAGAAAAATAACGGCTACGTATGCATCTATCTAACCCAAGAAGGTGGGTCTCTCAAAACTATGCTGAAAAGAAAGGGAAAAACTATGGAAACACACACAAAGGAAACTCAACAGATCTAGGGTCAAAGGGGACAGAGATCTGGAGGATAAAGCTGCAGACAAGGGGTGCAGATCACAGCCAAGAGACAGAGGCAGGGTGGCTGGAAAAAGGGAAATCAACAAAAAACCGGGGGGAGGGCAAGGCAGAGGCCTTTAGCAGAGGTCCACACAAAACGACAAGAGGTGATTTGAAAGGAAAAGAGGCTGATTTCAAAGGATCTGAAAGTGATGTAACAGATCTGGAAAAAGAGGGGGCTGAAGCTCTGAAACCGACGGCTGAAACAGCTGAAACTCTTCCACAAAAAGTGGAGGGTACTAAAGCCCTAAGGGGCTGGGTTCCCACTTAGATGAGTAAAAACGGATCAGATCTTGGTCAAAGAGCGGTGAGGCAATTTTGGAAAACCACAGCGAAAGTGCAACGGCGGAACCGAGAAAAATTACGGAAAAAATGCGGAAAAAAGGCGGTGCGCCGAGTTCGACCCCCGGTACGAGGTTGAGGTCGCGAGGGCGCGAGGCCAAAAGGTGCGTCCGAGTCGCGAGGTTTTGGGCCAAAAAGGAAATGCGACCCCCCATTCGACATTTCGGCGAGCGACAACATAGTTTCCGTCTCGATTTGCATTATTTGTCGCTTACTGTATGATAGGGCCGGAAAACACACGGAAGTTAGAAATTTTAGGTTTTAGGGTTTTATGTGAGAAAAATGACATGAAAAGAAAAACTATACCAAGTTAGGACAGAAGTAGCTGGATATGCAGGAATATGAAAAACGACAGCGGTCGTAATTTAAAACCCGTGTGGAGTCGCCATTTGTTAGTATGAATTCTTCGTCGAAGCGTACGAAAAAAAACCACTTTAGCTACGCATAACTAATAGCCCTAACAACAATAGAGGCTTCCAAACATCTTCAGATCTGCGATTAGTAGTTAAAATGCTGCAACAAACAGATCTATAAATGGAAAGACATTAAGCAGTAAAGTAAAGAGTTTGCTCCATGCATCCAACAGACAAGACAAGAACATGATTTTTGAATGAATTTTTATATTACAGGGCACCTGGGAGGAAACAAGAAGGTGTATCCAGATCTCCTCAATGGGATGGGTTCTTTGTAGTCCTCAGCACTTCAGATCTAAGCTTTCTCTCTCTTGTAGATGTAGAAAACCCAATGTAGAAGGTAAAGCTCAATGGGAGCAAAATGGCAGAAATGAGACCAAGTGTATAGATCCAGAGTGATCTAATATGCAACAAAAGGTGAAGAATGAAGGGGAAAAACCCTCCTATTTATAACAAAATATTGGGTCATTCTAGATCTTGGTGCATGATTAAAATAATGTTAACCAAATCTAGATCCACCTCTATGGAATATTTTATTATTATTTGTTGGAGGGAAAGGGACTTTGACTTGGGTCGAAATCCCTTGATTAGTGAAGAATAAATAAATAAATGATTTATTTATCCTTTTAAGGAAGTGGTTGAGATATAATCAAATAAATAATGATTTATTTAATTAATAGTGGTTGATTTGGTCATATTTAACAAGGAATATTATTTAAATAATTATTTCTAGAAAATAATAAGATAACTATGGGTGTATCTCATTAATTTCTTTGTTTTTGGGTTAAACATGACTGGGAATAATAATTAAATTGTGGTTTAATTAATTATTCCTGTTGGGGTTTCCTTAATTAACATAGTGAAAGCAGTTTTACTTGGGGTAAAACTGGTCTTACATGGTGTACTTGGGTCCATCTAATAAGAAAAGGTGAGATGACCAAAAAATGGTGTAACACTCCCCACCCATTTAATTACTGGCCTAGTGATAAAACAACTATAATATTCCATTTAGCTTGGAGGCTAAATTTTTTGAATATTACATAAAGCATGAAGTCAAAATAATAATAACAATATTTTGATTGAGATGCTTTACACTGTGATGGGCTGGAGATGAAGCAGAGTGGCGAACTGCATCAATCTTACAATACATTACATCATAATGTATCCTCTTGATCATAATTGCTGAGGGTAGGCATTCCCATGTTTAGCACATAAACAATCTAATAACATGTACATAATTCAGAAAGTTGTCTATATTGGAATGTTGCCCAATATAGACATGCCGACAGATATAGGCCCATGTTCAGATGACGATATCTATGTAATGTCACCATACATATGATGTGTACAACAATCCTGAAATCGCAGACCAGATGGTTGAAACTTGATACCAGGTCTTCTTATCTCGTTCACTTGATCATTTGGGTAAAATTCTAGCCATGAAAATATATGATTTGTAGTCGAACATGGAAGGACATCATTTGATTACCAGCCAATGATGTGAGTTGTTAACAAACACGAGAGAACCACCATTGATGTCAGTGGCTCTCAAAGTACTACAATACATTTCTTAAGGCATGAATAGATGATTTGATGTCAAACACCAAACAAAATATTTCGGACAAAAGTCTGGAAGCGAGGATCTTGTTGATGCTGTAACAAGCCTCATGGTACTAGAATTGGATGTTTCTAAGTGAAATTCCTGGATAATGATTTGTTGTCGATAGGAAGCCACCTTATTTTGAAATAAGAGTTACTGATTTCAAAGATAAAGGTATGACTTGATATAGCAATTTTCAGGGATGACGATTGTTATAGCCTAAATCTACCTCAGGCTAAAAAAGGCAGAACATAGGGTAACATCAAACCACGATCAACCTTGTAGCTAGCCCTACAAGGATAGGAAAGGGCTCTCTCCGTGAAAGAATATTCAAATAAATACAATAATGATCTGATATTAGGCTAGGTAAAATGATGGGGAAAAGGCTTTTAATAAAATGAATGAATGAATGAATGAATTTCACGGATGTGTGGGATAAAACGGGACAGTTTGAAACCGGGAATTAAATCAGGGCACAAGGTATTTCATGGGGCAAGATAGGCAGGA
Source organism: Pinus albicaulis (assembly GCA_034641835.2). Lineage (NCBI taxonomy): Eukaryota > Viridiplantae > Streptophyta > Pinopsida > Pinales > Pinaceae > Pinus > Pinus albicaulis. The sequence continues at coordinate 1,217,951,879 of CM076575.1, read as the reverse complement.
AACTTAGAAAATATAAATTTGATGAGGATGGGATGTAAAGACTAGTGAGGAGCTGAAAAGGGCACAATAAATGGATCCTTTTCAAACAGAAGAAAACACACAGAGTATGAATGATTTCCCAAGGCAGAGCATATAAAATGGATTCTACCTTTCTATCTTGAAATCATTAAAAGGAAATGTTTATAAATGAATGTTGCAACATAGCAACACAAAGGAAAGACATATGCTAAAACTCATACCACATGAATCCCACAAATCAGAGCTGCATCACTTTATTAATTCCCTGTCAAACTATACAATGGAGCGCAAAAAATGTTTTTCCACACTTGAATTCTCAGACTCCGGCCTTCTCAAATGATTTACAATTACAATAAATAAACTGAACTGTGGAACCATAGATCCGTGAAAAGAGGAGCTGTTCTAACAGCTGAAGAACAAAAAACTAAAGATAGAAAACAAGAGCCAATAATCTTTCCGAAAGGAAGAGCTATGTTACATTATGCCACTCGAAATTTGCTGATAACCAATGAGGAGGCAAAACTTGTAGCGAAGATTCCTTTGAATCGTTACTGAGGAAAAAATAGGCAATCCGATCCTATTCCTTGGCTGTTGTAGATATCTCTATTTTATTTTAAGCTTTCTCGGCCTTTGATTGTTTCCTTTGCTTTCCATTTGCTGTTTGAATAAAACCAACTTTTTTAATAAACATTCCTTTGAAATGAAACTTTGCCTTTAGTGAAGGGAAAATTTATTTTAAATGGGAAAAGGGAAGGGAAATGGGCGGTACCCGCATATAAATCGCAATCAGAATGGACGGGCGGAGGGACGTAACATATTAAAATACAAGTGTAATCGCAATCGGAATCGGGGAGCAGGGTAGATGGAATGATATATATATGAACAATTAAAATATGCGATGCGATGGTGGAATGAGGGAAATCACAATCGCAATCGGGGCGGGAGCGGGATATATAATGGAGTGTTGAAATCAAAACTTCCGATGCAATTGGAGAAGGGGGAATGGGAAAAACCTTTGTACAAAATGAAATATAACAAATTTCGCATTTACAAAGGGGAAGGCCCTTTATAATATATATGAGCGGAAGTACCATATGGTGGGCCCGAGGGTCAATCGCAATCGCAACATCGGAAGGGAGCGGAATGCAACACATATGGGAAATTCCGATTGCGATGGCATGATTAGCTGTGGATCGTCCGATCGGCGGGGAAAATCAATGGTGGAGAGATCAATCGGGGGTTGTTGCGATCGGAGGATCAGAAGGAGGGGTGCGATTGATCGATAGGAGGACACAAGACTTGCGATGCGATCAATCGCATCAGAGATATTTGTGATTGGTTAATCGGGACATACGTTTAATATTTGCGATGTGATTTGAAAGGGGAAGGGACTTGGGTTCGGCGGAACTTTGATATTGTTTATTATATAGTATGGTTGGGGAAGTGGTTATGCATAAATTTTATATTAAAGTTTAGGGGTAATGGAAAAGGGGAAGTGGTTATATACTGCGGGACTTTATAAAATAAGTTTTTTACTATAAAGTCCTATGGCATGGAGGGGAAGTGGTTTGGCATAATCGCATATGTATTTATAATGCGATTTTATAATCGGAAGGGGGAAAAAGGGATTTCATAAAGAAAATATAAAACTTTAAACACAAAGTTAAAGGGGAACAAATGGGAAATAGGGGGTATATGAGGATATAAGGACCTTTACTTCACTTAAGCATAAATTTCAATCCAGAAGTCAGTTTTGAGAGTGTAGTATACCGTTGGAAAGCTCTTTTCGGGATATTTTTTATGGATCCACTTGGAGGATGATTTGGCGCTGAATATGCTGCAGAAAAATTCTCTGAAGGCAGGGACATCATTTTGTGGAGATAACAGCTTTTGAATTGTGACTTATTACACATGATGATATAGAATTACAAAATGAATGATAATAAAGTAAAAATATCATGTTTTCACCTTAAAACATAGTTTTGAGGTGAAAATTACATCAAGCTAGATACAATGTCTTTTTTAATCTTCCAAATTTTGTGACTTCTGATTTTATTGACTTCCTCATGACCTTGCTGATATTATTGACATTTGACTCATTAATTTGACCATGGTGAGACCCTAGAAACTAATGAGACCCATCCTATGACCTACTGATATGATTTTGAGAATAAAAGTGACTAATGAATAAAGACCATAGAAAGGAAAATCAGCAAGTACCTCATGAGGGACAACTGATAAAAATTACTACCATCAATGAATCCATGACCTAACAGAATGGTGAAATTTATTCGGTATGAGACACCTAATATGCAGATGCAAAAGAGCAGTTTCGATCACTGATGGCAATATGACTAGACTGACACTAACATTGGCTCCAATGGGGATGGTAGCTCCTTGGAGGTGCCAAGAAAAATAGATTTCTGGGAGAGTAGGCAGTGCCTTCATCCATTGGGCTATGGAGTCAATAATTTCGACAAACCAACACAAGACTCTTGACTCATTTTATTGACTGAAAATTGACTCAAACCGACTCAATTTTGAAACCAAAAATGACTAAAAGACTTGACTCCACAAACTTAAACCAAAGCTGAAATCAATCTTCAGAGTTATAGCCTTCACCTCGGGCCCCAAACTGAAGAAAAGATCACAGCACACACTTGCAATGAAACTGAAATAAACTGGTATGTACAGTGACAATGTAAAACAACAGAAAACATTTCAGAAATGATACCACTTGAGCAGCCAACCATTGATCGGCCCTCCTGGACAGTCTTCCCCATTCATTTCTTTCAGAAGAAAAGCATTCTGACTCAGATATGCAGCAATTTTGAAAGGTCCTTTCCAGATATTATCGAACTTACCATGCTTACCTTTTTATTCGTTTCTTGCATCCCATTTCAGCACCACTTCTTCTAATTGAAACTTGTCCATTTTCGCTTTTGTGTCATATATTTTCTTAATTTTCTCTTGCATTTTGAAAGTGTTTTGGAAAACTTCTTCTCTAGTTTGCTGCAAATGGATCGTTTGATTTATTCTTCTTTGCATATGATCATCTTCACTGCCAGCTTCCTGAAGAAGTTTGACCACTGGAACTGTGAGAGAGGTAGGAAATATCATGTCAACTCCATATACTAGCTCAAAGGGGGACATACCAATGGATTTCTTCTGACTCACTCGGTCTGCCCAAAGTGCATTGACCAACTTCTTATGCCAACTTTTCTTGTTTATTTCCAGCAGCTTTTTAATAATGTTGACCAAAGATTTGTTCGAGGACTCAGCTAATCCGTTACCTTATGGATGCGGTTGAGTGTCCCAAAGTGATGTGATACTTGTTACAAAATTCAACCATTCTTTTTTATTTGAAAGCTGCTGCATTATCAGTAATTAACTTATTCAGGCAACCAAAACGAGACAAAATATTATTCTCAAGAAACGAAATTATTACCGAATCAGTAGCTTACGTGGTGGGAATTGCTTCAATCCATTTCGTGAAATAATCTTTCGCTGTGAGGATCCACTTATGCTGAGCTGAAGAAGCGGGATGGATCTCACCAATGAAATCCAAACCCCATTGATGAAAAGGAGCACTTACCTCAATGGGATTAAGCGGCAAAGGCTGCAATTTCTTCCTCCCTTCAAAAATCTGACATTCATGATAGCCTTTAACAATTTTGTACACATCAGCAAAAAGAGTTGGCCAATAATATACTGCTCTCAAAATTTTGTTGGCCGTTGTTTTCCAGAAAAGGCGACCTCCGCAATCTCCCTTATGAAAATCCTCCATAACCTGCTTCGCTTCTTCTTCCACCAAATAGTTTAGAAAAACACCACCGAGATCTTTCCAATAGAGTGCATTGTTCAAAATACAAAACCTAGCAGCCTTCAATTTCAGAGTTCTACTTTTGTTTTTAGCCATGCTGGTGGTGGTGACAAGTTTTGGAGCACATATACAATATCTGAATACCAAGGAGAATGAACAAAGATTTCTGATACCTGAATTAGCGAACTTTCTTCGTTTTCCTCAGACATAGCAGCAATGAGATTAATGTCCAAGGCATGTAAATTTGACTCAGCCATTAGCTTAGCCAGCCCTTTTCCTTTGATAAGCTTTGTAGGCTTTATCTCCTCATCATACTCTAACAAGGCAGGAATCCATTTGCCTCGTCTCCCCTCCGGATCTGTTTGCACTAAAACATCCTTAACAACAACATTAGGAACATAAGCAAGAATATGAGAATGCAGAATATATACTCGAAAATATTTCAACGCTTTCACTAAAGCAAGAGCTTGCTTTTCAATAATGTTATACTTTAAGGCTGCATCTCTTATGGTTTGGCTGAAAAAAGCAATTGGTTTTTCATGCTGATCTCTTTCCTGCATTAATACTGCTGCCATAGTATGCTCCGAGGCAAATGAAAACAAAATAAAATCTGAGTATAGTCCGGGCTGATCAAAACCGGAGCTGAAGAAAGAGCCAATTTCACTAAATTGAAAGACTTTACAGCCTCTTCAATCCACTTCACTATGCTATCTTTCTTAAGCATGTTTGTAATCTCCCTTAGATGTTCTGCAAGATTAGGCACAAAGCGACGCAAAAAATTCATCTTACCATTGAATGATTGGATCTCCTTTTTGTTTTGGGGAAGATCAATTTGCTGAATAGCTTCTACTCGAGCTGGATCAATGCGAATGCCATCTTTTGAGATAATATGACCAAGAAGTTTGCCCTCATCCATGGCAAACAAAATTTTCTTCGTATTGAGTGACACACCATATTTTCTACACCGCTGAAAAACAATGTTCAAATGGTAAAGGTGCTCTTCATCTGAATTAGAAAAGACTGTCAAATCATCAAGATACACAACTAGAAAAACATCTTTCTCATTTGAAAATTCCATATCCATTGTGCGCTGAAAGGTCACACCAACATTCTTCAAACCGAAAGGCATTTTAGCATAATGAAAGGTTCCCCACGGAGTGGTGAACGCTGTTTTATCTCTATCATCCTCATGGACCAGAATTTGGTTATATCCAGAGTAACCATCGAATAGTGACATACGAGATGCTCCAACTACTCGCTGAAGTATGTGATCCATTTTGGGCAACGGATAATTATCTTTCAAAGAAACCTTATTCAGATTCCTAAAATCAATGCACAAACGAATCTCACCTGTCTTCTTGCGTACGTGCACCAAATTAGAAATCCAATATGAAAATATTATAGGAACAATGATACCAGCCTTGTAAAATCAATTCACTTCCTTCTCAATTGAGGGTAGCAACTTTGGATTTATTCTTCTCAACTTTTGCCTGAAGGGATTTTGATTTGGCTTGATCGAAATGGTGTTCTGAATTATGTTTGTATCATATGTCTTCAAATCTGAATATTCCCAAGCAAATACATCAGCAAAAGATGACAACAAACTGATATACTTTGATTTTACCTGTGGGGGAAATTCTTTGGACAATTTCACCATTTTCGGATTTTCTGCTGATCCAATGTTCACATCCTCAACTCCTTTTTCGGTTGGCCGCAAGGTTGGTTTTTGAGCTACGTAATCTTGGTCGAAAAGCTCCTCTAAAGGTATTAAACCTTTAGGAATGACATTATCCTTCAGCTGCAATACTTCCATCTGATTTACTTGCACATCAGCCCTACCATCATCATGCTCTACATCAATAGATGTGTCTTTGAATTTACCTTTATTTTGCAGAAATTCGTCAATCTCTTCATCATCTTGAAATACTTGCCAATACCTTTGATTGTCCGAGACAGTTGGACGATGCTTCGCATGAATTTCAAATTTGTTACTTGAGTTCATCGGAATTTTCAAATTACTTGCTGCCTTTGCAAGTGCATCTGCAATACCATTCTGAATACGAGGGACACAAGTCAAAGTATATTCTGAAAACAATTTCAAGATATCAAGAACTTCATTTCGGTAAGCCCGTATTGGAGGATGCTTATCTTGGTATTCACCTTTCACTTGATTGATAACCAACTCGGAGTTGCCATACACTGCAATCCTCTTAGCATTCAATTTTATAAGAATTTTCAGGCCAGCAATTAAAGCTTCGTATTCAGCCTCATTATTTGAACAATCAAAAGCCAATTTATAAGAACAGACCCTTACATTACTCGACACTTTGTTTGGGACGGAAAAAGGGCTGCGTTCCCAAATGCCAATTCTAGAACCATCACTTCCTACTGCACCATCAAAATCCATGGTCCATATACCATATTCATCTTCTTCCAAGTGTTGAAATTATGCTTGCTCTGTTATTTCTGCTTGTCCATCAACTTTTTGCTGCTGTCGGAAGGCTGATTGCTCAGCAGAACTTTCAAGCTTTTGTCTCTCTTTCTTCAAAACCTCTCTGAAATTCTCGGCGATTTCCAGAATGTCTTCTACTTCAACTAATTGGATATTTACATCATTGAAACTATCTAAATACAAAACAAATGATTCTAAATCTGTATGTACATAGTTGATTGGATGATTTACCGGTTTCTCCTTGCTGGTGATCATATACTTCATATTTTGCTCCTGATATAATTTCCTCATCTGACCAAACATAGGAATGGTAGCATAGGAGAAATCAAGCTACAATGTTCCCTTTAGTTTCACTCCCCAAGATCTGGAAAGAAGCATGCCAAATCTAGGAGGAATGTCTGCCACAACCACATCCATCAAAACATTTTTAGTAGGAATCTGATCCAAGCTGACCACCAAATATTTGATAAGCCCAATGCATCTTACTCTACTGGAATCAAAGGAATAAAGATCATGATACTTTCTAGTGATATCCAATCCCAATTTCTCCATGATTTCCCTCGGCATGAGATTATGAGAGGCTCCTAAATCAAACATAGCATTGTGTAACACAAAATCATGCAATCTAAGGCTGATATAAAAAGGAGGCACATCACTATCTGGAGACTCACCATCCAATGCTGGACCAAAAATTAACTCAGGTTGATCATCTTCCACATTTACCATATTAGACAATGGATCTAAATTCAAAATCTTAGACACCTAACCCTTATATCTGTTGTTCTTCATCAATTCAGTCAAAGGAATGGATAATTTTAACTTAGCAATTTAATTTTCTAAGTTAAAAATTGAAACTTTCTCTACCTCTTTAGCTGGAACGTCCTTATTTTCAGTTTTCTCCTTTGATACAATTGGCTGATTGGATCTTTCATTTGCTGATGGGGATTTGCTAGTAGTGGGATCAGCTATCTATTTTCCCTTCTTCTGTGCCACGGGTGAATCATTCTTTGGTGCTGAAACTTCCTTTCTCTTTTGAATTGGATTAATAGGGACATCTATGTTTCTGAGTGAATATTGTCACCGCCGTGTCACCAAGTCATCTATGTATCCTCTGATACCTGTTCTATTATTCTTCAAGAGCTTGTTCATCGTTATTTACGAAATCCTCGTCTTTTCAGACAACCCAGCTTTCTGGAATACCCCTCATCTTCAGTGATAAAAGTTGGCATATCATCAGGTGTAAAGAAATGATTCTCTTCTCCTATTACATTCTCTTCATCATCTGATTCCGTACCAACAAAATTCTGTTGTAAGGGTGTCTTCACTTGCTGTTGTGTTGGTGTTTCTTGTGCTCGCTGCTCTCTTTGCTTGATTCTAAATTGCGGTTGCTGCTGGCCATGGAAGTTGGGATTTCTGATCTGTGGTTCATGCTTATCAAGTGTTAATATTTCAAACATATTTTCCATCTTTCGAAGCATTTGATCTGATGTGGAAACCTCCTCCTTTATTGCTACTTTCTTTCATCTTTATTTTAGGCTTCCTCCCGTATCTAAATTAGTTTTTACACTGATCAGAATTTTCTCGTATATCCTCTAAAGTGCTAGACTTCTTTCTCTTAATTACAAGCCATAATAGATCAAACTTATCCGAAAACTTAATCAAAGCAACTCTAGGGGCTAGACATTTACCTGTGAGACCAATAAAATGATAACTAATAATAGTTTTGAACTAATCACTAACATTTTTGCTGATATTATCATATTTTGGGAGAAGCATTTGAAAATACATTTTTCTGCACTCATAGATCCAAGAATTGAACTTCAAGTCATGCCAATGTAGCAACACTTCTATAGTAAAGTTTAAACCACTTTCCAATTTCTCCTCTAAAATTTTAGCAAACAACCCATTGTCACATTTTCTGCATCAATCTCAAAGGAAGTTAAAAGAAATCTGTCATTCTATCCACATGTTGCTGAGTGGTGACACTTTGAGGAGTGCCATCAAACAATGAAATTTTTCTTTGATAATCTACGGGCATGTCATCTAAGTTTTGAGGAAATATGAGAGGTGCAAATTGGGCAGCCATTGCTCTAGGAGGATTTACAACCGGTCTTGGAGATATAGGAGGAGTCGGGGCAGTTGATGTATGAGGTGTATGTGGTGTGGATGGAGGTGATACTACTGCATATTTTTGATCAAAGATAGATGGTTGCACGGGAATAGTAGAAATGAAAGGAGGCTCAGTAGGAATTTGTGAACCAGATGTAACTGTGGATGACCCAAGAGTTGCAGATGTAGACTCTATGAACTCAGGAATATTTGTTGCCACAATAGAATTCTGAATATTTAAAATGTAACTGTCAATGGATCTATTAGCCTGTTCAATTTCAAGGTACTTGATAAACTTTGGATTTATGACAGTAGAACCAATAGCACTTTCAGACTTAGTCTCAAACAACGACAACTCGAATTGTTCATCAAACTCAAAATATTCAAGGTACTCAAAAGCAGCGGGACATGAATGAGATTTAAATAGAGGAATCACAGGACTTTCTCGACGAAGGATTCTCAAAATAAGATTAGGATTTTCATACACAGGAGGTGGATTGGGATCCGGATTTGCTTTGGTATGTCGTCTGGAAGCCAGTGTGTTGAATTATTTTCAAAAATCAAAGGGACGAAACCAACTTGTTCAGCCTATCAAATTCTAAAATCATAATCCAAAGTCTAGAATGATCTGATGTACTGGGGCAATTTACAAGTCAGATGTTACGTTTACAAACTAGACTGGAGATTGACTGAAGCAGCGTTTATCTACTTTAGCTAATGCAAAGCAAGAGCGTTTCGAAGGCTACCTGGCATAACTTCAGGCTCCGTCTGTAGCTTATAAAACAAATAACACTAACAAGCAAACCATTTTTTTTGTCCCCAGTATGGTCGCCACTATGTTATAGCCTAAATCTACCTCAGGCTGAAAAAGGAAAAATCTATGGTAACATCAAACCACACTCAGCCTTGTAGCTAGCCCTACAAGGACAGGAGAGGGCTCTCTCCGTGAAATAATATTCAAATAAACACAATAATGATCTGATATTAGGCTAGGTAAAATGATGGGGAAAAGGCTTTTAATAAAATAAATGAATTTTCATGGATGTATAAGACAAAAATGGAACAGCTGAGACCGGGAATTAAATCAAGACACAGGGTATTTCATGGGGCAAGATAGGCAAGAGACTTAGCAAATAAAATTTAATGAGGATGGGATGGAAAGACTGGTGAGGAGCTGAAAAGGGCACAGCAAATGGATCCTTTTCAAACAGAAGAAAAACACAAAGCATGAATGATTTCCCAAGGCAGAGCATATAAAATGGATTATACCTTTCTATCTTGAAAGCATTTAAAAGGAAATGTTTATGAATGAGAGGTGAAACATAACAATTTACATATGAAACCAAAAGAGAGAACAAATGCTAAATCTCATACCACATGAATCCCACAAAACAGAGCTGCATCTTTTATTAATCCCTCATTGAATCAGAAATACTTTATAAAAATGCAGACACTTGAATTCTCAGACTCTGGGCCCCCTCAAATGATTTATAATTACAATAAATAAACTGAACTGTGGAACCATAGATCTGTGAAAAGAGGAGCTGTTCTAACAGCTAAAGAACAAAAAACTAAAGATAGAAAACAAGAGCCAATAATCATTCCGAAAGGAAGAGCTGCGTTACATTATTCCACTTGAAATTCATTGATAACCAATGGAGAGGCAAAACCTGTAGCGAAAATTCCTTTGAATCGTTACTGAGGAAAAAATAGGCAATCTGATCCTATTTCTTTGCTGTTGTAGATATCTCTATTTTATTTTAAGCTTTCTCGACCTTTTGACTGTTTCCTTTGCTTTCCAATATTTCTTTATTTTCTGACTTTGAATAAATGCTGATAAAATGAATTTATGCCTTTTGTGAAGGGAAAAATTAATTTCAAGTGGGAAATGGGAAGGCAAATGGGCGGTAATCATATGAAAATCGCAATAAAAAACGGAATGGAGAGAGAGATATATAGTCTAATCGCAATGTAATGGACAGATCAACAAAGGGAGAGATCAATCGAGGGTTTTTGTGATCGGAGGATCGAAGGAGGGAAGATCGGGAGATTGGAAGGAGGGGTGTGATTGATCAATCTGAGGATGCAAGACTTATGATGCGCCTCTAATCACATCGAATATATTTGTGATTGGTTAATTCGGACATACGTTTAATATTTGCAATGTGATTGAAAGGGGAAGGGACTCGTCTTGGAATAATCCTTGATATTTATTATATAGTATGGTTAAAGGACAAGTACAAACTTTATATTGGTGTTTTAGGGTAATGAAAAGGGGAAGTGAGTGATAATTCAATCGTGATATGTGTTAAATGATTTATAATGCGATGTTGTAAATCGGAAAGGGGGAAAAGGGGTTTTTTTAAAGGGATATAAAACTTTAATAATACAAAGTTTAAAGGGAAAATGGAAAATAGGGGGTATACGAGGATATAGGGACTTTTACTTCACTTAAGCATAAATTTCAATCCAGAAGTCCGTTTTGAGAGTGTAGTATACTGTTGGAAAGCTCTTTCCGGGCTCCTTCTGATGGATCTACTTGGAGGATGATCTAGTGCTTAACATACTATGGAAAACTCTTCTGAATAAGTATCACTTTTTGACAGGGAAAATTTCGAATCGTGACTTAAGTATGTGGATGACTTGATGATATAGAATAATAATAAAAGGTGAAATATAATGTTTCAAACCAAAACATGGTTTTATGCGAAATTGATGACATCAATTCAATAAATGTCGTCTCTCTGATTCTTCCTGGTGCTGTGACTTTGAGCTTATTGGCTTCCTCATGACCTTGCTGATATTTATTGACATTTGAATCATTAATTTGACCATGGTGAGACCGTAGAAACTAATGAGACCCATCCTATGACCTAATGATATGATTTTAAGAATGAAAGTGAATAATGACTGAAGACCATAGAGAGGAAAATCAGCAAGTTTCACATGAGGGAAAACTGATGAAGAATTACTACCATCAATGAATCCATGACCTAACGGAATGGTGAAATTGATTATTATGGGACTCCTAATATGAAAATGCAAAAGAGTAGCTGATCGATGGCAAGATGAATAGACTGACACTGGTAGGTCTAAGTCCGGTTCATGGTACTTGTCATATGAAGATCTATAAGAAGAATTTCTCGTGGGTTTTCCTCTCCAAGAGGGAGAGATTTTTCCCTGGTTCTAGGAGCCTAATTTGTGTGTCTCATGTATTTTGATAATTCACTTGATGAAAGATTAAATAAGCTAAAGAAGAGAATACATAAATAACTCAAGTAAGCTCACAAGTAATTATCAAGAAGAGAACTTGAATTAATCTCCAACCCTCCAAATTCTCAACAAAAATAAGTATGCAATAGCTGGCACTACAGAAACAAGAGATATGGATCTGATAAGGGCTAACTTTCTACCACATGTGCCTACAGGAATGAAGGTTTACCTATTGTGCCTCCTATGCAGATTCCATGGAAAATATTTGACAGTGTCATTACAAACTCAGCATACCATAATGCTTCTAGAGATAATGCCTATTGATGCTTCCTCATTGCTCTATAATAGGATAAGGATGAGCATATTAGCCACATATCATTAGATGCCACTGATGCGCAGATGATGCATCCACCTTTCAAAAGTCTGGATCAATCACACAGATATTGCATTTTCAGACTTGTTTCCAGCAGTAGGGTATGGTTCACACCACTATTGCTATATTTTGGCATGAAGTCAATTACAGTACCAGCCTACAGAGGTGTAAGTAAGGCATTAAAGAATTATGAATATGATGCAATGGAAGGATATACAAACACCAATTAGCAAATGTATATTCCCAGGCTTCAACCATCATTTTGATCTGTGCACCCATGTTGTAATGGGTATCCAAAAAATCTGTTGATTTGTGCTACATGATTGCTTCTATATTCAAAACCCTTATCTAGGGTCCACAAACACAAATAGTATTTTCTTACTCTGTGCTAACATCACTGACAAGATAGATATGCTCATGCACATTGTCTTAGTCCAACCTAGGATCTCGGAACAACATCCTTTTAGAATGGATTAAAAAAATAATTTGCATGTATATATATTACTATATTTAGAAACATTTTGGAGAATGCATGCTTCTAATTGTTGATTTTGTCCTCCTAATTGTTACACCAATCTCCTTTTTGCTTCCTTGATCTAAGATTAGATGAACTACTCGAAAGAATATGCTGAAAATGCAAATGCATTTTGAGGGGTAACAGGTTGCTTGTAAGGGCTAAGGCTTAATGTCCTTTGCTTTCAATTTCATTTTGTTTCTTTGGGTGTTAGCACTAGAACTGGGAAATGCATCTCTTATGGAGCTTTGGCAATCGGTTAAGCAGTGAGTATCCAACTAGGTAAGCAGGTGGCTCTTGGCCAGTGAAAGGCCCACCACAAGTACCTCTACGCCAAGTAGATCCCTGTAGAGCATGCAATTGGTGACACTTGAATGCATTCACCAATTTTCGATAGCTTTCATAGGCAGGCATCGACCTATGTAGAGCATCTAGCTCGTTGGGCTTCACTGTTTTTGAGAAAGAGTGAACAGATCACACAGTATTTGTTTGTTTCACTCATTGCATAATATCTACAATTTTTTTTAAGTAATTTCTACTTGTGAATCATACATTTTCTACTTATTTTCAAGAATTAAGGGTTTCCAACAATCTAAAAATAAAGAATAAATAAATGGAACAAGAACTCACTGATGGTGGCATCGCTGTCCGGGCTCTTCAACATCTTTTCTATTCCCTTGAAGCCGAGCGAGGTGCGGAGATTCTCGCAACGCCCTGGTGGTCGCAATGTTGGCCTTTTGAGCATATAAGCCTCGCATTCGGGTATTCTGCTACTGCTCCTTTATTTTGATAAATGGTCTCTCGGACTCATCAGATGCCAATTCCATCCCTGCGAATAGTAATAATATCAAGCACAAAGATTAATTTCTAAACATACAAGAGTTGGATGCAAAAATACAGAGGATTTTGAACATGGAACGTACCTTGGCGCTGTCGAAAAACCGGTGGTGGGGTTCGATATCGGGTCTGCTGCTGGTAAAACCATAAGTCGCAACTCTCTTCAATCCCATTTTGGTGCCCTCCTTATGAAAAGCCAGCAGATACAAAAAATGATTGGCACCCTCCTTATGAAAAGCCAGCAGATACAAAAAATGGGGTTCGGAGGGAATTTCGCTTCTTGAAAAACAATAATTACAATATTTTTTATTTTCACTTACATAGTAAGATCTTTTTTGTATTTGAGGAACTCACATAGTGCATGATTTTGGTTGTGGTGAGTGCATGATTTTGGTTGTGGTGGAAAGGGTGGGATTATTTATTATAATAATAATGATTTAATTTATTTTGTATTTTCACTTACATATCTTTGTTGTATTTGAGGAACTAACAAATTAGTGTATGATTTTGGTTGTGATGGAAAGGGTAGGATTATTTATTATAATAATAATGATTTAATTTTAAGATTATTAATTTTATGTAATGTTTTTGTTGTTAAAGTTTACTGTTGTATTTTTGGAATTTGAATGTAAGAGTGTTTTTAACTTGGTTGTGTTGAAAACATTTAAGTGTATAGAGGAAATATGTGTTTTTAACTTGGTTGCATTGAAAAAAATTATTTTTTCTTGTATATTAGGTGGGTGTACAAAAAAAAGAGTATATAGTAAGTGGATTTGATAGTTAAAACACAAAGTATTAGTTTCTTGAAAGTCGCGTGACAAATTTGAAAGGCCTAGCATATGTACCATTTTCTAGGTTAAATATATTCAAATTGTTGTGTGAATGGGGTTGTAAGACCATGTGTTTTTATCTTGAGAAACTGCAGTCATCTCGAAGTCACTTGCATAGTTTAGGTTGTCATAAGCAAAGTAGGTGTTTTGCCTTAAGTTGTGAACATTTCATTTTAAGCAATGTGATAATGTGGTTTAAGTGAGGCATTAAAAGATGAAACGAGCATGCACATTTTGGATGGTAGTGTTATGTTTTGTTTGAGGCATGTGTGCATGTCTAAGAAGACACTAACAAGGGTTGAAGAGGTGGAATTGTTAGAGATGTTGGGGGGTTGTAGTCTCACTTACAGGTACAAACAAGCAAGTTAAGCACCGTGAGAAGTTATGAAGCAAACTTAAGATATTTCAAGAGTTGCATGAAGGAAATTGGTAATGGTATTAAGTGAACATTCCTTGATCAAAGTTGATACCCTCACCTTAGCACTACCACTTTGCAAGACGAAGAAGAAATGTGAAATATATGTGTGACCCACTAAAGAAGTTGGCAAGGTTGTTGCAACATATACAAGTGATTTTGTCATGTTGCAAAAAGATGTGTTCGAACTTGGAAGGTCACCATTGGAGTAGATTTTTCATGGAGTGTTAGTGAGGTGCAAGGATTTGATAAGGAGTGAATTACACAAATCTAAAAAATAGGCCATATTGGGTTAGGATATTACTGTTTTGGGACATCCAAAGTTGAAGGTGCATTTTATGGTGGTGTAGTCTAAAAGCAGGCCACATCTACGGGTATCTTGGAATTTTGGTGTGCGTTACGGTGTTGGTGCATTATTTTTTATGATCACTAGCTAGAATGTGTTCCATTAAGGTAAAACTCACACAAGTTTAAGATGGCTTAGCCATTTGGCATTGTAAGGTGTAGTATGCCCTAACTTTGAGGAGACAATTAAAACCATCTTAGAGTGTGATGGGTTGTACCATGGACTTAGGTCCACTTGCATTGGTTGAGGTGTAAAGGTACCCCATGAGTTGAGGAAAATGATTGCAATGCTTACCTATATAAATTTTTTATGATATAAGATTAATGCTTTTTTGTTGGAGAATGGAAAAGGAAGATAAGAAAGGAGAGCCATTAAGGTTTATTGTAAATCAATCAAAAGGAAGGAAAAATGTCTCCTATTAGTAGGATTTTTCAAGTTTCCTCTTCAATATGACTAAATTTTAGTTGGAGCTAGGGAGTTGGCCTCAAAAGCATTGATTGGGTACTCTAGAAATCCAACACCCAACATATCCAATATCCAAGCTAGTCCATTGGATAGATTGATGTTAGGCATAGGTTGCAAAGGCTAAGGTGCAAATCCCCTTCTTAATGTGGGTTTCAAATCTAAAATTTGACAATGGTGAAAACAAGGTCATAATCTTGAAAGGGGGTCATTGATTTTACCAATTCTTAAGCCATGGTGTGATTCTTTCTATTTGGGTTTTGCCTTGAACATTGAGATATATATTTAGGTCTAGTTATCAGTCTACCATTTCAATTATGCATTGAGAAGGTATTAAGGGCTATAGGGGATAAGATGGTTATTTTCCAATAGGTGTTGTCGTAATATTTCAACAATTATTTTTTCCTATGAGGATGCCCTTGAAGGGAGGGTATGTAAAGAAAGTGGAAAAAAAAGGTGTGCTAACACATGCCAAACAGTGTCAATGCATACCAAGGAGTGTTGGGGAGAGTCAGGGCATTACAAGGGAGAAATATTTCAAAGTGCGTGGAAATGAACGAATAAGAGTGTCTACTAGGGAGTGTCAGTGAATTCCAGGTGTCCCATGGACGAAGTGTGTTAGGAGAATTTCATAATAGGACTTGCAGGAGGCAAGCCTATGATTGTGATAAGGGGATAGACAAAGCAGTTTCAGACAAAGGGATACTTTGGGCTAGACACAACACTATTTTTTCAATGACTTGGTTGGGTTCCCAAGTCGCAAAAAACGTAAGGCTATCTATGAGGGCATGACAACTAGGGAGTT
Source organism: Pinus albicaulis (assembly GCA_034641835.2). NCBI lineage: Eukaryota > Viridiplantae > Streptophyta > Pinopsida > Pinales > Pinaceae > Pinus > Pinus albicaulis. Next base: position 1,217,935,682 of record CM076575.1, on the reverse strand, counting down.
CCAAGGTGTGCAAGGAATCCCAGAAAGTGTTAACACATGCTAGAAAGTTCACAATCTTCATCTTTCACGAGTAGTTGCTTCTTCATTTCTTCCATCATCCTTGTTGCTTCGTGTGATTCGATTTTAAGGGTGATGATATTTGATTTCATTATGAATATTTCTTCATTCTCCTTTGCTAGACTGCTCTCCATTTCTTCTTTTATTCTTGTAGCTTCGCATGTTTCAGCCTTGAGAAGATTGATGACTGATTTTAGTTTGAAGATTTCTTCATCCTTTTCTTCTAGTTGGCATATCATTGTGTTTCTCTTCTTTTTTGCTTCATCAACTTGTCCTTCTATGAATGCCAAATTTTCCATCACCTTCTCAGTTCCTTGCGCTTGTTTCCTTGCTTCTTCTAGTTGAGATCTAAGAAAGGAGACCTCTTCCTTGTATTGACCAATCTCTGCTTCAAATTTGTTCAAGGTGGCTTGACAGTTTCTTCCCTTTTCTTTGCCTCATCCAATCGATTTTTCATGGATATGACTTCTTCATGATGCTTTCCTTTGTTTTGAGGAAATTCCTCCTTGAGTTTAGCGAGCTCTTCATCTGTTTCTTGAGCTTGAATCTTGACAAGGTCAACTTCCTTCCTTGTCTTGTTTTGGTCACCAACTTGCGCTTTCTTCTTAAGTTCCTCATTTCCCCTTTTCAACCTGTTAATCTCTTCCATGGAAGCCATAAGTTTATTCGGGAGATCTTCTTCAAAGTCTTCTTTGTTCTTTTCATCTTCTAAGTATTCTTTAGCCTTGTTGGCATCTCTCTTATCTTCAGCTTCCTTGATGGATTGTGGACTTATTTCATGTTTTCCATCATATTCTTGACTAGAGATCATTGTCAACGCTTCTTTTGAGTGAAGATCATGAACTTTGTCCCATATGACTTTTACTGATGAAAATTTTCAAAATTGGCCTTCACAGAATTTGGCAACCCATTCAAAATTGCCTTCATTGCTCTTGTATTGTGCTCCTTGGATTTTTCGTCCATCATGTCATTAGTAATCAGTGATTTCCAAAATTCAATTCATTGTGTCTTCAAGAAATTCCTCATTCTTGCCTCCCATATATCAAAATTTCCATTAAACAATGGAGCTTTGTTGACCTGGTTTACATCTGAATTCTTAACTAAGGAAGGGACATTTTTACATGATTTGGAGCCTTTATTCCTTGGCTTTGCCATTTGTGTTCTAATGATCAACCTTCAAGCTGTTAGGCTTTGAATGAAGATACTACCTCTGATTCCAATTGTTGGAAATACTGAGAGGGGGGTGAACCAATATTTCTTTTCAATTGTTACTTTTACCAGTTTAGATCTCTTATAATTAGAACACAAAATGAACAATAAGAACAAATATTTTTATTAATCTCTTCTTTACAATAAATCCAATAAAATAGTATAGAGCTCCAACCCTAGATGAAGACACCAATCTTCAATCCTTCCAGGCACCAACCTGTACTATGCCAAGCACCAACTTGGTCTTCACTGGGCTCTGACCTCTAGGGCTCCAACCCTATCTTCCCAAAGCACTAACCTTGTCACTTTGAGGCTCCAACCCTATCTCTAGTAGAGGCTCCAGCCTTTAGGGCTCCAACCCTATCTCTGGTACATGCTCCAACCTGGTCTCTTGAGGACTGCTATCCTTTAGGGCTCCAACCCTATCTTCCAAGGCACCAACCTTGTCTCTACAAGGCTCCAACCTCTTAGTCTCCAACCCTTAGCTTCATTTTGTCAATATGTGTTTGGTTATTCTTCACGGCTCCCAATGTCTTCTTCAACGAGCCCAATCACACTTAGTCTCCACATCACATCATCAATGACAACCTTTTCTTTTTAGAAGGCGTCACCACTACTCTCCATCATACCCAAACAAATATCTCCAAGGTTACTTCACGATGACATCATCGATGTATCATGATCTCCAGGGGTACCTTCAAGATGTCTTCAATTGGTAGCCCAAGTTCTTCGCCTGGTCTAAACTTCTTCAAGGAATTCTTCAAGAACTTCTCAAGGGAGTCTTCACTTTACTTTCCCAACAAGGTGTTTCTTCACAAGTTATTCATTAGGTGCTTCAAGATGTCTTCAAGGATATCTTAGGACAACTCCAAATCTGCTTCAAGATGCATATCAATTCTTGCAAGAAGTATGCACCAAACTATGCCCAATATATTGCTCTCAATGTCAAAATATTCTTCAAGATGTGATGTTAATGTTGCTTCAAAAATACTTCTAAAGATGCTCCAAAGTGTCACAAAGGCAGCTCAACACAAGTTGTCTAAAAGTCTGTCATTGTCCTTTGGCAATGCCCACAAATCCAATCCAATTGGTTAAGCCACAAGACTGTCCACAACAAAGGTAAGCTACAGGTCTAAGGTATCTTAGGCAGTTGTCCTCAAGGTTTCCAAATTGTGATGTATGTCCAAGACTAACATAGAATCGAGATTTTAATGAGCTTCCCCAACAATTTTGTGACCACATGTGACTGTAATTGTTATTCCTCCACTAGTTGCTATAGGACCGAGACTAAAGTCAAATGTTGGTCCAAGAGATAAGCTACGGGTCCGAGTTTCTTCCAAAAACTAGATTGTTCTTTGTCACTGGTGGTTGTCCTTCCTGAAGAGACTTGTCACAAGTTATTGTTTTCAATTTCTGCACACCCACAAACAAATTTTAACAAGTGCCAAGTTTACTGGAGGTCCGAGCTTCCATAGATGATACCTGTCCACAGATTTTAGTATGGTCCAAACCACAAACAGTTTGAGTTAAATTCTTCAGATGTCCACCAGAAACTCCTTTTCTCTTTCATTGTTCTACTTTGGATCTGAAATTATATCAGATGAATTATTGACTGAATTAGTGGCTAGAAACATGTGCTCAAGACCCACAATCCATAACAAAATATTGCCCAAACAATCTTCTTTTATGTCATCTCGGCCTCCTTGTTGTTCTGTAGCTTTTATCTCTGAATTCCTATTAATTTCACCGAATTGGATGACTAAAATGAGAAGATACGACATGTATTTATACTGGTTTTGTGTGAGGAGACACGTCACTAAGGCAGGCCGACATTGGGAGCTAGGACAAGTAGGCTAAAAAAAAATTTATTGCACAACTTCAAAAATCAATATCTTTCTAACCATGGAGAGTTTTGGGGCATATGAGGGCTCGATGGAAAGAGGAAGGAGTCCTCTTTAATATGGTGAAGGAGCCATTTTTAAATGATGTATTCAAGATGTCAAAAATTAATTTTCTTTATGACTGTTTGGACTTTTTAGTACATAAGGTTATTAGGACAACATGAGATCATTAATGTCTTCTCCATTGTCATGTATCCAACAATGTCATTATATGTCATCAAGCATGGTGAGGTCATTCATGTCATATCTCCCATCATTTTCCATGCCATAATTATGTATTTCCTTATGTGTGATAGTGTAGCATCAATCATGTTACCAACCATGTCATAATGCAACATCCATTAATTTCCATTCAGAGAGCCCATCATGAGATTTATATTTCATCAATGTAAGTTCATTCATGTATAGTCCTCCATAAGTCATCAAGGCTTGTATATTAGATACATAATTGGCACTTAAAGGCTAGATCACTATGAGCATCAATCATAGGCACATGATTGACATGGCATCTTTAGAATTCCTTATTAAGGGTAAGGACATCATCCGAGATCTAGGGCATCTTCATGGTTAGTTCAAGGAATCATCATTAGGGTATTGTGATCAATGGAAATTTAGGCAACATCACACATCAAAATAATTTTCCATCACGAACAATGTGATATTGACATCAATGACAACCTTGATTAACACACCTAACAACCCTCCAACTGTACTTGAACTGCCATCAATTTTCCCAACCACAGTAAATTATTTTACTGATCTAGTGCCCACAACACTGCCCTCATCTAGGGCTCTTCAAATATGCCACCTAATAGTGATTTGAGTCCTCTCAAAATCATTATTCTTGTGCACTAATTTCTTTGTTGTCCAATCTATGAAAAAATTTGAACTACTCATCTTATCATCCTTCTAACAATTTGTAGATGACTGAACTAGGGTCACAAATCATCCACTAACAGTCCATTGATTAACTGTTTATGGGCTGCTTCAGATCTTTGTCCAAAACTCTATGGATAGTCCAAAAAAATCAACTCCTCTTCATGTCAATCCATTCCTCATATGGCACATTTCTTCTGCTCCATATTCTACTCAGGTTCCACCTTCCTTTGGATTTTCTATCTCCGTACATACTGTGCAAACCATCTTCCAAATTCGTGGTATATATTGCAGAGATAAACCTCTCTCTAAGGGTCACAACCTCTCTTCTTCTATGCATATTTGTCGCAATCTTAATGGCATACCTTGTGGATTGAACATGCCAGGAAACCTCCCTAAATAGGGAATTATACTTCTATTCTAATTTCTTTAGAACAAACCATATCCACCCATAAAAAAAATGAGAACTCTTTCCTGCATAAGAGACTCAGCCTATCTCATATGGATCCATAGATTTTGGTCATTTCTTTGACTGAATCTCAACCCGAACTTTATATCTCTACAACCCTCAAACTACAGTTACCTCAGT